>NC_069441.1:30453139-30669616 GCF_026875155.1 Cherax quadricarinatus
TCCTAGGCACATGTCGATTAGACACTTGGCCTGTTGTATATAAGAGTGAGTGTGTGTGTGTGTGTGTGTGTGTGTGTGTGTGTGTGTGTTGTGTGTTACCATTTTGTCCTAGGCACATGTCGATTAGACACTTGGCCTGTTGTATATAAGAGTGAGTGTGTGTGTGTGTGTGTGTGTGTGTGTGTGTGTGTGTGTGTGTTAGTTACCATTTTGTCCTAGGCACATGTCGATTAGCACTTGGCCTGTTGTATATAAGAGTGTGTGTGTGTGTGTGTGTGTTAGTTACCATTTTGTCCTAGGCACATGTCGATTAGACACTTGGCCTGTTGTATATAAGAGTGAGTGTGTGTGTGTGTGTGTGTGTGTGTGTGTGTGTGTGTGTGTGTGTTGTGTGTGTTGTGTGTACGTACGTACTCGCCTAGTTGAGGTTGCAGGGGTCGTGTGTGTGTGTGTGTGTACTCACCTATTTGTGGTTGTAGGGGTCGAGTCTTAGCTCCTGTGTGTGTGTGTGTGTGTGTGTGTGTGTGTGTGTGTGTGTGTGTGTGTGTGTGTGTGTGTGTTAGTTACCATTTTGTCCTAGGCACGTCGATTAGACACTTGGCCTGTTGTATATAAGAGTGAGTGAGTGTGTGTGTGTGTGTGTGTGTGTGTGTGTGTGTGTGTGTGTGTGTGTGTACGTACGTACTCGCCTAGTTAAGATAAGAGATAAGATAAGATTTCGTTCGGATTTTTAACCCCGGAGGGTTAGCCACCCAGGATAACCCAAGAAAGTCAGTGCGTCATCGAGGACTGTCTAACTTATTTCCATTGGGGTCCTTAATCTTGTCCCCCAGGATGCGACCCACGCCAGTCGACTAACACCCAGGTACCTATTTGCTGCTAGGTGAACAGGACAACAGGTGTAAGGAAACGTGTCGAATGTTTCCACCCGCCGGGAATCGAACCCGGGCCCTCCGTGTGTGAAGCGGGAGCTTTAGCCACCAGGCCACGTCGTTAGTTAGTTAGTTACCATTTTGTCCTAGGCACATGTCAATTAGACACTTGGCCTGTTGTATATAAGAGTGTGTGTGTGTGTGTGTGTGTGTGTGTGTGTGTGTGTGTGTGTGTGTGTGTGTGTGTGTGTGTGTGTGTGTTAGTTACCATTTTGTCCTAGGCACGTCGATTAGACACTTGGCCTGTTGTATATAAGAGTGTGTGTGTGTGTGTGTGTGTGTGTGTTAGTTAGTTAGTTACCATTTTGTCCTAGGCACATGTCAATTAGACACTTGGCCTGTTGTATATAAGAGTGTGTGTGTGTGTGTGTGTGTGTGTGTGTGTGTGTGTGTGTTAGTTAGTTACCATTTTGTCCTAGGCACATGTCAATTAGACACTTGGCCTGTTGTATATAAGTGTGTGTGTGTGTGTGTTAGTTACCATTTTGTCCTAGGCACATGTCAATTAGACACTTGGCCTGTTGTATATAAGAGTGTGTGTGTGTGTGTGTGTGTGTGTGTGTGTGTGTGTGTGTGTGTGTGTGTGTGTGTGTGTGTGTACGTACTCGCCTAGTTGAGGTTGCAGGGGTCGTGTGTGTGTGTACTCACCTATTTGTGGTTGCAGGGGTCGAGTCTTAGCTCCTGTGTGTGTGTGTACTCGCCTATTTTTACTCACCTATTTGTGGTTGCAGGGGTCGAGTCACAGCTCCTGGCCCTGCCTCTTCGCTGATTGCTACTAGGTCCTCTCTCTCCCTGGCCCATGAGCTCTATCATACCTCGCCTTAAAACTATGTATGGTTCCCGCCTCCACTATGTCACTTTCTAGGCTATTCCACGGCCTGACTACTCTATGACTGAAGAAATACTTCCTAACATCCCTTTGATTCATCTGAGTCTTCAACTTCCAATTGTGACCTCTTGTGTCTGTGTCCCTTCTCTGGAACATCCCGTCTTTGTCCACCTTGTCTATTCCGCGCAGTATTTTATATGTCGTTATCATGTCTCCCCTGACCTTCCTGTCCTCCAGTGTCGTCAGGCCGATTTCCCTCAACCTTTCTTAGTAGGACAATCCCCGTAGCTCTGGGACTAGTCTTGTTGCAAACCTTTGCACTTTCTCTAATTTCTTGACGTGCTTGACTAGGTGTGGATTCCAAACTGGTGCTGCATACTCCAGTATGGGCCTGACGTAAATGGTATACAGAGTCTTAAACGAATCCTTACTGAGGTATCGGAACGCTATCCGTAGGTTTGCCAGGCGCCCGTATGCTGCAGCAGTTATCTGATTGATGTGCGCCTCAGGAGATATGCTCGGTGTTATGCTCACCCCCAGATCTTTTTCCTTGAGTGAGGTTTGCAGTCTTTGGCCATCTAAACTATATTGTGTCTGCGGTCTTCTTTGCCCTTCCCCAATCTTCATGACTTTGCATTTGGCAGGGTTAAATTCAAGGAGCCAGTTGCTGGACCAGGCTTATAGCCTGTCCAGGTCTCTTTGTAGTCCTGTGTGTGTGTGTGTGTGTGTGTGTGTGTGTGTGTGTGTGTGTGTGTGTGTGTGTGTGTGTGTGTGTGTGTGTGTAAAATCAGTGCAAATTTAAACTTGAGACAGGAAAATGTTTCATGGTTTATAGCAAAATACTAACTAAAATTAAATTAGATGAACTTTTAAAGCCTTCCCATTATTAATCCCAAGAACCAGTAGACTGGCGAGTATGTACCAAAAGGTTTCCCGGTAACAATCCCAATAACCAGTAGACTGGCGAGTATGTACCAAAAGGTTTCCCGGTAACAATGCCAAGCACCAGTAGACTGGCGAGTATGTACCAAAAGGTTTCCCGGTAACAATCCCAATAACCAGTAGACTGGCGAGTATGTACCAAAAGGTTTCCCGGTAACAATCCCAAGAACCAGTAGACTGGCGAGTATGTACCAAAAGGTTTCCCGGTAACAATCCCAAGAACCAGTAGACTGGCGAGTATGTACCAAAAGGTTTCCCGGTAACAATCCCAATAACCAGTAGACTGGCGAGTATGTACCAAAGGTTTCCCGGTAACAATCCCAAGAACCAGTAGACTGGCGAGTATGTACCAAAAGGTTTCCCGGTAACAATCCCAAGAACCAGTAGACTGGCGAGTATGTACCAGAAGGTTTCCCGGTAACAATGCCAAGCAGTAGTAGACTGGCAAGTATATGCCAAAGATTGATAATAAATAACCAGCTGTAAGGGTACAATATAATACCTGATAACATTATCACAGCTTTCCAAACAAGAACTGTTCATTAATTTTTTTCACAGCCCAAATTAATAACTAATTTTGGCCTTGCTACTCAAGTAACACAAAATAAGTAATCTTAAGCTATTTCCATTTTGACTTTCATATAATAAAGTGAATCATACTTCAAATGTAATGCAAATGAAAGATGTCTCAGCCACTTTAATACTGTATGTTATTTATAAGTGTCATTAACAGATGATAATGCTGACCTCATTTTAACAAATACATTTGTATATACAGGTATCTAATCAAATTACTATATACTGTACTGCAATAAACAATACTTTGTCATCCAAACATAATAAATTTATCCATAATATTCCACTGAGGATAGAGTTTGAATTCATTATTGCTAACATTTTTGCACCATACTTGAGTGTGCACCAATAAGTCCAAAATTTCCTTTAAAACTAATAAAATCTTAAATTATTAGCGATAGGTGAACAACTGCTTTGTTGATCCTTTTAGTTATGATGCACCCAGTGTATTTGTACTTCTTGAAAGTCACATCATTTACTGTAATATTAAGTACAATAACCTAACCAAGTATAAATGTGCCCACTCCCACACCAAATGTACTTAGGCAGTGAACACTTCAGAACATCTTGGCATGATCAATCCTCCTCACTCAGAATAATACATCTATTAAATAATAAAAAAGTACCTATTTTTATATCACCATTCCTAACAACAACAACCTGGCAATCATAACCTGAATATTTGAGCGAATCTAAGTGTGTTATAACAGTTAAACTATTTTCAAAAAAATATTTATCATAGAAAATGACTGCCAGTACCTAAATCATTCAAGAATTTTATATTTTTTTTGGCCAAACAATTTCATCAATACAGCATCAGCCTATTTTTCTAACATCACTCAAATATTTCAGTCTTTACCAACTACTAGACTATTCCCCAATGCTAATGGCTCTTGTAGTTTCATTGTCATATGCAGCTAGAAACAGGCTGACATCCTGAATGACATGGATGTGTATGACCACTATCTCATCTACTTCCTGGGCTGCTGGATGATGGGAGGTTTGCTGTTATGGGAAGAACGTACTTCATGAGTGGGTACTGGTTTCTCATGAGTGTGTGTGTGTGTGTGTGTGTGTGTGTGTGTGTGTGTGTTTGGGTGTGTGTGTGTAGTGTGTGTGTGGGAGTATGTTTATGTGTTGGGTGTGTGTGGGGTGTGGGTGGGTGTGAGGCGTGTGTGGGGGTGTTTGGTGTGTGTGGGGGGGGTGTTGTGTGTGTGAGGGGTGTTTGGTGTATTTGTGGGGTGTGTGGTGTGTGTGTGCGCGTGTGTGGGGGGGTGTATGGGGTGAGGGTGTGTGTGGGGGTGTGGCGTGTGTGGTTGTGGGTGTTGGGGTGTGTGGGTGTTGGGGTGTGTGGGGATGTAGAGTGTGTGGGGGTGTGAGTGTGTGGGGGTGTAGGTGTGGGGGGTGTGGTGTGTGGGGGTGTAGAGTGTGTGGGGGTGTAGAGTGTGTGGGGGTGTAGAGTGTGTGGGTGTGGGTGTGTGGGGGTGTAGAGTGTGTGGGGGTGTAGAGTGTGTGGGGTGTGAGGTGGGGGGTGAGTGTGTGGGGGTGTAGAGTGTGTGGGGGTGTAGAGTGTGTGGGGGTGTGTAGGTGTGTGGGGGTGGGGTGTGTGGGGGTGTAGAGTGTGTGGGGGTGTAGAGTGTGTGGGGGTGTGAGTGGTGGGGTTGGTGTGTGGGGGTGTAGAGTGTGTGGGGGTGTAGAGTGTGTGGGGGTGGTGGTGGGGTGTAGAGTGTGTGGGGGTGTAGAGTGTGGTGGGGTGTAGAGTGTGTGGGGGTGTAGAGTGTGGGGGGTGTGAGTGTGTGGGGTGTAGAGTGTGTGGGGGTGTGAGTGTGTGGGGTAGGTGTGTAGAGTGTGTGGGGTGTAGAGTGTGTGGGTGGGTGTGGGTGAGTGTGTGGGGTGTAGAGTGTGTGGGGGTGTAGAGTGTGTGGGGGTGTAGAGTGTGTGGGGGTGTAGAGTGTGTGGGGGTGTAGAGTGTGTGGGGGTGTAGAGTGTGTGGGGGTGTAGAGTGTGTGGGGGTGTAGAGTGTGTGGGGGTGTAGAGTGTGTGGGGTGTAGAGTGTGTGGGTGTGTGGGGTAGAGTGTGTGGGGGTGTAGAGTGTGTGGGGGTGTAGAGTGTGTGGGGGTGTATGGAGTGTGTGGGGTGTGTTGAGTGTGTGTGGGGGTGTAGAGTGTGTGGGGGTGTAGAGTGTGTGGGGTGTAGAGTGTGTGGGGGTGTAGAGTGTGTGGGGTGTAGAGTGTGTGGGGGTTGTAGAGTGTGTGGGGGTGTTATATAGGAGAATTGACATGTACTTAACCATTGCTCTTACATGTAAAATGCCCATTGGTGTCCCATGTTGTGTCATATCATAGCTTCTGAGGCTGTGGGATGCGAGTTTAAAACCATCTTATTGCTCAGTGGTACAACATCAGCCTCTACACGCAAGAGCAACAGTTCAAGTTTTATGTGTGTTAAGTAGATAGTGAACAACACTGACAGTTTGCTTTTGTGTCTCAGGCTCGGTCACTGTTTACAAGTGAGCTAGCGGATCCAGAGCTGTCAGCCATCATAGCCACCAAGATGGCAAACATACATTCACTCAACGTGCCAATCAGCAAGGAACCTACCTGGATCTGGAACACCATGGGCAAGTGAGTCTAACACCACTCTTTTCTCCCTACCTACCACCCTTCCCATTCCTCCCCCCCACTCCCTCTTACTCTCTCTACTTCCTCTCTTTTTTTCTCTCTATATCTCTCTCTACTATTTTCTCTCTACTCCTCTTTCTCTCTCTCCTCCCTCTCTCCTCTTTCCTCTTTATCTCCTCTTCCTCTTTCTCTCCTCTTTCTTCTTTCTCCTCTTTCTCTCCTCTCTTCTTTCCTCTCTTCTCCTCTCTCCTTCCCTCTTACCTCCCTCTCACTCTCCTCTGCTTCCCCATCTTTCTCTTCTCTCCTGCCTTCTTTCTCGCTCTTTTTTTTATTATTATTCACACGAAGGTTTTTACATGGTCAGGTTAAGAATACTTACCTTTATTTTGCTAGGTAAGAGCTGTTACCTACCTCAACTCATTTAAGGGGCACTTCAGTTCCCCTGCTTCCTAATAATATGTTATTTTCCCGTATAATCTACCTTGTCCATAATTATTGTCGCATTTGCGATAGTAATTATGGACAAGGTAGATTATAGGGGAAAAATAAACATGATATTAGGAGACATGGAAACTAACGCGCTTCTTAAGGCATTTTGTTATGAAACATACAAATAAAAACAGCATGAGGTTAGAGCCAGTTGTTTACCAGCTATTTCATTTGATCAGCTGGCTTTATTTCATCGATGTTATGTTGTATGAACACGTTCTAGACTCGATTCATTCTAGAAATGAATGATCAGAGATGAAGTGATGTTCTTGAGAAGGGTACAATCAGAATGTAGTTGCTGTTTGCTGCCAGTCATGTTGTGTAGATGGCTTCCCGCTGTCCGTGGAGTGCAGCGAAAGGTGGTACCTTGACAACATTGGCCTTGTACATAACAGTAAGAGCACCTACATCCCTCCTGTGATGACGGCTCTACTGAAATGACAAATGGTCGGGTCCAGGCGAGAGATGAGCAGTCTTGCTCTGTTCTCTGTTCTGTCAAGAAGTCATAAATGAGATGGAGGCAGGCAGTTCAAGAAAGTGAAGGATACTCATAGTGTGAGTGTACGTGTGCCTTGTAAAAAGTCTTGCAGCCTCTACTGTCGAGCATATAAGGCGGCCAAGAAGCTAACAGGACCATAGTCCTGTTAGCTTCTTGGCCGCCTTGCAAGATTTACAACATGGTTCTTCATAGAGAGTTTGGAATCAAATTTCATCTCCTTAGAATAACTTTTTCCCCGGGTTTCAACACTCCCATTCATTCTTACTACTGCTCCAGCATTATCACCATGGTGCATAGAGGCCATCTTCATTTGTGTTTGCTCAGAAGAAATGGAAGCAACTGTAACCTGTCATTGTTTTCAATGAGACTGTTCAACTGCCTCCCAGCACACATAAGGGGGATTACCAACAGACCCCTGGCAGTCTTCAAGCTGGCACTGGACAAGCACCTAAAGTCAGTTCCTGATCAGCCGGGCTGTGGCTCGTACGTTAGTTTGCGTGCAGCCAGCAACAACAGCCTGGTTGATCAGGCTCTGATCCACCAGGAGGCCTGGTCACAGACCGGGCTGCGGGGGCGTTGACCCCCGGAACTCTCTCCAGGTAAACTCCAGGTAAGCTGATATAGCTGTAAGCTGGTGATTGATGTAACTGAGAGCATCTGGCATTTCTTCTCTTGGATAAGCAAATTTCAGACCATACCTATGCAGTCATCTTCATAGGTATGGGATTTTGGGATGAGTTGAAAGTCATTGAAGTAGCCCAAGCACACTTCCCTGTGGAACACTGGTGCTGATTGAGTGTCTTGTTGACTCTGTCCCATTGAGAACTTCTCAAGGTATCACTTTGTACCACTAGTGTACAGCTGCTCTTAGATTCAGCAGCAGAGTGACCCTTTCTGAAGCCATATTGACGATCACAAAGAAACTAGCATTTCTCATGAGATTATTATCTCAGTTGTGCCAGTGATGGACAAGGGTGACACTGGCTTGTAGTTGATGAGTTTTGCTCTGATATTTTTGTGAACAGGGACTACATTTGCCTCATTTTCACAAAGAAGTTCACATATCCTGTGCTAGGCAGTGCTGGCAAGTGCGAGTTAGAAGTGAAGGCAACCTGATCTGCGCATCTACTCAGCAATCTTGGGCTTACGTTATCTGGGAACGCAGCCTTTTCTTGGTCCAGGGATTTAAGAAGATAAACGTCATCCTGCCTTATTGACACCTCTGTCAACTTTGACACAGCTCTTGCTGCTAGCAAAGGAGGTTACCTTGTTGTATCAGAAACTTGCATCTTGGCAGCAAAGATGTCAGCTTTCTGTTGACTGCTAGTAGGGATAGTCCTATCCTGTCGATTTAGAGGTGGAATATTTTCATCAGGTGAATAATCTTGTCTGTCCTTGAGAAGGACCGCCAGGTTTAGGAGCCAACTCTTCCTGATGCCATTTTTTTTTTCAGCCTTCCATCTAGAGATGGCCCACTTTTGGACTTCCACTTGCCATCAGGCTTGACTGTTCAGGTTCTTGTTATAAATAATAAGACAGTTCTTGTACCTTCTCCGATCCTTGTACTTAGCAGTAGCGGTCTTTCGGCAACTAAAACCATACCAAGGCTGATCTGAAAGCGAAATCACATACTGCTGGTGAGGGATGTATTTGTGATGGAGATTAAGGAAATGCTTATTGAAGGCAATCACTTGTTTGTAACTATACTTTGGATAAGAGCATTCCAATCGGAGGCGGCAAACTCCGAGCAAAGGGCAGCCACTTTCCATTCAGACAGCCAGGTTGTGCATGACGATTCTTCACCTCATTCTGTTGAAATCGTCAGTGCCATAAATACAGCCTTGTGGTCAGTTGATCCAACTTAGTCAAGAGATCAGCAAGTGACTGTGCCTTCAGATGAATCACTCACTACTGGGTCAAGGGAAGGAGCCGGGTGTGCGAGTAGGGAAGTCAACAAAATGTTTTGTGTCAAACACTGCAAGTTCATCAGAATCCCTCTGTATAAGATGTTGAGTGAGGTCTCCAACAATTATAAGATGTTGACATTTATGTTGAAGCAGAAGGGAGTCAACATTTTCCATTAGGAAATAGAAAGGGTCTTCTTGCTGCCATTGAGGTCTATAGATTGCACATGCTAGTATAGAGGTACTTGGGTTTATACATAACCTGATGAACATTTCCAGGTGATTGGGAAATGGTAACATTAATGAGTTGGGCATGTACACTTAAAAAAGCATACGGTAACATCTCCTTGACTTTGCCTGTTTCGTCGCATCCATGAGGTATAACCAGCCATTCCAGCAAAATATTACAGATTCCTGTCTCCAAAAATGTCTCAACAATGGCGATCATGTAGGACAATGAGATTTCAGGAAATTGTGCATTAGCTCACCAACATAGGTAATGAAGTGCCTAATGTTGATAGACAGAGCGCTGAGAGACTAGCACTTCATGTTTGTATTTATCTTGAGATAGGTGTGTAAAGTGTTCGCCCTTGATACAAGTAGAACACCGAGCCAGTCACTGGGATGTAGCTCTGTGGTCTTGTATGAGGCACAAAACTACCTGCTGAGCTGAGATAAGAGTAGCTGGGTGAGTGATGTGTAAATGTGTTCACCAGTTCTGAGATCTTGCTGGTATGTTCGGAGAATAAAACTCTAACAAACTGGTGACCCTGGCTATCAGATTTCTTTTTGTTTCAACAGTGGTCTTCTTGATATCCCCTCTTGTGGCAGTAATTGCACCTGATGTCGCGCAGACAGTTGTCAGTGGTGTACCCCTTTGGTGGCAGCAGGAGCACTGCCTAAGTGCCTGGGAGGGTAGTGTCCTATTTCCTGCACCTTGTCTCTCCTCGCTCTTTCTCTCTCTCTTTCCTCCTTTCTCTCCTCTCCTGTTTTTTTTTCACAATTGTTTTACAGGTTAAGAGTTCCGTCAGGCTATTATCTGTTACCTCAGCTCATTGGAATTTTTTTTATTATTATGAGGCATACAAATAGAAAATAGGATGAAGTTGGAGCCATCTATGGGCCAGTAATTACATTTGGTCAACTGACTAAATTTCATCGATGTCATTATGCTTTATGAACATTTTAGAAACTTGTCTTCTCACTGTCCACAAAATGGAGCCAAGTGTGGTGCCCTGACACAATAGTAAGGCCATCGACAGTCCTTTAGTATTGAAGATCTGTTATTTCAGGCCCTGCTGAAATGACAGATGTGCCTCTTACAGAATCTTGTAGCCTCTATTGTTTAGCAGATAAAGGATACATCTAAGTGTCGTTAGCTTCTTGGCCGCCTTGTTTACAAGATTAACTAGTTTGTAATATAATTTCCTCTTCAAGTGGGGCTCCTTGGTTTGGTGAAGAGGCTCTTGGTCTGAGGAATTAGACCTGTCGGTCTCCTTCCTCAGACCAAACCTAATTATCCCCCAATCCCCCCTTCCCTCTCCCATCCTCCCCTTTTTCCTTTCCTCCTCCTCCCCACCCCTCCCTTTTGCCCTTCCTTTTTGGCCTTTGGGATTTTTTCTCACAGGCACGCTAGTTTCTAGGTAGGGGAAAGGGTACCGGGGTCCATCCCATTCCGTTGAGGTTCTTGGCGGTGGCGTAGTTTAACGTGGAATCTGGATTGCCTGGGGATGTCCCAATCCCTCTCCGATATCCCAGATGGTGGTTTTGGGTGTCCTTTTCGGGCAAACGGGTGTATCTCTGGAAAAACCTTTTGGATTCCGGGGGTGGTGGCCGAAGGAGGTATGCTTTGTGGCTGATATCCGGCCGCCCTCTCTTTTGTCCACCGAGGTAGCTCGGAAAGATGTGAGGTTTGCTATCCCGGATTGCGGGGTTTACTGGCATGATGGTTAGGGTATGGCATGGGTTCCATGCTGAAATCTGCGCTACTTGCGGTGCTGAGGTCCTCTTGGGCATGGAGGGAGATTTCTGGCCCTTTCATTCCTCCTAGGAACTATCCCTCCTCGGTCCCCCCTTTTTTTTATTCTTTTTTTTATTTTTATTTTCTTCTTTTTTTTCTTAAAAACAAAAAGAAAGAAGTAACCTAACCATGGAAGCCCTAGTCCATGAACCTGCCCTAACCCCCCCCATGCCCCTTTTCTTAATACCCGCACCCCCGTTTCTGACCTCGCCTCGTCTTTGGACCACTTTTCCCCCGGAACTCCTAATGCCTCTGTACCCTTGCCGGGCTGTTTCCTACACCTTTGCTTCAGATTACTGAGGTCCCTCGACTGACTCCCTTCGATTTAACTGACCTCCGCTCCCTTTGACTATGCTTCCAGCCCTCCCTTACGGTTGGGGCAATTTTCGAATCCCGGCCCCGTTCCACGTTGGACCAACTCTGGTCCCATGCTAAACCCCAAAACGACATTTACCTGCTGATGATCTTCTACCTTCTGTTCTTTCTCAGAAAGATCGCTACGTCCTGCACTCCCTTTCCACCTCAGTTTCAGAATCCCCTGGACTAAATTCCACTTTACGACCGACTTCCTCTTTGCCTATCTTTCCGACCTAGTACAGTGACCCCCGATAACGATATTTTTCTTTTCCAGAAGTATTTCAGGCCATACTGACCGAATTTGTCCCCATAAGGATATTGTGAAGTAGATTAGTCCATTTCAGACCCCCAAACATACACGAAACAAAGCACTTACATAAATACACTTACAAACTGGTCGCATTGGAAAGGTGATCGTTAAGGGGGGTCCACTGTATTAGCAGGACTCCACGCCATGTTGGTAAAGATATTTGTTTTCTGCTCTTAAGGGCGGTACGTGCATCATCCTGTACGAATGCTACCCAGTTATCTTTCTCTTCTCTCCCATATCAATACTGTTCCGTCACCTGAAAAACTCTTTTTCCCTCAATTTTTGTAGTGGTACGTCTTTTGGGCCCATACCATAGTTCACAAAATTCCCAGACATGTGGCAATGACATTCTTGAACAGCTGGAACTCCAAGACTCCCAATCCTCAAGGTGAAACTTATGTTCTTCCTGCCTGCGGGTGGAGCGATACCCAAGCAAATGGGGCTCGTTTAACTTTTGACAGGCCGTGAACTCCCATCCTTCGGTTTTTTACCCAGGACATCGGTTACAAGCTTGAAAGGTGATCCCTACACTGCAACAGTGTAGAAATTGCTGCGATTTGGGGCCATCCAGTGAAATATTGCAGATCTATTGCCGAATGCCCAGTCTGTGGTGCCAATGACCATTCTAATACTTTTGCCATCAACCTCCCCTTGCCTTAATTGTCATGGGGCTCACCCTTCGTACTCTCGCCATTGCCATGTCTACTTAAATGAGCGGGAAATCCGTTACCTCAAAGAGGCAGACGGTCTCCCTTATGCCATGGCAGTTTCTCATCTCCACCTCCAAGGGAGACTACCTCGTGTTTCTTATTCTCGTGTTTCAAAATGTCCCCCCACTTCTGGGGTCCCATCTTCTGCAGCCTCCTCTGTGGTTACCTCTCCCATAGTCACTCCAGTATCTAATTCTTTTGCTGTCCTAGGCTCAGACGTCCCTACTTCAATGCCTTAGTCTGTTCTCGCTTCTTCGTGTTCCCCCTCACAAGCCTTGGTATCGACGAGATCTCGTACGAGACCTCCTCCCAATCATCCCTCTACTTCTCAGAAGTCAAAAAAAGGTCCTTTAACCCCTCCTTCCTTTCTTCCACCTCCTCATTTTACCTTCCCTGTCTCTGTACCTGGTTCTTTCCCTCTCACTGGCTCTGCTACAAGTGTAGAGGTTCACCCTCCTTCTCGTACTGTACCTTCCTCCCCTGTTCCCTCCCAAGTTTCCCTTCTCTTCTGCCCACCTCCCAGGTTTCTGCCTCTTCTGTCCCCTTCCACACTTTTTCTCCAGTTTTCCCTCCACCCCTTTTGGCCCCCCCCTACCTTGTACAGTCCAAAACAGTTCCAATCTTTACTCATCCTCCCCCTACCATCTCCAATATTGTCTCCCAAACGACGTCTCTGAATTCCGAAACACTTGAAGCAGTCTCTGAATATATTTCAGAGACCAACCATCAATGGACACTGATCCACCCTCTGTTCCTTCTCTCTCCTCTCCTCCATCTGCGCAACTCCTTTCTTCGCAGTGTACCGTTCCTTCGCTGCTTGAACGTTTTCCGCTGCCTCCGCATGTTGACTTTTCTAACCCCTCTAGTCCGTAGGAACCCTTACCTGCGGATTTCAGGTATCTTTATTGTTGCCAATCATGGCCTATTTACAGTGGAATATACGCGGCCTCAGGGGTAATCGGGTTTAGCTTCGAGTTACTCTCCCCGTTTTCCCCTGTTGGTGTTTGCTTACAGGAACCAAAATTACACTCTGCTGTTATCTATCCCATCTCAGGCTATAATTTATTGTATTCTTAAGATCCTTTCCCTGATGGGACCTTTAATGAAAGTGCCCCTCTATGCACTGATATTCCGTACCATCAGCTATTTGTTCGTACTTCGCTGCATTACACAGCAGCCCCCTATCCACTTGCATAGGGGGTAAAAACGCTCTGTTCTTTATTTTCTCTCTCCTTGGGCATTATCTATTCCGGGTATTGCCTTTCTTGTTTCGTCATTACTGCCACCGCTTCTGTTACTTGGCGATTTTAATGCCCATCATTTCCTCTGGGGGTGTCTCACTGTGATTCCCATGGCATTCAGTTAGAGGCTTTTCTTGCTACCCACCCCCTCCATGTTTTAAATACAGGTACTCACACCCATTTTGATCCTCGAACTTGCACTCTCTCTTGCATCGATCTCTCAGTCTGCTCTTCCTCCCACCGCATTAGACTTCACCTGGTCCTGTTCTCCCGGGTTTACATACAGCGATCATTTCCCCCAATCATTCTTACTTCCCCTTCATATTCACCACCCCTTTCGTAAACCCACCCTGGCAATTTGATCAGGCAAATTGGAACTTTTACTCACAACAACTGGTTTTTTTGTGAGGTTCCTTCTTCGTCCTCCCCTTGATGAGCTTTTACATCTCTTCCGTCTCTGTTTTTAACTGGCAGCTTCTCATTCTATACCCCAAACTTCAGGCAGACAATTCTCAGAAATGCATGCCTTGGTGGTCTCCTGCTTGTGCTCGTGCAGTACGTTTGAAACGTGCTATGTGGGGCAGGTTACCGGAAAAATAGAACCACCGGAAAAGACTTCTTGATTTTTAAAGCAAAGCGTGCGATCACTCGCCGTTCCATCCGTTGGATGTAAAACGCACTTGCTGCGAGATTATGTTTTCCACCATCACCTCTGCTTCCTCTATGAGTGCAGTCTGGAAAAAAGTATGAAAACTGAGTGGTAAATATTCTCCTGACCCAGCTCCTGTTCTGCGGGTTGCCGGTGTTGATATAGCAAACCCACTAGATGTTGCCAATGAAATTGGCAATCATCTGGTCTGTATTTCTCAGGGGCTTCATCTATGCCCCTCGTTTCTTTCCTCTGAGGCTGCCAGAGAGCTAGCACCCTTGGACTTTTCTTCTCTCAGAGAAGAACAGTATAATGTGCCTTTTACACTTCAAGAACTGGAGGCAACACTCTCAGCTTGCCAATCATCGGCAGCTGGGCCCGATGACATTCATATTCGTATGCTACAACATTTACATCAGTCAGCCCTTGCAGTCCTATTATGCCTTTTCAATCTTATTTGGTCACAAGGAGTTCTTCCACAGCCGTGGAAATCTGCCATTGTTCTCCCTTTCCGCAAACCGGGCACTACGGAACATGAAGCCTCCCACTATCGTCCCATTGCTCTTACCAGTGCAGTTTGCAAAGTGATGGAATGCCTGGTAAATAGACGTTTAGTGTGGTATTTAGAGACACACAACAGTCTCTCCACTCATCAATATGGCTTTCGTAAGGGACGTTCTACCATAGACCCCTTACTACGCTTGGATACGTATGTTCGTAATGCCTTTGCGAATAACCACTCAGTTATTGCCATATTTTTTGACCTTGAGAAGGCATATGACACAACTTGGAGGTATAATATTTTGGCCCAAGCCCACTCCTTAGGCCTCCGAGGCAATCTACCATCCTTCCTTAAGAACTTTTTAACAGACAGACATTTCCATGTTCGGATTAATAATGTGCTCTCCCCGGACTTTATCCAAGCTGAAGGTGTCCCCCAGGGATGTGTTCTGAGCGCAACACTTCTTCTCCTTGCTATAAATGATTTGGCCTCTAGTCTTCCATCAAATATTTGGTCATCACTCTATGTTGATGACTTCGCTATTGCCTGCACAGGCGCTGACTGTCACCTCATTACAGTTTCTCTCCAGCATGCGGTCGACCGTGTTTCCAATTGGGCCACCACACATGGGTTTTAATTTTCCAGTACCAAAACTCACCAAATTACTTTCACTAGACGCTCCGTCATCTCCGATCATCCTTTGTACCTCTATGGCTCCCGTATCCCTGAACGTGATAGTCAGGTTTCTGGGCCTCCTCTTTGACCGTAGGTTATCCTGGAAACCTCACATTACCTCTCTGAAGGCAACTTGTCACAGCCGGCTGAACCTTCTTAAAACCCTTGCTCATCTTTCATTGGGAGCTGATCGTCGAACTCTCCTTCGCCTACATTCCACCCTCATTTTATCGAAACTTGATTATGGTGACCAGATCTATTCAGCGGCCTCTCCTGCTACTCTCTCTAGCTTTAACCCCATTCATCACCAAGGATTATGTTTATGCCTTGGTGCTTTTTGCTCTTTCCCTGTTGAGAGCCTCTGTGCAGAAGCGAACGTTCCATCCTTATCCGATCGCCACGATGCCCATTGCCTTCACTACTATGTACACTCTCATGAGCTCTCATGATCTCCACAATCCTTCCATTTATAGAATGGTCACTGATATTAGTAGACATTATTTGTTCGCCACCCCTGTTTACTCCACCCCTTCTCTCTTCGCCTACATTCGCTCTTGTCTTCTCTTCAATTACCACTTTTCTATGTTCATGTAGCATCTCACTTTTCCCTACTCCCCTGGGAAGTTCCAGCTGTTCAAGTCTGTTCTTTCTCTCTCCCTTGCTCGAAAGCCCAACTGTCTACGGCCACTTCCCGCTCTCTTTTTCTTGACCACTTCCACTCTCATTCTCATGCCATTGCAGTGTACACAGATGGCTCTAAGTCTTCTGATGGCGTAGGATTTGCAGCAGTGTTTCCGGACAGCGTCGTACGAGGACATTTACTATCTTCGGCTAGTATTTTTACTGCTGTATTGTATGCCATTCTTGCAGCACTTATCCGTATTGCATCTATGCCTGTGTCATCATTTGTGGTTGTCTCGGACTCCCATTAGTGCTTTACAGGCTATACAGAAATTTGATACACCTCACCCCTTAGTCCTCTGTATCCAACTTTGGCTACGCTGCATCTTTACCAAGCATAAAGTACTGTTTTTTGTTGGGTCCCTGGTCATGTTGATGTACAGGGCAATGAACAGGCAGACACTGCTGCGCAGTCAGCAGTACATGACCTACCAGTTTCATATAGAGGTACTCCATTTACAGACTATTTTGCTGCAATAGCTACCCACCTTCACACCCGTTGGCAACAACGTTGGTCTACTATGCTCGGTAACAAACTTCAATCTATTAAACCGAGTATAGGTTATTGGCCGTCTTCTTGTCACCAGTGTCGAGGTTGGGAGACTACTCTCTCCCGTCTTCACATTGGCCATACTCGTCTTACTCATGGATATCTCATGGAGAGGCGCCCCGCTCCTCTCTGTGAGAATTGTCAGGTTCCATTATCAGTCAGCCACATTCTGTTGGACTGCCCACTTTATCAACGAGCACGCAGAATTTACCTCCGTCGTCGTCTTCGCTCTGCTGCTCTCTCTTTACCTTCCCTTCTCGCTGATGGACCCACCTTTCATCCAGACTCTCTCATTGACTTTTTGACAACAACTGACTTACTTCACAAACTCTGATACCTTCAACCCTTTCTACCTCAATCTCTTGCTACCCTCTACCCCTGCACTATCCCCTGCCCTGCTGTTTTCTGTAACCTACTGATCATCCCTCCCCCCTTCTGCCGCCCAATACCCTCGCTTCCTTCCCTACCCTGCAGCGCTGTATAGCCCTTGTGGCTTAGCGCTTCTTTTTTATTATAATAATAATAATGTAATATAATTTTACCCGAAGGATATCAACTGCATCCCGGGTTTGATCACTCTCCCATTCATTCTTAACGACTCCCCCAGCATTACCATCATAGTGCCTAGAAGCAAATTGTAACCTGCCATCATTTTCCCCAGGTTGATACAGCTGTAAGCTGGTGATTAATGTAACCAGAGCAGCTGGCATTTCTTCTCTTGTATAAGTAAATGGCAGAGTACAGTCATCCGCATATGCATGAGATTCTGGGATGAGTTAAAGATCATTGAAGTAGACGTTCTGTAACAATGACAGAAGTACACTTGTACCAATAGTGTGTCTTGTTGATTCTGTTCCTTTGAGAACTATTAGAGGTCTACCTTGAAAATAACCACTAAGTAGGCGTAATGCAGAGTCAGCGACTCCTAGTGCAATTTTGCCAAGGGTCCCTGTGCCATTCTGTTGAAGGCACCAGCATCCAACAATGTCCAGTGCTATTACACAGCTGATCTTGGATTCACTCAGCAACTGGTGATACCTAGTGGAGAGGTTTAACAGCACTTCAGCAGCAGAGTAACCTTTTCTGAAGCCATATTAATGGTCACAAAAAAGCGAGTGGTAGTCGACAAACGCTGTCATCTGCTGTGATATTGTCTCAAGAATCTTGCCAATGACTGATAGGAGTGACACTGGTGTACAGTTGCTGATTTCCACTATGCTCTTCTTTTTGTGAACAGTGACTATATTTACCTCTTTTCACAGAGAAGGCACTGCTTGACAGTGCTGATAGATGCGAGTTGGAGGTGCTGCTAGCTCGTCTGCACATCTGCTCAGCAATCTTGGGCTCAACTTATCTGAGCCCATAGCCTCCTCTTGGTCCAGCTGTTGACCTTGGTACTGGCAAGACACAGTTGCTCTACACTCAAGAAATCTCCCTTCGATCCCTGATGGGGAGGGTAATTTGTATTTTACAAGTGCCACCTTTCTCACAGTGCTGTCGCATCGTGTGAAAATCAAGCCTGTGAATGGAGTAATCAGTGACTCCTCGAAGCTAGCTTTAGCTACCGCCATTAGGACCTGCCTGCATGTCAAATTTACGGCAATCCACTCTTTGAAGAACTCCTTCATTGTTGTCTGCACAGATTAGATTTTAGATTTTGCCACCGAAGTGGCTAGTTTATTGTGAACCCCATATCCATCCTGTGGACGGTAGCGTATGGAGGAACTAGGCCCCAAAAGGGTTAACAGGTGTACATATGGGTTTATATCTACATATCTACAGTTCACTTATCTGTTACAAGCAAATTTAAGAAATTTGCTTAGTATATCTGGTATCTTATTTTCAATAATAAAATATCTTGACATGTCACATAGGTTATTATACTGTCTGTCTCTGTGTTCCTCAATAAGTGGACAATTAAGCACATAGTGTTCAAGACAGTGACCATATGCCTGATCACATAATTTACATTTAGTTTGATCATCATCTGTGTGTCTCCCAAACTCACAGAAGTACTTGTAACCAAGCCTAAGCCTGGCCACTACAACATAAGTCAGTCTGTTCACATTGCACGTTGCTCCATAAACATACTTATCTACGTTCATGTTATCATAGTGGATTATAGATGTACTCAGGCTTCTAACTGCATTCCTATAACAATTATTTTCGTTATTTACTTCTCTCCTAATATTGTTCCTAATGCTAGACACATATATACCAGAGTTATATTCTACATTCTCCTGGGTACTCTTCTTGGCTAACATATCAACTTTATCATGAAGGAGTAATGCAATGTGTTATGGGATCCATAGCAATTGTACATTAATCCATTTGTCCCTGATTTTTGAGTATCTATACTTGGCTTCTCCAATGAGCATGTTGTTGGAGTCATTGTATGAGTCAAGAGCCTTCAGTGATGACATAGAATCAGTAATGATGATAGTCAAGCTCAGTGTCATAAGCTAGCTTTAGTGCCATTAGGATTTCAAACAATTCAGTTTGCAATGTAGACGCCCAGTTGTTAATTCTTATGCCTAGTTCAACAAATTTATTATCGTTCTTAACTAGAAAGGTGGCAACAAGAGCAGATGCAGCCCTGCCAGAAGAATCCTGTTCAGATCCATCAGTGTATGTAACTTGTGATAACTTATTACTACCAGCTAGGCGAGAAATTTCTTCTTGAGCAGTTGCTTTAACAAGTGATTTAAGGAAGGGATTGCTAGCAATGAGCTTTTTGGGAGGGACTTGCAGGTATGTGATATTAAATGAACACATCTTCCATGGAGGGGTGAAATGTTGCCTACAGTGATTCAGTTCATGCAGGTTATAAAACTTAATGCAATTGCACATTTTTACAATCCATTTAGATCTATGTGTATTTACCTCTAGACACTTGGTAAGATTCATTGTGGCAGTGTCTGGTTCATTTCTTAACATTCTAATACCGAGTACAGTGTTAATCTCAACAATCCTATCACTGATACTAGAAATACCAAGATTTGGGACACCCAAGGATAATTCTGAGAGTTTCATTTTGCATTAACTCCAAGGGTTGGAGAGAACATCCTTTAGCTAATACCAACATGGGAGCAGCATAATCAATCAAGGACCTAACATAGGCTATGTACATCATTCTCACGATTCTCACATTAGCACCATAGATGGGGTTGTAGCCAGCATCAGCTTTGAGAGCATTTAGCCTATCTTTGCATTTCATATTTAGTTGTGGTATAGTGGATTTGTTAAAGGGTACATCTTCGCCAACGTAGCTAATATTTTCACCCTGGAAATAGATGGGTGGAGGATGTCATTTGCTTGTTAATATCTTTGTTTTAGAGGAGAATATTATGAGGCCTAGTTAGTTACAAATTGCTTGAACTTCATTAAGAATGGTACTCATCTTCTTATGCCCTGTTGTATGGATCATGATGTCATCAGCATAGCTTATAGCTATGTGTTTAGGTGTCTGCACAGACGACACTGAAGCTTCAAAACTAATGGACGACTCTTCAATGAAGACTCTACAAACACGACAATTCACTATATCCCCGTCTCCATTCTTGAAGGCGAAACGTTCAGTCTATGTGAAAAGAATGGGCAAAATCGCCACCTCTCTGCTGAAGCAATGAAGACGTCTATCGAGGAACAAAACACCTGGGCCTCGGTAGATAGCATCTCCAAGATCCCTAACGTCTCATCTGTGCTAAAAATCACATTCTCAGACATCTCCATAGCTGCCCAAGCTCTCTCTGACAGTCTGGCCATCTCATATTACCACATTCACCCAAGCCATATAGAACCAGAACGTTTGACACACATTTCCCACTGCTGGACCTGCTACTCCTGTTATCACACCACCAAGGATTGCCCCATCAAAGATAATCATCATACCCTTGCAGCTAAGTGCCCACTCAGGAAAGAAAACATATCAAAGAAACCTAAAGATGATCTGAAGAAGAACACCTCCAGTTCACCGACATACGCAGCAATAACCACCAAGATTCTACCTGCCACTCTACAGACACCTTCACCCAGCAACTCCCTCCCTCCACTCCCCGACGGTGCTCCCTCCAAGGTGCTGTACTGCATGGTGTATGCACACCTTGCAAATCCAGTAAACCCTGGCACTTTCAACACTATTAACGAACTATCCCATCTGGACAACATGCTTGCCTTCAATTTCCAGGACTCCACACCTTGAGCCGACATCCTCAAGATCCTTCCCAACATCGTGAACTTTACTGCACTTGCAAACCTGTCTCCTGCCCAAGCAACTGCTCCTGTAATGTCTATAACCACTTCCACCGCCGACAACGATGATCATGCTGCCTCCAATGCCTCCCAACCTGCTGTTGCACCATCATTACACCTCTCCACTACTCCTGTCGACCCTCAGTCACCTACTAGCACCATTGTAGACTCGCCAAATGAATCCACGTCAGAAGAAGATAGTGACGACTCCAGTACATCCTCATGGGTAAACCTTACCTTTTACACTTCTCCATGGAATGCTGACACCATGACCTGCACTCGGTGCTGGAACAGTCAAGTTTGCCTGCAAATCACCTCTTCACTTCACACTTACCCAAGTTTTTGAGTTTATCAAGCCTCTATGTTTCACCTTCAGTAACAAGCCTAAACTATACCACCTCTCAAGAAGCTGCTTCAAGAAGTTTCAAAATGGCTCCACTGCAAACCTGCCTCCTCAATTTCTCCTATCTATAACTAGCACCTGTGTGCTGCCTTGTGATATTTCTACCTGCCTACCCTCTCCTGTGACCTAGAAACTGCCAGCTTCTTCAGACTCGAGACTTCATCTACCACGAGACCGATGCATACACAGCTTGCTCTTTCTGTTTTCTCTAAGTTCATCCCATGAGTGCCTAGCAGCTGGGTTAAGCCTTGGCTCTGTTTCTTCGACTGTGGACAATCCTATCCACCGCTATTCTTCGTCTATCCCATCTTCCTAGCTCTCTCCACACGGGGTCTTACCTAAACTCTCTTGATCTTGGTCTAGTGATTTAAGGAAAAAATACACTTAATTCTGCCTTATTGTCACCACTGATAATGTTGACACAGTTCATGTAGCTAACCAAGGAGGTTCCCTTGCTGGACCAGGAACTTGCATATTGGCAGCAAAGTGTTTGGCAAGGAAATCATCTTCTCCTGACTACTTGTAGAGATGGTCCCATCCTGCTTGTTTAGAGGTGGAATAATCTCATCAGATGAATAACCTTGTCGGTCCTTGACCAAGGACCACCACGATTTGGAACCCACTCTATATGACGCCAGCTCTCTTTTTTGTGGCAGCCTTCCATCTGTAGATGGCCCACTTTTGGAATTTTTGCATTTGCCATCATACTCAACTGTGCAGGTTCCCATTGTAGATAGTGAGATTCTTCAAGTCTTTTTCAAGTCTTGCACTTAGCAGTAGCAGCCTCTCGACAACAAAAGTGAAACCATGACTGATCTGTAGGCTTCGTCACATACTGCTGGCGAGGGATGTGCTCAGTGAAGACATAACCTGGTTGTCAACATCACCTTGGTGTAGAGCATTCCAGTCGGAGGTGGCAAGTTCAGAGCAAAGGGCTGGCCAGTTTCCTTTCCCTGAACCAGGTTGTATGTGTAAATTTTTCACCTCGTTATGCTGGAATCTTTAATTTCGTAAAGATAGCAGTAGGGTCAAATGATGCAACATAGCCAAGGGGTTGACAAGTGGCTATGCCTTCAGATAGATCACCCAATACTGGGTCGAAGGAGGAGCCAGAGATGTGAGTAGGGAAATCAACAAAGTTTCTCATATCAAACACTGCAAGAAGGTCATCAAAGTCTCTTTGTATAAGATATTGGCTGAGGTCACCACCAATTATAATATGTTCACATTTGTGTTGACACGTGCAGTACCTGCTGAACTGTCATGGCACGTCACATCTGCTCGACAGCCTTCTCCTACAACAGACTGTCGGATAGACATGGGAGGACAGGGCAGCACACATTGTGTATCTTGCAGTCAAGAACCTCAGAACGTTGCTGCAGATCATTACCTGCCACCCGCTGCCTTGATAAAAATATGAAGACACTTCCCTCCCCCCCCCAAAAAAAAGCCACTTCCAGGTCACCAGATGGAGTAGACCTAGCCCAGGATGGGTCGTAGCAAACCTATCTTTACCTGTAGTGTAAGGTGTCTGCCCTCGAGACAGGTGGGACACTGGCATAGCCACAAAATCACCTGCTGAGCCAAGAGAGGAGTAGCTGGGTGTATGATGTTAGTGTGTGTTCACCAGTTCTGAAATCTTAGTGGTTTGTTCAGTGTTGAGGTTAATGCTACAAGCTAAGTCAAAGATTAAATAGTGGACTGTAGGGGAAACTTAGTGTGATAAACATCTTTCGCCTACACAGCCGTCCCTGCAGGCGATGTCTTGAGAAGCTGTCATATGCATCCCTGAATGAGCTGGAAAATAATTTGTTACGGGTGAATATAATTACCCCTAGGGAGTATTATGTCAGCATATCTCAGAAACTGGTTGCTGACAACACTTACTGTTGTAGGCTCAATGGCCAGTGTTTCACCGGGTATTGGTACTTTAATAAACACAACAGGACATCCGCTGTGCAATTGACCTACCCCTATCATGTTTATTAAACATACCTGGATATTTGTAACTGACCCGTAGTTGCAGCTGGTTATCTGTCGTCTTGATTGAAGAATAGTGTTCTTTGAAGAATGTCACACTACACTCTGTTGGATCACAACACTCGTTGTTACACTTCATCAAGATTTTTTCATTATTCGCAATCTTATCCCTAAAGAAGCTGATCACACTTCTCTGTAAGTATATAGATGTGTTTTTAGAGACACTTTTATGCACAAAAACGCATGGATCAGTGTTCTTCAGTTCGTTATCTTGGCATCAATGTGAGCCCTAGCAGGGTCAAAAGCAGTCTGACATCACAGCATCCGACGCCGCCGTCTTGCCCCTAGTACATAAAGGAAAAGCTGACCTAGGACATTTCCCTTCCTTGCCAAACTTCCACTATGAAACAAAGCAGAATGTTTGATTCTTGCTATCTTAAGCATAAACAACATTGTACACTATCTTTACCATGGTAATAAAGTGGGAGCAGGATTTCTTTAATTGTCCTGCTAAGGTAAGAGATGGACTGTCTCTTAGTAAACTAAACTACTTGCAACATCGGTCTCTTGCAAGGAGCTGCGTGACCATGTCGCATGCTCGTACTGCGTCTGGGATCAATTATTTGATGTAGCAGTAAACAAGATGTTTGCCCCTTCTGAGAGGACTGGGCCCCTCAGGGCTGATACCCCCCTCTTGGAGAAAATTTCGCCACATTCAGAGAACAAATCTACAAAGAACTGGTGAGCCTACCAGGTTCCTTTTTCTCATGACACTGGCCCTCCTGAAGTCTCTTGTGGCAGTAATTGCACCTGGTACCTCACAGACAGTTGTTAGTGCTCTCTTCCTCCCTCTCCCTCTCCCTCTCTTCCTCCCTCTCCCTCTCTTCCTCCCTCTCCCCCTCTCTCCCTCTCTTCCTCTCTTCCTCCCTCTCTTCCTCCCTCTCTTCCTCCCTTCTTCCTCCCTCTTTCTCCCTCTCTTTCTCCTCTCTTCCTCCTCTCTTCCTCCCTCTTTTCCTCCCTCTCTTCCTCCCTCTTTTCCTCCCTCTCTTCCTCTCTCTCTTCCTCTCTCTCTTCCTCTCTCTCTTCCTCTCTCTCTTCCTCTCTCTCTTCCTCTCTCTCTTCCTCTCTTCCTCTTTTTTTTTTTTTTTTACACAGGTTAAGATAAGATAAGATAAGAGATAAGATTTCGTTCGGATTTTTAACCCCAGAGGGTTAGCCACCCAGGATAACCCAAGAAAGTCAATGCGTCATCGAGGACTGTGTGTCTTATTTCCATTGGGGTCCTTAATCTTGTCCCCCAGGATGCGACCCACACCAGTCGACTAACACCCAGGTACCTATTTACTGCTAGGTGAACAGGACAACAGGTGTAAGGAAACGTGTCGAAATGTTTCCACCCGCCGGGAATCGAACCCGGACCCTCCGTGTGTGAAGCAGGAGCTTAAGCCACCAGGCCACCGGGCCTAGCTTTATTGACAAGCTATTTACAGGTTAAGGATTCCTAACTTTATTGACAAGCTAAGAGCTGTTACCTACATCAGCTCATTTGAAAGCATTTTTATTGTTATGAGACATACAAGTAGGGAACAGGATGAAATTGGAGCCATCTGTGGGCCAGCATTTTCATTTGATCAACTGACTTTATCTCGTTGACATCATGCTGTATGAATGTGTTCCGTATTCGAGTCATCCTGGGTATATTTGATCTCAGATAGAGTGATGTTCTGGAGAAGGGTACAGCCAGAGTGAAGTTGCTGCTTTCTGCCCATCTTGTGGCATAAAAGCTTGTTTCACGCTGTCCTCGAAGTGGATCCAAGTGTGCTACTTTGACAATATTGGCCTTGTACATAACAGTAAGTCCACCCACATCCCTCCTATGTTGAAGGCTCTGCTGAAATGACAGATCTATCCAGGATGGGTCCAGGCGAGAGATGAGACTTCTTGCTCTGTTCTCTACTCTGTCAAGCAGTCGCAGATGAGAGGGAGGACAGGCAAACCAAGAAAGTGGAGCATACTCAAGTTGCAAGTGTACTTGTGCCTCGTACAGAATCTTGCAACTCCTACTGTCAAGTAGATGGAAGATACGGCGAAGTGCTGTAAGCTTCCTGGCTGCCTTGTTTGCAAGATTTACAACATGGTTCTTCATGGTTAGTTTGGAGTCAGATTTCACCCCAAGGATATCAACTTCTTCTCCAGGTGCCACCACCCTCCCATTCATCCTTACTACTGCACCAGCATTACCATCATGGTGCCTAGAGACGATCATCATTTGCGTTTTCTCAGGTGCAAATGTTACTTGCCATCTATTTCCCCAAGCTGATATAGCTCTCAGCTGGTGATTGATGTAGCTTAGAGCAGCTGGCATTTCTTCTCTTGGATAAGTGAATGTCAGTGTGCAGTCATCTGCATATGCATGTGATTCTGGGATGACATGAAGGTCATTGAAGTAGACATTCCATAACAATGGTCCCAGCACGCTTCCTTGTGGAACACTTGCCCCAATAGGATGTCTTGCTGATTCCGCTCCATTGAGAACTACACTTAGAGATCTACCGTGAAGGTAATCACTGAGGAGACATAGCATAGAGCTTGCAATTCCCAGTGCTTGAAGTTTTGCTAAGAGGCCCTGGTGCCACACCCGGTCGAAAACGCCAGCAATGTCCAGTGCTACCACACAGCTGACTTTGGATTCATCCAGTGGCTGGTGCCACTTAGTGGAGAGGTTTAACAACAGATCAGCAGCAGAGTAACCTTTCCTGAAGCCATATTGACGATCACAAAGTAGTGAGTGGTAGTCAAAAAACTCTGTCATTTGTCTTGAGATTATTGTCTCAAGGATCTTAACAGTGATTGACAGGAGTGACACTGGTCTGTAGTTGCTGATTTCTGCTCTGCTCTTCTTTTTGTGAACAGGGACTACATTTGCCTCTTAACATAGAGAGGGCCATTTACACTGTACTAGGCAGTGCTGAAAGATGCGAGTTAGAGGTGCTGCTAGCTGGTCTGCACATCTTCTCAGCAATCTTGGGCTCAACTTCTCTGGGCCCACAGCCTTTTCATGGTCAAGCGATTTAAGAAGGAAATACACCTCCTCCTGCCTTATTGTCACCACTGACAGTTTTGACACAGTTCTTGCAGCTAGCCACGGAGGGTCCCTTGCTGGATCAGGAACTTGCATTTTGGTAGCAAAGTGTTCAGCAAAGAGGTCTGCCTTCTCTTGACTACTAGTAGAGGTGGTCCCATCCTGTCGATTTAGAGGTGGAATGAGTTCATCAGGCAGATAACCTTGTTTGTCCTTGACCAGGGACCACCAGGTTTTGGAGCCTACCCTACCTGATGCTAGCTTTCTTTTAGTGTCCACCTCCCATTTAGCAATGGCCCACTTTTGAGCATCACCCATATGCCTACAGGCTTGCCTGTGCAAGTTCCTGTTATAGGTGGTAGGATGTTTCTTATACCTTCGCCATGCTTTGTACTTAACAGTAGCAGCCTCTCTACAACGAAAGCCAAACCAAGACTGATCTGTAGGCTTCATCACATACTGCCAGTGAGGAATGTGTTCTTGTTGTAGATTAAGGATGTGTCCAGTGAAGGCTTTCACTTGGTTGTCAACATCCCCTTGGAGAAGAGCATTCCAATCGGTGGTGGCGAGCTCAGAGCGAAGGGCTGGCCAATTACCTCTTTCCCATAGCCAGGTTGTGCGTGTGGACTCCTCACCTCGTTTTGTTGGGATCTTAAGTGTCGTAAAAACAGCCTTGTGGTCAGACGATCCAACATAGCTGAGGGGTTGACAAGTGACTATGCCTTCTCCCTACTGGGTCAAGGGAGGAGCCAGAGATGTGAGTAGGGAAATCAACAAAGTTTCTCATGTCAAACACTGCAAGAAGGTCATCAAGGTCCCTCTGTATAAGGTGCTGGTTGAGGTCACCAACAATTATGATATGTTGACAGTTGTGTTGTAGCAGAAGGGAGTCAATATTTTCCATTAGGAAGTTGATGGGATCTGCATGTTGCCACTGAGGTCTGAAACATTGCACATGTAGAAAAGAGGTAATGTGTTTATGCAGAGCTTGAAGAACATCTTTCAAGATGTGTAGGGGTGGCAACATCAATGCACTGGGCATAAAACTTTTAGAGAAGCACACAGCAAACACCCTCCCTTGCCCTTGCCTGTCTCTTCTCATCCATGAGGTGTAGCCAGAATTTTGCAAAATTTTCTGGAGTCCTGTCATCCAAAAATGTTTCAACAACAGCTATCATGTCGAGACGTCGAGTGTTCACAAAACTGTGTGTGAGCTCTCCAACATTAGTAATGAAACCTCTAATGTTGGCCGCCCGGGTGCTGATAGACTGGTCCTCATGATGATGGGGGTCAGCTTGAGGTGGTGGGTGTGTAGGGCATGTAAGGTGCCTGCCCTTGAGAGAGGTAGGGTACTGAGGCAGCTGCAGGGATGTAGGTCTGTGGTCTTGTATAAGGCACAATACCACCTGCTGGGCTGGGATAGGAGTAGCTGAGTGGGTGACGTGTGAGAGTGTTCACCAATTCAGAGATCCTGCTGGTTTGTTCTGAGAACAGGTCTCTAAACAGGTGGTCCTGTCTGTCAAGTTCCTTTTTCTTCCGACACTGGTCCTCCTGATGTCCTTTCTTGTAGCAGTAATTACACCTGGTATCTCGCAGGCAGTTGCTGGCAGTGTGCCCCTTCCGGTGACAGTGAGAGCACAGCCTATGTGCCTGGGAGGGTGGACTATGATTTGTTGCACCTCCTGTGTTTTGCAGATTTGCCCCTCAGGTTCTGCCGCGGGAACTGTGTTTAGTGGAGGGTGAGACAACTGTAGATGTCTTCCTCCTCCACGTCCTCTTCCACATCCTCTGCCCCGTCCTCTACCAGTTCTGACAGATGTGTCCCTGCTGTTCGTACTTTGGCGCAGTAGGTGATCAGGTGAATTGATAGTTCCCTGATTAATTAACTGCACCATCTCTGGTGGAGAAACTCCTGACTCAAAAACTTGCTGATGAAGCACTGCTACCAGATTCTGGAATAGTGTCGGCAGGTGTGCTGACAGATGTAGGATCAGAGATGGTATGTGCACTGTCAAGTGGACTGGCAGTGGCTGAAGCAGAGATGTCAGGTGTAGGAGAATTAGCAGTCCAAGGTTTCCTTCGTTGCGGGGAAAGAGGATTTGTTCCCTCTGTGGTGGTCAGAGGAATTGTGTTAGAATTCCCAAAGGTAGTGTTTTGAACTCTGTCAGTCTGTGGGACCTTACCAATGACAGAATTCTACCAGTTATTTACCCCTGAGTTAAGCTCACTGTGGGACTTCCAGTCTTTGTCAGTAGTGTCACCATCGTAGCAGCTTACGTCACTTGATTTAGGCTTGCACTGACCTTCTACAATAGCTTGGAGGTTTTTCTAATGATTTGAGGAGCTCATGAAGTGCTTCCCTGTGATGGATTATCTTAGCTGCAACTTTACAACACAGCCCAAGAGGGCAGTCTTGATCTTTGGACAGAAGTCCCTTGGGTAGGACTTCTGAACCTTCCTCCTGTAGCTCCAGGCTTGTATCCACATATACCACAGGATTAATGGTATCCTTCAATTTTTTGAAATTTTCAACCTGGGTGCAACAAAATTCTTCTTTTGGAATTCAATCTGTGTGGCAGTAGTTGGAACAAGTAGGTTCCTTACATCTAAGAAAAATTTTGTATACCCACAAACACTGCAGTAACTACTGGGACAATAGCCAGATAGCATAGATATTCTTGCTATTTTGCAAAGTGAAGTCATCCCAGAGGAGGCTTGTAGGTTTGCAATTAAGTTCACAGGAGAGAAAAGGTGGGTGGTGTATCGTGGGTGGGGGGAGTAGTGGGGGGTGTATAGAGCAGGTGGGATGGGGCAGGCTGGCCGACGAGCTGGAAGTGGGTTGCCTTCTCACTAAAACACTTAATAAACACTGTTATTTCTTAAACCACTTTTCCCCAATGGAAGATGTTACACAAATTACTATGTGCTTGTTCCAGTCACGTGTTATAAATCCCAGATGCTAGTACATAGCACAAAACACATAATATTAGATGCTCACTGTGAAGGCAATAGTGACGTCACTCTAGGCCTGCCGCTGTCCCCTCACTCACACCATATCTTCACCATACCACACTTAAATATCACTGACATTCTTATATTCACTTCAGTGGAGGAGTTGGCTCTTCCTCTCTCTGTCTTCCTCTCTTCCTCTTCCTCTCTCTTCCTCTCTCTTCCTCTCTCTTCCCTCCTCTCCTCCTCTTCCTCTCTCTCTCTTCTCTCTTTCCTCTCTCTCTCTCCTCTTTCCCCTCCCCTCCTCTTCCTCTCTCTCTCTCCTTCCTCTCCCCTCTCTCTTCCTCTCTCTCTCTCTTCCTCTCTCTCTCTCTTCCTTCTCTTTTCTCTTCCTCCTCTTCTTCCTCTCTCTCTCTTCCTCTTTTTTTTTTTTTACACAGGGTTTGACAAAGGGTTAAGGATTTCCCTAGCTTTTTTGACAGCTATTTACAGATTAAGGATTCCTAACTTTATTGGCAAGTAAGAGCTGTTACCTACATCAGCCATTTGAAAGCATTTTTATTGTTATGAGACATACAAGTAGGAAACAGGATGAAGTTGGAGCCATCTGTGGGCCCGCATTTCATTTGATCAATGATTTTATCTCGTTGACATCATTATCCTGTACGAATGTTTCCATACTCGAGTCATCCTGGGTATGTATGATCTCAGATGGAGTGATGTTCTGAGAAGGGTACAGCCAGAGTGAAGTTGCTGCTTTCTGCCCATCTTGTGGCATAAAAGCTGTTTCACGCTGTCCTCGAAGTGGATCCAAGTGTGGTATTTTGACATTATTGGCCTTGTACATAACATAAAGCCACCCACATCCTCCTATGTTGAAGGCTCTGCTGAAATGACAGGGCTATCCAGGATGGGTCCAGGCGAGAGATGAGACGTCTTGCTCTGTTCTCCACTCTGTCAAGCAGTCGCAGATGAGAGGGGGGGCAGGCAAAACCAAGAAAGTGGAGCATACTCAAGGGGCGAGCATACTTGTGCCTCATACAGGATCTTGCAACCCCTACTGTCAAGCAGATGGGAAAATACGGCGAAGTGCTGTAAGCTTCCTGGCTGCCTTGTTTGCAAGATTTACAACATGGTTCTTCATGGTTAGTTTGGAGTCAAATTTCACCCCAAGGATATCAACTTCTTCTCCAGGTGCCAACATCCTCCCATTCATCCTTACTACTGCACCAGCATTACCATCATGGTGCCTAAGACGATCATCATTTGCATTTTCTCAGGGGCAAATGTTACTTGCCATCTATTTCCCCAAGCTATATAGCTCTCAGCTGGTGATTGATGTAGCTTAGAGCAGCTGGCATTTCTTCTCTTGGATAAGTGAAAGTCAGTGTACAGTCGTCTGCATATGCATGTGATTCTGGGATGAGATGAAGAAGGTCGTTGAAGTAGACATTCCATAACAATGAACCAGCAGCTTCCTTGTGGAACACTTGCCCCAATAGGATGTCTTGCTGATTCTGTTACATTGAGAATTTACACTTAGGATCTACCATGAAGGTAGTCACTGAGGAGACATAGCGTAGAGCCTGAAATTTCCCCAGTGCTTGAAAGTTTTGCTAAGGGGCCCTGTGCCACACCCGTAAAAAGCGCCAGCAATGTCCAGTGCTACCACACAGCTGACTTTGGATTCATCCAGTGAGTGGTGCCACTTAGTGGAGAGGTTTAAAAACAGATCAGCAGCAGAGAAACCCTTTTCTGAGCCATGTTGACGATCACAAAGTGTGAGTGGTAGTCAAAAACTGTTCATTTGTCTTGAGATTATTGTCTCAAGGATCTTACCCGTGATTGACAGGAGTGACACTGGTCTGTAGTTGCTGATTTCTGCTCTGCTCTTTTTTTTGTGAACAGGGACTACATTTGCCTTTTTCCCATAGAGAGGGCCATTTACACTGTACTAGGCAGTGCTGAAAGATGCGAGTTAGAGGTGCTGCTAGCTGGTCTGCAATCTTCTAAAACAATCTTGGGCTCAACTTGTCTGGGCCCACAGCCTTTTCTTGGTCAAACGATTTAAGTAGGAAATGCACCTCCTCCTGCCTTATTGTCCACCACTGACAGTTTTGACAAGTTCTTGCAGCTAGCCAAGGAGGGTCTGTTGCTGGATCAGGAAACTTGCATTTTGGTACAAAGTGTTCAGCAAAGAGGTCTTCTGCCTTCTCTTCGACAACTAGTAGAGGTGGTCCCATCCTGTCGATTTTTGAGGTGGAATAAGTTCATCAGGCAGATAACCTTGTTCTGTCCTTGACCAGGAACCACCAGGTTTTGGAGCCTACCCTTACCTGATCTAAACTTTCTTTGTGTCACCCTTCACATTTAGCAGGGCCACTTTTGAACATCTCCCCCATATGCCTACCGGCTTGCATGTGAAGTTCCTGTTTATAGGTGGTAGGATGTCTCTTATACCTTCGCATTGCCTTGTAACTTCAGCAGTAGCAGCGACCTCTCTTACAACGAAAGCCAAACCCCCCAAGGCTGATTGTAGGATTCGTCACATATTGCCGGGTGAGGAATGTGTTCTTGTTGTAGATTAAGGATGTGTCCAGTTGAAGGCTTATCCACTTGGTTGTCACACATCCCCTTGGAGAAGAGCATTTCCAGTCGGTGGTGGGCGAGCCTCAGAGCTAAGGGCCCTGGCCAATTACCTCTTTCCGTAGCAAGGTTGTGCGTGTGGAACTGTCCTCACCTTCATTCTGTTGGGATCTTAAGTGTGGTAAAAAAGAGTCTTAGTGGTCAGGACGATCCAACATAGCCGAGGGGTTGACAAGTGACTATGCTTCTGCCAGATCACTCACTACTGGGGTCAAGGGAGGAGCCAGAGATATGAGTAAGGAAATCAACAAAGTTTTCTCATGTCAAACCACTGCAGAAGGTCTCAAAGTCCCTCTGCATAAGGTGGCTGGTTTGAGGTCACCAACAATTATAATGTGTTACAGTTGTGTTGTAGCAGAAGCGGAGTCAATATTTTCCAATTAGGAAGTGAGAGGGTACTGCTTGTTGCCAGTGAGGTCTGTACATTGCATATGCTAGTTTCAGAGGTATAGTGTTTATACAGAGCTTGAAGAACATCATTCAAGATGTGTAGGGGTGGCAAATCACTTTGATGGGCATGATACACTTTTAGAGAAGTACACAGCAACACCTCTCCTTGCCCTTGCCTTGTCCCTTTCATCCATGAGGTGTAGCCAGCAATTCTAGTAAATATTTTCTGGAGTCCTTTCATCAAAAATGTTTTCAACAACAGCTATCATGTCGGGACGTCGAGTGTTCACAAAGCTGTGTGAGCTCTCCCAACATTAGTAATGAAATCTAATGTTGGCCCGACAGGATGTGATAGACTGGTCCTCAAGAATGAAGTGGTCAGCTTGAGGTGGTGGGTGTGTAGGGAATGTAAGGTGCCTGCCCTTGAGGAGAGGTAGGGTACTGAGGAAGCTGCAGGGATGTAGGTCGGTGGTCTGTATAAGGCACAATCCACACCTTCTGGGCTGGGATAGGTGTAGCTAAGGGTGAGATTGTGAGAGTGTTCACCAATTCCGGAGATCTGCTGGTTTGTTCTGAGAAACAGGTCTCTTAACAGGTTGGCCCTGTCTGTCAAGTTCCTTTTTCTTCCGACACTGGTCTCCTTATGTCCTTTCCGTGTAGCAGTAATTACACCTGGTATCTCACAGGAAGTTGTTGGCAGTGTGCCCCTTCGGTGACAGCGAGAGCACTGCCTAGGTGCATGGGAGTGGTGGACTATGATTTGTTGCACTTTCTGTGTTTTTTGCAGATTTGTCCTCGATTCTGCCGCAGAAACTGTTGTTAGTGGAGGGTGAGACGGTGTAGATGTCTTCCTCCTCACGTCTCTTCCTCTCTCTTCCTCTCATCTCATCTTTTCATCTTCCTCTCTTGCTCTCTCTTTCTCTCACTTTTCTCTCTCTCTCTTCTCTCTATCTCTCTCTCTCTCTCTCTCTCTCTCTCTCTCTCTCTCTCTCTCTCTCTCTCTCTCTCTCTCTTTCTCTCTCTCTTCTCTCCTCTCTCTCTCTCTCTTCTCTCTCTCTCTCTCTCTTTCTCTCTCTCTCTCTCTCTCTCTCTCTCTTTCTCTCTCTCTCTCTTCTCTCTCTCTCTTCTCTCTCTCTCTCTTCCTCTCTCTCTCTCTTCCTCTCTCTCTCTCTTCCTCTCTCTCTCTCTTCCTCTCTCTTCCTCTCTTCTCTCTTCCTCTCTCTCTCTTCCTCTCTCTCTCTTCCTCTCTCTCTCTCCTCTCTCTCTCTTCCTCTCTCTCTCTTCCTCTCTCTTCTTCCTCTCTCTCTTCCTCTCTCTCTCTTCCTCTCTCTCTCTTCCTCTCTCTCTCTTCCTCTCTCTCTCTTCCTCTCTCTCTCTTCCTCTCCTCTCTCTTCCTCTCTTCTCTCTCTCTCTCTCTTCCTCTTCCTCTCCTCTCTTCTCTCTCTCTCTCTCTTCTCTCTCTCTCTCTCTCTCTCTCTCTCTCTCTTCTCTCTCTCTCTCTCTCTCTCTCTCTCTCTCTCTCTCTCTCTTTTACACAGGGTTTGACAAGGTTAAGGATCCCTAGCTTTATTGGCAAGCTAAGACCTGTTATCTACATCAGCTCATTTGAAAGCATTTTTATTGTTATGAGACATACAAGTAGGGAACAGGATGAAGTTGGAGCCATCTGTGGGCCAGTATTTTCATGTGATCAACTGACTTTATCTCGTTGACATCATTATGCTGTACGAATGTGTTCCATAATCGAGTCATCCTGGGTATATTTGATCTTAGATGGAGTGATGTTCTGGAGAAGGGTACAGCCAGAGTGAAGTTGCTGCTTTCTGCCCGTCTTGTGGCATAAAAGCTTGTTTCACGCTGTCCTCGAGGTGGATCCAAGTGTGGTACTTTGACAATATTGGTCTTGTACATAACAGTAAGGCCACCCACATCCCTCCTATGTTGAAGGCTCTGCTGAAATGACAGATCTATCCAGGATGGGTCCAGGCGAGAGATGAGATGTCTTGCTCTGTTCTCTACTCTGTCAAGCAGTCGCAGATGAGAGGGGGGGCAGGCAAACCAAGAAGTGGAGCATACTCAAGGTGTGAGCGTACTTGTGCCTCGTACAGAATCTTGCAACCCCTACTGTCAAGCAGATGCGAGATACAGCGAAGTGCTGTAAGCTTCCTGGCTGCCTTGTTTGCAAGATTTACACGGTTCTTCATGATCTGTTTGGAGTCAGGTTTCACCCCAAGGATATCTGCTTCCCCAGGCACCAACACTCTCCCATTCATACTAACTACTGCTCTGGCATTACCATCATGGTGCCTATAGATCATCATCATTTGTGTCTTCTCAGATGCAAATGTTACCTACCATTGGTTTCCCCAAGCTGATATGGCTCTTAGCTGGTGATTGATGTAACTTAGAGCAGCTGGCATTTATTCTCTTGGATAAGTAAATGTCAGAGTATAGTCATCTGCATATGCATGGGATTCTGGGATGAGATGAAGGTCATTGAAGTAGACCTTCCATAACAATGGTCCCAGCACACTTCCTTGTGGAACACTTGCCTCAATAGGATGTCTTGCTGATTCCATTCCATTGAGAACTACCCTTAGAGATCTCCCATGAAGGTAATCACTGAGGAGACATAGTGTAGAGCCTGCAATTCCCAGTGCTTGCAGTTTTGCCAAGAGGCCCTGGTGCCACACTCGGTCGAAAGCACCAGCAATGTCAAGTGCTACAACACAGCTGACTTTGGATTCATCCAGTGACTGGTGCCATTTAGTGGAGAGGTTTAACAAAACTCTGATTTGTCTTAAGGTTATTGTCTCGGGGATCTTGCCAGCGATTGACAGGAGTGACACTGGTCTTTAGTTGCTGATTTCTGCTCTGCTCTTCATTTTTGTGAACAGGAACTACATTTGCCTCTTTCCACAGAAAAGGCCATTTACACTGTATTAGGCAGTGCTGAAAGATGTGAGTTAGAGGTGCTGCTAGCTGGTCTGCACGTCTTCTCAGCAATCTTGGTCTCAGTTTGTCTGGGCCCACAGCCTTTTCTTGGTCGAGCAATTTAAGAAGAAGATCCACCTCCTCCTGCCTTCTTGGCACCAATGACAGTTTTGATACAGTTCTTACAGCTAGCCAAGGAGGGTCCCTTGCTGGATCAGGAACTTGCATTTTGGTAGTAAAGTGTTCGGCAGAGAGGTCCCCCCCCCTCTCTCTCTCTCTTTCTCTCTCTTTCTCTCTCTTTCTCTCTCTTGCTCTCTCTTTCTCTCTCTTTCTCTCTCTTTCTCTCTTACATAGGGTTTGACAAAGTTAAGTTAAGGATCCCTGGCTTTATTGATAAGCTAAGAGCTGTTACCTACATCAGCTCATTTGAAAGCATATTTATTGTTATGAGACATACAAGTAGGGAACAGAATGAAGTTGGAACCATCTGTGGGCCAGCATTTTCATTTGATCAACTGACTTTATCTCGTTAACATCATAATGCTGTATGAATGTGTTTCATACTCGAGTCATCCTGGGGATAAGTGATCTCAGATGAAGTGATGTTCTGGAGAAGGGTACAGCTAGAGTGAAGTTGCTGCTTTCTGCTCTTCTTGTGGTATAGAAGCTTGCTTCACACTGTCCTTGAAGTGGATCCAAGTGTGGTACTTTGACATTATTGGCCTTGTACATAACAGTAAGGCCACTCACACATGTCAGCATGGTATGACAGCTGGGAAAATAAGATGGGTGGCAGGGACGGGGCTGACTTGGACAGTGCTCCTGAGGGTGCAAGTGCTGTCCTGGAGGACAGTGCTGAGGGTGTTAGTGTAGTCCTGGAGGACAGTGCTCCTGAGGGTTCCAGTGTTGTCCTGGAGGACAGTGCTCCTGAGGGCACTAGTGTTGCCCTGGAGGACAGTGAAGACAATGCTATTCAATTCACAGAGGTACAAAATAGAGATACTGCTGGAGATGGATCAAAAGAGGATGCTGCCTCAAGGAATAGTGTCAGCACACTACCAGCAAAACCTAGTGAGAACACTGATGTCCATACAGGGGTGACAGATAGGGAGGAAACAAGAAAAAAAAATGCACCAGCAGCAAACTCAATTACAATAAATCCTAGCAAACAGAATAACAAACTATGTAAATACTATGCCTTGGGTATCTTCAGGCACTGTATATCTGGTAAAACAGGGGGACATGCACCTTTGTCCATCCCAGAAAATGCTGCACCCACATGACAACAGGTTAGTGCAACTTCCACTCCTGTAACTTATTTCACCCAGAAATATGTCATTCATCAATCCATGAAAGAAAATGCTACAATGCATACTGCCAGGCACATCACCTAAAGGGGACAAGAAGACACAGACCAGCCAGGATATGGGAAACAAAAGAGGGGAGCCACAATCTCTCCAGGGACAGAGGTTTTTAGGGTCAGAAGGGAAGAAAGACTGGCAAGAAGTGACAATAATTCTACGCCAACTGAAAACACTTCTGGAGCAGAGGCACGGACATTGGCCTTCACTCCAGAACAGTAGATATTAGAGCCAGCAGATAAAAAAAACCTAAATTCCACCAATATAACGACATTTGTCTTTACAAAAATACAGGGTCTAAAGCCATCAAAAAACAACAAAATTCCTTACATCAAGGGACTGCTCACGGAGTCAGATGGAGTGTTTGCAGCATTCACAGAGAGCCACATAAAGGATCATTATGACAACGAAATATGGATCCCAGGTTATAATCTATTCTGATGTGACAGACGTTTTAAACAGGCAACAAGGGGGGGTTGGCCTGTATGTCACAAGAGTTGCTCATTTGTTCAGAACTACTAAACACCTCAAATGATGTTGAAGTTTTGGCAGTGAAGATTGAAAACCAAAACCTTGTCACTGTAGTGGTATACAAGCCTCCAGATGCAGCTTTCCAGCAATTCCAGGAGCAGCTTGTGAAAATTGACCACTGGAAAATCTCCCATCTCCTGCCCCAAACATCTTACTAATAGGAGATTTCAACTTGAGACACCTAAAATGGAGAAGTATAGCAAACACTGTTTTAGCAGAGATCACCTCAGGAGGCAGCTCAGATGAAAAATCACACACACACGAACTATTAAATCTCTGCACCAAGTTCACTTTAAACCAGCAAATATTAGAGCCTACAAGACTAGAAAATACGCTGGAAATCTTCACTTATAACGATGGTCTGTTATGTAACATAACTGCATCAAAGACAATACTACATTCAGATCACAACATAATAGAGTTGCAGATATTTATGCACAGGGCTCCTGACCAGCAGAATGTGAGCAGTCATGAAGGTCTCTTCACGAAATTCAATTTCAGTAACAAAAACATACAGTGGGATCAAGTAAACCATGTCCTAAATGAAACAAGCTGGGAAGATATCCTAAACAACACGGATCTGAACATTTGCCTTGAAAAAATTAATTCTGTGGTTAAGATCTACTCAAGACACATTCCATTAAGAAAAAGAAAGAGAAAATGCAAACTAGAAAGAGAGAGATGCTCCCTATACAGAAGAAGGCGAGGAGTCACAGAGCTGCTGAGAGGGGCCAATATATCTGAAATATGAAGGGAGGCACTGGTCAATGAAATTGCAAATATCGAACTTAAGCTGAAGGAATCTTTCAGGAGACAAGAATCACAGGAAGAACTAAAAGCCATTAAGAAAATTGAAAAAAAAAATACTTCTTCTCTTATGCCAAATCTAAGGGAAAAACAACATCCAGTATTGGGCCCCTGCTTAGGCGGGATGGAACATACACGGATGACAGCCAAGAAATGAGTGACATACTAAAGTCTCAGTATGATTCAGTGTTCAGCAAGCCTGGAGAGTGTACAAAGAACTTTCATGGCACACATAAGTATGATGAAGCACCTAAATTACTGGGAATGGTTGAAGGTCCTTGATTTGTACTCCCTGGAACACAGGCAAGAGAGATACATGATAATATACACTTGGAAGGTCCTGGAGGGATTGGTACCAAACCTGCACATGAAAATCACTCCCTATGAGAGCAAAAGACTTGGCAGGAAATGCAACATTTCCTCGATGAAAGCAGGTGCGCCACGAGTACACTGAGAGACAGCACAGTAAGTGTCCAGAGCCCAAGACTGTTTAACTGCCTCCCAGCATACATAAGGGGGATTACCAATAGACCCCTGGCTGTCTTTAAGAAGGCACTAGACAGGCACCTAAAGTCTGTACTTGACCAACCTGGCTGTGGTTCATATGTCAGCTTTTCGTATGTCAGTTCGTAGGTCAGTTTTTCCAAGGATTACAATAAATGCTCTCTTATAATTGTTGCACATTGTTAATATATGAGACACTGATTTTTTTTATCACTTCCAGTTTATAAGAACATAAGAGAGTAGGAGCACAACAGCAGGCATACTGCCCCATAATAGGCAGGTCCGAGTCACCCACCTCACCCACTCCTGTACTTGTCTAACCAATTTTTAAAGGTCCTGAGATTTTCACTTCAATGACTCTATTCAGGAGCTTGTTCCACTTATCTACAGCTGTATTACCGAGCCAGTGCTTTCCTATATCCTTTCTAAATCTATTTTTTCCAACTTGAACCCACAGCTGCAAGTCCTTTCTTGGTTAGATATTTTTAGCACATTATTTATATCCCCTTTATTTATTCCTGTCTTCCATTTATACTCCTCAATCTTATTTTTCCTAAATTTAGGCTTTTCTTAAGAGTATGGACTCGGTGCCCTTAATCTGTCTTCGTAGGAAAGATTTCTGATACATGGCATCAGCCTTGTCATTCGTCTCTGTATGTTTTCCAACATATTTATATTAATTCTATAATACAGTGATAGAACTTGACAGCATAATCTGAATGAAGCCTAACCATCCATATTTAGAGTTGAAGTATAACCTGAGAACTCTGTTATTTATACTTCTTGATATGAAGCCAAGAATTCTATTTGCTTTATTGAAAACACTTAAGCATTGTTGTCTTGGCATTAGATTACTGCTAACCAGAACTCTTAAATGTTTTTTCACATTCAGAATGATTGAAATCTGTATTATTAAGCTTATAAGTACCATGGTTATTCTCTCTTCACTGGCTTATAACTTTACATTTGTCTACATTAAACTTCATTTGCCAGTTATCTGACCACTTCATCAACCTATCCAGATCTTCCTTCAGCACTTTAATGTCCTCATCAAAATTAATTCAATGGCCTTTTTTAGTGTTATCGGCAAACTTGCTTATGTCACTACTTATTCTTTCATCAGTGTCATATATGCACAGTGGAACCTCGGTGTTCGAATGTACTGGACCTCAAACAAATGTCACCCGAACAGTTTTGTTCAGAAAAATTTGACCCTGTCATTGAACATTTTTCTGGAGTTCGAAGATGCTGACTTTTTTAACCCTTTCAGGGTCTGTCCCGTAGATCTACGGCTTTATGTTCAGGGTCCAAACCGTAGATCTACGCCATGAGCTCAGCTCACTCTGATAAACTGTGAGTGGTACATTTGGGCCTAGATATGAGAGAATACATCTATGTGGTATGTGTGCACCACATAAAACAGATCCTGCAGCACACTGTGTATAATGAGAGAAAAAAAATGAAATCATGATTTTTCGATTAAAACAGCAACTTTGCAGTGTTTTTTCGTATGTTTTTTATAGTTGTATTTGCGATTTCTTGGTCTCATTTGATAGAATAGAAGACATATTACAGAAATAGAGATGATTTTGATTGGTTTTAGCACTGGAAATGGCTTGAAACTGAGCTCAAAGTAGCAGAAATGTTAAATTTTTGCCGATATTCAAGAGTAAACAAACGACCTCACACGTATAATACACGTCAGCTGGTGGGTCTAATATACATTCACAAATATGGTGATGATATTTATACAATTATTACAGTATTGCATAACAGTAAATCTTCTATTTTTTGGTGTGAATAAAAATTCATTATGTGAATAAAAAATCAAAATGGAATTTATTTGTAAAGCCTCAAAACATAACTAATGAACAGAGGAAATGTTAGTTTAGTGCCAGGAATGCCTACATTGTTCATTCTGGACCCTATTTTGAAATTGGAATATTTTGAACTTTGTGTTAAATTGGCCAAATTAACAATTTCCGATCACTTTATTTTGTAGTTGAAACAGTTGACTTGGCGATTTCTTGTGCTCAGTCGATAGAAGTAATACTAGTGAAATAGCTAAGAATTTGGTTGATTGGAATAATGTAATTGGCCTAAAATGGGAGTCAAAGTCGGCAAAATCGCCGATTCGTAAATATCGCTGACACATCAAAATTCGCAAGAGCATAATTTCGTCAATTTTCCACCAAATTTCGTACTTTTTGTTGTATTACCTTCACAAAAAGATTCTCTACGATTTCATAAGAAAAAATAACAAATTTTTTTTTTGAAAATTCTTGGACATTGGTGCGTGACTCCAGATTTGGGCCTTGGACCCTGAAAGGGTTAAAATTCACTTGTAAAAAACTTAACATGAAATCCCTGTTTGGAAAGTGCTTTGTGGAAGAGTCAGTTCAGCATCCTCCAATGTGTGAGGCTAATAATTAAAGCCTGGGAAATACTGTTTTGAACATCATACTTCTTGAATTCGAACACCACCTAGGAACCAATTAAGTTCAAATACCGGTGTTCCACTGTACTATTCTGCAAACAACAAATGCCCAACACTGACCCCTGTGGAACACCTCTAGTGATGCATCCTCACTCTGATTTTTCACCATTTATACAAACTCTTTGTTGCCTATCAGTTACCCTTTCCTCAATGCAGGAAAAAATATCCCTCCTATTCCATGGGCATCTATTTTCCTCAACAATCTCTAGTGTGGAACTCTATCAAAGGGTTTACTGAAATACATATACAAAATAACATATTCATTACCATGACTTACCTCCTAAAATACCTTTTTGAAAAAAGTAGTAAATTTGTTAAACTGTGCTGAGATTTATTGATCAATTTATGTCTTTCAGGATGGCTTCGAATAGCCTTGGCAATTATTGATTCCATTAATTCTCCCACAATGGAGATTAGGCTAATTGGTCTATAATTTGAAGCTAAAGACTCATTTCCTGCTTTGTAGATAGGTATCACATTTTGCCATTTTCCACTTATGAGGTACTCTTCCAGTTTGAAGTGATATGTTGAAAAGACTAGCTAATCATTTGCTAAGTTCCTCCTTCCATTCCTTTATAACCCTTGAGAACAGTTCATCAGAGCCCGGGGATTTATTACTCATGAAATCATAATAACATGATTACAGACAAACCACTATGGTTTGTTTGCAATTGTGTCATTATGATTTGGTGAGTCATGATGATGGCTTTGAAGGGACTTGGGTTAGAGTTTGTCACGGCCACGCTGGCTGATGATTCATCTGTAAAATCTTGCATTTGTGGTCACAGTGGGATCTATGCTGACCTCCCTGTGGTGTATAAATATATCTAAGTTAGGCGAATCTTATTATAGCCAACTGGCTTATGCGCTGGCCTGGAGTTACAACTCACTTGCCATGGGTAGGGCCTCACCCGTATAGTGGCCCGGGGAATTGTTTGGTTTGAATCTATTTGTCTGAGAACCATGTCACTAATAACTGATTATAACAACTTATTTTCACCCTGACCTATTTTATTTTTTATTTCTGGAATCTTGCTAGTATCTTCCTGCATAAAAACTGAGAGGAAATATGCACATTTCAACTTACAGTAGACCCTTATATTACACGGTACTTACGTTCCTGAAAATGCCATGTTAGAAGAATCTGTGTTATATAAACTGGAGAACTTATGGGAAAAATGGGGTTATGTTCTTGGGACTCGACCCCCCCCCCCACACACACACACACCAAAAAAAAAAAAAGCCTAACAACCTTTTTTTAGACATTCAGTTTTTACAAAAATAAAAATGATAATATTTTTATTGCTTAAGACTACAAATGCAACAGAAATAATATTTATCTTAAATTGTGGGTGCTGGTGTATGTCAGTGATTGTGAAGAGAGTGGAAATGCATGGTTTGGCCTTACTGGGCTGAGGTGGATGGTTGTTGGTTGTCGGCATAAGTGGATGGTTAAGGTTCTGGTACTGAAATCAATAGTTGTATTGGAGTGTGCATAAATTCTGTAATGTATCTCTGGCCTCTTTTACCCTGCAGTACATTATACATTATTCCAGAAGCTTGGTATTGCCAAGTTGGAGTCAGTCCATTGATGCATCTAGTTTTTTATCACTTTTCTTGTGTAGTTACACTTGAATGACTTAATAACTCCCCAATCCAGTGGTTGTACTAAATATGTTGTATTTGGAGGTAAAAATAAAACTCTTACATGTGGGGGTCACATCCAGCAAAGCTTCTGGATGAGTACAGGAGTTATCAAGAATGAAGAGAGCCGTGAATGCATGGTTCTTACTGTGCAGGTAAAACTTGACTTCAGGAATAAAGTGATGCTTAAGCCGGTCAATAAATATTTCCTCTGTCTTCCATGCTGGCTGGTTTGATCTCCAAATTACTGGTAAGATGTTTTTATCTACATCTTTCAAAGCACGAGGATTCTTGGAACGGTAAATAATCATGGGCTTGCACTTGAAATCACTTGACGCATTACCGCAAAGGAGCAAGGTGAAGCGATTCTTTGCTGCCTTGAAGCCTGGTGCAGCCCCACGGAGACAGTGGTTTCACGCATTCCCAGGCTGCAGCCTGAGCTAGGGAAGTATCCCACAGGCGGTGCTCCAGATTTTTTCCCCTCCCACAAACTGAACCATGTTAAGTTTATTTTACGAAGTGTTGTATAAAATTATGCTGCAATTTTTCAGTAGTGTAATAACCAAAATGTGCCAAATAAATCCATGTAATATGAGGGTCTACCATACATCAAACAAACTGAAGTGAAGTGTAACTCAATGGATACTTTAGGGACATAGCCACTTGTAATTGAAAATACCAGCTCTCTCAAAGGTGCTCTATTGTAAGTGCAACATATCTTCTAATTTTTATGTACTGGTAGGTTGAAAATTTAGATGGCATTCCACAAGAGAAAAGTTTGTACATTGTCAGAGTATTAGTTGGATTCGTTGAATTAATGGAGGAGTACATATACATACTCTGGTAGTCCAAGTTCTCTTAAAAAGTTATGTACAGTGGTACCTCAGCTTATGAATGCCCCACCATGCGAATTTTTCAGGATACGAACCGTCATTCAGTTGATTTTTTTGCTTCTGGATACAAACAGAATTTCAGGATGCGAACTTTCCCCTCAGGGGAGGTTCCTTAAATAAATAAATAAATAAAATATTTATTTCTTTGCAAAGGTTGCAATATTTGTTTATATATCATACATAATATGATTGGAGCAAAGAAAGCCACTATCATGCTGAGGCATTTTGGGCAGACTAAACCTAATACTAATAGACTAACCACTAAGTCTAGACAGGTGAAAAGTGTACTAGTACTGGTTACCAATGTTTTGCTGATGGTGGTGCCAACTACTGGCAGCCTTTTGAAGTTTCTCCTTACTGTTATTATTATTACTATTCTTTCTTTCAACACTACCAGCCGTATCCCACTGAGATGGAGTGCCCCAAAAAAGAAAAACTAAAGTTTCTCTTTTTAAATTTAGTACAGGTCAGCCATCACTAATCCAGCAATCAGTTATCTGGTTCCATCAGTAATCTGGCACTAATTTCAGCTAGCATAATTTCTAATTTCATCATTATACTGACTCAGAAATTTTGCAGATGGTTGTAAATCCACAGCAACAAGCCAATGGAGGAGAAAGCAGTGATGAAAATGAGGAAGATGTAGGAGAAAGAGTCTCTATTGATAGATTAATTAAGTGTATTCTAACCTAACCACTCTGTAATCTGGCAAACTCACTAATCCGGCACACTACAGGTCCCAATGATGCTAGATTAGTGATGGCCGACCTGTAATTTATACAGGAGAAGGGGTTACTAGCCCCTTGCTCCTAGCATTTTAATCACCTCTTACAACATGCATAGCTTACGGAGGAGAAATTCTGTTCCACTTCCCCATGGAGATAAGAGGAAATAAACAAGAACAAGAACTAGTAAGAAAATAGAAGAAAACCCAGAGGGGTGTGCATATATAGGCTTGTACATGTATGTATAGTGTGACCTAAGTGTAAGTAGAAGTAGTAAGACATACCTGAAACCTTGCATGTTTATGAGACAGAAAAATGGACACCAGCAATCCTACCATCATGTAAAACAATTACAGGCTTTTGTTTTACTCACTTGACAGGATGGTAGTACCTCCCTGGGTGGCTGCTGTCTACCAACCTACTACCTCATTATTATTATTATTATTATTTATTATTATTATTAATTATTATTATCATTGTTAGTATGTACGTGATGATGAGCTCTTGATCTAGGGAAATGGATCTGTGCTCCAGTTCCCTCAATTAATAATAATAATAATAATAATTATAATATGTATGTACAGTGGACCCCTGCCTTACGAATGCATTGCCTTACGTTAAATCCGCCACACAAAGCATTTGAACGCAAAAATTTTGCCTCGCCTCACGATAAAAAACTCACCTTACGTGATTCGTTCGGGACGCATCCCACGCGTGGCCTCAGCTGCCCCGTGGGTGCCAGTGTTTACAAGCCAGCCAGTGTGGTCGCATCTAAGCATACATTTGGTACATTTCATATTATCACAGTGTTTTTAGTGCTTGTAGCTGCAAAATAAGTCACCATGGGCCCCAAGAAAGCTTCTAGTGTCAGCCCTGTGGTATAAAGGGTGAAAATTACTATGGAAATGAAGAAAAAGATAATAAGTACGAAAGTGGAGTGCCTGTCTCGGAGCTGGCCAGGTTGTATACCAAACCTCAATCAACCATCGCTACTATCTTGGCCAACAAAACGGCAATCAAGGAAGCTGTTCTTGCAAAAGGTGCAAGTTTGTTTTCAAAACAGAGATCACAAGTGATAGAAGATGTTGAGAGACTGCTATTGGTGTAGATAAACGAAAAACAGATAGCAGGAGATAGCATCTCTCAAGCGATCATATGTGAAAAGGCTAGGAAGTTGCATGACGATTTAATTAGAAAAATGACTGCAACTAGTGGTGATGTGAGCAAATTTAAGGCCTGCAAAGGTTGGTTTGAGAGATTTAAGAATCATGGTGGCATGCATAGTGTGATAAGGCATGGTGAGGGTGCCAGTTCGGACCAAAAAGCGGCTGAAAAATATGTGAAGGAATTCAAGGAGTACATAGTGAAGAATTGAAACCTGAACAGGTGTTTAATTGCGACGAAACAGGCCTGTTTTGGAAGACATTGCCAAGCAGGACCTACATTACTCAGGAAGATAAGGCACTCCCAGGACATGAGCCTGTGAAAGACAGGCTTACTCTTCTGATGTGTGCTAATGCTAGTGGTGATTGCAAAGTGAAGCCTTTATTGGTGTATCACTCTGAAACTCCCAGAGCATTCAGGCAAAACAATGTCGTCAAGGATAATTTGTGTGTGCTGTGGAGGGCAAACAGTAAGGCATGGGTCACTAGGGACTTTTTCTATGACTGGTTACACCATGCATTTGCCCCCAGTGTGAAAAATTACCTAATGGAAAAGAAATTGGACCTTAAGTGCCTCCTGGTATTAGACATTGCTCCTGGTCATCCTTCAGACTTGGCAGAGCGACTTTCTGGGGACATGAGTTTCATTAAGGTCAAATTTTTACTCCTAATACCACTTCTCTCTTGCAGCCCATGGACCAGCAGGTCATTTCAAACTTCAAAAGACTCTACACAAAAGCTATGTTTCAAAAGTGCTTTGAAGTGACCTCAGACACTCGATTGACTCAAAGAGAGTTTTGGAAAGCTCACTTTAGTATCCTCAGTTGTGTAAACCTTATAGGTAAGGCTTGGGAGGGAGTGACTGAGGGGACCTTGAACTCTGGGATTTTGAAGGGTTTGAGGCTAACCCTGAGAAGCATATGCCAGTTGTGGAATCCACTGTGGCATTGGGGAAGTCCTTGGGGTTGGAGGTTAGTGGGGAGGATATGGAAGAGTTGGTGGAGGAGGACAATGAAGAACTAACCACTGATGAGCTGCAAGATCATCTTCAACCGCAAGAGGCCAGACCTGAGGAAACTGCTTCAGAGGAGAGGAGAGAGAAATTGAGGAAGTTGCCTACTTCAAAGCTTAAGGAAATGTGTGCATAGTGGGTTGAATTGCAAACCTTTGTGGATGAAAATCACCCTGACACAGCTATTGCAAGCCGTGTTGGCAACCTGTACAATGACAATGTTATGGCCCATTTTAGGAAAGTCTTGAAGGAACGGGAGGTACAGACCTCTTTGGACAGATTTGTTGTGCGACAGAGGTCCAGTGACTCTCAAGCTGGTCCTAGTGGCATTAAAAGAAGAAGGGAAGTAACCCCAGAAAAGGACTTGCTACCTTAAGTCCTAATGGAAGGGGATTCCCCCTTCTAAACAATAACTTCCACACTCTCCCCTCCTCCCATCCCATCAATCATCACCAGATCTTCAATACAGGTAAGTGTCATGTATTCTATTCTTAGTAGAGTAGTAATTGTGCATGTCTTCTTCAGTTTGTGTGTATTAAAATTAATATTTCATGTGGTAAAAAAAAAATTTTTTTTCATACTTTGGGGTGTCAGGAATGGATTAATTTGATTTCCATTATTTCTTATGGGGAAAATTAATTCGCCTTACGATAGTTTCGGCTTATGATGAGCTCTCAGGAACGGATTAATATCGTAAGGCGGGGGTCCTCTGTATTAATAATAATAATACTAATTATAATAATACATATGTACTAAGAATAATAATAATTTTTATAATAATAATAATAATACAATATAATAGTAATAATAATAATATGTTGTCATTTTTAGACATTTTTCATCTTTTTTTTCCATATTTTTGTGCCAAATGCTTTAAAATAGAAATTGGCAACCCTCTGGGTGACTGTAGGTACTGCTGGACCACGGCTATCTCAGTGCCAACCGAGGGTCAAAAGGAAAAGGTGTGCCGCTCTGAGTGACCACAGCAGACCCTTGGGATGCATAATTTTGTCATGTACAAATTTCTTGCACAATGCCTCGCCCAAAGAGACAGTATTCACATACTTTTGTCATGTACAAATTTCTTACACAATGCCTCGCCCAAAGAGACAGTATTCACATACAATCAGCAAGAAGCTCAGGAAGCGATTAGAAACTGAAAAAGCTAGAGAAACGAAGAAAGCAGCAGTCTAGAGTGAGGTAGCTGGCTGCCACCACCACCACTGCCACCACTGTGGCCACCGCCACTGCCACCACCACTGTGGCCGCCGCCACCACCATCACCACCACCATCACCACCACCACTGTGGCCACAATGATAATGTCTTCACCTATATATACATCTGTCTTGACCACACCTGTGGTTACGTATGTGACAACTTTACCACTAATCATATATATTGACTGGGAAGATACTAGAGTGGGAGAGTAAACGGCGGATACTTTCTGCCGCTGCCGGCGTCGCCTTCACTTGCCATATTATGTCCTATTTTATTCATTCTAGAGTATATACACCTACCATCCGACTTACGACCTGCTCGACATACGCCCACTCGACTTACGACCATGCATCTGGCAGCTGGGCTGGGCCGGCTGATGCACACCACTGTACAATATTTGACAATACTCGCGGCGGCAATGAGTCATGCAGGCAGCATCAGTTTGAGTTACCCTGCCCTATCAGCAGCATCATACTGTATTAACTGTACTAACTGGACAGTAAATTTCACCATGGTCCCTAAGATGAAGTCTGAATCTTGCACTGGAGATTGTGGCAAGAAAGGCTCTTACTCTTGAACTCTCTATTTTTCACTGTTGCACATAAACCTGTCTGTATCTGTCTGCCTGTATATCTGTGTATATGTCTTTCTGTCTACCTGTGTCTATGTCTACCTGTGTGTCTGTCTTTATGTCTTCCTGTGTATCTTTGTCTACCTGTGTGTGTCTTTGCCTACCTGTGTGTCTTTCTGTCTACCTGTGTGTGTCTTTCTGTCTACCTGTGTGTGTGTCTGTCTTTCTGTCTACCTGTGTGTGTCTTTCTGTCTACCTGTGTGTCTTTCTGTCTACCTGTGTCTGTCTTTCTGTCTACCTGTGTGTGTCTTTCTGTCTACCTGCATGTCTTTCTGTCTACCTGTGTGTGTCTTCCTGTCTGTCTTTCTGTCTACCTGTGTATGTCTGTCTACCTGTGTGTGTCTTTCTGTCTACCTGTGTGTGTCTTTGTCTACCTGTGTGTCTTTCTGTCTACCTGTGTCTGTCTTTCTGTCTGCTTGTCTGTCTCAGAGCCACTCATTAAGAGTGTAAGTGGTCTTGAAGACACCATATTAATAATGATAATAACACAATAATAATCACTGAGGCGTATTAAATGTGTATAAAACGTTGATATAGACATTTTGCTTAATCCATCTATTTTTTTTCAAAATTATATAATAAACATGCTACATAACATATAAACATATAAATTAACAAATATGAGATGTTTTTCTGGTCGGCTTGACAGAGTGAACAGGAACCATTCGTGTCCGGGCTGGTAACAACAACAACAACAACAGCAACGTTTGTTTACATAACTCGCCAACCTTCTACACTCTCATTCGTTTATTCATTTAATCTTGTTTACTCACCTCTCACTCTACATTAAGACTACAGATATTTTAAGGTAAGTAATGAGTGGACACATTATATTATAGTTTAATAATAATATTACTATTAATATTAGTATATATATATTATTGTAATAATAATAATTCGACTTACGTCCATTTTGACTTACGACCGGTTGGTCGGAACCATGCTTGGTCGTAAGTCGGATGGTAGGTGTATCATGTTTCTGTGTTATTAATGTTGTTTATTGTGTCATATTAGATGAATTATGATAGATAACTAAGCCATAGAGTTGATATTAGCATTATTTTGTCATGCCTTCTGAGAGGCTGGAAAGGAGTAATTGTATTTAAATTAATTTAAATGAGGAAAATTGACTCAGCATACGAACAAATCAGGATACGAACAAGGTCATGGAACGGATTAAATTCGTAAGCTGAGGTTCCACTGTACCCCACGAATTATTTGTGTATGTACAGTGAGGGTTTACTGGATTCTCATGATAAGCTTTACACCCAATAAATAAACCAAATCGTCTGTCTTCAAATATGGTGTGTGATGTTAGGAGACATCTACTGCTTGTCAACATCTGCACATGTGACTTAGTTTGTTATAGTTGCAGTTTGCTGCTTGTATGTAGCAATATTATTCTTTCTCTCTGCTTATTATCATTACCATGTCTGGGTTGTTTGTCCTCTCTTGTGTTACTAATATAATGTAAAAAAAACTACATACATACTAGTAAGATAGCTCCTTCAATAATGTCTTGTCATTTACTTACAGATGGCTGAAATCCGGTCAGGAATATCTTTGCAAAAAAACCAAAATTGATGGAGTTGAAAACAGTACACTTGAAAGATTAAAGAAGATTAATTACCATAATGAGATGGATTACTTGAAGCAAGTGGTGGCCAAGGTTCAGTCTCCTGTTGTGTTTGCTCATAATGACATGCAAGAGGGCAACATTCTTCTCAAAACTCACACCAAGTCCCAGGAAGACCGTATATGTCTCATTGATTTTGAGTATTGCTCGTATAACTACCGAGGGTTTGATCTGGCGAATCATTTCTGTGAATGGATGTATAATTATAAGGTTGCCGACCATCCATATTTTACTGTGGAAAAAGAGAACTTCCCAGAAAAAGATAAGCAGGTACTGCATATGTAGTTTCAAGGGAAATTAATAGAAATGATATTCATAGGAATCAATAATGAACACATTAGAAATATGTATGCACTAGTAAGATTAGTACAGCTGAAAGTAGGAGAAGCAATAGGCACATGAGAGATGACTTGAGATATCTGTGCAGAATTATAGTATTTCTCTACAGTATTTATGATTTTGTAGTCAAGTATTGCATTTAATAGTCTCAATGCATTTTGAAATGCTGAAGAGAATTTATATATTTTTATGTGGTGTATTTTGTTTTGCCAGTAGATAAGTTTTTAATAAAAATTTTCTTGCAGAGCCAATAGGCATCCCTTGCTTTATGCAGGTTTATGTGCAATTTCTGTCAGAGTTAATTGGTTCCAGAGATCATTGCCCCTCAGCCTGGTTTCAACCCAGACCTTGCTGGTGGCCTGATTAGTCAGGCTTTGGGTGCTAACAACACAGAGTTCAACATAAGCACCACAGCCTCACTGATCAGGAACAATCTGAAGGAAGCTGTCAAGTTCATTATCAAAAATAGTTAGGCATCTGTTAATAATTCCCCTTAGTGTTGAAAAGTCATGGGCCCTCTACACTTATTACGATATCTCTTAGCATACTTGTTTTTCCCTGCTTTTCATTATGGGCAATCTGCAACATCTGCCAAGCCTTTTGCTTTTGAATAGGGTAATTTCAGTGTGCAGATTTAGAATCCATATCTCCAGTATTTTTCAATAAATTCATTGGGGAAGAAAATCTCTTCTTTCTATTTTTTCTTCCCACTTCTGGAGACATGAGAGGAAAGGGAGGGCAAAAAGAGACTGTCAGCATATAACATCCAAATATTTTTGTACAGTACATGTATTGCATAAAGAGAGGGATGTCTGATAATCATAGATGTATGTTGGTATTTTGTAAATACTGTACACTATGATATACGTAGTGTATATGTTGTGATTATTTTATATGTACAGTATTTTGTTAAGTTATCATGTCAGCATGTACTATTCTGAGTATTCTTTCTTGCAGCTTCACTTCATCCGTACTTACCTAGCAGCTTATGAAGCTTTACGAAGAGGAAAGTGCTCCATCACCACCAATAAGTCTGCAGACGACGCATTACCTTGTAAGTAATAATGGTAAAGCTTAGAGGGATATTTGGGTCACCAGCTTACTTAAAATTGTGCTCTATGACATAATCAGCAAGTAGTTAAGTAACTTTAAATTTTATAGGCTACTTAAAAATATTAATTTGGAAATGTGGAGAGCAGATAGTTACTTGACAGTTGACAAGAATATTGTATTACTATATTCATGAGGAAGGGCTAAAGCAGTAGAGGTCATGCAACACCAGGGAATGGGAGGTAATCAGATTTGGTCCAAGGAAGAAGCTAGCTTCCCTCTTTGATGGCATTAAATTTTGACACAAATTTCTGAAGTGTTCCTAAGTCATAATTTAAAGGATGGAAGGAAGGAAGGACTGCTGAAAATAAAGTAGGAGAGGTGGAGCAGCTTGCACGTATATAAACATTGTCCTGCTGCGTGAGCGTTAGCCTGGTGGCTAACACTCATGCTTCACGCGGCGAGGGCCTGGGTTCGATTCCCAGCCAGAGTAGAAACATTGGGCATGTTTCTTTACACCTGTTGTCTATGTTTCCCATCAGTGAAATGGGTACCTGGGTGTTAGTCGACTGGTGTGGGTCACATCCTGGGACACTGACCTAATTTGCCTGAAATGCTCAGCATAAGGGGCTTTCTATATAGTAGTATGCTGCTGATGTCAGCTAGACCTGTATACCATGTACATGTACTTGTAGTAAATCAAGATATTATTATTATTATTATTCTTTCTTTCAACACACTGGCCATATCCCACCGAGGCCGGGTGGCCCAAAAGGAAAAACGAAAGTTTCTCCTTTTACATTTAGTAATATATACAGGAGAAGGGGTTACTAGCCCCTTGCTCCTGGCATTTTAGTCGCCTCTTACAACATGCATGGCTTACGGAGGAAGAATTCTGTTCCACTTTTTCCATGGAGGTAAGAGGAAATAAACAAGGAGAAGAACTAGAAAGAAAACCCAGAGGGGTGTGCATATAAATGCTTGTACATGTATGTGTAGTGTGACCTAAGTGTAAGTAGAAGTAGCAAGACATACCTGAAATCTTGCATGTTTATGAGACAGAAAAATGGACACCAGCAATCCTATCATCATGTAAAACAATTACAGGCTTTCGTTTTACACTCACTTGGCAGGATGGTAGTACCTCCCTGGGCGGTTGCTGTCTACCAACCTACTACCTTTAATTATTATTATTATTATTATTATTATTATTATTATTATTATTATTATTCTTTCTTTCTTTCAACACACCGGCCATATCCCACCAAGGCGGGGTGGCCCAAAAGGAAAAACGAAAGTTTCTCCTTTTACATTTAGTAATATATACAGGAGAAGGGGTTACTAGCCCCTTGCTCCCGGCATTTTAGCCGCCTCTTACGCCACGCTTGGCTTACGGAGGAAGAATTCTGTTCCACTTCCCCATGGAGATAAGAGGAAATAAACAAGAACAAGAATTAGAAAGAAAATAGAAGAAAACCCAGAGGGGTATGTAAGTATATATATGCTTGTTCATGTATGTGTAGTGTGACCTAAGTGTAAGTAGAAGTAGCAAGACATACCTGAAATCTTGCATGTTTATGAGACAGCAAAATGGACACCAGCAATCCTATCATCATGTAAAACAATTACAGGCTTTCATTTTACACTCACTTGGCAGGATGGTAGTACCTCCCTGGGCGGTTGCTGTCTACCAACCTACTACCTTTAATTATTATTATTGTTATTGTTATTATTATTATTTTTTTTTTCAACAAACCGGCCGTATCCCACCAAGGCAGGGTGGCCCAAAAAGAAAAACGAAAGTTTCTCTTTTTAAATTTAGTAATTTATACAAGAGAAGGGGTTACTAGCCCCTTGCTCCCGGCATTTTAGTCGCCTCTTACAACATGCATGACTTACGGAGGAAGAATTCTGTTCCACTTCCCCATGGAGATAAGAGGAAATAAACAAGAACAAGAACTTGAAAGAAAATAAAAAAAAAACAGAGGGATGTGTATATATATATATGCTTGTACATGTATGTGTAGTGTGACCTAAGTGTAAGGAGAAGTAGCAAGACATACCTGAAATCTTGCATGTTTATGAGACAGAAAAAAGGACACCAGCAATCCTACCATCATGTAAAACAATTACAGGCTTTCGTTTTACACTCACTTGGCAGGATGGTAGTACCTCCCTGGGCAGTTGCTGTCTACCAACCTACTACCTGTAATTATTATTATTATTATTATTATTTTTCTTCTTTCAACACACCGGCCGCATCCCACCGAGGCGGGGTGGCCCAAAAGGAAAAACGAAAGTTTCTCCTTTTACATTTAGTAATATATACAGGAGAAGAGGTTACTAGCCCCTTGCTCCCGGCATTTTAGTTGCCTCTTACAACACGCATGGCTTACGGAGGAAGAATTCTGTTCCACTTCCCCATGGAGATAAGAGGAAATAAACAAGAATAGGAACTAGAAAGAAAATAGAAGAAAACCCAGAGGGGTGTGTATATATGTGCTTGTACATGTATGTGTAGTGTGACCTAAGTGTAAGTAGAAATAGCAAGACGTACCTGAAATCTTGCATGTTTATGAGACAGAAAAAAGGACACCAGCAATCCTACCATCATGTAAAACAATTACAGGCTTTCGTTTTACACTCACTTGGCAGGATGGTAGTACCTCCCTGGGCAGTTGCTGTCTACCAACCTACTACCTGTAATTATTATTATTATTATTATTATTTTTATTATTATTATTATATGATGTGCCATTATTATGCTGGCAATAATTGACACATTGCCCATAGAGACAAAAAATATATGAATAAGACACAATGTGTGGGTTATGGCATTTATTGAGAAGACATTTTATCCACGAGGGACTTTCTTTATATTCTTTATAGACTGTACTCTGTCTGCGGTCTTCTTTGCCCTTCCCCAATCTTCATGACTTTGCACTTGGTGGGATTGAACTCCAGGGGCCAATTGCTGGACCAGGTCTGCAGCCTGTCCAGATCCCATTGTAGTTCTGCCTGGTCTTCGATCTAATGAATTCTTCTCGTCAACTTCACGTCATCTGCAAACAGGGACACCTCAGAGTTTATTCCTTCTGTCATGTAGTTCACAAATACCAGAAACAGCACTGGTCCTAGGACTGACCCCTGTGGGACCCCGCTGGTCACAGGTGCCCACTCTGACACCTCGCCACGTACCATTACTCGCTGCTGTCTTCCTGACAAATATTCCCTGATCCATTGTAGTGCCTTCCCTGTTATCCCTGCTTGGTCCTCCAGTTTTTGCACTAATCTCTTGTATGGTACTGTGTCAAACACCTTCTTGCAGTCCAAGAAAATGCAATCCACCCACCCCTCTCTCTCTTGTCTTACTGCTGTCACCTTGTCATAGAACTCCAGTAGGTTTGTGACACAGGATTTCCCGTCCTTGAAACCATGTTGGCTGCTGTTGATGAGATCATTCCTTTCTAGGTGTTCCACCACTCTTCTCCTGACAATCTTCACCATGACTTTGCATACTATACATGTCAGTGACACTGGTCTGTAGTTTAGTGCTTCATGTCTGTCTCCTTTTTTAAAGATTGGGACTACATTTGCTGTCTTCATGCCTCAGGCAATCTCCCTGTTTCGATAGATGTATTGAATATTGTTGTTAGGGGTATACATAGCACCTCTGCTCCCTCTCTCAGGACCCATGGAGAGATGTTATCTGGCCCCATTGCCTTTGAGGTATCTAGCTCACTCAGAAGCCTCTTCACTTCTTCCTCAGTTGTGTGTACCGTGTCCAGCATCTGGTGATGTGCCACACCTCTCCGTCCCTCTGGAGCCCCTTCTGTCTCCTCTGTGAACACTTCTTTGAATCTCTTGTTGAGTTCCTCACATACTTCACGGTTATTTCTTGTTGTCTCTCCTCCTTCCTTCCTTAGCCTGATTACCTGATCCTTGACTGTTGTTTTCCTCCTGATGTGGCTGTATAACAGCTTCGGGTCAGATTTGGCTTTCGCTGCTCTGTCATTTTCATAATGTCGTTGGGCCTCCCTTCTTATCTGTGCATATTCGTTTCTGGCTCTTCGATGCTCTCCTTATTCTCCTGGGTCCTTTGCCTTCTATATTTATTCCATTCCCTAGCATGCTTGGTTTTTGCCTCCTTGCACCTTTGGGTGAACCATGGGCTCATCCTGGCTTTTTCGTTATTCTTGTTTCCCTTGGGTACAAACCTCTCCTCAGCCTCCTTGCACATTGTTGCTACATATTCCATCATCTCATTAACTGGCTTCCCTGCCAGTTCTCTGTCCCACTGAACCTCGTTCAGGAAGTTCCTCATTCCCGTGTAGTCCCCTTTCCTGTAGTTTGGTTTCATTTGTCCTGGTCTTCCTGCTTCCCCCTCCACTTGTAGCTCTACTGTGTATTCGAAGCTCAAAACCACATGATCGCTGGCCCCAAGGGATCTTTCATATGTGATGTCCTCAATATCTGCACTGCTCAAGGTGAATACTAAGTCCAGTCTTGCTGGTTCATCCTCTCCTCTCTCTCTTGTAGTGTCCCTTACGTGTTGGTGCATGAAGTTTTCCAGTACCACCATCATCTTAGCCCTCCATGTATCTTGGCCCCTATGTGGCTCCAAGTTCTCCCAGTCGATCTCCTTGTGGTTAAAGTCACCTATGATCAGGAGCTTTGCCCTGCATGCATGAGCTCTTCTGGCCACTGCAGCCAGTGTGTCAACCATCGCTCTATTGCTCTCATCATACTCATGCCCTGGTCTCCTGCTGTTCTGTGGTAGGTTATACATCACTGCAATTACCACCTTGGGACCTCCAGAGTGAAGCGTTCTCACTATGTAATCACTTTCTTCTCCACTGTCTCCTCTCTCCAGCTCATCAAAATTCCATCGGTATTTGATCAGCAGTGCCACTCCTCCATTCCCCCCTGTTCCCTCTGTCTTTCCTCAGGATCTGGTATCCCGTTGGAAAGATGGCATCTGTTATCATACCTGTAAGCTTGGTTTCTGTGAGTGATATTATGTCCGGTGATGTCTCTTTGACTCTTTTGTGCCACTCCTCCCACTTGTTTGTTATTCCATCAGCGTTTGTGTACCATACCTTCAGTTTCCTTTCCAATACTGCAGTTTGGGGGGCCTGTGGGGGTGGGAGACCTGGTAGCATACTGTGGGATTCTATGGTTGGGGTTGGGTGGAAGCTGTGGGTATGGATTGTAGTGTGTGTTTGGATGGTGTGATATGTTGTGGGGTTCTGAGGATAGTTGTGTGTGTGCTTGCCCTTGTTTCTCTGTTCTGCTCTGACTGACCTCTGCTGGTTCCATCCTTGTTTCCTTTCCTAGCTCCTTTCGCTTTTTTGTCCTCTCCCTGAGCTGCTGTCTCTCTGTTTGTGTTCTGTCTCTGTCTAGGAACACCTTGTACTCTTCTGAGTTTTTCAACCTTGGTTTCTCTTGGAGGATCCTGTTCCTCACTGTTTCTGTCCTGAGAATTAGCTTGATCGGTCGGTTTCTCCCCTTCAAGTACCTTCCTATTCTCTGAAAATTTACAATCTCGTCCATGTCTTCTCCCCCTATTTCCATGATGATTTTCCCAATCTCCTTTCTTTCTTCCTGCCACCTTTCAGTGTGTGTCCTTTCCTCTCCTCTCTCCCGAAGCCCATGGATAAACACTGATTTTGCCCTTTCCTCCTCCCATTGCCTCTCCCTCTGTGACTCTGGTTCTTGTCTGTATATGGTCATATTCTCCCTTGATTTTTCCAGTGGCTCTTGGTAGCATGGTTGTGCCAGCATTCGGCTTATCTCCCTCTCTATCTGCACCCAGCTGCTCTTCCCTTTTACTCCCTGACCCTTGTTTGCAGGCTGATATGACCTTAGCATAATTCATATCTCCTTCCTTCCTGTTCATCCTCTCAGCTTCATATGCTGTGTCTTCTCTGGTCACTGCCCCTGAGACTTGCTTCAGCCTGTTTACCTCAAATTCTAGGACCCTTACCCTGTCTACTGCAGTTTCGACTTGTGCCTCCTATTTCTTCGTCTCCTTCTCCAACCTCTTTTCCCATTTCACAGAGAGCTCTTCTCCATTTTTTCAGAAAGCTCTCCTGATTTTCTCTCCCATTCTTGCTCCATCCTTTTCCCATGCTCCTCCATCCATTCCTCCCTACCAATACCATTGTCATCTGATCCCTGATTCCTACGAGTCCCAACCATTTTTTTTTTTTTTAGTGAAAGAAAGACAGATAGAGAGAGAGAGGGAGAGAGAGAGAGAGATTAAGAGTGAGAGAGAGAGAGAGAGGAGAAAGAGAGTGAGAGAGAGAGAGAGGAGAGAGAGGAGAGAGAGAGAGAGATAAGAGGAGAGGAGAGAGAGGTGAAAGGAGGAGAGAGAGGGGGAGAGTGAGAAGGGAAGGGGGAGAGAGGAGAGGGAAAGTTAGAAGAGAGGGGGGAGAGTGAGAAGGGAAAAGAGAGAGAGAGAGAGAAGAAGAGAGGAGGAAGAGAGAGAGAGGAAGAGAGAGAGAGAAGGAAAGAGAAGAGAGAGAGAGAGAAGGAAAAGAGACAAAGAGATGGGGAGAGAAGGGAGGGTTAGAGGGTCAATTCACATAAAGGTGTGAAATCCTGTATTGTGTGTGTGTGTGTGTGTGTGTGTGATTTTGTAAGTGATGTGTGTGTTGTGTTATGTGTGTGTGTGTGTGTGTGTGTGTGTGTGTGTGTGTGTGTGTGTGTGTGTGTGTGGTGCGTGCGTGGTGCTACAGCTATTAAGTGCCTAACAGCAGATCCTGTACTCACCTAGTGTGTGTGTATGCATGTGTTTATGTAAGCAGTCCTTATTTCCCTCGTATGTACTACATATGTTTTGCATATGTACCCTATCTCTTGGTTCCCACTGTACTGTCTTGTGTGCCTAAAATTATGCTCAATTCTGTATGCTAGGCTTTGCTAGGCTACCTCTCATACTAGGCTACCTATCATTAACTGCTTAACTCTCCTACACCTGAATAAATTCTATTAAATGCCAGTAAATGCTGCTTATTCTAATTCTGATAGCTCAAGGAGAGTGACCACCCAATTTCCAGCTAGAGACTGGTGCTGAGCCCATCCAACTCAAACTAGGTGAATATTACATGCGGCTGGCAGTGGAGTAATGTTGCCGTCCATCCTGGGTCCCAGTAGTTGAAGATGCTTGATGCTTCTCGGTAATTTTTCCACTAACTTCCTGTAGGCACTGTAGTCTCTAGCTCATCTAATTTTTTCACTCGCTCACTGTATTTACTGACACATCTATACATATCTCTTATCTCCCTGGTCTTGAGTTGCACTTATTCTTCAAATACCCCACTGCGTTATTATGGCAACACTATTTAGGCCTGACACAACCGTTCACCTTCCTTACTCTCGGCCCCCACTTATCACTTGCACTATATACATGTACTATGTTTTCTTTTCTGTGATCACTTATATTTCCTTTTTTCGGGGCTTAAGTGATTATATGCACTCTTATGCGTGTACACGCCTATATCCCACACTCTATTCCTTATGATACAGTCAGAAATTACTGCCAAAACATGAGCTCAAACCGCATGACTCCTCCACGAGTGTGTGTGTGTGTGTGCGTGCTCACCTAGTTGTACTCACCTAGTTGAGGTTGCAGGGGTCGAGTCCGAGCTCCTGGCCCTGCCTCTTCACTGATCGCTACTAGGTCACTCTCCCTGAACTGTGAGCTTTATCATACCTCTGCTTAAAGCTATGTATGGATCCTGCCTCCACTACATCGCTTCCCAAACTATTCCACTTACTGACTACTCTGTGGCTGAAGAAATACTTCCTAACATCCCTGTGATTCATCTGTGTCTTCAACTTCCAACTGTGTCCCCTTGTTACTGTGTCCAATCTCTGGAACTTCCTGTCTTTGTTCACCTTGTCAATTCCTCTCAGTATTTTGTATGTCGTTATCATGTCCCCCCTATCTCTCCTGTCCTCCAGTGTCATCAGGTTGATTTCCCTTAACCTCTCCTCGTAGGACATACCTCTTAGCTCTGGACTAGTCTTGTTGCAAACCTTTGCACTTTCTCTAGTTTCTTTACGTGCTTGGCTAGGTGTGGGTTCCAAACTGGTGCCGCATACTCCAATATGGGCCTAACGTACACGGTGTACAGGGTCCTGAACGATTCCTTATTAAGATGTCGGAATGCTGTTCTGAGATTTGCTAAGGCGCCCCATATGCTGCAGCAGTTATTTGGTTGATGTGCGCTTCAGGAGATGTGCCTGGTGTTATACTCACCCAAGATCTTTTTCCTTGAGTGAGGTTTGTAGTCTCTGGCCCCCTAGACTGTACTCCGTCTACGGTCTTCTTTGCCCTTCCCCAATCTTCATGACTTTGCACTTGGTGGATTGAACTCCAGGAGCCAATTGCTGGACCAGGTCTGCAGCCTGTCCAGATCCCTTTGTAGTTCTGCCTGGTCTTCGATCGAGTGAATTCTTCTCATCAACTTCACGTCTTTCTGCAAACAGGGGACACCTCAGAGTCTATTCCTTCCGTCATGTCGTTCACAAATACCAGAAACAGCACTGGTCCTAGGACGGGCCCCTGTGGGACCCCCGCTGGTCACAGGTGCCCACTCTGACACCTCGCCACGTACCATGACTCGCTGCTGTCTTCCTGACAAGTATTCCCTGATCCATTGTAGTGCCTTCCCTCTGTGTGTGTGTGTGTGTGTGTGTGTGTGTGTGTGTGTGTGTGTGTGTGTACATACTCACCTAATTGTGGTTGCAGAGGTCAAGACTCAGCTCCTGGCCCTGTCTCTTCACTTACCACTACTAGGTCCTCTCTCTCCCTGCTCCATGGGATTTATTATACCTCGTCTTAAAACTATGTATAGTTCCTGCCTCCACTACATTGTTTGCCAGATTATTCCACTTCCTAACTACTCTATGACTGAAGAAATACTTCCTAATATCCCTTTGATTCGTCTGAGTCTTCAGCTTCCAATTGTGACCCCTTGTTTCTGTGCCCCATCTCTGGAATATCCTGTCTCTGTCCACCTTGTCTATTCCACGCAGTATTTTGTATGTCATTATCATGTCTCCCCTGACCCTCCTGTCCTCCAGTGTTGTCAGACCGATTTCCCTTAACCTTTCTTCATAGGACATTTCCCTTAGCTCTGGAATTAGCCTTGTTGCAAACCTTTGCACTTTCTCTAATTTCTTGACGTGTTTGACCAGGTGTGGGTTCTAAACCGGTGCTGCATACTCTAGTATGGGCCTGACGTACACAGTGTATCAAGTCTTGAACGATTCCTTACTGAGGTACCAGAACGCTATACTCAGGTTTGTCAAGCACCCATATGCCGCAGCAGTTATCTGGTTAATGTGTGCTTCTGGCGATGTACTCGGTACTGTACTCTCTCCAAGGTCTTTCTCTTTGAGTGAGGTTTGCAGCCTTTGGCCTCCTAGCCTATACTCTGTCTGCAGTCTTCTTTGCCCTCCTCCGATCTTGATGGCTTTGCATTTGGCAGGGTTAAATTCTAGGAGCCAGTTTCTGGACCACGCATCCAGCCTGTCCAGGTCTCTTTGTAGACCTGTCTGGTCTGCGTCTGTTTTAATTCTCCTCATTAACTTCACGTCATCTGCAAACGGACACTTCTGAGTCTATCCCTTCCATTATGTTGTTCACATATACCAAGAATAGCACTGATCCCAGGACTGACCCCTGTGGGATCCCACTCGTCACCGGCGCCATCGCAGTGGGCGCCACTGTTGCCTCCCTGTTAGGTATTCTTTGATCCATTGCAGTACCCTTCCTGTTATATGTGTCTGTTCCTCTAGCTTCTGTACTAATCTCTTGCGAGGAACTGTGTCGAAGGCCGTGCTGGCTGTCGTTTATAATCTTGTTCTGCTACAGATGCTCCACCACTCTCCTCCTGATATTCTTTTCCAAGACTTTGCATACTATACACGTCAGTGACACTGGTCTATAATTTAGTGCTTCATTTCTGTCTCCCTTCTTAAAGATGGGGACTACATTTGCCTTCTTCCATACTTCAGGTAGTTGCCCAGTTTCAAGGGAAGTGTTGAATATTTTGGTTAGTGGCACACGTAGTGTCCTTGCTCCCTCTCTAAGGACCCACGGAGAGATGTCCGGTCCCACCGCCTTTGAGGTATCAAGGTCACTTAGGAGCATCTCCACCTCTTCCTCAGTTGTGTGTAATTCATGCAACACTTGTTGGTATATCTCTTGTTGATGTACCCCACTGTTTTGTTTTCCCATTGTACCTTCAGCCTCCACTGTAAATACTTCCTGAAATCTCATGTTGAGCTCCTCATATACCTCCTGGTCATTTCTTGTGAGCTCCCCACCTTCCTTCCTCAGCCTGATTACCTGGTCCTTGATTGTTGTCTTCCTCTTGATGTGACTGTAGAGTAGTTTCGGGTCAGACTTGACTTTCGATGCTATGTCATTTTCATACTGCCGCTGTGCCTCCCTCCTTATCTGTGCATACTCGTTTCTGACTCGTCGACTTATCTCTTTATTCTCCTGAGTCCTTTCCCTTCTGTACTTTTTCCATTCTCTAGAGCACTTAGTTTTTGCCTCCCTGCACCTTCGGGTAAACCAAAGGCTCGTTCTGTCCTTCCCATTATTTCTGTTACCCTTGGGAACAAACCTTTCCTCTGCCTCTTTGCATTTTGTTGTTACAAAGTCCGTCATTTCGTTTACTGATTTTCCTACCAACTCTTGTTCCCACTGAACCTCCTGCAGGAAGGTCCTCAATCCAGTGTAGTCCCCCCTTTTATAGTTTAGCTTTTCCCTTTCTACTCCTGTTACCCTCTCCACTTTTAGCTCCACGATGTATTCAAAGCTCATAACTACGTGGTCACTAGCTCCAAAGGGCCTTTCATATGTGATTTGCTCAATGTCTGAGCTACTCAGGGTGAACACAAGGTACAGTCTTGCTGGTTCATCCTCCCTCTCTCTCTGGTAGTATCCCTAACATGTTGGTGCATGAGATTTGCCAGCACCACATCCACCATCTTGGCTCTCCATGTTTCGGGACTCCCCATGTGGCTCCAGGTTTTCCCAATCAATCTCCCTGTGATTGAAGTCGCCCATGACCAGTAACTTCCCTCTACTCGAGTGAGCCCTTCTTGCCACCTCAGTTAGTGTGTCCACCATTGCTCTGTTGCACATTCCTCTCTTGGCCTCCTGCAGTTCTGTGGTCTGTTGTGTGTGTGTGTGTGTGTGTGTGTGTGTGTGTGTGGTGTGTGTGTGTGTGTGTGTGTGTGTGTGTGTGTGTGTGCACGCGCGCGCTCACGTAATTGTGGTTGCAGGGGTCGAGACTCAGCTCCTGGCCCCGCCTCTTCACTGAGTACTGCTAGGTCCTCTCTCTCCTTGCTCCATGAGCTTTATCATACCTCATCTTGAAGCTATGTATGGTTCCTGCCTCCACTACCTCACTTGTGTGTGTGTGTTTGTGTTTGTTTTTTTATAGTTGTATGGACTAATTGGTAGTGCCCTCAGGTAATAGACTGAGGGACTGTGATTCTCTTTCTGGTATTAGTGGAAACATGCCCTTAACTCTTTCAGGGTTTCCGACGTACTAGTACAGCTTACACAGCAGGGTTATTGACGTACTAGAACGCCTAATTTCTATCACCTTCAAATCTAGTGAGAGAAAGCTGGTAGGCCTACATATGAAAGAATGGGTCTTTGTGGTCAGTGTGCACAGTATAAAAAAAATCCTGCAGCACACAGTGCATAATGAGAAAAAAAATCCGACCGTGTTTTTGGTTTAAAACAGCGAATTTGCAGTGTAATTTCATATAGTATTTATGGTTGTATTTTAGTTTTCCTGGTCTCATTTTATAGAATGGAAGACATATTACAGGAATTGAGATGATTTTGATTGGTTTCATAAGGAAAAGTACCTTGAAATTGAGCTCAAAGTAGCAGAAATGTTCGATTTTTACCATAGTTCAAAAGTAAACAGATCATGCCAAGCGTCCAATACACATCAGCTGGTGAGTCTAATATTCTTTCACAAGGGCGCTGATATTATTTATACCATTTCTGCACTAATGCAGTAGTCTGCATAACAGTAAATCTTTTATTTTTTGTGAGAATAAAAATTCAAAGTGGAAAGCAAAAGAAATGTAAGAGGGGCCTGGGGATGTGACTAATGAACAGAGAACTTGTTATTTTAGTGCCAGGAATGTTTGTCTTGTTTATTCTGGACCCTATTTGGAAATTGGCATCTTCTGAAATTTGTGAAATTGGCAAAATTGCCAATTTCTGACAACTTTATTGGATAGTTGAAATCGGTAAATGGGTGGTTTCTTGTACTCAATGGATAGACAAAATGGAGTTCTAGTGAAATAGATATGATTTTTGCCAGCTAGTACACTGGAATTGGCAGAAAATAGGGCTCAAAGTGGGCGAAATCGCCGGTGCGCAAACATTGTCGAGACCTTTAACTTCACGAGAGCATAATTCCGTAAGTTTTCCATCAAATTTCATACTTTTGGTGTCATTATGATCGGGAATAGATTATCTATCATTTCATAAGATTTTTTTTTTTTTTTTTTTTTTTTTTTTTTTTTTTTTTTTTTTTTTTTTTTTTTTTTTTTTTTTTTTTTTTTTTTTTTTGAAATTTTTCAACCCTGAGAACGAGTTTAGGAGAGGACCTCTCGATCCTGAAAGGGTTAAACCTGTTGCCGCTGTTTGCCTAACGGTAAGTAGGTACCTGGGTATTAGTTGACTGTTGTGGGTTGCATCCCAAATTCAATTCAAATTCAAAATTCAGAATTTATTTCTGCATGATACAAAGTTAGATAATATTACATCAATCACATGGAAAACCCCATAGTTATGCAGAGCATTTTGGGCAAATTTAACCCTTTGACTGTTTCGGTCGTACATATAGGTCTTACGAGCCAATGTGTTTGACGTACATATACTCAAAAATTCTAATGGCTTCAAACCAAGCAGGAGAAAGCTGGTAGGCTCACATGTGAGAGAATGGGTCTGTGTCTGCAGCACGCAGTACATAATGAGAAAAAAAAAACTCCGACCGCGTTTTTGGATTAAAACACCGACTTTGAGGTGTATTGTCATATAGTTTTTATGGTTATATTCTCGTTTTCGTAGTCACATTTGATAGAATGGAAAACATAGAAATAGAGGTGATTTTGATTGGTTTTACTATGAAAAGGACCTTGAAATGGAGCTCAAAGTAGGGGAAATGTTTGATTTTTGCCTATGTTCAAGAGTAAACAAATAATGTCATTGTTCAATAAATGTCCAACTAGCCATTCTAATATACAGTCATGAATGGGTTGACATTATTTATACAATTATTACAATATAGCAGTAGTCTGCGTAACAGTAAATCTTCTATTTTTTTTTTAATAAAAATTCAAAATAGAAAGCAAGAGTAATATCAGAGGGGCCTGGAGACGTGACTGATGAACAAAGAAAAAACATTTTTAGAGCCAGGAATGTCTGCATTGTTCATTCTGGACCCTATTTTGAAACTGGCATATTTTTTAATTTGCATGAAATTGGCCAAATTGCCAATTTCTGACCACTTTATTGGGTAGTTGAAATCGGTAAATGGGCAGTTTCTTGTACTCAGTCGATAGAACAAATAGAGTTCTAAAGAAACAGTTATGAGTTTGGTCGACTGGAACAATGGAATTAGCAGAAAATAGGGCTCAAAGTGGGCAAAATCGCAGATACATAAATATCGCCAAGGTCGCTAACTTCGTGAGAGCATAGTTCCATGAGTTTTCCATCAGATTTTGTACTTTTGGTGTCATTACCATCGGGAAAAGATTCTCTGTCATTTCATAAGATTTTTTTTTTCTTAAATATTTTTCGACACCTGGAGACATCTCAGGATTTGGGGTTGTGACAGTCAAAGGGTTAAACCTAACTTACATCTAGAAGGACTATAATATTTTACGTATGTTTAAATAAGACATTAATGATTTTCACTAATTTAAATCAGTGAATATGAATATGTACAGTGCTAGTCACAGCATTATGCTGTGTGAGCACCCCAGCATAATGCCATGATGAAAATCAAAGGCCTACCATACAGGGGGTCTTTTTTTCATCAGTGCATTATGCTAGGTTGCAGCCATTAGCATGACATCATGGGGAATATTAGTGTGTGTGAGCGTTCAGTGAAGAACTGGGTGCAGCGTTTCAAGGCTGGTTGCGGTGTCGAGTTACTGTCTGCCATACCTCGGCCTGGCCCCTCGAAGACGACATCTGTTTGCACCTTAACTGTGTTCAAGAAACAGTTACAGAGTTCACCTAAGGTAACTGTTAGAGAATTGAAAGAAAAGTAACCACATCTCTCAGTGGTGTCTGTAAGAACTGTTAACAGACATTTGTCAGAACTGGGCTACAGTAGTCATTGCCAGGTTAAGAAACCAATCCTCTCCAAGCCACAGAAGAAACATAGGCTGGATTATGCAGAGAAATATCTTCACTGGAATCCTCAACAGTGGTCTGAAGTACTTTGGAGTGATGAAGCAACCTTCACCATCACCTGTAACCATGGGGGACATGTGTACCGGCTCAGAGGTAGTAACCTGCTAGACCCACGCTACACCTGTGGGACCACCAAACACCCAGACTTACTCATGGTTTGGAGGTGTTTCAGTGCTCAGAGTGTTGGTGAACTCATTGTGCTTCCCAAAAACCAGTATGTGAACTAGTGTAATTACCTGGAGTTATTGTGTGACAATTTACCTGAGGCGTTTGACGTGTGGGACTACAGTTTTTATGCAGAACAGTGCATCGTGTCATACCACCAGATCTGTAGTTCAGTTGCTTAAGGACTATGAAGTGAGGTTCTTTAATGACTGGCCAGGCAATTCCCCAGACCTAAACTCCATGGAGAACTTTTGGTCAATAGTGAAACGAAGTTTACTGGGCAAGGATATCAGTTCCATCCCACGGCTGAAGGCTGCTCTGTGTGAGACATGGAATAATATACCTCCCCAAGCCGTCAAGAGTTTTGTGAGAGTCTTCCTACACTGCTGAGGGACATGATTAAGATTAAAGGATGCAGCAACAAGTATTAAAACCTCAGTAAGTGTGCAAATACAGCGGACCCCCGCTTTACGATATTAATCCGTTCCTGAGAGCTCATCGTAAGCCGAAATTATCGTTAGCCAAATTAATTTTCCCCATAAGAAATAATGGAAATCAAATTAATCCATGCAAAACACCCTAAAGTATGAAAAGAAAAAATTTACCACATGAAATATTAATTTTAATACACACAAACTGAAGAAGACATGCACAATTACTACTATACTAAGAAGAGAATACATGACACTTACCTTTATTGAAGATCTGGTGGTGATTGATGGGATGGGAGGAGGGGAGAGTGTGGAAGTTGCTATTGTTTAGAAGGGAAATCCCCTTTCATTAGGACTTGAGGTAGCAAGTCTCAAGTCCTTTTCCGGGGTTACTTCCCTTCTTCTTTTAATGCCTCTAGGACCAGCTTGAGAGTCACTGGACCTCTGTCGCACAACAAATCTGTCCATAGAGGTCTGTACCTCCCGTTACTTTAAGATTTGCCTAAAATTGGCCACAACATTGTCACTGTAATAGTCACCAGCACGGCTTGCAATAGCTATGTTATGGTGATTTTCATCCATAAAGGTTTGCATTTCAACCCACTTTGCACACATTTCCTTAATCTTTGAAGTAGGCACAATGGATTCCACAACTGGCATAGGTTTCTCAGGGTTAGCCCCAAACCCTTGAAAATCTTTTTTAATTTCCATAATAATTCTCACCCTTTTTACCACAGGGTTGGCACTAGAAGCTTTCTTGGGGCCCATGGTGACTTATTTTGCAGTTACAAGCATTAAAAAACACTGGGATAAGGTGAAATGTACCGAATGTATGCATGGATGCGACCGCACTGGCTGGCTTGTAAACACTGGCACCCATGAGGCAGCTGAGGCCACGCGTGGGACGCGTTCCGGACAAATCACGTAAGGCGAGTTTTTTATCGTGATGCAAGACAAACTTTTTGCGTTCAAATGCTTTGTATGTTGGATTTAACGTAACGCAATGCGCTCGTAAGGCGGGGGTCCACTGTACAGTGGACCCCCACCTTAGGATGGCATCGCGTTACGTTAAATCTGCCATACGATACATTTGAATGCAAAAATTTTGCCTCGCCTCACGCGATTCATCCGGGACGCATCCCACGTGTGGCCTCAGCACCAGTGTTTACAAGCCAGCCAGTGCGGTCGCAGCCACACATGCATTCGGTACATTTCACTTTATCCCAGTGTTTTTTATGCTTGTAACTGCAAAATAAGTCACTATGAGCCCCTAGAAAGCTTCTAATGCCAACCCTGTGGTAAAAAGGGTGAGAATTAGTATGGAAACTAAGAAAGATTTTGAAGGGTTTGGGGCTAACCCTGAGAAGCCTATGCCAGTTGTGGAATCCATTGTGCCTATTTCAAAGATTAAGGAAATGTGTGCAAAGTGGGTTGAACTGCAAACCTTTATGGACGAAAAGCATCCTAACACAGCTATTGCAAGCCGTGCTGGTGACTATTACAATGACAATGTTGTAGCCCATTTTAAGCAAATCTTAACCCTTTTAGGGCCCGTGCCGTAGATCTATGGCTATATGTTCAGGGTCCCAACCGTAGATCTACGCCATGAGCTCAGCTCACTCTGATAAGCTGTGAGCAGTAAATTTGGGCCTAGATATGAGAGAATACATCTATGTGGTATGTGTGCACCACATAAAACAAATCCTGCAGCACACAGTGCATAATGAGAGAAAAGAAACTGAGACCGTAATTTACGATTAAAACAGCGACTTTGCAGTGTTTTTTCGTATGTTTTTATAGTTGTATTTGCAGTTTCTTGGTCTCATTCAATAGAATGGAAGATATGCTACAGAAATAGAGATGATTTTGAATGGTTTTCTTACTGGAAGTGGCTTGAAACTGAGCTCAAAGTAGCAGAAATTTTAAATTTTTGCCGATGTTCAAGAGTAAATGAATGACCTCACAAGTCTAATAAATGACAGCTGGTGAGTCTAATATACATTCACAAATGTGGTGATATTATTTATACAATTATTACAGTATTGCTTAACAGTAAATCTTCTATTTTTTGGTTTGAATAAAAATTCATTATGTGAATAAAAAATCTAAATGGAATTCATTTGTAAAGCCTGAAAACATAACTAATGAACAGAGGAAATGTTAGTTTAGTGCCAGGAATGCCTGCATTGTTTATTCTGGACCCTATTTTGAAATTGAAATATTTTGAACTTTGCATTAAATTGGCCAAATTACCAATTTCCGGTCACTTTATTTTGTTGTTGAAACAGTTGACTTGGCGATTTCTTGTGCTCAATTGGTAGAATAGAAGTAATGCTAGTGAAATAGCTAAGAATTTGGTGACTGGAATACTGTAATCGGCATAAAATGGGAGTCAAAGTCGGCAAAATCGCCGATGTGTAAATATCGACGACACATCAAAATTCGCGAGAACATAATTTTGTCAGTTTTCCATCAAATTTCGTACTTTTTGTTTTATTACCTTCAGAGAAAGATTCTCTACCATTTCATAAGAAAAAATAAGAAAATTATTTTTTGAAAATTCTTGGACCCTGGTGCACACTTTGAAATATGGCCTCTGGACTCTGAAAGGGTTAAAAGAACGGGAGGTACAGACCTCTATGAACAGATTTGTTGTGCAACAGAGGTCCAGTGACTCTCAGGCTGGTCCTACTGGCATTAAAAGAAGAAGGGAAGTAACCCTGGAAAAGGACTTGATACCTCAAGTCCTAATGGAAGAGGATTCCCCTTCTAAACAATAACAACTTCCACATTCTCCCCTCCTCCCATCCCATCAATCACCACCAGATCTTCAATAAAGGTAAGTGTCATATATTCTATTCTTAGTAGAGTATTAATTGTGCATGTCTTCTTAAGTTTGTGTGTATTAAAATTAATATTTCATGTGGTAATTTTTTTTTTTTTCATACTTTGGGGTGTCAGGAACGAATTAATTTGATTTCCATTATTTCTTATGGGGAAAATTAATTCGCCTTACAATAATTTCTTCTCACAATGAGGTCTCAGGAACGGATTAATATCATAAGGCGGGGGTCCACTGTATATATATTATTATCTTTCATGGTATGTATTTGTGTTTTGGTATGTGTGTGGGAGAGGGGCAGCATAATGCCATGACTAGCACTGTAGTGGAGGAAAGGAGGGGTAGGGGTCATCTTAGGAAAGGATGGAGGGAGGGGGTAAAGGAAGTTTTGTGTTGAAGGGGCTCGGACATACAGTAGGCATGTGTGAGCATGTTAGATAGGTGTGAGTGGAGATAAATAGTTTTTGGTACTTGATGAGCTTTGGGAGTGTGAGCAGGGTAATATTTTGTGAAGGGATTCAGGAAAACCGGTTAGCCGGACTTGAGTCCTGGAGGTGGAGGTTGGGATATTGGCTGTATGGAGTGACATCTGAACTGTCATATCTGCTCACCTTTGCAGAGACAGTGATTATGTGTGATTGATGGTGAAAGCATTTTTAGGTCACCTTGCCTTCGTTGGAGACGGCCATTGTGTTAAAAAAAAAATGCATGTGAAGTACATAAAATCATAGCAAGGTATGGGAGTTTAAGAACACTTGAATTATACTATATTAAAATGATTGACTCAATTCAAAATAAAATTTTTAATACAAATTACAATAGGAATGAAACAAGTTACAAAATATGATGGGATTGTATTTTACATATACAGTGGACCCCCGCATAACGATATTAATCCGTTCACGAGAGCTCATTGTTATGTGAAATTATCGTTATGCGAATGAATTTTCCCCATAAGAAATAATGGAAATCAAATTAATCCGTCCAAGACACCCAAAAGTATGAAAAAAAAAAATTTACCACATGAAATATACATTTTCCTACACACAAAGAGAAGGATACATGCACAATAGTAGAGTAGTACATGCACAGTATATATTGTGCATGTACTACTCTACTAAATGAAGAATAAATGACACTTACCTTTATTGAAGATGCAGCAATGACTGATGAGACACTGTGTCCTGGGAGTGCCTTTTCCTCCTGAGTACTGTAGGTCCTGTTTGGCATTTTCTTCCAGAACAGGCCTTATCACACTGTGTATGTCACTACGATTCTTAAATCTCTCAAACCAACCTTTGCTGGCTTTAAATTCGCCAATATGAGCACTAGTTCCAGGCATTTTTCACTGTTCATCTGGGTGTTAGTCGACTGGTGTGGGTTGCATCCTGGGAGACAAGATTAAGGACCCCAATGGAAATAAGTTAGAGTCCTCGATGATGCACTGACTTTCTTGGGTTATCCTGGGTGGTTAACCCTCTGGGGTTAATTGTTTCTCGGTAATTGTTTCACGTTAAGCCACACCAACAACACTCTCTCCACATCTTCGAGTAATACAGCTGATGGTGGTGCAGCAACAACAACAGCTGTGGTGCAGCTGACCATGGTGCAGCTGCAGCTGTGGTGTAGCAGCAGCTGTGGTGCAGCAGCAGCTGACTGTGGTACGATAGTATTTATCACCCAAAGCTTTCTTTGGGCCCATGGTGGCTTATTTAGCAATTACAAGCACTATAAATAATGGAATAATACAAAATGTATCGAATGTATGCATGCAACCGGCCACCCTGGCTTGTGAACAATGACGGCAAGGCAGGCGCTCAGGCTGGACGGACAGGTTCGGGACGAGTCATGTTCAGAGACAGCTGATGGTGCAACAGCAGCTGACCATGGTGCAGCAGCAGCTGACTGGTCCAGCAACAGCTGACTGGTCCAGCAACAGCTGACTGGTCCAGCAACAGCTGACTGGTCCAGCAACAGCTGACCAGTCAGGAAAGAAAGTCTCCCTGAAAACATTGAGTATACATAGTGTATAGTGTATACTACAGTGGCTCCCTAGTATATTGATGATAAAGGCTAAAGTGTCAGTTGAAAACAGGTGAAATTGTAAATGAAGTGATAAGCCTATAGAGGCAGGTGCCAGAAGTCGCCAGAAACTTACCACAGGTCAGCTGTTTTAATAATCTTCCTGGCTTGCTAGTGTACTCCTATATAATCTAGTGATACCAGTGAATAGCAGAATACAGTGTTGTAGTAGCAACTAACCGGTATTATAATGGTACTTAGTGGAGTGGAGTGACTTTCATTAGTTTCTTTTTTCTTGAAATACCAGACGTATGCTGTGAATTTCATATAACCTGTAGTTAACAGCGGCCGCAATATACACAACGAGAAGCAATTATTACTCCAGAAAAAGCGTTCTTCCTCCAAAATTTGCACCAGTCAACTATAGTGATAATATAGCATTTATTGTGGTGGAGACGGAAAAAATAGAAAAGCTAGATACAGCGATTGATAAACAAGGGTTGAGACTCGACCGTTCGTCATTGTAGGAGTTGCCAGCAGTCACCGGCTCTTCAACACGCAAGTTATACTTTTGTATCAATCAAATCACATATTACTCGGGTAGATAATTTCCAGTAGATCCTTCATGTGTTAGCTCAAATCACCGACCAGTATGGTTTAAATAAGTGACCCACTGATCAGATCAGATCGACTGGTCCAAACCCTGGACTGGTTTCAAATGGTTTCGTTGGACAATAAAGCAGACTGTAAACGGATGGGGTTGTAGGCACCCTTATAAACACAAACATTAAATATATATCAGGAACGTGCACGGTAAGCTGTCCAATATACAAAAACAGTTAGAAACAGAAATACAAATAGCTAGAGCTTCATTTAAGGAGGTTCTTAATAGAATATTCAAGAGGTTGCTAGTAGAATTGCAGTAAATCAACCATTCAAATCATTATGAAGCTGTGTGTAGTCTGTGGTCAGTCAAACAAACGGGCTTCCACATGCATAAATTGTCATTTTTGTGGAAATTGGTGTCACGCCCCTTGTGCAGATATCCAAGAACTAGCTACAAGCAGTATTAAAACAGGGAAGTGTTTTTGGGTATGCCCAAATGAGATAAATCTGTGGACTAAAATCACAAGGGTATTAAAAGAGGTCAGCATCAAAGCTGCTTTCATAGAAAACCTGGAAGCTTTCTACAACAGATGGGAACATAAAAAGTCTGGGCTGAATGGTACTGCCCTTGATACTGGCCATGTAGTCAGAAACTGTAAGGCTGGAGATGATGTCCTGGTAGTCAGTAAATGTGGGGCTGATAGTGCTGTCCTGGGAGACAGTAATGGTGAAGCTGGAGGTGCTGTCCTGGGAGACAGTAATGGTGAAGCTGGAGGTGCTGTCCTGGGAGACAGTAATGGTGAAGCTGGAGATGCTGTCCAGGGAGACAGTAATGGTGAAGCTGGAGATGCTGTCCTGGGAGACAGTAATGGTGAAGCTGGAGATTTTGTCCAGGTAGTCGGGAATTATACGCAGGAAGGATACATATAAATACCTCATAGGGGACAGGAGCCATAGTAGGGAAACATGTGTAGTCAAAGATAAGATAAAACCATATTGCAAAACTAGAAATACTGCAGGAAATAGCAAACAAGAGGACTCCACTAGCAATAGTGAGGATATATTACCAAAAACAACTGGTGGGAGTTCCATTGTTGGTGCTAGGGAGGATAGAATAAGACAGGGAAACATGCACCAACAGGGAATACAGTCACAGAAACCCAAGGCAAACGGAAATCAAGCCTGTGCACATACTATGCACTCGGTGTCTGCTGGCATGGGAAATCTGGAAAAAACAGATGGGACGTGCAACTATGACCACCCTAGAAAATGCCATGCCCATATGACAACAGGAAAATGCAAACTCCCTTCCTGTAAGCTTTTTCACCCTGAACTGTGTACCTCTTCAGTACAGGAAAGACTGTGCTATAACTTAAATTACAGGCATACCATCTAAAGGGGACAAAAAGATACAAAACATCCAGGCCATGGGAAAACCTGGGTAGCCACAGCCACTCAAGAGGGAGAGGTTTTTTAGTGCCAGAAAGGAAAAAAAACTGGCAGGAAATGGCAGAAATCGTCACGCAAATCCAGTCATTCCTGGAGTGGAACCACAGTCGATGGCCTCCACTCCAAACCAACAGATACAGATACTAATGCCGGAAAAAAAATCCCCCCCCCCAGTACCAACAATACCACCAGTCCGATAACATTCTTCTTTGCAAATATACAGGGTCTAAAGCCAGCAACAAACAACAAAATACCTTTCATCCGTGGACTGCTTGCAGAGGCAAAGGCAATGTTCGCGGCTTTCACTGAGACCCACATAAAGGATCACTTGGACAACGAAATATGGATCCCAGGTTACAACCTATACAGATGTGACAGAGTGAACAGGCAAAGGGGGGGGGGGGTTGGCCTGTACATTGCAGAGTCACTTGTTTGCACAGAACTGCTAAATGCCTCAAATGATGTAGTGGAAGTTTTAGCAGTAAAGGTCGAGAACCAAAACCTAGTCATTGTGGTAGTCTACAAGCCTCCGGATGCAACATCTCCAGCAATTCCAGGAACAGCTGTTAAAAATTGACCACTGTCTGGAAATCTTCAGCTCCTGCACCCAACATCTTGCTCCTGGGGGATTTCAACTTAAGGCACCTAAAATGGAGGAATATAGCAAAATATTGTTGCAGTAATAACACCAGGAGGCAGCTCTGATGAAAACTCACACTCACGCGAGCTTTAAATCTCTGCACAAAATTCAATTTAAACCAGCAAAAATAGAGCCTACTAGACTGGAGAATACACTAGACCTCATCTTCCTAACAATGATGATCTGATAAGAAATGTCACCATATCAAAAACAATATACTCAGATCACAACATAATTGAGGTTCAGACATGTATGCGCGGAGCCCCAGACCGACAAAATGAGATTAGTCACGAGGGAGCATTCACCAAATTCAACTTCAATAACAAAAACATAAAGTGGGACCAAGCAAACCAAGTCCTAACCGATATAAGCTGGGAAGATATACTAAGCAACACAGACCCCAACTTATGCCTAGAACAGATTAACTCGGTGGCACTCAATGTATGCACAAGGCTTATTCCTCTAAGAAAAAGGAGGAGTAGATGTAAAATAGAAAGAGACAGGCGCTCCCTTTACAGGCGATGGAAAAGAATAACAGAGCAGCTAAAAGAGGTCAATATATCTGAAATGCGTAGGGAGACACTGGTCAGAGAAATAGCAAGCATCGAACTTAAGCTAAAAGAATCCTTTAGGAGTCAGGAATCGCGGGAAGAACTAAAAGCCATAAATGAAATCGAAAGAAACCCAAGGTATTTCTTCTCCTATGCCAAATCAAAATCGAGAACAACGTCCAGTATTGGGCCCCTACTTAAACAAGATGGGTCCTACACAGATGACAGCAAGGAAATGAGTGAGCTACTCAAGTCCCAATATGACTCAGTTTTTAGCAAGCCGCTAACCAGACTGAGAGTCGAAGATCAAAATGAATTTTTTATGAGAGAGCCACAAAATTTGATTAACACAAGCCTATCCGATGTTATCCTGACGCCAAATGACTTCGAACAGGCGATAAATGACATGCCCATGCACTCTGCCCAGGGCCAGACTCATGGAACTCTGTGTTCATCAAGAACTGCAAGAAGCCCCTATCACGAGCCTTTTCCATCCTATGGAGAGGGAGCATGGACACGGGGGTCGTCCCACAGTTACTAAAAACAACAGACATAGCCCCACTCCACAAATGGGGCAGTAAAGCAACAGCAAAGAACTACAGACCAATAGCACTAACATCCCATATCATAAAAATCTTTGAAAGGGTCCTAAGAAGCAAGATCACCACCCATCTAGAAACCCATCAGTTACACAACCCAGGGCAACATGGGTTTAGAACAGGTCGCTCCTGTCTGTCTCAACTATTGGATCACTATGACAAGGTCCTAAATCCACTAGAAGACAAAAAGAATGCAGATGTAATATATACAGACTTTGCAAAAGCCTTCGACAAGTGTGACCATGGCGTAATAGCGCACAAATGCGAGCTAAAGGAATAACAGGAAAAGTCGGTCGATGGATCTATAATTTCCTCACTAACAGAACACAGAGAGTAGTCGTCAACAGAGTAAAGTCCGAGGCAGCTACGGTGAAAAGCTCTGTTCCACAAGGCACAGTACTCGCTCCCATCTTGTTCCTCATCCTCATATCCGACATAGACAAGGATGTCAGCCACAGCACCGTGTCTTCCTTTGCAGATGACACCCGAATCTGCATGACAGTGTCTTCCATTGCAGACACTGCAAAGCTCCAGGCGGACATCAACCAAATCTTTCATTGGGCTGCAGAAAACAATATGAAGTTCAACGATGAGAAATTTCAATTACTCAGATATGGTAAACATGAGGAAATTAAATCTTCATCAGAGTACAAAACAAATTCTGGCCACAAAATAGAGCGAAACACCAACGTCAAAGACCTGGGGTGATCATGTCGGAGGATCTCACCTTCAAGGACCATAACATTGTATCAATCGCATCTGCTAGAAAAATGACAGGATGGATAATGAGAACCTTCAAAACTAGGGAGGCCAAGCCCATGATGACACTCTTCAGGTCACTTGTTCTATCTAGGCTGGAATATTGCTGCACACTAACAGCACCTATCAAGGCAGGTGAAATTGCCGACCTAGAAAATGTACAGAGAACTTTCACGGCGTGCATAACGGAGATAAAACACCTCAATTACTGGGAGCGCTTGAGGTTCCTAAACCTGTATTCCCTGGAACGCAGGAGGGAGAGATACATGATTATATACACCTGGAAAATCCTAGAGGGACTAGTACCGAACTTGCACACGAAAATCACTCACTACGAAAGCAAAAGACTTGGCAGACGATGCACCATCCCCCCAATGAAAAGCAGGGGTGTCACTAGCACGTTAAGAGACCATACAATAAGTGTCAGGGGCCCGAGACTGTTCAACTGCCTCCCAGCACACATAAGGGGGATTACCAACAGACCCCTGGCAGTCTTCAAGCTGGCACTGGACAAGCACCTTAAGTCAGTTCCTGATCAGCCGGGCTGTGGCTCGTACGTTAGTTTGCGTGCAGCCAGCAGCAACAGCCTGGTTGATCAGGCTCTGATCCACCCGGAGGTCTGGTCACAGACCGGGCCGCGGGGGCGTTGACCCCCGGAACTCTCCAGGTAAACTCCAGGTAAACTGGTCCGGCAACAGCTGACTGATCCAACAACAGCTGACTGGTCCAGCAACAGCTGACTGATCCAGCAACAGCTGACTGATCCAGCAACAGCTGACTGATCTAGCAACAGCTGACTGATCCAGCAACAGCTGACTGATCTAGCAACAGCTGACTGATCCAGCAACAGCGATTCTTAAATCTCTCAAACCAACCTTTGCTGGCTTTAAATTCACCAATATGAGCACTAGTTCCAGGCGTTTTTTCCTGTTCACATGGGTGTTAGTCGACTGGTGTGGGTTGCATCCTGGGAGACAAGATTAAGGACCCCAATGGAAATAAGTTAGACAGTCTTCGATGACACACTTTTTTGGGTTATCCTGGGTGGCTAACCCTCTGGGGTTAATTTTTTCTTGGTATTCTCAATAAGCCACACCAACAACGGTGCTACAGCAGCAGCAGCTGACAGTGCTACAGCAGCAGCAGCAGCTGACAGTGCTACAGCAGCAGCAGCAGCAGCTGACAGTGCTACAGCAGCAGCAGCAGCAGCAGCAGCTGACAGTGCTACAGCAGCAGCAGCAGCAGCTGACAGTGCTACAGCAGCAGCAGCAGCAGCTGACAGTGCTACAGCAGCAGCAGCTGACAGTGCTACAGCAGCAACAGCAGCAGCTGACAGTGCTACAGCAGCAGCAGCAGCAGCAGCTGACAGTGCTACAGCAGCAGCAGATGATGCTACAGCAGCAGCAGACGGTACTACAGCAGCAGCAGCAGATGGTACTACAGCAGCAGCAGAAGCAGCTGATGGTGGTACAGCAGCAGCAGCAGCAGCAGCTGACAGTGCTACAGCAGCACCAGCAGCTGACAGTGCTACAGCAGCAGCAGACAATGCTACAGCAGCAGCAGACGGTACTACAACAGCAGCAGCAGCAGCAGCTGACGGTGGTACAGCAGCAGCAGCAGCTGACGGTGCTACAGCAGCAGCAGCAGCTGACAGTGCTACAGCAGCAGCAGCTGACAGTGCAGCAGCAGCAGCTGACAGTGCTACAGCAGCAGCAGACGATGCTACAGCAGCAGCAGATGATGCTACAGCAGCAGCAGACGGTACTACAGCAGCAGCAGACGGTACTACAACAGCAGCAGCAGCAGACGGTGGTACAGCAGCAGCAGCAGCTGACGGTGGTACAGCAGCAGCAGCAGCTGACGGTGCTACAGCAGTAGCAGCTGACAGTGCTACAGCAGCAGCAGCAGTAGCAGCATCAGCAGTTGACCATGGTACCACAGTATTTTGATAATATTTCTCACCCTTTTTACCACAGGGTTGGCACTAGAAGCTTTCGTGGGGCCCATGGTCACTTATTTTGCAGATAAAATCACCAAAAACACTGTAATAATACGAAATGTTACGATTGTATGCTTGGATGTTACCGCAGAGGCTGGCTTGTAAACAATGCCACCGGCGGAACATGTGAGGCTGGCTCAGGCCTCACATAGACGTGTCTCGGACGAACAGCGTTGAGCAGGTTTTTTAGCGGTATGCGAGGCAAAATCTTAGCGATAAAATGTATCGGTATGCGGATTTAACGTTATGTAAGGCCAACGGTATGCGGGGGTCCACTGTATGTGTATAAAACAATGATATTCAAAATAAAATAGTCAGTGAGAATACCTTAAATGCATATGAAGCAGAAAAATCATAGCAAGATACATGAAGATGAGAATGCTTATATAGTATATTAAAATTGTTTCATAATTTATAATAAATAAAAATTAAAAATGAGAGTGAAGCTAAATACCTGAATTGATGTAAAATATGATGAGATAGTACTTGCCTATCTGGTAATATATGAAAGTTGAAGGAAAGATGAAACAGAATAGGGAAAAGTACTGGATGAAAAAACAAGGATTCATGATTTGTTTGGCATAAAAAAATTGTTGTCAACATCACATTAAGGTAAGGAGGTGCATTTTAACAGTAGCTTGGAAGTGATTGGTATACAGGGAACATCTGGATCTTCAGGAAAAGAATTCCAGATTTTAGGTCTTTTTCTGCACATTGAGTTTTAACACAGGTTGAGTTGGACACATGGAGTATCATCTAGATTTTTGTCTAGTGTTATGACTGAGTTCTTGATGTAGCTATCTAGAGAGTTTCAGGGCAGGGTTAATATTAGAATTGATTGTCCTGTATTTGTAGTATTCACATTAGTATAAGTGAATATTACATATATACGTACAGTGGACCCTCGGTTTTCGTGTTTAATCCGTTCCAGAGCAATCGGCGAAAACGGAACCCATTTTCCCCATAAGAAATAATGTAAATCCAATTACCTTAAAGATAGATTTGCATGCACAAAAGAATGAACATTCAAACATCCCATTTACCTTTATTGAAAGCTGTTGTTGATGGATGGAAGACAGGGAGGATGGGAGAGGGAAGAGAGTTTATTGTTTGGGAGGGGAATCCCCTTCCTTAAGGACTCTAGATACCAAGTCCTTATCAGGAGTCACTTCCCTAGCTTAAATATAGATTTACATGCAGAAAAGAATGACAGATAAATATAAAGCACTAATAAAATGTATAAATGAACATTTAACATCACACTTACCTTTATTGAAGACTCTTGTTGGTATGTGGCAGACCAGGCAGAGGGGAGAGGGAGATGAGTTTATTGTTGGAGAATATGGCACTAATATCAACTCTACGGCTTATTTATCTATCACAACTCAACTAATATGACATAATAAACATTATTAATAACATAGAAGCATGACATGTACTCTAGAATGAATAAAATAAGTCATCATGAATGTCACGACTGGTGTTCTGTTGTGGTTGTTGAGTGTATAAGGGGCACTGAGAACATAAGCTGTACTTAATGGTGGTGAAGGCTGCAGCTGAGGCGGTGGTGTTTTCTGTAGCCATATTTAACTCCAAGAACATTGGAGTAGTTAGAATCACTGAAGAAGGCACCCTCTACCACCATCACAATCACTACCACCCTCTACCACCATCACTACTACCCTCTCCCACCATCACAACCACTACTACCCTCTACCACCACCACTACCACCATCACTACCACCTTCTACCACCATCACTACCACCTTCTACCATCATCACTACCACCTTCTACCACCATCACTACCACCCTCTACCACCACCATTTTCGTATTTTTCTTCTAACTTTTTCTTGAATTATATCATGTTTCTCACATTCTTTACCAAAGGGCTGGCACTAGAAGCTTTTTTTGGGCCCATGGTGGCTTATTTAGCAGTCACACATAATAAACAAGTGCCAAAAACAATGGATTATTACGAAATGTTTCGTATGACCTGGCAGGATATGTTCACTCACCAAGAAACAACACGACACTGCCTGAGAATGCGTGTGGGAGACGGGTTTGTCTGTGTGCTGGCACTGGACAGGTTCCGTACCAGCGATGAAAACGGAGGAAATCGACGAAAACGGAACCAAAATAATGACGAGAAAAGTCTACGAAAACGGAAATCGGCAATAACAGTAATCGACAAAAAGGGAGGGTCCACTGTAGTAAGTTTAAACTTTTGAAGATTGAGGGAGCGTTTTGCCTGGCTTTAGGTGATTGGCTGTAGTGGATCCCCATACACAAATAGCATAGGTGAGGTAAGGATAGATTAGAGAAGCATAGTGTAAGTACAGTACAGTAGTGCTGTTTGAGATACATAGCAATGTATCTTGGAGGGGTTGCCAATTGATTTGGATACTTCTTTATTATGTGCTAATTTTTTTTTTTTCAACAAGTCGGCCATCTCCCACCGAGGCAGGGTGACCCAAAAAGAAAGAAAATTCCCAAAAAGAAAATACAGTGGACCCCCGCTTAACGATCACCTCCAAATGCGACCAATTATGTAAGTGTATTTATGTAAGTGCGTTTGTACGTGTATGTTTGGGGGTCTGAAATGGACTAATCTACTTCACAATATTTCTTATGGGAAAAAATTCGGTCAGTACTGCCACCTGAACATACTACTGGAATGAAAAAAGTTCGTTAACCGGGGGTCCACTGTACTTTCATTGTTCAACACTTTCACCTCGCTCATACATAATCACTGTTTTTGCAGAAGCGCCCAGATACAACAGTTTAGAAGCATATATAAACATATATAACATATCCTTCCAAACTGCCAGTATCCCAAACCCCTCTTTTAACCCTTTCAGGGTCGCCAGGCCCTCTCCGAGACTTGTTCTCAGGGTTGCCAAATTTTAAAAAAAAAATTATTTTTTCTTATGAAAAGATACTCTGAGAATCTTTTCCTGATCATAATGACACCAAAAGTATGAAATTTGATGGAAAACTTATGGAATTATGCTCTCGCAAAGTCGGCGGTCTCGACGATGATTGCGCATTGGCAATTTTGCCCACTTTGAGCCCTATTTTCAGCCAATAAGTCACTCTGTCTGACTTTTTTGGTTATCCTAGGTTCTCTACACATATGCTGCTATGTATGATAATTCTATGTAACTGTATTTGTGTATACCTGAATAAACTTACTTACTTACTTACTAGTCAACAAAAACATAACTATTTCGCTAGAACTCCATTTTTTCTATCGAATGAGTACAAGAAACCACCCATTTACTGATTTCAACTATCCAATAAAGTGGTCAGAATTTAGCAATTTTGCCAATTTCACACAAATTTCAAAAGATGCCAGTTTCCGAATAGGGTCCAGAATAAACAAGAAAGACATTCCTGGCGCTAAAATAACATTTCCTCTGTTTATTAGTCATGTCCCCACGCCCCTCTTACATTTTTTTGCTTTCCACTTTGAATTTTTATTCTCGCAAAAAATAGAAGATTTACTGTTATGCAAACTACTGCATTAGTGTAGAAATGGTATAAATATTATTGGCGCACTTGTGAAAGAATATTAGACTCACCAGTTGATGTGTATTGGACGCTTGGCATGATTTGTTTACTTTTGAACTTTGGTAAAAATCGAACATTTCTGCTACTTTGAGCTCAATTTCAAGGTACTTTTCATTGTAAAACCAGTCAAAATCATCTCAATTTCTGTAATATGTCTTCCATTCTATAAAATGAGACAAGGAAAACTAGAATACAACAATAAATACCATACAAAAAATACAGTGCAAAGTCGCTGTTTTAATCCAAAAACATGGTCAAAGTTTTTTTTTTCTCATTATGCACTGTGTGCTGCAAGATTTTTTTTTGTACTGTGCACACTGACCACATAGACCCATTCTTTCATATGTAGGCCTACCAGCTTTCCCTTACTAGATTTGAGGGCACTAGAATTTAGGTGTACTAGCGTCAAAAACCCTGGTGCGTAAGCCGTACTAGTACATCCGAAACCCTGAAAGGGTTAAAGTGCAGGCATTGTACTTCCCATTTCCAGAACTCAATCCGGTTATATAAAAATAACCAGTTTCCCTGAATCCCTTCACTAAATATTACCCTACTCATACTCCAACAGCTCATCAGGTCCCAAAAACCGTCCGTCTCCATTCACTCCTATCTAACACGCTCACACATGCTTGCTGGAAGTCCAAGCCACTCGCCCACAAAACCTCCTTTACCCCCTCCCTCCAACCTTTTCAAGGATGACACCTACCCCACCTTCCTTTCCCTACAAATTTATACTCTCCATGTCATTCTACTTTGTTTCATTCTCTCTAAATGACCAAACCACCTCAACAACCCCTTTTCTGCCCTCTGACTAATACTTTTATTAATTCTACACCTTCTCCTAATTTCCACACTCCAGATTTTTCTGCATAATATTTACACCACACACTGCTCTTAGACAGGACATCTCTACTGCCTCCAACCATCTCCTTGCTGCAACATTTACAACTCAAGCTTCACACCCATATAAGAGAGTTGGTTCCACTATACTTTCATACATTCCCTTCTTTGGCTCCATAGATAACGTTTTTTGTCTCCACCTATACCTCAACGCACCACTCGCCTTTTTTCCTTTATCAGTTCTATGGTTAACCTCATCCGTCATAAACCCATCTGCTGACACATCAACTCCCAAATATCTGAAAACATTCACTTCTTGCATACTCCCTCTCTCCAATGTGATATCCAATTTTTCTTTATCTTAATCATTTGATACCCTCATCACTTTACTCTTATCTATGTTCACTTTCAACTTTCTACCTTTACACACCCTCCCAAACTCATCCACTAACCTTTGCAACTTTTCTTTAGAATCTCCCATAACCACAGTATCATCAGCAAAAAGTAACTGTGTCAACTCCCATTCTGTATTTGATTCCCCATACACCCTAGCATTTACTTCTTTTACAACCCCATCTGTAAATATACTAAACAACCATGGTGTAATGTCACCATGTTAAATTTCGGGATACTGTCAAGGTACAGACCTAAGAATTTTCTTTCATTTTGTCTTGCAGTGGAAGAACCGTTAGTCATATCTTCTTTCAACAAACCGGCCCTATCCCACTGAAGCAGGTTGGCCCAAAAAGAAAAACAAGAGTTTCTCTTTTTAACTGTAGTAATGTATACAAGAGAAAGAGTTACTAGTCACTTACTCCCAGCATTTTAGTCACCTCTTACAACGCGCATGGCTTACGGAGGAAGAATTCTGTTCCACTTCCCCATAGAGATCTTCTTCTTTCTTCTTTCAACGTACCAGTCGTATCCCACTGAGGTGGGGTGGCCCAAAAGGAAAAACAAAAGTTTCTCCTTTCAAATTTAGTAATATATACAGAAGGGGTTACTAGCCCCTTGCTCCCGGCATTTCAGTCGCCTCTTACAACACGCATGGCTTACGGAGGAAGAATTCTGCTCCACTTCCCCATGGAGACAAGAGGAAATAAACAAGAACAAGAACTAGAAAGAAAATAGCAGAAAACCCAGAGGGGTGTGTATATATATTCTTGTACATGCATGTGTAGTGTGACCTAAGTGTAAGTAGAAGCAGCAAGACATACCTGAAATCTTGCATGTTTATGAGACAGAAAAAAGACACCAGCAATCCTACCATCATGTAAAACAATAACAGGCTTTCGTTTTATACTCGCTTGGCAGGACAGTAGCACTTCCTTAGGCGGTTGCTGTATACCAACCTACTACCTTGGTTTAACCCTTTCAGGGTCGCCAGGCCCTCTCCGAGACTTGTTCTCAGGGTCGCCAAATTTTCAAAAAAAAAAAATTATTTTTTCTTATGAAAATATAGAGAATCTTTTCCCAATCATAATGACACCAAAAGTATGAAATTTGATGGAAAACTTATGGAATTATGCTCTCGCGAAGTTAGCGGTATCGACGATGTTTACGCATCAGCAATTTTGCTCACTTTGAGCCCTATTTTGGGCCAATTTCCAGGTATAGTCGACAAAAATCATAACTATTCCACTAGAACTCCATTTTTTTTCTATCGAATGAGTACAAAAACCACCCATTTCCCGATTTAACTATCCAATAAAGTGGTCAGAATTTGCAAATTTTTTCCAAAATTTCACAAAATTTTCAAAAGAGGGGCCAAATTTTTCCCAAATAGGGTCCAATAAGCAAAAAAGACTTTCCTGCACAGAATAACTTTCCTCTGTCATTACATGTCCCACCCCCCTTTACTTCTTTTCTTTCCATTTTTAAATTTTTATTCTCGCAAAAAAAGAAGATTTACTGTTAGCAGACTTTGCTTTAAAGTGTAGAAATGGTATAAATAAATTCAGGCATTTGTGAAAGAATATTAGACCACCATTTGAGTTTTTGGGACGCTTGGCATGATTTGTTTATTTTTGAACTTTGGAAAAAATCGAACTTTCTCACTTGACTCAATTTAAAGGGTACTTTTCACGTAAAACCAGTCAAAATCCCCCTCAATTTCTGTATTATTCTTCCTTCTAAAAATAGCCCAGGAAAACTAGAATCCAACAATATACCATATGAAAATACAGTGAAAAAGCCTTTTTTTAATCCAAAATCATGGTCAAATTTTTTTTTTTCTCCATTACCACTGTGTGCTGCAGGTTTTTTTTTTATCTGCGCACACTCCCACAAGACCCATTCTTTAAATTTGGCCACCAGCGTTCTCCCAGATTTGGGGGCGCTAAAATTTTAGGCGTATAGTACATAAAAAACCCCGGGTGCTATGCCTATAGTATTCCGAAACCCTAAAAGATTTAATCAAAACGTTTTATTTAATATTTGCAGCCCGTTCCCAAACTTTATGTTAAGGGTTTATCAATGTTAAATTTGTCTCCTGGTAGATATCTTTGGTTTCATTAAATAGTCATTGAGAAAATTTCGGATTTGGGTAGACACAGAAAAGTTTATAGCTAAGGGCTAGTAATGCCTCTCCTGTAAAAATTTACTACATTTGGGGAGAGAGGACTTTTTTTTTTTTTTTTAGAAAACCCCTGCTTCAGTGGGATACGCCAGTAATTAAAAAAAAAAAAAAGAATAACTAAGGTTGTCATCTGCAAACAGAACAGGTCTAAGTTGTTGAATGCTTTGTAAGTTCATTATGTACAGTAGGGCCCCCCCTTTACGGCATTCTGCTTACAGATCCTCCATCACAAATCCGGCATCATTGGGGAAACCTGTATGTGCCAGATTACAGAGTGGTTAGGTTAGAATACACTTAATAAAAAAACCCAAACTTGACTTACACAAAGTTCATTGAAATCGCAAAATTCAACATTTCCCACTACTTTGAGTCAATTTCAAGGTACTTTTATCATGAAAGCAATAAAAATCAGCTATTTTGAATAATCTTCCTTCATAAATGAGACCAAAAAAAAAGAAAACCCCCAAAAAACCATACAAAATTCCCACAAAGAGACGGCAAGGGCTGGGGAAGTGAACCCCCCTTATTTACGTCCGTTTTTTTTATTTTTGGTGTATGTTAAGAACATTTTTTTCCATCAACTTTTCCCCAAAGTTTCAATGAAAGCCCAACAAAAACTGGAAAAAACAATATTTACCAAAAAATCATGGCAACCCATGCCAGGTACTAGGGTAAGTCACTTTGTCTTACTTTTTTGGGGTTTTCCCGGTTCTATACACATATGCTGCTATTTTGAAATCTTGAACTGTATTTTTGTAATACCAATAAACTTATTTAAACTTTTGTCTGCGACTGATACAAGAAACCGCCCATTCACCTATTTCAACTACCCAATAAAGTGTCGAAATTGGGAATTTGGCCATTTCACAGAGCCAATTTCAAAATAGGGTCCAGAATAACAATGCAGACATTCCGGCACTAAAAAAAACATTTTCTAGTTCATTATCATGGCCCCCGGCCCCTTTATATTACTCTTGCTTTCCCTTTGGAATTTTTATTCACACAAAAAAATAGATTTACATTAGGGAGACTACTGCATTTTGTAATAATTGTATAAATAATGTAACCCATTTTACTTCATATTGGGAATTTTGGGCTGGCAAGCGGACAAGTATGGACGGTGACACATTTTTTTACTCGAACATCGCTAAAGAATAGAACTTTCTCTACTGTGACCGCAAAATTAAGGTACTTTTCATTGAAACAATCAAAATCATATCATTTTGTAATATATCTTCCATTTATCAAATGAGACCCAAAAAAAAAAAGAATGTTATCAAAAAACAGCAAAATAACCGCAAGCGCCCCTAGGGCTGAGAAGTGAACTCCGCAATTTATGGTTGATTTTTTCATTTTTGGTGTACTTAAGAAGTATCTTTCCTCATACATTGCCCAAGTTTCAATAAAAAACCCAACAAACAATTTAGAAAACAACACAACAACAACAACAATAATAATAATAATAAATGGACCCCCGCTTTAAAGATCCCTCCCCAAACGACCAAATTTCATATGAATGATTTTGTAAGTGCTTTGTAGTGTATGTTTGGGGGGGCTGAAATGGCTAATTTCTTCACAAATTCTTTTGGGGCAAAATTTGGTCATACTCACCTGAACTACTTCGGAATAAAAAAAAATTGTTTAAACCGGGGGGCCACTTAAAATAATAATAATAATAATAATTTACTACACAACGTACGGGGGTACAGGCCCAGCTGACATCAGTGACATACTACTACATAGAAAGCCCTTGTTAGCAGAGTATTTCAAGCAAAAATAGGTCAGTGTCCCGGATAACACCCCCACCAGTCGGGTAACACCCCGGTACCCATTTACTGATGGGTGAATATGACAACAGGTTTTAAAAAAACACCCCCAATGTTTTTTACCTGGCTGGGAATCGAATATTTACCAAAAAACTACTGGTTAACCCAAGCCAGGTACTAGAAATAAGCCCGTTTTCTGACTTTTTTGGGGTTTTCCTAGGTTCTCCACACTAGTTATGGTGTAATCTGTATAGAGAAAAACTTTTTTGTTTTAGGTTTTGGTGCAGTCAGTGATATCAAGTTGCTCTGTGCTATACTCCTTTTTTTCTAATATAAGCCCCCAAAACAGGGGAAGAGAATGTACTTGTTCTTTTTCCTATTCATACCTCCATCGAACTGCCAAAATTTTGCCAATATTATTCATTCTGGAGTATTTAACATGTTTTATGTTATATATATTGTTTATGTCATATTAGATTAATTGTGAAGGGATAAGCTGTAGTTTGATATTAGTTTTAAAAAAAAAAAAATTCCCCCCGCATCATGAGACTCAGCGCATAGCAACCGACAGATTAGATTAGATTTTGCCACTGAAGTGGCTAGTTTATTTTGCACCCCAAAATCCACCTGTGGGCAGTACGCAAGAGCATAGGTACACAAAAGGCCCCCCGGAACTAGGCCCCCAAAAGGGTTTTTAACAGAGTACATATGGATTTATATTTCATATTGTGGCTTGTAGGTAGTAGGTTGGTAGCAGCAACCACCCAGGGGGGTACTACCGCCTGCCAAGTGGTGTAAAACAAAGCTGTAATTTTTTTAATGAGGAGGATTTCTGGGTCTTTTTTCTGTCTCATAAATTCAAGATTCAGGTATGTCTTGCTACTTCTACTTAAACCCTTTGGTCACACACACATACATGCACTTTTTTAACACACCCACTGATTTTTTTTTGATTTTATCTTAATATTCTTTGGGCTTTTACTTTTTCCCTTTTTTAAAACTGGTGAAGTGGAAAAAGAATCTTTCCTCCGTAAGAGCGTGTTGTAAAAATCAAATAAAATGCCGGGGGAAAAATGGGGTAGTAACCCCTTTTTCCTGTAAAGATTACTAAAAAAAATAAGAAGAAGAAAAAGTCAAAGTGGGAAATCTGAATGTCGTGGGGTTTTTGCAAATGATAAAAAAGAATGATTGTGGATGTTATGAAAAAGAAGTGGATGTCCTGGCTTTTAAGTGAAAAAAAAGCTGAAGGGGGGGGGAGAGTTTCAATGGAAGGAATAATGGGATTAGGCAGGGGTTTTCAAATAGAGAGAGCTAAAGAAGGATAGCAATAATGTTGAAAGGGTAAGCTATGGCAGGAAAAGAGGGACTATAAAAATATTAATTCAAGGATTAAGTGGAGTAAAATAAAGATTGGATGTGAAAAGTGGGTTATAATAAGCGTGTATGCACCTGGAGAAGAGAGAAGTGTAAGGAGAGAGAGAGATTTTGGGAAATGTTGAGTGAATGCATGGGGAGTTTTGAATCAAGTGTGAGAGTAATGGTGGTTGGGGATTTCAATGCTAAAGTGGGTAGAAATGTTATGGAGGGAGTAGTAGGTAAATTTGGGGTGCCAGAGGTAAATGTAAATGGGGAGCCTTTAATTGAGCTATGTGTAGAAAGAGATTTGGTAATAAGTAATACATATTTTGTGAAAAAGAGGATAAATAAATATACAAGGTATGATGTAGCACGTAATGAAAGTAGTTTATTAGATTATGTATTGGTGGATAAAAGGTTGATGGGTAGGCTCCAGGATGTACATGTTTATAGAGGGGCAACTGATATATCGGATCATTATTTAGTTGTAGCTACAGTTAGAGTAAGAGGGTAGATGGGAAAAGAGGAAGGTGGCAACAACAAATAAGAGGGAGGTGAAAGTTTATAAAGTAAGGGAGGAGGAAGTTTGGTGAGATATAAGCGACTATTGCAGAAAGGTGGGCTAGTGCAAAGATGAGTAGTGGGGGGGTTGAAGAGGGTTGGAATAGTTTTAAAAATGCAGTATTAGAATGTGGGGCAGAGTTTGTGGTTATAGGAGGGTGGGGGCAGGAGGAAAGATGAGTGATTGGTGGAATGATGAAGTAAAGGGTGTGATAAAAGAGAAAAAGGTAGCTTATGAGAGGTTTTTACAAAGCAGAAGTGTTATAAGAAGAGCAGAGAGTGGTGAGAGAGTACAAAAGGAGAGCAGATGATAGAGTGGGAGAGGCACTGTCAAGAAATTTTAATGAAAATAAGAAAAAATTTTGGAGTGAGTTAAACAAGTTAAGAAAGCCTAGGGAAAGTATGGATTTGTCAGTTAAAAACAGAATAGGGGAGTTAGTAGATGGGGAGATGGAGGTATTAGGTAGATGGCAAGAATATTTTGAGGAACTTTTAAGTGTTGAGGAAGGAAGAGAGGCGGTAATTTCATGCACTGGTCAGGGAGGTATACCATCTTTTAGGAGTGAAGAAGAGCAGAATGTAAGTGTGGGGGAGGTACGTGAGGCATTACGTAGAGTGAAGGGGGATGGAGCAGCTGGAACTGATGCGATCATGACAGAAATGTTAAAAGCAGGGGGGGATATAGTGTTGGAGTGGTTGGTACTTTTGTTTAATAAATGTATGAAAGAGGGGAAGGTACCTAAGGATTGGCAGAGAGCATGTATAGTCCCTTTATATAAAGGGAAAGGGGACAAAAGAGATTGTAAAAATTATAGAGGAATAAGTTTACTGAGTATACCAGGAAAAGTGTATGGTAGGGTTATAATTGAAAGAATTAGAGGTAAGACAGAATGTAGGATTGCGGATGAGCAAGGAGGTTTCAGAGTGGGTAGGGGATGTGTAGATCAAGTGTTTACATTGAAGCATATATGTGAACAGTATTTAGATAAAGGTAGGGAAGTTTTTATTGCATTATGGATTTAGAAAAGGCATATGATAGAGTGGATAGAGGAGCAATGTTGCAAGTATATGGAATAGGTGGTAAGTTATTAAATGCTGTAAAGAGTTTTTATGAGGATAGTGAGGCTCAGGTTAGGGTGTGTAGAAGAGAGGGAGACTACTTCCCGGTAAAAGTAGGTCTTAGACAGGATGTGTAATGTCACCATGGTTTGTTTAATATATTATAGATGGGGTTTGTAAAGGAAGTAAATGCTAGGGTGTTCGGGAGAAGGGTGGGATTAAATTTTGGGGAATCAAATTTAAAATGGGAATTGACACAGTTACTTTTTGCTGATGATACTGTGCTTATGGGAGATTCTAAAGAAAAATTGCAAAGGTTAGTGGATGAGTTTGGAAATGTGTGTAAAGGTAGAAAGTTGAAAGTGAACATAGAAAAAGTGTAAGGTGATGAGGGTATCAAATGATTTAGATAAAGAAAAATTTGATATCAAATTGGGGAGGAGTATGGAAGAAGTGAATGTTTTCAGATACTTGGGAGTTGACGTGTCGGCGGATGGATTTATGAAGGATGAGGTTAATCATAGAATTGATGAGGGAAAAAAGGTGAGTGGTGCGTTGAGGTATATGTGGAGTCAAAAAACGTTATCTATGGAGGCAAAGAAGGGAATGTATGAAAGTATAGTAGTACCAACACTCTTATATGGGTGTGAATCTTGAGTGGTAAATGCAGCAGCGAGGAGACGGTTGGAGGCAGTGGAGATGTCCTGTTTAAGGACAATGTGTGGTGTAAATATTATGCAGAAAATTCGGAGTGTGGAAATTAGGAAAAGGTGTGGCATTTAATAAAAGTATTAGTCAGAGGGCAGAAGAGGGGTTGTTGAGGTGGTTTGGTCATTTAGAGAGAATGGATCAATGAATGACATGGAAAGCATATAAAATCTATAGGGGAAGGAAGGCGGGTTAGGGGTCGTCCTCGAAAGGGTTGGAGAGAGGGGGTAAAGGAGGTTTTGTGGGCGAAGGGCTTGGACTTACAGCAAGCGTGCATGAGCATGTTAGATAGGAGTGAATGGAGACAAATGGTACTTGGGACCTGACGATCTGTTGGAGTGTGAGCAGGGTAATATTTAGTGAAGGGATTCAGGGAAACCGGTTATTTTCATATAGTCAGACTTGAGTCCTGGAAATGGGAAGTACAATGCCTGCACTTTAAAGGAGGGGTTTGGGATATTGGCAGTTTGGAGGGATATGTTGTGTATCTTCATATGTATATGCTTCCAAACTGTTGTATTCTGAGCACCTCTGCAAAAACAGTGATAATGTGTGAGTGTGGTGAAAGTGTTGAGTGATGATGAAAGTATTTTCTTTTTGGGGATTTTCTTTCTTTTTTGGGTCACCCTGCCTCGGTGGGAGACGGCCGACTTGTTGAAAAAAAAAAAAAATTGTGGCTTCAAAGCCACCTTATCTTTAATGGTCAGTGTACTGTGTAGGTGCTTTACACAACGAAAAGCATTTCTTTTATTCATTGGAACCATGGCTAGGGCTAAAAGTAAGCAGGTTATAACAATAAATGAAGAAAAAGAAATTAGAATGACTTATGCAGCAAGTAGCACCACCAAACAGTACCAGTAGGTTGGTGTGGCAACCATGGAAATTTGAAATTATGCTAGCTGAAATTAGTGCCGAATAACTGAAGGAACCGAATAACTGATTGCCGGATTTGTGATGACGGACCTATACAGACATTTCAAATTATGACCAAAACTTACTATACACCTCCCCCCACCTGACTCTCTAATATGGTCACTGCATATCACCTGGTGTGTTTACATCCGTGAGATCCAAGTCTCTCCATTATGTCTAGAAACTTTCCAAAATTTCAAGTGTTTTAAAGTTATTGCATATTTTATATATACAGTAGGGCCCCGCTTTACGGCGTTCCGCTAATACAGTGATGTCAAATTATGACCAAAATTTGCTATACAGCAAGCGATCTTTCAAATACGGTGCCCCCCAACCGGTTTGTTTACATTCTCCGTGACCACATCTATTATGTCAGGAAATTTTCCAAAATTTCAAGTGTTTTAAAGTTACTGCGCATTTTATACGTACTCTGGTAATTATACTTATGTGTACCTGTACTTAAATATACTTACACACTGTGCTGGTGTGCAGGTACACATTAAAATCGCTAAGGCTCTCTCTACTCATGATGCCAATTACGTAATAATAATCACTCTTGGGCACACTAAATGTCTTATTTTACATTATTATAGGCATTTTCATTAATCCATCTATGATATTTTCCTCAAAATTATATATGAAACCCATTACATAGCATATAAACATGATACATACACTCACAGAATAAAAATTGACGTAAATAGGAAATTTGTTTACAAAGCAACTGTGTAGGTAGTGTCTGAAGAATTACGTTTTCTCTAGTCAAACTGGAGGATAACTGTAGAAAAATATTCTTTTCATATGCCTTTACTCTATATATAGCAATTCACAACCCTTGTGGGTTTAGTGCTTTTTATTATAATAATAATAATGATAATAATAATATTATTATTATTGTTATTATTATTATTATTATTATTATTATTATTATTATTATTATTATTATTATCTTCATTCACTCTAAAAATGGTGTGTTGCTGTTTGTTTATTCTGAACTAACTTGTACAACTTGTACACAATGTAAGAGTATTTGTATTGCGAGGTAATTATTATTATAATAAAAAAATATTGAGGTAAATGTTTTACAAACGTACATGAATGAACTAAAAGTAGACACATATTAATATGCATTTATTTTGCCTGACCAAGTGATCGTCCACTACCTGTTCAGTTTGTGTTCTTACATTGTCTCAACTCTGTAACTCATTCTCTCTCTCTCTTTACTCTTTCATTAACTAGTTGGCTCTCATTGACGATGGTGTCTAAGGTTAGCTGTGATAAAAAGAGAAGTCGTAAGCCTCTTGCTTTAAGTGCCAAGTTAGAGGATGATGGTGTGCCATTCTGATTTTATTTAATAAACACCCTGCCACTCACCTCTCACACATTAATATTAATTTTTTAAGGTAAGTAATAAGTGTACTCTGTGTGTATCTTACCTTTTATTGTGTTTTTAATGCCTATTTCTATTGCTAACTTTGATGTTGGTGAGGGGCTCTTGATTTAGGGAATTGGATCTATGCTCCAGTTCCCCGAATTAAGCCTGAATGCCTTCCACATCCCCCCCCAGCACTGTATAATCCTACGGGTTTAGCGCTTCCCCTTGACTATAATAATATTGCTAACTTAATATAAGTTAGTGTAAACTTGTTGTCTGGCATTTATTGCATATTTTATATGTGCTCTGAGTATTGTCCGGATTTGAAAACAATTGCGAGACAATAATACTGGGAGATTTCAATATCTGTTTTCAGCAGCAAAATAATGGGCTATGCAAAAGGTATAAGCAAATTCTAGGTTTAAATAGTTACACTCAACTAATTAATACACCAACCTGGATCACACAGTTCTCAGCCACCCTAATTGACCACATACTTTGTAACCATGCTGAGAACATTAGTCAGTCAGGCGTCATTACCACAGGTCTTAGTGATCATTTCATCATTTACTGCACTAGGAAAATCACTAGGGATAGGATAGGCCTACACAGGACAAGAAAAATGAGGTCAACTAGAAACTACAGTAAAGAAACACTGTTAAATAGGCTACACAATTGTGACAAGTTGCACGGATGTAAATGATGCCTGGGAAAAATTCAAAACAGTGTTCACTACCATCCTTGATAATATTGCACCAGTTAAAGAGGTTAGGATTAAACAAAGAACTGAACCCTGGATGGCTACTGAGATATTAGATAATATGAAATTCAGAGACCAGCTGCAAAAAAGATTTAAAGCAAACAGACAGGATATTGCAGCACTAAATGAATTCCAAAGGGTGAGGAACAGAGTACAGAGACTTAAAAAAGGAGCAAAGGCAAAGCACTATTGCTCAAAAATTGAAGAGTATAAGCATAACCCCAGAAAGCTCTGGCAACAACTAGAACAGTTGGGGTATAGCCATAAGCCAGTAGATAGGTCTAACATAGTACTCACTATTGATAATGAGGTATGCCATGAAACATCTAAGGTGGTAAATTGCTTTAATTCCTACAACACATCTGTTGCATCAACACTAGTAAGTAAACTACCAGCTGTATCAAATACCTTTAACACAGACTCTGATAAGTTTCAAACATACTATACCAGTAAAGGGGTAACCCCAAACAGTTGTCAACTAGTAAGTGTATCTCATGACTTTATTCAGAAAGAACTAAGCAGGTTAAACCCAACTAAGAGCACTGGCCTGGATAACATCCTGTCTAAGTTCCTAAAAGATGGTGCTTCTGAATTGTAAATCCCTATTGCTCACATAATAAATCTATCAATCGCCACTAATACCGTACCGGAGGGGTTCAAGGAGGCCAGAGTTACTCCTATCTTCAAGAAAAATAGTAGGTCTGATGTCAACAACTATAGGCCTGTTAGTATACTCAGTATAATATCCAAAATTCTAGAGATGGCAGTGTACTCTCAAGTAGTTAAGTACCTTAATGATAACAACATTCTCCATAGCTATCAATCCAGCTTTAGAAGATCTTACTCAGCTGACAACTCCCTAATTAATCTGATGGATTACCTGAGAACTGAAATGTCAAAGGGGAACCTCATTGGTATGGTAACCTTAGACCTGCAAAAGGCCTTTGATACTGTCAACCACAATATATTATGTAAGAAACTTCAAGCTATCGGTATAGGTTCTGTAGACTGGTTTAAGTCCTACCTTAGCAACAGGAGACAAATTGTCAAAATCAACAAAACGGAATGAGAACCCCTGCTGATAGCATGTGGAGTTCCCCAAGGTAGTATTCTGGGTCCCTTATTATTCTTATGTTATGTCAATGACATGCCTATCAGTGTCAAGTGCAAACTCCTACTGTATGCAGATGACAGTGCCCTGTTAGTGTCAGGTAAGGACCCACAAGATATAGCTAATGTTTTAACTCTGGAACTGGAGTCCTGCAGCAAATGGTTAGTAGACAACAAACTATCATTACACCTCGGGAAGACTGAAGCCATTCTCTTTGGCACGAAACATAAACTGAGAAGGGTAAATAATTTTAATGTCCAGTGTAATGGGGAGCCCATCACTTTGGTTTCATCAGTAAAATATCTGGAAATCCCCTTTGACCCATGCATGTCAGGAAAATTGATAGGGAACAGTGTAGTAAAGAAAGCGAATGCCAGACTGAAGTTCCTCTATAGACAAGCACAGTGTCTACCTACTGAGGCTCGCAGGACCCTATGTCTAGCCCTTATACAATGCCATATGGATTACGCTTGCTCTTCATGGTACTCTGCCTTGACAAAAAAACTGAAAGATAGAGTGCAAATCACCCAGAACAAAATTGTAAGATTCATCCTGGGGCTGGGACCAAGAGAACATGTAGGCCAGGATGAATTACAGCAGTTGGATATGCTGAATGTTGAAGACAGTAAAACAACTGAAGCTAAATCATGTTTATAAAATTGCTCACAAACTGTCCAGAATATCTTGCTGTCAATTTTGTCAAGGTTGGGAACCAAAGCAATCATAGTACTAGGGGGAGAGAACACAACTTTGTAGTACCCACAGTCATTGGCCAGGCTTCAAACACCTTTTATTGTACAGCAATAAAGGAATGGAACAGACTACCCGCACATGTCAAAGCCAGTCATAGCATGAACCAGTTCAAGGAGAGTGCCAAAAGGTGTCTGATGAATGTAGCTACAGAAAGGGAGGGGAATGATTTTCTATTTTTTAGCTAACATACGTGTAAATTTTACCTTATTCCTAGTAATGACCCTCGTATTGTAGATAGTCTTAATGACCCTCGTGTAGTAGATAGTCTTTTTAGTATGATAATAAGATGTTATCTTCATTTTAGAATAATAAGAAAATATTATAACTTTTATATTATAATAACAAGGTAAAAGGACCCCAATGGAAATAAGTCACTCTGTCTGACTTTTTTGGGTTATCCTAGGTTCTCTACACATATGCTGCTATGTATGATAATTCTATGTAACTGTAATTGTGTATACCTGAATAAACTTACTTACTCTTACTTACTTAATACTTGTAGAGCTGTGTGGTAGCCGGGTGGAGGGACAACATTACGTTTTCTCTGCTCAGCCATCAGAGAAAACGTGTATGAATCTGCGTTTGGCCCAGCCACTCCCTCACTCTGCTTTTGTTTACAATTTTCGGCATGAATTATTCATTACTTCTCCCTTCATTTATGATGGCATCTAAAGGTAGTTGTTAGAAATGATTAAATTCAATGAACAAGGTATGTCGATGTTAATAATATGGCTCTGGGCCACAGTGTAGGTAGCCGGTAGGTGTAGCCCAGGCAGGCTACACCCACCGGCTACCTACACTGACTTCCTACAAATAAATGCTACTCACCTCTCTTCCTATATTAAGACTACACATATTTTAAGGTAAATAATGAGTGTACTGTATGTGTATTTTACCTCTCTGGGATGTTTTAAATATCGTATATTAAGTATGAAACGGGGAGCCAGGGCTACCTACACCTGGGCTACCTGCACCTGACTTCCTACAAATAAGTACTACTCACCTCTCTCCCTACATTAAGATTACAAATACTTTAAGATAAGTAATGAATTTACTGTGAATGTATTTTATTTTGTGTGTTTTTAATGCCTAGTTCTATTACTAACTTAATATAATTTAGTGTAAACTTGTTGTCTGGCATTTTATGCTTTTAAAGGGGAAAAAAAGGCGTTCTGCCTTCCGGGATGTCTCTTTCCGGGACGCCGGGAACCAACCCCCCATATAAGTGGGCCCTACTGTACTCTGATAATTTACTTTGTGTACCGTACCACATAACTTACCACTGTGCTGGCATGCAGGTCACATAAAATACTAAAAATGTCTCTCTATTTTTTGACGCCTATTAAAATAATACTAATTTACGTAAAAATTTATAATCATTTTTGGGCACTTAATTTTAAAACCCCTTTGACTGTCGAAACCCCAAATCCTGAGTTCTCCTGGTAAAAATACAAAAAAAAAAAAATTATTTTTTCTTAGGAAAATTTTGGGGATTATTTTTCTTAGGTTTTCGTAAAAAAAAAAAAAAAATGCAATCATATTTGCCGAGATTAGAGGCATAAAGTTGGCAGAAAATGAGCTGTGTATGGCAAAGCGGCGACCCCCGCTCACCTGGTTAATTTTGGGTTTTACTGTATTCGAAGGTTTCTTTTTTTTTTACTAATTTTTTTTTTCATAACTTTGTGGCCTGAGAGTCCAAAAAAGGGTGCAATGTACATAAACATTTTGTATAAAACACAATAAACTAAAAACATAATTTCTATATATTTTTTACAAATTGTTTACACAAAAATACAAATTTTTTTTATTACTATTGTTTTTTTAATATTATTACCAATTACAGTCCCGGGCATGTTCCTGGAAGTTCTGCAGCTTTGGAACTCTTTTAAAAATGGTTTTTTAACAGTGGTGTTTTCGTCCTTACACATCAAAAAGTGTGACTGCATTTTTGGGCTTTTTTTTTTTATGTCAAGATAAAACACCTTTTGAGCAGTTTTTTTATAAGTTTACAGGCAGTTTTGTTAGGTTTTCTAGGTAAAAGTTGTGGGTCATCATTTTTTCCTTCCAAACCCCCTGCATTCCCTTTTCCCACCTTCCTTCCTTAAACTTTCCTTCCTTCCTTTTTTTTTTTCTTCCTTCCTTTCATCTCGTCCTTCCTGCCTTCCCTTGTTCCCTCCTGCCTTTCCTTGTTCCTTCCTGCCTTTCCTTGTTCCTTCCTTCCTTCCGGTTTCTATAATATATATACACATATATAGTCACTGGATACTTTCATATAACTGCTATTATCTTCATTCAGCAAGCTTGTCTTGTGTGTGAGTGTGTGGCTTCTAATTGTTCTGATTCAGGGTCGGCAGCTGTCAAAATGACATATTGTCTCATTACTCATTACCCCTACTGCCTGTCAAAACAATGGGGTCGGATGCTCGCTTCCCCTCCATCCTATCTAATTATCTTTCTCCCTCATTCTCTCTCATTCTCTCTCTTTTTCCTTCATTCTTCATTCTCCTTCATTCTTCTGTTATCCTGGGCTATTATCTTCATTCAGCAAGCTTGTCTTGTGTGTGAGTGTGTGGCTTCTAATTGTTCTGATTCAGGGTCGGCAGCTGTCAGAATGACATATTGTCTCATTACTCACTACCCCTACTGCCTGTTAAAACAATGGGGTTGGATGCTTGCTTCCCCTCCATCCTATCTAATTATCTTTCTCCCTCATTCTCTCTCTCTCTTTTTCCTTCATTCTTCATTCTTCATCCTCCTTCATTCTTCATCCTCCTTCATTCTTCATCCTCCTTCATTCTTTATCCTCCTTCATTCTTCATTCTCCTTCATTCTTCTGGTATCCTGGGCATTGCTTTTGGTCACAAACTCCTCAAAACCATGAAATTGATCTTCACTGACACTTCCATCTGTGTTAGAGCATCACTTGGGAAGAGCAGAGTCCCAGCTTTACTGGGGAGTCTCATATTTCTTACTGCTAGGCATGCTGAACAAGGACTACTGAAATGGCATTCCCACAATGCAGCACTGGCTCCCCGATTTTTTTATATGGTGCACACTGATCATGCAGACCCATTCTCTCACATGTGGGCCTACCAGCTTTCTCCTGCTTGATTTGAAGCCGCTAGAATTTATGCATATTAATACGTCAAACACGGTGGCTTGTAAGACGTATACAGTGGACCCCTGCCTTACGATATTAATCCGTTCCTGAGAGCTCATCGTAAGCCAGAATTATCGTTAGCCGAATTAATTTTCCCCATAAGAAATAATGGAAATCAAATTAATCTGTGCAAGACACCCCAAAGTATGAAAAAAAAAGTTTACCACATGAAATATTAATTTTAATGCACACAAACTGAAGAAGACATACACAATTACTACTATACTAAGAATAGAATACATGACACTTACCTTTATTGAAGATCTGGTGATGATTGATGGGATGGGAGGAGGGAAGAGTGTGGAAGTTATTGTTTAGAAGGAGAATCCCCTTCCATTAGGACTTGAGGTAGCAAGTCCTTTTCCGGGGTTACTTTCCCTCTTCTTTTAATGCCACTAGGACCAGCTTGAGAGGCACTGGACCTCTGTCGCACAACAAATCTGTCCATAGAGGTCTGTACCTCCCGTTCCTTTAAGATTTGCCTAAAATGTGCCACAACATTGTCACTGTAATAGTCACCAGCACAGCTTGCAATAGCTATGTTAGGGTGATTTTCATCCATAAAGGTTTGCACTTCAGCCCACTTTGCACACATTTCCTTAATCTTTGAAGTAGGCACAATGGATTGTACAACTGGCATAGGCTTCTCAGGGTTAGCCCCAAACCTTTCAAAATCTTTTTTAATTTCCATACTAATTCTCACCCTTTTTACCACAGGGTTGGCACTAGAAGCTTTCATGGGGCCCATGGCGGCTTATTTTGCAGTATAAACACAAAAAACACTAGGATAAGGTGAAACGTACCGAATGTATGCATGGATGCGACTGCACTGGCTGGCTTGTAAACACTGGCACCCACGGGGCAGCTGAGGCCACACGTGGGGCACGTCCCGGACGAATCATGTAAAGCGAGTTTTTTATTGTGAGGCGAGGCAAAATTTTTGCGTTCAAATGCTTCATATGGCGGATTTAACGTAACACAATGCGTTTGTAAGGCAGGGGTCAACTGTATATATGACCGAAACAGTCAAAGGGTTAATATAAACATTTTCATTAATCGATCTATAATAATTTCTTCAAAATTATATAAAAAATGTGTTACATAACATATAAACATGAAACATACTCCCATAAATTTCACACAAATATGAGATGCAATACCGAGCGGAGGGAAAGAATTCTGTTTTCTCTGCTCCAGCACCAGAGAAAGTGTGTATCACTGCGCGTTTAATGCATTCAGCTTTCTTTACAAATTGCCGACTTGATTTCTTGTCACTTCTCTGTCATTTGTGATGCATATAAGGGTAGTTGTTAGAAATGAATAAACTCAATGAACAACGTATGTCGATGGTATTAATAATAATATCGCTCTGGGCCACTTGAAGTATCATACTTACTTACGCCTACTGGCTACATACATCTACTGACTACCTACACCTACTGCTACCTACAAATAAATGCTATTCACCTCTCACCCTACATTAAGACTACAAATATTTTATGGTAAGTAATGAATGTACTGTGTATATATTTTAATTTGTTTTTAATACCTAGTTCTACTGTTAGCTTAATACATGTATATTTTTTTTTTTCAACAAACCAGCCGTATCCCACCAAGACAGGGTGGCCCAAAAAGAAAAACAAAAGTTTCTCTTTTTAAATTTAGTAATTTATACAAGAGGGGTTACTAGCCCCTTGACCCCAGCATTTTAGTCGCCTCTTACAACACGCATGGTTTACAGAGGAAGAATTCTGTTCCACTTCCCCATGGAGATAAGAGGAAATAAACAAGAACAAGAGCTAGGAAGAAAATAGAAGAAAACTCAGATTGGGTTTGCTGATTGTGTTCACAAGAGTTATAAGTGGTACATAAAACTCTTTTTCCATCTTCTGGACATTTCCATGCTGAATGCTTATAATATGTATAAGATGAGGACCAGAAACAATCCACCATACGGCAAATTCTGTTTGTCTGTCATCAGACAAATAGTATTCAAGTACCAAGGAACAGCACCTGCAATAGACCACCCACCAAATTTTAAACAACTTCCTTCTCGTTTGAAGCATGGTGATCACTTCCTGGTAAAACTGCCTGCTACTGCTTTCAAGAAGAAGGCTCAAAAGAGGTGTTACATCTGTGCACATACAAGAAAACGTCCACAACAACGCAGAGATACTCGTTTTATGTGTGAAGAATGTATAACACCACTGTGCATGACACCATGTTTCAAAGACTTCCACAGGCTGCAGAACTTCTAGAAACATTCCCTGTGACTGTATATGTGTATATAAAATATAGAAAAATAGTAATAAACAACATTTCATATTGTTTGTTTGTGCAAATATTTTTTGTAAACAAAACAATGACAACAGTGACTCACGAAATCGTAATGACACGATTGCAAACAAACCATACCCCGGCCGGGATTGAACCCACGGTCAGAGAGTCTCAAAACTCCAGCCCGTCGCGTTAGCCACTAGACCAACTAGCCACAATGAGATTTGTCCAACTAGGTATATTTCTACACCATAGGAAGGTTAGCACAGGCACCACTGTGACCACAAATGCAAGTTTTTACAGACGAATCTCCAGCTAGCGTGGCCGTGACGAACTCTAGCTCAAGTCCCTTCACTGCCATCAACATGACTCACGAAATCGTAATGACATGATTGCAAACAAACCATACCCCGGCCGGGATTGAACCCGTGGTCAGAGAGTCTCAAAACTCCAGCCCGTCGCGTTAGCCACTAGACCTAGTTGGACGAATCTAATTGTGGCTAGTTGGTCTAGTGGCTAATGCGACGGGCTAGAGTTTTGAGACTCTCTGACTGCGGGTTCAATCCCGGCCGGGGTATGGTTTGTTTGCAATCGTGTCATTACGATTTCGTGAGTCATGTTGACGGCAGTGAAGGGACTTGAGCTAGAGTTCGTCACGGCCACGCTAGCTGGAGATTCATCTGTAAAAACTTGCATTTGTGGTCACAATGGTGCCTGTGCTAACCTTCCTATGGTGTAGAAATATACTACCTAGTTGGATAGATCTAAACTTACTCCCTGTTCAGTACATCCACACTTACTATTGTGCAATCTATATCTGCAGGACCTTAAATTCCAATATTAACCTTGACCTAAAATGCTTTCTTGATAGTTGTGACAGGATCCACAGGCATAACGCCAGACACAAACATCTCTATGACATTCCCCGTCCTCGACTAAACCTTTACAAAAATTCAATGTATTTCAAAGGACCTAAAATCTGGAACACCCTACCTAAAATCTAGCTCAGAAATTCACACCATAGCTCAGTGACACTATCGTCCTGTGCACGCCTCAACATACTAAACGTATCATGATAAACCACCTGGTGAACCTTTCACAATACCTCAAAACCCAACTCGACATAGTAACCCTAGGAAACTAACTTGAATTTGAAATAACCTAGCAGGCATAAGTTTGCCCCTATGACGTCCAACACACCTTATTATTGTGCCAAACTACATTACACTAGTCACAACCACAAACTTACTAATTGTCACCACCTACTATCACTTAAGACTACATGTGTCACAATTCATCTACCTTCTCGAAAACCTACCAGGCTAGTCGTCCTACCCCCTCCTTCAAGTACCCACCTTACATGTGCAACCATCACCCACCTAAATTCACATTTAACCCTTACCTATAACTTCGAATTGACAGACACCTAGCAACTTCAACCCACCTATACTTCCACCCACCTAACCTTTACACCATCAAGCCTATCACTATCGACACCCTACCTGAACTTCAACGCACTTACACTTCACAAACCTCCTACAGTTAGCACATCTTACACTTCACACCACAATCAAACCAGATAAACCACTACTGTCACACCCACCTACTCACATACCCACTACACTTTCACAACCGCTACACTTCACACCCATCCTATGCATCACACCAATATACACTTTATACAACACCACCTTCACACCCACATACATCAATGCAACTTCCAGCCTAATCCATACACTTCGACTACAATCTTCAACTTCACAACCCAACCTAACCTAGCACATCACTACACCTTCCCCCCCCTACACTCACATCATAACATGTTCACACACCACAAACACTCAACACCCACCTAACACTTATGACAATCCACCTACACTTACATAACCCACCTAATCCACCTAACTCCACACCCACCTACACTTCACGACCCACCTACACATCACACCACTACACTTCACACCCACTACACTTCACATCCACCTAACACTATCACACCCACCTACACTTCATCACACCACCTAACTACTCACACCCACCTTACATTCACACCCACCTACACTACTCACCACATTCACACCCACCTACATCACAGCCACCACACTTCACACCCACCACACTCACACCCACCTAACTTCATCACTCCACCTACACTTCACACCCACCTACACTCACATCCACCTACACTTACACCGCACCTACACATCACACCCACCTATACTGTCACACCCACCTATACATCACACCACCCATACACATCACATCCCACCTACACTTCACACCACCTACACTCACACCCACCTACACTTCACCACCTACACTCACAACACACACACCCACCTACACTTCACACCCACCTACACTTCACACCCACCTACACATCACACCCACCTACACTTCACACCCACCTACACTTCACACCACCTACACTTCAAAACCCACCTACACATCACAACACCTCACTACTTCACACCCACCTACACATCACACCACCTACACTTCACACCCACCTACACTTTCACACCCACCTACACATCACACCACCTACACTTCACACCCACCTACACTTCACACCCACCTACACTTCACACCCACCTACACATCACATCCACCTACACTATCACACCCACCTACACTTCACACCCACCTACACTTCACACCACCTACACTTCACACCCACTACACTTCACACACCTACACTACTCACACCCACCTACACTACTCCACCACCTACACTACACCCACCTACACTTCACACCCCACCTACACTTCACACCCACCTACACATCACATCCACCTACACTTCACACCCACCTACACTATCCACCCACCTACAATATCACACACCTACACTCACACCACCTACACTTCACACCCACCTACACTTCACACCTCCACCTACACTTCACACACCACCACACTCACATCACCTACACTATCACACCACCTACACTTCACACCCACCTACACCACACACCCACCTACACTTCAACACCCACACTACTACTCACTACACTCACACCACACACTCACACCACCTACACTCACATCCACCTACACTTCACACACCCCCCTACCTACTCACACACCTACACTAACACTCCACACTACACCTACACACACACACACTACACTTCACACCCACCTACACTTCACATCCACCTACACTTCACACCCACCTACACTTCACATCCACCTACACTTCACACCCACCTACACTTTTCACACACCACCTACTCACACACCTACTCACACCACCTACACTTCACACCCACCTACACTTCACACCACCTACACTTCACACCACCTACACTTCACACACCTACACTTAACTTCACTACCCACCACTATACTCACACCCACCTACACTATCACACCCACCTACACTTCACACCCACCTACACTTCACACCCACCTACACTTCACACCCACCTACACTTCACAACCCCCCTCAACACTATTTCACACACCTACACTACTTCACACCACCTACACTACTCACACACCTACACTACTACACACCTACACTACTCACACACCTACACTTCACACCCACCTACACTTCACACCCACCTACACTTCACACCCCACCTACACTTCACACCCACCTACACTTCACACCCACCTACACTATCACACACACCTACACTACTCACACACCTACACTACTCACACACCTACACTTCACACCCACCTACACTTCACACCCACCTACACTACTCACACACCTACACTACTCACACACCTACACTTCACACCCACCTACACTTCACACCCACCTACACTTCACACCCACCTACACTATCACACCACCTACACTACACACACCACCTACACTTCACACCCACCTACACTTCACATACATCCACCTCCCTACATTCACACCCACCAACACTTCACACCCACCTACACTAACTCACATCCACCTACACTTCACACCCACCTACACTTCACACCCACCTACACACTTCACACCCACCTACACTACATCCACCTACACTTCACACCACCTACACTTCACACCACCTACACCACTCCACCTACACTTCACACCCACCTACACTTCACATCCACCTACACTTCACACCCACCTACACTTCACACCCACCTACACTTCACACCCACCTACACTATTCACACACCTACACTACTCACCACCCTACACTACTCACACCCACCTTACACTTCACACCCCACCTACACTCACACCCACCTACAACACCCACCTACACTTCCCACCCACCTACACTTCACCCCCTACACTTCACACCCACCTACACTTCACACCCACCTACACTACTCACACACCTACACTACTCACACACCTACACTCACCCCACCTCACTCACACACCTACACTACTCACACACCTACATTTCACACACCTACACTTCACACCACCTACACTTCACACCCACTACACACTCCACACCTACAACTACTCACACACCTACACTACTCCCACACACTCACACACCTACACACCCACCTACACTTCACACCCACATACACTTCACACCCACCTACACTTCACACTCCACCTACACTTCACAACCTTCCACCTACACTACTCCACACACCTACACTACTCCACCACACTTCACCACCTACACTTCACACCCACCTACACTTCACACCACCTACACTTCACACCCACCTACACATCCACACCACCTCCCACTTCACACCCACCTACACTTCACACCCACCTACACATCACACCACCTACACTTCACACCACCTACACTTCACACCCACCTACACTTCACACCCACCTACACTTCACACCCACCTACACTTCACACCCACCTACACTATCACACCCACCTACACACACTACACTACACACCACCCTACACTACCACCTACACTTCACACCACCTACACACACCCACCTACACTACTCACACACCTACACTACTCACACACCACACTACTCACACACCTACACTTCACACCACCAAACACATTCACACCCACCTACACTTCACACCCACCTACACTTCACACCCACCTACACATCACACCCTACACTCACACACTTCACACCCACCTACACTTCACACACCTACACTCACACACCTACACTTCACACCCACCTACACTACTCACACACCTACACTTCAACCACCTACACTTCACACCCACCTACACTACCACACACCTACACTACTCACACACCTACACTACTCACACACCTACACTTCACACCCACCTACACTTCACACCCACCTACACTTCACACCCACCTACACTACACACCACCTACACACTCACCCACCTACATTTACACACCCCACCTACACTTCAACACCACCTACACTATCACACCACCTACACTTCACACCACCTACACTTCACACCCACCTACACTTCACACCCACCTACACTACTCACACACCTACACTACTCACACTCACCCCACTACACTCTCCACCCACCTACACTCACACCACCTACACTTCACACCACCTACCACATCACACCCACCTACACTTCACACACCACCTACACTTCACACCACACCTACACTACTCACACACCCTACACTTCACACCCACCTACACTTCACACCCACCTACACTTCCACACACCTACACTACTCACACACCTACACTACTCACACACCTACACTTCACATCCACCTACACTTCACACCCACCTACACTTCACACCCACCTACACTACATCCCACCTACACTTCACACCCACCTACACTACTCACACACCTACACTTCACTCCATACACTTCACGACCCATCTACACTTCCATCCACCTACACTTCACACCCCCTACACTTCACACCACCTACACTTCACACCCACCTACCACACTTCACCCCACTACACTTCCACCACCTACACTTCACACCCACCTACACTTCACACCCACCTACACTTCAACCCACCTACACTCACACCCACCTACACTACTCACACCACATACACTACTCACATTACACCATACACTTCACACACCTACACTTCACACCACCTACACTTCACACCCACCAACACTTCACACGCACATACACTACTCACACACCTATGTCTCCAGACACTATCAGCAGCTGTTGTTTTTATATTTTAACTTAGTCTAGTTCTTTTCACACGGAACAATTTACTGTTTTGCTTCCAACATTAAGGATGTTTCATTGGTTTCCTTCTAGATGGATGTCTTGATGTTGCTCTCCCTAAAGGGCAGTCAGGCCTGATTGCCCCTCATTCCTAGGTTCTCTATGATCCCTATAGGTTTGGCACTTCCCATAAATATAATAACATAAGAACATAAGAAAGAAGGAAAACTGCAACAGGCCTACTGACCCATGCGAAGCAGGTCCATGCCACCCTTGGCCTAGAGCAATGACCACCTAGTCAGGTCACTTCCACTTAAGGAAGGAGCAATGCACCAGACCTGGTAGCCCAAGCTAGTCAGGTCCAACTCACACTCACTCATGTATTTATCCAACCTATTTTTGTAACAAAGTTTGTAGAATTACTGACAATAGTAGTAGTACTACTAGTACTACTACTACAACTTATATCATGACTACTACTGCTACCACTAGTATTGCACCTCATTCTGAGCCTATATATACCCTCTGTGTCCATGTACTGTTTGTAACGGCTTGACAAAGCTCCTGGAGAGCAAAACGTTACCACAATAAAAATGTCACATTAGTTGCACTTGTGTCCTTTTACTTTACAACCTATTTTAAAATTACACAAGGTCTTAGCTTCTTTGACGGCACTCGGGAGTTTGTTCCACTTATCCACAACTCTATTACCAAACCAGTGCTTTCCTATGTCCTTCCTGAATCTGAACTTTTCCAACTTGAAACTATTGCTGCTAGTCCTGTCTTGGCTGGATATTTTCAGCACACTATTTACATCCCCTTTATTTATTCCTGTTTTCCATTTATACACCTCAATCATATCCCCCCTAATTCTACGCCTTTCTAGAGAGTGCAGATTCAGGGCCCTCAGTCTATCCTCATAGGGAAGATTTCTGATACATGGGATCAACTTTGTCATCCTCCTCTGTACATTTTCCAGTGCATTTATATCCATTTTGTAATATGGTGACCAGAACTGTGCAGCATAATCTAAATGAGGGCTAACCAAGGATATACAGTGGGCCCCTGGTTTGCGATGGCATCGGTATCCAATAAATCTGGTATTCGATGCATTTTAAAACAAAAATTTTGCCTCAGTTCCCGTTAAAAAACCCGGTATACGCGATTCGTCCGAGACGTGTCCACGTGTGGCCTGAAGTGCCCCATGTGTGCCAGTGTTTACAAGCCAGCCAGTGTGCTCGCATCTAAGGATACATTCGGTACATTCCATATTATCACAGTGTTTTTGGTGCTTGTTTCTGCAAAATAAGTCACCATGGGCCCCAAGAAAGCTTCTAGTGCCAATCCCTTTGAGAAAAAGGGTGCTAATGACTATTGAAATGAAGAAAGAGATAATTGCAAAGTACGAAAGTGGAGTGCGTGTGTCAGAGCTGGCCAGGTTGTATACAAAACCCCAATCAACCATCGCTACTATAGTGACCAGGAGAACGACAATCAAGGAAGCTGTTGTTGCAGGGAAGTAACCCCGGAAAAGGACTTGCTACCTCAAGTCCTAATGGAAGGGGATTCCCCTTCTAAACAATAAGTTCGACACTCTCCCCTCTTCCCATACCATCAATCATCACCAGATCTTCATTAAAGGTAAGTGTCTTGTATTCTATTGTTAGTAGAGTACTACAAGCTGTGCATGTCTTCTTCAGTTTGTGTGCATTGAACTTAATGTTTCATGTGGTAAAAAAAATTTTTTCATACTTTTGGGTGTCTTGCATGGATTAATTTGATTTCCATTATTTCTTAGGAAGAAAATTGATTCGCTTTTCGATAATTTTGGTTTACGATGAGCTCTCAGGAATGGATTAATATTGCAAACCAGGGATCCACTGTATAGAGTTGAAAAACAACCTGAGGACTTCTGTTGTTTATACTTCTTGATTTGAAGCCAAGGATTCTGTTAGCTTTATTGCGAACACTTATGCACTGTTGTCATGGTTTCAGATTACAGTGGACCCCCGCATAACGGACGCCTTGCATAACGGACAATCCGCATAGCGGACGCTTTGATCGCTAAAATTTTGCCCCGCATACCGCCCAAAAACCCGCTTAGCGGCCTTCGTCCGAGACGCGTCCAATGTGCGGCCTGAGCCACGCTCACATGTTCCGCCGGTGGCATTGTTTACCAGCCAGCCTCCGCGGTAACATCCAAGCATACAATCGGAACATTTCATATTATTACAGTGTTTTTGGTGATTTTTTTCTGGAAAAAAAGTGACCATGGGCCCCAAGATAGCTTCTAGTGCCAACCCTACAGCAATAAGGGTGAGAATTACTTTGGAGATGAAGAAAAAGATCATTGATAAGTATGAAAGTGGAGTGCGTGTCTCCGAGCTGGCCAGGTTGTATAATAAACCCCAATCAACCATCGCTACTATTGGTGGTACAGCTGCTGCTGCTGCTGTACCACAGTCAGCTGCTGCTGCTGCTGTAGTACCGTCTGCTGCTGCTGTAGCATCGTCTGCTGCTGCTGTAACATCGTCAGTTGCTGCTGTAGCATCGTCTGCTGCTGCTGCTGTAGCATCGTCTGCTGCTGCTGCTGCTGCTGTAGCATCGTCTGCTGCTGCTGCTGCTGCTGCAGCATCGTCTGCTGCTGCTGTAACATCGTCAGTTGCTGCTGTAGCATCGTCTGCTGCTGCTGCTGTAGCATCGTCTGCTGCTGCTGCTGCTGCTGCTGCTGCTGCAGCATCGTCTGCTGCTGCTGTAACATCGTCAGTTGCTGCTGTAGCATCGTCTGCTGCTGCTGCTGTAGCATCGTCTGCTGCTGCTGCTGTAGCATCGTCTGCTGCTGCTGCTGTAGCATCGTCTGCTGCTGCTGCTGTAGCATCGTCTGCTGCTGCTGCTGTAGCATCGTCTGCTGCTGCTGCTGCTGCTGTAGCATCGTCTGCTGCTGCTGCTGTACCACCGTTGTTGGTGTGGCTTATTGAGAATACCAAGAAACAATTAACCCCAGAGGATTTGCCACCCAGGATAACCCAAAAAAGTCAGTGTCATCGAAGACTGTCTAACTTATTTCCATTGGGGTCCTTAATCTTGTCTCCCAGGATGCAACCCACATCAGTCGACTAACACCCAGGTGAACAGGGAAAATGCCTGGAACTAGTGCTCATATTGGTGAATTTAGAGCCAGCAAAGGTTGGTTTGAGAGATTTAAGAATCGTAGTGACATACACAGTGTGATAAGGCCTGTTCTGGAAGAAAATACCAAACAGGACCTACAGTACTCAGGAGGAAAAGGCACTCCCAGGACACAGTGTCTCATCAGTCATTGCTGCATCTTCAATAAAGGTAAGTGTCATTTATTCTTCATTTAGTAGAGTAGTACATGCACAATATATATTGTGCATGTACTACTCTACTTTTGTGCATGTATCCTTCTCTTTGTGTGTAGGAAAATGTCTATTTCATGTGGTAAAATTTTTGTTTTCATACTTTTGGGTGTCTTGCACGGATTAATTTTATTTCCATTATTTCTTATGGGGAAAATTCATTCACATAACGATTATTTCGCATAACAATTACCCCTCTTGCACGGATTAAAATCGTTAACCGGGGGTCCACTGTATAAGTGGCATGGTTATTGTCCTGTCCAACATTTAGCACTTTGCATTTGTCTATATTAAACTGCATCTGCCTCTTCTCCGACCACTGCATCAGTCTATTCAAATCATCCTGGAGTGCACTAATGTTCTCAATAGAATGAATTGGATGGCCTATTTTGGTATCAGCAGCAAATTTGCTTATGTCACTATTTATTCCCTCATCTATATCGTTTATGTAAATTGTGAACAACAAGGGGCCCAACACTGACCCCTGTGGAACACCGCTTGTGATGTGCCCCTACTCTGATTTCTCCCCATTTATGCAAACTCTCTGCTGTCTATTTGTCAACCACGTCTCTACCCAGTAAAAAATTTCTCCTCCTATTCCGTCTGCCTTAAGTTTCCTCAAAAGTCTTTGATGTGGAACTCTATCGAAAGCTTTACTGAAGTCCATATAAACAATATCATATTCATTACCATGATCTACCTCCTCAAACACCTTAGCGAAAAAAGTTAGTAAATTCGTAAGACAGGAACACCCCTTAGTAAAACCGTGGTGAGGTTCATTTATCAATTTATGCCTATCAAGATGGCTACGAATTGCCTTGACAATTATTGATTCCATAAATTTTCCCACTATGGGGGTAAGGCTTATTGTTGTTACAAAATGTGTTACAAATGTGTTACTAAATTTCCTTTTATGTTTAACTAATTCCTTGGAATTAACAGTGCTCTACTCTGCATCTCTAATGCTCTTCTCGTTACTTTTTCCTCTTTCAAAATTCTTGATACTTCTTTACCTAATGGTCTTATTCTATTAACTTATTACTTAACCTATTACCCAAATACAGTGGACCCTCAGCTAATGATATTAATCCATTCCTGAAAGTTCATCGTGTGCTGAAATTATTGTTAGCTGAATTAATTTTCCCCATAAGAAATAATGGAAATCAAATTAATCCGTGCAAGACACCACAAAGTATGAAAAAAAAAAATTTACCACATGAAATATTAATTATAATACACACAAACTGACACTTAACTTTATTGAAGATCTGGTGATGACTGATGGGATGGGAGGAGGGGAGAGTATGGAAGTTGTTAATGTTTAGAAGGGGAATCCCCTTCCATTAGGACTTTAGGTAGAACATCCTTTTCCAGGGTTACCTCCCTTCTTTTAATGCCACTAGGACCAGCTGACCGTGGTGCAGCAGCAGCTGACCGTGGTGCAGCAACAGCTGACCGTGGTGCAGCAACAGATGATGGTGGTGTAGCAGCAGCTGACTGTGGTGCAGCAGCAGCTGCCCGTGGTGCAACAGCAGCTCACCGTGGTTCAGCAACAGCTGACCGTGGTGCAGCAGCAGCAGCTGACTTTGGTGTAGCAGTAGCTGACTGTGGTGCAGCAACAGCTGACTTTGGTGCAGCAGCAGCTGACTTTGGTGCAGCAGCAGCTGACGGTGGTGTAGCAGCAGCTGACTGTGGTGCAGCAGCAGCTCACCATGGTTCAGTAACAGCTGACTGGTGCAGCAACAGCTGACTGTGGTTCAGCAACAGCTGACTGTGGTGCAGCAGCAGCTCACTGTGGTGCAGCAACAGCTGACCATGGTGCAGCAGCAGCTGACCGTGGTGCAGCAGCAGCTGACCGTGGTGCAGCAGCAGCTGACTGTGGTGCAGCAACAGCTGATGGTGGTGCAGCAACAGCTGACCGTGGTGCAGCAGCAGCTGACCGTGGTGCAGCAGCAGCTGACCGTGGTACGATAGTACATATTTCCCACCCTTTTTACATATGATTGCTTGAGAGATGGTATCTCTTGCTATCTGTTTTTCATTTATCCACACCAATAACAGTCTCTCAACATCTTCGAGTACTTGTGATCTCTGTTTCGAAAACAAACTTGCACCTTTTGCAAGAACAGCTTCCTTGATTGCCGTTTTGTTGGCCACAATAGTAGCGATGGTTGATTGGGGTTTGGTATACAACCTGGCCAGCTCCAAGACACTCGCTCCACTTTCGTACTTAGCAGTTATCTCTTTCTTCATTTCCATAGTAATTTTCACCTTTTTTACTGCACGGTTGGCACTAGAAGCTTTCTTGGGGCCCATGGTGACTTATTTTGCAGGTACAACCACAAAAAACGCTGTGATAATATGAAATGTTCCGATTGTATGCGTGGATGCGACCGCACTGGCTGGCTTGTAAGCACTGGCACCCACGGGACAACTCAGGCGCGCTCAGGCCACATGTAGATGCGTCTCGAACGAATCACATAGGGTGAGTTTTTTAGCGTTAGCCGAGGCAAAATTTTTGCGTTAAAATGTATCGTATGCTGGATTTAACGTTAGGTGATGCCATCGTTAGCTGAGGGTCCACTGTATCTATCCTTTCCTTTTTCATTTTTGTTTTGCTTTCTCACATTCCTCATCTTTTTGTAAACACTGTACTGTCATTCAAATTTATATACTAGTACCTTCAGTTGTAATATATACGTATATATATATATATATATTTATATATCAATTGCCCTTAGGATCACTGGGTTGAAGGTGTCACAAGTGGTGGGCAGCTTTATTTCACCACCCTGCCATCCAGTAGAGGACAAACTCCTACAAGAGGTTCAAGTGTTTATGTTGGCATCCCATCTGTTTTGGGCCTTGTGGTCTATTGTGCAAAGCCAGGTCTCCAGTATTCCATTTGGTTATATGGTAAGTGCAATTCTATGATTGTTAAGGTTAATTTGCAAAGCCTCCCAGACTTTGTGAGAGGGATGAATTTCATGAGAATGGAATGCAAATAAAATACAATAAATGCAGAGAGTCCTTTAGTTATTGTCTTACGCTCTTACTTGTTTTCTGAAAAACTGCATTTAATATAAACCATTTTAACAGTGAACATATTTTTTTTGTAGACCTAGTATAAATTTGGGATGTATTCCAAGTGCACCTAAAGAAACCATTTATTTACATAGAAGAGAATCTTAGCTAGTGAGTGAGTGGAGGCAACTCAGTGTTATTTCTGACATTTTCTTAAACAACGATATATGCAAACATGAAGACAAATTCTGCTTAAAGTAACGTAATAAAAAACAGATGTCTCGTATTGAAATGAGAGACAGTAAGTGATTTGAATTGAATACATGTACTTATCAAAATGATATAGCATGTTTACAAGGTGGGCTAGGATTCCATGCTGTACTAGCATAAAACAGATAATATGAGGAAGGCATGGAACAGGTTGTCTTGTGTAAGAAATTAAAGTTTAATATTTTATTATGCACCCCAATACCCTTTCCTGTGGCGGTAGCACCCCATACCTATCCTGTGAGCGGAAAGTCAAAAGATTACAGAGGCACATAAGGGCCCCGGGGACGGGGCCCCAAAGTTTTGATAGCCAAACTAGGTAAAAGGTAATGTACTCATAAGTTACAAAGGTAATGAATCCTTAAGTAAATTTATGTTTATACATGGCTTCAATCATGAACAAATTATAGAGTAATGAGCAATTCACACGTCCACACCGGGTCACAACTGAAATGAGTTATTGGTGCAAATATTAATTGTTGACAGACACAGACAGACAGACACACAGACAGGCACACACACAGACAGACACACACACAGACAGACACACACACAGACAGACACACACACACAGACACACACACAGACAGACACACAGACAGACACACAGACAGACAGACAGACACACACACAGACAGACACACACACAGACAGACACACACAAAAGACAGACACACACACAGACAGACACACACACAGACAGACAGACACACACACACACACACACACACACCCACACACACACACAAAACACACACACACACACCACACACACACACACACACACACACACCACACACATACAACATATATATTTTCAATTCAATTCAAGTTTATTCTCTATAAGGGTTACAATGTGGGGTTTACAGGTTTTGGGTATTGTGGGTTTACATGTTATAAAATACTAATTACAGAGGGGGCCACTAGGACACCTACCATGGCTAGTTATTTTGAGCAGACTTAGATTAAATTTTAACATTAAACCCCTTACAGATTATGGTATTAAGGCAAGTGACTACATCATAATTGTGAGTTTAGCAATGTGAATGTTTTTGGGTTTTGGCACAATACAAGGTGTCTATATTGGAGTATCATAGGCAAACTTAAAGACTAGTTAGGATTTATTATTTATTATTTATATTTAATTTTTTATACAGTGGACCCCCGCATAACGATCACCTCCGAATGCGACCAATTATGTAAGTGTATTTATGTAAGTGCGTTTGTACGTGTAATGTTTTGGGGGTCTGAAATGGACTAATCTACTTCACAATATTCCTTATGGGAACAAATTCGGTCATACTGGCACCTGAACATAACTTCTGGAGTGAAAAAATATTGTTAACCGGGGGTCCACTGTATATGTATATGTGGTAATGCTTTAAATTTCATGGAGCAAAGTCAGGGTATTTTTCCAGAATGGTCTGTAATATACCACTGTGGATAAAATACTTAGACATATCTTGAATATTTCTGAGTGAGTTGTCTCTGAATGCATTAATTTTATCACACTCCAATACATAATGATGTAAGAAAGGAAGTTGAAATCGACAGTCGCTTTCATCTAAGAAATCCTTTGTGGAATCTACATTGAAGGTGGGATAGTCCTGAAGGAGAGAAGACAGAGTGAGTGCATCAGAAAAAAGGATAGACACGAATTCTATATTCCCTTTACATACAAAAACAATATTTACAAAAATCATGGAAAGCCCAAGCCAGGTACTGGAAATAAGTCACTTGGACTTTTTTGGGTTACCTAGGTTCTCTCTACATATGCTGCTATGTATGATAATCTATGTAACTGTATTTGTGTATAGTACCTGAATAAACTTACTAACTAGTCTGTCGACTGAGTACAGGAAACTGCCCATTCACCTATTTCAACTACCTAATGAAGTGGTCAGAAATTGCAATTTGGCCAATTTCACAGATGCCAATTTCAAATATGGTCCAGAATAGACAATGCAGACATTCCTGGCACTAAAATAACATTTTCTATGTTCATTAGTCATGGCTCCAGGCCCCTCTTATATTACTCTTGCTTACCATTTGGAATTTTTATTCACACAAAAAAAATAGAAGATTTACTATTATGCAGACTACTGCATTATTGTAATAATTGTATAAATAATGTCAACTCATTCTTGACTGCATATTGGAATTTGAACTGGCAGGTGGACAAGTATTGGATGGTGACATCATTTGTTTACTCGAGCATCGCTAAAGAATAGAACTTTTCTGCTACTGTGACCACAATTTTCAAGGTACTTTTCATCATGAAAGCAATCAAAATCATATCTATTTCTGTAATATATCTTCCATTCTAACAAATGAGACCGAAAAAACGAGAATATAACCATAAAAACCATACAAAAATATACCGCTTAGCGGCCGCTAGTGGCTGAGAAGTGAACTCTGCTATTTATGGTCTGATTTCTTTATTTTTTGGTGTACATTAAGAAGTATCTTTCGCATCATACATTGCCCAAGTTTCAATAAGATAACCCAACAAACAAATGTGAAAATAAAATAATATAATAATAATTATAATTTACTACACGTACATGTACATGGGATACAGACATAGCTGACATCAGTGACATACTACTATATTATAGAAAGCCACTTCTTATGCAGAGTATTTCAAGCAAATTAGGTCAGTGTCCCAGGATAACCACCCACACCAGTCCGACTAACACCCAGGTACCCATTTACTGATGGGTGAACATAGATAACAGGTGTAAAGAAACTAACCCAATGTTTCTAACCCTGGCTGGGAATCGAATATTTACCAAAAATCATATATGGCTAACCCAAGCCAGGTACTAGAAATAAGCCACATTGTCTGACTTTTTTTTTTGGGTTATCCTAAGTTCTCTACACATATGCTGCTATGTGTGGTAATCTATATAGAGAAAATAGCTTTTTTGTTTCAGGTTTATGGTGCAGTACAAGTGTATATCACAGTTTAGCCCTGTGCTACACTCCTGTTTTCTCTAATATAAGCCCCAAGACAGGGATAGGAGAATGGTACTTGTATCTCGTATCCTCTTCATGCCTCCGTTGAACTGCTCGGTATTATGCCAAATACGTATTGTAATTATTCATTCTGGAGTATTTAACATGTTTTAAGTTAATATATTTTTTTATTAGTCATATTAGACAATTGTGATAGGCCAATAAACGAGTTTTATTTTCCTATTCCCAAAAAAGTGGACCCTCACTAATGAATTAATCCTTTCCTGAAAGTTCATCGTGTGCTGAAATTATTGTTAGCTGAATTAATTTTCCCCATAAGAAATAATGGAAATAAAATTTAATCCGTGCAAGACACCACAAAGTATAAAAAAAAAAAAATTTTTACCACATGAAATATTAATTTTAATACACACAAACGACACTTAACTTTATTGAAGATCTGTGATGACTGATGGGATGGGAGGAGGGGAGAGTATGGAAGTTGTTAATGTTTAGAAGGGGAATCCCCTTCCATTAGGACTTTGGGTTTAGAACATCCTTTTCCGGGGTTACCTCCCTTCTTTTAATGCCACTGGGACTAGCTGACCGTGGTGCAGCAGCAGCTGACCGTGGTGCAGCAACAGCTGACCTTTGGTGCAGCAACAGATGATGGTGGTTTTAGCAGCAGCTGACGTGGTGCAGCAGCAGCTGCCCGGGGTGCAACAGCAGCTCACCGTGGTTCAGCAACAGCTGACCGTGGTGCAGCAGCAGCATCTGACTTTGGTGTAGCAGTAGCTGACTGTGGTGCAGCAACAGCTGACTTTGGTGCAGCAGCAGCTGACTTTGGGTGCAGCAGCAGCTGACGGTGGTGTAGCAGCAGCTGACTGTGGTGCAGCAGCAGCTCACCAAAGGTTCAGTAACAGCTGGACTGGTTGCAGCAACAGCTGACTGTGGTTCAGCAACAGCTGACTGTGGTGGAGCAGCCAGCTCACTGTGGTGCAGCAACAGCTGACCATGGTGCAGCAGCAGCTGACCGTGGTGCAGCAGCAGCTGACCGTGTGTGCAGCAGCAGCTAAACTGTGGTGCAGCAACAGCTGACGGTGGTTGCAGCAACAGCTGACCGTGGGTGCAGCAGCAGCTGACCGTGGTGCAGCAGCAGCTGACCGTGGTACATAGTACATATTTCCCCCCCTTTTTACATATGATTGCTTGAGAGAGGGGTATCTCTTGCTATCTGTTTTTCTTTTAATCCACACCAATAACAGTCTCTCAACATCTTCGAGTACTTGTGATCTCTGTTTTCAAAAACAAACTTGCCACCTTTTGCAGAACAGCTTTCCTTGATTGCCGTTTTGTTGGCCACAATAGTACGATGGTTGATTGGGGTTTGGTATACAACCTGGCCAGCTCCAAAAACACTCGCTCCATTTTCGTACTTAGCAGTTATCTTTTTTCTTCATTTCCATAGAAATTTTTCACCTTTTTTAACTGCACGGTTGGCACTAGAACTTTCTTGGGGCCCATGGTGACTTATTTTGCAGGTACAACCACAAAAAAAACGCTGTGATAATATGAAATGTTCCGATTGTATGCGTGGATGCGACCGCACTGGCTGGCTTGTAAGCACTGGAAACCCACGGACAACTGAGGCGCGCTCAGGCCACATGTAGATGCGTCTCGAACATCACATAGGGTGAGTTTTTTAGCGTTAGCCGAGGCAAAATTTTTGCGTTAAAATGTATCGTATGCTGGTTTTAACGTTAGGTGATGCCATCGTTAGCTGAGGGTCCACTGTATTATCCTTTCCTTTTTCATTTTTGTTTTGCTTTTCTCACATTCCTCATCTTTTTGTAAACACTGTACTGTCCATTCAAATTTAATATATAGTACCTTCATTTGTAATATATACGTGTATATAAAATATATATTTATATATCAATTGCCCTTAGGATCACTGGGTTAAAAGGTGTCACAAGTGGTGGCAGCTTTTATTTCACCACCCCTGCCATCCAGTAGAGGACAAACTCCTACAAGAGGGTTCAAGTTTTATGTTGGCATCCCATCTTTTTGGGCCTTGTGGTCTATTGTGCAAAGCCAGGTCCCCCAGTATTCCATTTGGTTATATGGTAAGTGCAATTCTATATTGTTAAGGTTTTAAATTTTCAAAGCCTCCCAGACTTTGTGAGAGGGATGAATTTCATGAGAATGGAATGCAAATAAAATACAATAAATGCAGAGAGTCCTTTTGTTATTGTCTTACGCTCTTACTTGTTTTTTGAAAAACTGCATTTAATATAAACCATTTTAACAGTGAACATATTTTTTTGTAACCTAGTATAAATTTGGGGTGTATTCCAAGTGCACCTAAAGAAACCATTTATTTACATAGAAGAGAATCTTAGCTAGTGAGTGAGTGGAGGCAACTCAGTGTTATTTCTGACATTTTCTTAAACAACGATATATGCAAACATGAAGACAAATTCTGCTTAAAGTAACGTAATAAAAAACAGATGTCTCGTATTGAAATGAGAGACAGTAAGTGATTTGAATTGAATACATGTACTTATCAAAATGATATAGCATGTTTACAAGGTGGGCTAGGATTCCATGCTGTACTAGCATAAAACAGATAATATGAGGAAGGCATGTGAAGAGGTTGTCTTGTGTAAGAAAGTTAGTTTAATATGTTTATTATGCACCCCATACCCATCCTGTGGGCGGTAGTCACCCCATACCTATCCTGTGAGCGGCAGTCAAAAGATTACAGAGGCACATAATGGGTCCAGGGACTGGGCCCCCAAAGTTTTGATAGCCAAACTAGGTACAAAGGTAATGTACTCATAAGTTACAAAGGTAATGAATCCTGTAAGTAAATTTATGTTTATACATGGCTTCAATCATGAACAAATTATAGAGTAATGAGCAATTCACACGTCCACACCTGGTCACAACTGTAATGAGTTATTGGTGCAAATATTAATTGTTGACAGACACAGACAGACAGACACACAGACAGGCACACACACAGACAGAAAAACACACACAGACAGACACACACACAGACAGACACACACACAGACAGACACACACACAGACAGACACACACACAGACAGACACACACACAGACAGACACACACACAGACACACACACAGACAGACACACACACAGACAGACACACACACAGACAGACACACACACACACACACACACACACACACACACACACACACACACACACACACACACACACACACACACACACACACACACACACATACATACATATATATATTCAATTCAATTCAAGTTTATTCTCTATAAGGGTTACAATGTGGGGTTTACAGGTTTTGGGTATTGTGTGGTTTACATGTTATAAAATACTAATTACAGAGGGGGCCACTAGGACACCTACCATGGCTAGTTATTTTGAGCAGACTTAGATTAAATTTTAACATTAAATCCTTACAGATTATGGTATTAAGGCTAAGTGACTACATCATAATTTGTGAGTTTAGCAATGTGAATGCTTTTGTTTTGGCACAATACAAGGTGTCTATATTGGAGTATCATAGGCAAACTTATGACTAGTTAGGATTTATTATTTATTATTTATATTTATTATTTATACAGTGGACCCCCGCATAACGATCACCTCCGAATGCGACCAATTATGTAAGTGTATTTATGTAAGTGCGTTTGTACGTGTATGTTTGGGGCTCTGAAATGGACTAATCTACTTCACAATATTCCTTATGGGAACAAATTCGGTCAGTACTGGCACCTGAACATAACTTCTGGAGTGAAAAAATATTGTTAACCGGGGGTCCACTGTATATGTATATGTGGTAATGCTTTATTTACATGGAGCAAAGTCAGGGTATTTTTCCAGAATGGTCTGTAATATACCACTGTGGATAAAATACTTAGACATATCTTGAATATTTCTGAGTGAGTTGTCTCTGAATGCATTAATTTTATCACACTCCAATACATAATGATGTAAGAAAGGAAGTTGAAATCGACAGTCGCTTTCATCTAAGAAATCCTTTGTGGAATCTACATTGAAGGTGGGATAGTCTGAGAGGAGAGAAGACAGAGTGAGTGCATCAGAAAAAAGGATAGACACGAATTCTATATTCCCTTTACATACAAAAACAATATTTACCAAAAATCATGGAAAGCCCAAGCCAGGTACTGGAAATAAGTCACTTGGACTTTTTTGGGTTATCCTAGGTTCTCTCTACATATGCTGCTATGTATGATAATCTATGTAACTGTATTTGTGTATAGTACCTGAATAAACTTACTACTAGTCTGTCGACTGAGTACAGGAAACTGCCCATTCACCTATTTCAACTACCTAATGAAGTGGTCAGAAATTGGCAATTTGGCCAATTTCACAGATGCCAATTTCAAAATATGGTCCAGAATAGACAATGCAGACATTCCTGGCACTAAAATAACATTTTCTATGTTCATTAGTCATGGCTCCAGGCCCCTCTTATATTACTCTTGCTTACCATTTGGAATTTTTATTCACACAAAAAAAATAGAAGATTTACTATTATGCAGACTACTGCATTATTGTAATAATTGTATAAATAATGTCAACTCATTCTTGACTGCATATTGGAATTTGAACTGGCAAGCGGACAAGTATTGGACGGTGACATCATTTGTTTACTCGAGCATCGCTAAAGAATAGAACTTTTCTGCTACTGTGACCACAATTTCAAGGTACTTTTCATCATGAAAGCAATCAAAATCATATCTATTTCTGTAATATATCTTCCATTCTATCAAATGAGACCGAAAAAACGAGAATATAACCATAAAAACCATACAAAAATATACCGCTTAGCGGCCGCTAGTGGCTGAGAAGTGAACTCTGCTATTTATGGTCTGATTTCTTTATTTTTTGGTGTACATTAAGAAGTATCTTTCCATCATACATTGCCCAAGTTTCAATAAGATAACCCAACAAACAAATGTGAAAATAAAAATAATATAATAATAATTATAATTTACTACACGTACATGTACATGGGATACAGACATAGCTGACATCAGTGACATACTACTATATTATAGAAAGCCACTTCTTATGCAGAGTATTTCAAGCAAATTAGGTCAGTGTCCCAGGATAACACCCACACCAGTCGACTAACACCCAGGTACCTATTTACTGATGGGTGAACATAGATAACAGGTGTAAAGAAACATACCCAATGTTTCTACCCTGGCTGGGAATCGAATATTTACCAAAAATCATATATGGCTAACCCAAGCCAGGTACTAGAAATAAGCCACATTGTCTGACTTTTTTTTTGGGTTATCCTAAGTTCTCTACACATATGCTGCTATGTGTGGTAATCTATATAGAGAAAATAGCTTTTTTGTTTCAGGTTTATGGTGCAGTACAAGTGTATATCACAGTTAGCCCTGTGCTACACTCCGTTTTCTCTAATATAAGCCCCAAGACAGGTATAGGAGAATGGTACTTGTATCTCGTATCCTCTTCATGCCTCCGTTGAACTGCTCGGTATTATGCCAAATACGTATTGTATTATTCATTCTGGAGTATTTAACATGTTTTATGTTATATATATTGTTTATTGTCATATTAGATCAATTGTGATAGGCAATAAGCTGTAGTGTTGATATTAGCATAATAATAAAGCATATTTTCCTGCATCACAAGACTGAGCTCATAGCAACCGACAGTGGCTTCAAAGCCACCTTATCTTTAATGGACAATATACTGTGTAGGTGCTATACACAACAAAAAGCATTTCTTTTATTCATTGGAATCATGGCTAGGGCTAAAAGTAAGCAGGTTATAACAGTAAATGGAGAAAAAGAAATTAGAATGACTTATGTAGCAAGTAGCACCACCAAACAATACCAGCAGGTTGATGCGGCAACCTTGGAAATTTGAAATTATGCTAGCCAAAATTACTGCCGAATAACTGAAGGAACCGAATAACTGATTGCCGGATTTGTGATGGTGGACCTGTACAGACATTTCAAATTATGACCAAAACTCTCTATACGGCTCCCTCCACCTGACTTTCTAATAAGATCACCGTGGGCCACCCATTTTATTTAATTCTCCATGAACATGACTCCATTATGTCTGGAAACTTTCCAAAATTTCAAGTGTTTTAAAGTTATTTCACATTTTATATATACAGTAGGGCTCTACTTATACAGCAGGTTAGGTTCCAGGCTACTGCCGGTTAGCAGACATATCCGGAAAGCAGAACACCATTTTTCTCCACTTTTAAATGCATGTAAATGCCAGATAACAAGTTTACACTAACATATATTAAGTTAACAATACAATTAGGCAATTAAAGCAATAAAAATTAAAATACGCACACAGTACACCCATTATTTACCTTAAAATACAGTGGAACCTCGGCTTACGAATGCCCAACAGTCACTCGATTGGATTTTTTGCTTCTGGATATAAACGAAATTTCAGGTTGCGAACTTCCCCCTCAAGGGAGGTTCCTTGATGAGGGGCTCTTGATCAAGGGAATTGCATCTGCTCCACTTCCCTAAATTAACAATAATAATAATAATAATTATTATTATTATTATTATCATTATTATTATTATAATACATACGTACTAATAATAATAATACACTGCAGCAGGCCTGTTGGCCCATACTAGGCAGGTCCTTCACAATCCATCCCACTAACAGAATATTTGCCCAACTGAATTTTCAGTGCTACCAAAGCAATAAGCTTTGATAATTCTGTTGACTCATGTGCAGGTCCCACTCACATCCAACCCTCTCACTCGTGTATTTATCCAACACAAGAACATAACATAAGAAAGAAGGAACACTGCAACAGGCCTGCTGGCCTATACTAAGCCGGTCCTTCACAAATCCAACCCACTAACAGAACAAATGCTACCCAAGCAATAAGCTCAGGTGCAAGTCTCACTCAAACCAACCCCTCTCACTCGTGTATTTATCCAACACAAATTTGAAACTTCCCAATGTTTTAGCCTCAGCAGCTATACTATGCAGATTGTTCCACTCGTCAACATAAGAATGGAGGAACACTACAGCAGGCCTGTTGGCCCATACTTGGCAAGTCCTTCACAAATCCAGCCCACTAACAGAATAAACGCTACCCAAGCAATAAGCTTTAATAATTTTATTTACTCACATGCAAGCCCCACTCAAATCCAATCCCTCTCACTCATGTAGTTATTATTTTTATTATCACACTGGCCGATTCCCACCAAGGCAGGGTGGCCCGAAAAAGAAAAACTTTCACCATCATTCACTCCATCACTGTCTTGCCAGAAGGGTGCTTTACACCACAGTTTTTAAACTGCAACATTAACACCCCTCTTCAGAGTGCAGGCACTGTACTTCCCATGTATTTATCCAACCTAAATTTGAAACTACCCAAGGTTTTAGCTTAGATAGAACCTTGGGTAGCAATAAAAATAGATTGGAGGAATTGAGGGTAGCGAAGATAGAGATACGGCGATTGACTGAGGAAAACTTAAACACATGTGCAACATGTCGGTTCTCTGAACCATTCATCTACAAGAATATTGTTGTTGTTGGGGATAGCCAGGTTAGGTACATGGATAGGGCCTCCTGCTTGAAAGATAGGAGTAGGAGACAGAGGGTTTGCTTTCCTGGGGCTGGGATGGAGGATATTGTTAGCTGGCTTGGCAACATCATGGAAAGGTAATGGGATCACTCCTATTATCTGCCTCAGTGCTGGAGGCAATGATGTAGGCAAGCGTAGAAGTGAGGATTTAGTTAGAAGGTTCAGGACAGCAATAGACATAATTAGGAAGAAGGGGGGATGTCCTGTTATACGTGGCATTATGCCAAGAAGGGGGTGTCAGAAATGAATGGTTGTCCAGAGCAAGTGCTATTAATTGTTGGCTGGACAAACACTGTAAGGATAATGCAGTACCATTCATTGACAGCTGGGAACACTTCTATGGCTGAAATGATATGTATGCCAGGGATGGGGTTCACTTATCCAGGGCAGGTGTGGGTTTCCTTGCTAGCTCAGTTGAGGGGGTTGTTAGGACTTTAACCCTTTGACTGTCGCAGGCCCCTTTCTGAAACTGTTATTCTATGTTGCAAAATATTAAAAAAAAAAATTATTTTTTCTTATGAAAATGTTAGGATTATTTTTCTGAGTGTTTTATGCCTAAAAAAATTTTTTTGCCATCAGTACTTACCGAGATATAGAGCCCCAAAGTTTGCAGAAAGTGAGGTGCGTATGGCAACAGCAGCGACTGCCGCCCACCCGGTATTCTTTTATTTACTCTAATTCGAAAGTTTCTTGTATTTTCCAATATTTTTCTTTTCCAAGTAACTTATGTGGCCCGTGAGACCAATGTAAGGTGCATTGTTCAAATATACACTCATTGTTTACAACACAATAACTGAACAAACTTTATCACTATTAGTTTGTGAATACAATTTGTTTACACAAACAAACAATACAAAACAATGTTTATTACTATTGTTCAATAATATATATACATATGTACAGTCACTGAACACATTCCTAGAACTGCTGCAGCTTGTGGAACTCTTTGAAACATGGGTATATGCACAGTGGCACTTGACACTCCTCACATATAAAACGAGTGTCTCTGCATGTTTGTGGGCGTTTTGTGGTATGTGTACATACATAACACCTCTTCTGAGCATTTTTCTTGGCAGTAGTAGGAGGCAGTTGTATGGGGTAGCGATCACCAGGCCTGAAACGAGATGGCGTGTGTTGGTAATTTCGTGGGCACTGGTCTATTGCAGGTGTTGCTCCTTGGTACTTTGCGATTATTTGTCTTTTTACTGACAAGCAAAATTCACCATATTTTGGTGTTTTGTTGGTCTTCAACTTGTATATGTTATAAGCATTTAGCATGGAGATATCAACAAGATGGAAAAAAGTTTTATATACCACTTATAACTCTTGCATACACAATCAGCAAACCCAATCTGCATGTCACATTTGTCCACTAAGCGCATATTGAGGTCATAGTCCATGACAGCTGCAGGCTTTAGAATGGGTTCATTGGTCTCTCTGTTGTGCCTGCCACTGTGTGCCATTTTGTTTCGGTGAACTGATGTCAACAATGTGACATCACGTTTGTCATGCCACCGAAATGCCATGATGTCATTGGCAGCAAAGGCTTTCACCTCACCTCTGCGAGTGCCACCGTGACATATGTTTGCATATGTTTACGATTACCACGCACTGTACCACACATGTCTGTCAAGTTCACTGGCAAGAAATCACTGAGTAAGGGGCTTGTGTACCAGTTATCAGTAAATAACATATGCCCCTTACCAAGATATAGTTCCATCATTGTTCTAACCACATCACCAGAGATACCCAATAACTTCATGGTATCTCTCAAAGCATTACTGCCAGTGTACACAATGATATCCAAAACTAGACCACTTCTGCAATCACACAGTACAAATAACTTTATACCAAAGCATTTCCTCTTGCTTGGTATATATTGCTTGAATGAGAGTCTTCCTTTGAATAAAATCAAGGACTTGTCAGTAACAAGCTTACTGAAGGGATAAAAATACATGCAGCACTTTTGTTTCATGTACATAAACACATTTCTGATCTTATATAACCTGTCGGTTCTATCAGGCCTGATTTTGTCTGAAAAGTGTAACATACATAACAGTATCAGGAAACGATTGACACCTATAATGTCACTAAAACCTGGAGTTGAAATCAGGCGTTCTGTTGCCCAGTATGTGGTGACAGTGTGCTTATACACATGTGGCATAAGCATTATTGTGGCAAAAAACAGGTACATCTCTGCCACAGTTGTCTCCTTCCACTGGTGTAGCCATGATATTGGTGAGAGAATTGTATTTGCCATGTACGTGTATTCATAGTATGTGTTGGTTTCCCTGACAATGATGTCCCTCAGGGGTTCATCGAAGAATAACTCAAAGCATTCCAGTTCACTAGCATTGTTCCCAAGTGGACATGATGGCTTTATTCCACTTTTTTATTTATTTATTAACAATTTGAGCACACATACAGAGGTACAAAAAAATACAGATAAGAGCAGCATGCCAAAGCCACTTATACTATGCATAGCATTACGGGCTGGCTTAAAATTAACTTAAGATTAACTAAGCAATGATGAAATCAGTGATAAAACATTAATGTAAACAGATTACTATAAAGCACAAGTGAGTATTACAAAGACAGGTCATATGGTTGCATGCATTGTTGTACATTCAGTCGTATGGAGTATTCTGTTAGGTAGTGTATTTAAAAAATAATAAAGTTAGATTGGGTTTTAGGTTTAACATTTATGTGATATAATTTGGAGAAACATTTAAGATATACAATTTATAAGGTTCAGTTATTCAGTATTTATTTGGTTTTTTGGGTGAGTAAGTGATCTTTGAGAAGAGACTTGAATTTATAAACAGGTAGTGTTTCTTTTAATTTACAGGTAATGAATTCCAGATTTTAGGGCCTTTTATGTGCATTGAGTTTTTGCATAGTGTGAGATGGACATGAGGAACATCAAAGAGTGACTGTGCCTTGTGTTATGGTCATGTGTTCTGTTGAGGTTGGCAAGGAGATGTTTAGGGGAGGGTTAATATCAGAGTTAAGTGTTCTATGTATGTAAAAAGGTGCAGTAATAAGTATGGATGTTTTGTATGGTGAGTAGGTTTAGTGTATTGAATATTGGTGGAGTGTGCTGCCTGTAGTGAGAATTTGTTATCATTCTAAATGCAGCCTTTTGTTGGGTAATTAGTGGTCTGAGATGGTTAATTGTTGTTGAGCCCCATGCACAAATTCCATAGGTGAGATAGGGGTAAATAAGAGAGTGATATAGGGCCAGGAGGGCTGACTGTGGAGCATAGTACCGTATCTTTGATAGTATGCCTACAGTCTTGGAAATTTTCTTAGAAATTTGTTGTATATGTGTATGAAATTTGAGTCTATTATCAAGGTGGATTCCTAAGAATTTTCCCTCTGTTAGCTTTGTGATAGGTGATCCGTTTATCATTATGTTAAGAGGGACATCTGTAGCTCTGTTACCAAACTGAATGAAGTAGGTTTTGTCAATGTTTAGTGTAAGTTTGATAGTCCTCATCCAGGTAGATATTTTCTGTAATTCGGTATTTACAGTATTGGCTAGCGTGACTGGGCTTGGGTGGGAGAAGACGTATGTAGTGTCATCTGCAAATAGTGTGGGTTTGAGTAATTGCGAAGCATTTGGTAGGTCATTTATGTATAGGAGAAAGAGAAGAGGGCCAAGGACACTTCCCTGTGGGACAACCAACTGTAATTGGTTGTGCAGAAGAGTTTGCCCCATTTGCGTACACATATTGGCTTCTGTTGCTGAGGTATGACTTGAGGTAGTTGAGGGAGTGCCCTCTTATACCATAGTGTGACAATTTTACGTGGAGCAAGTCATGGTCAACTGTATCAAAAGCTTTACGTAAGTCAATGAAGATCCCCAGTGGGACTTCTTTTTTCTCTATTGCAGTGTATATATGTTCTAGCATGTGTATAATAGCATCATTAGTATTTTTAATAGGCCTGAATCCAAATTGGCAGGGGTTGAGTATGTTTTGGGAGATAAGGTAGGAGTAGATTCGTTTATGAATTAATTTTTCGAAGATTTTTGAGAGAGGGTGTAAGTTGGATATTGGCCTATAGTTATTCAACTCTGTTTGGTCTCCTCCTTTGTGGATCGGGGTGACCCTTGCTATTTTGAGTACTGTAGGGAAGGTGGAGGATTCAATGGATTTGTTAAAGAGTGTTGCAATGATTGGTGATAGCACTTGTGACACTTTTTTTGTATATAAAGGGTGGTAAGGTATTTAAATCTCCTGCCTTGTTTTTTAGTGCGTTGATAATAAGGGAGACTTCGTATGGGTAGTCGGAGCTAGGAACAGTGTGTTCGGGTATTGCCGGTGAGGTAGTCATTTGGTGGGGTATCTGAGTTTGGGGATTTATTGGCAAGGTTTTGTCCTATAGTGGAGAAGAAATCATTGAGTCTGTTTGCTGTTTCTGTTGGTGGGAGTTGGGGTTCATCTGATTTTGCTAATTTTATTTCGCTATTTCGTGATATCTTTTTTGTTCCCAGAATTTCTGATAGGGTTTTCCAGGTCTTTTTTTATATCACCTCGTAAGTTGGATAATCTGTTCTCATAATACAATTTTTTTGCCCTTCTTATCAGGCTGGTTAGGATTGACGAGTAACGTTTTGTTTGGTCTCTGGTTGTGTGACCCATTCTGTACTTTTTTTCCCGTATTGGTGTTTTGTATTTATGGATTTGAGAATGCGGGGTGTTACCCAGGGACTGTTCATCTCTTAGCTGTCATCTGTTTAGTTTTTTTAGGGCAGTGCTTGTTATAGAGGTATTGGGTCTTTTTTAGAAAATTATTAATACATTCGTCAATATCTGTATAGATTTCTAGCTCAGTGTGCCAGCCCAATGTTTGCTACTGCTGTTGTGAAGTTATTAATGGCTGCCTCATTGTGAAGTCTGAAGTGACTTTAGTAGTGTCTTGGGGTAGTTTACCAAGAGTTGTTATGAGGAAAGTAGGGTAGTGGTCTGGGGTATTATCTGTAATTATGCCTGATTTTAAAGGGGATATGGTGTTGGTCCAGATGTGGTCAAGTAGGGAAACACTAGTCTCTGTAACTCTTGTAGTTTTGTTACTGTTGGTAGCAACATACAGTTACTCATTGTTTTTTGTGAATTCAGTAATGTGTGGTCCTGGTCTTGCAGGAGATTTATATTGAAGTCACCTGAGAGTAGTAAGTGATCTTTGTTCATGCGTGCATCAGTTATCATACTTCCTAGGTTTTGACTAAATTGGCTAATGTTTGACTGTGGAACTCTGTAGATGTTTATCAATGTGAGAGGTTTTTGTAGGTATTGGATTTGAATTTGGCTTTTATATTTTCCCCATGTTCATCCCTTGTGCAAGTATTAGTGATACATTCTAGTTGGTCTGAGTAGTATATGGCTGTGCCACCCCCTTGTTGGTCGGGCCCTACAGTTGTGTATGGCTGTGTAACCAGGAATGGCATAGACATCTGTACTATCAGGCTTTAGCCAGGTTTCAGTTAGTGTAATGATGGACATATTGGCATGTAAGGAATTTAGTAATGCTATGAGGTCATCGTAATGCTTGCTTAAAGATCTGATATTGTAGTTAAAGATAGTTATGTTGTTGTTGGCACTGAGAAGTGCCTTTGATTGTTCTGCAGTGTAGTAATTACAGTAACTGTTTGATTCATTTAAGTCATTAAATAAGAGGTTGGTAATCAGGATCAATGCTTGTAATCATAAGATTTGTAGTGAATCTATAGTTAGAATTAAGTATAAAACAAAGTAAATAGTCTTAAGCTAAAAAATAGCATAGCACCTGAATTATTTAACAAATGTAAAATAATGAGCTAAGGTAGTTTTTTTTTTTTTTTTTTTTTAAGCTAAAATAAAGGAGACAATATAAAAGGGACTAATACAAATAAAGTGATGATCAAATAATGGAGCTTGGAAATATGATAGTAGGTAGTACTATAAAGGTAATTCTTTAAAGTTAGAATTATAGTATAAAATTATAATATAAAAGGGACTAATATAAGTTGTGGTGAACAATAAAGTGGTAATCAAATAAATGAGCTTTGGAATATAATGGCAAAATTGTGAACTTATTCTACTTTAGCACCTGAGAATAGCACCTTGATTATTTTAACAATTGTGAATATATAAACTAGGGTAGTTATATAAAGCTAAAATAAAGGAGAAAATATATAGGGGACTAAAATTAAGTAATGGTAAACAAAGTTAAATGGACAGATGGTCACTATGAAATAATATTGGTTTAGGAGTAAGATCTGATTTGTAATATTAAATAAATTGAGCAGTTTATTGCACAATAAAAAGTAAAAAAAAATGAGGTAGTTGGTACTAGCTAGCAAAAGATAGTTTTGGTACTTGCAAAAAAGTAATTGGAATATACACTAATTGCATACACAATGAAAAGTGACTAAAAAACAAGTAGTTATAAACAAAATTAAATGGACAGGTAAGAATAATGAATATTATTAATTTGGAGTAAGATTTGACTTGTAATTTAAAATTACGAGCAATTAATAGCAGTAAGAAAGAAGTATAGAGTATTGGAGGTAGTTGGCATTAGCTAGTGATGAAAAATAATAAAAATAATAATGCACAATATAATAGTAAGGTACACTATATGCACCACACGTATATATGTATTAACCCTTTGAGGGTTTTGGTCGTACTAGTACGTCTTACGCGTAGGGGTTTTTGACGTACTAGTACGCATAAATTCTAGCACCGTCAAATCTCGCGGGAAAAGGCTGGTAGGCCTCCATATGAAAGAATGTGTCTATGTGGTCAGTGTGCACAGTATAAAAAAAATCCTGCAGCACACAGTGCATAATGAGAAAAAAAAAATTTTCAGCGTTTTTTGGGCATAAAACAGCGACTTTGCACTGTATTTTCGTATGGTATTTATTGTTGTATTCTAGTTTTCTTGGTTTCGTTTTATAGAATGGAATGCATATCACAGAAATCGAGATGATTTTCACTGGTTTTACAATGAAAAGTACCTTGAAATTGAGCTCAAAGTAGCAGAAATGTTTGATTTTTACCAAAGTTCAAAAGTAAACAAATCATGCCAAGCGTCCAATACACGTCAACTGGTGAGTCTAACATTCTTTTGCAAGTGCGCCAATATGATTTATACCATTTTTTACACTAATGCAGTAGTCTGCATAACAGTAAATCTTCTATTTTTCGTGAGAATAAAAATTCAAAGTGGAAAGCAAAAGAATGTAAGAGGGGCCTTGAGACGTGACTAATGAACAGAAGAAATGTCATTTTAGTGCCAGGAATGTATTTCTTGTTTGTTCTGGACCCTATTCGGAAATTGGCATTTTTTGAAATTTGTGTGAAATTGGCAAAATTGCTAAATTCTGACCACTGTATTGGATAGTTGAAAATGGTAAATGGGTGGTTTCTTGCACTCATTCAATAGAAAAAATGTAGTTCTAGCGAAATATTCATGTTTTTTGTCGACTAGTACAGAGGAATTGGCCGAAAATGGGGCTCAAATTGGGCAAAATCGCCGATGCGTAAACATCGCCGAAACCGCTAACTTCGTGAGAGCATAATTCCGTAAGTTTTCCATCAAATCTCATAATTTTGGTGTCATTATGATCGGGAAAAGATTCTCTATCTTTTCACAAGAAATTTTTTTTTTTTTTTTTTTTAAATTTGGCCGACCCTGAGAACGAGTTTCTGAGAGGGCCTGTCGACCCTCAAAGGGTTAAGGGCACTTATCTAATCTGTTACAGAAATGTCAGCTTTTCTAAGGAAGGTAGAGAAATCATGTTCGTTTGAGATGGTATATTGTTGTCCTGTTGATGTTTTCCTTACTAGTATTTTCCCATCTCGCGTGAAACACTGATGTATTTTGTTTTCCTGTTTAAGTTTTCTCAGCCTGAACAGAAGGTTTTGACGTTTTTTGTTAGACACTCATTTATGTACACTCCATTTTTCATTGTAATTGCTGATTTAATTAGGTCCTTTTTTTTATCGTATGAATGAAGTCGGATCATTATACTGTGTTTACATGTACTTCCTGGTTTTCCTAGCAAACGTGTTTCTTTGATTTCATTGTTTTGCACGATGACTTGTACGTGGTTCTGTATTATCCTGATAACAGTTTCTTTGCACTGTGCTTGTGTTATGTCACTTGGAATGTGTGGACTGTTTATTATAACTGCATCAGACAACTTATCTTGTTCAGTTTTGTCGTCTTGGAAATCAAGGTATTCATTTAGTCGAGTGTGCATGTTCTGATTCCAGTCCTTGATTGCTTCTTCAACCTTCATATTTATTGTTGTTATTTGCTCAGTGTGACTGGCTATAGCTGCTTTTAGAGAATTTTCTGTGTCAACACTTCCTGATGTAATCTTCTCTTCAAGGTTTTGGATCTTGTTCTCGAGGTTGGTTATCTTGGATTCTCGTCGCTCGAGTGTTGCTTTGATATCTTTGATTTCATTTTCTAGAGCAACGATGTAGTCCTTGATATTGTCAGGAATAATCATACCTGAGTTATCATGGGTGAATCCTTTGAAGGGAGTGGAGTTGGAGGGGGAGTCAGCCATGTTTGTTGTTGTTGTTGTTGTTCCCTGGGTGGCGGTGGTGAGGGGGGTTGATGATACACCGGCATCCTGCTGGGTAGACAAGTTGAGTTCTAGGGTCCTTGCTGTTATTCTATTATTACTGGTGTTGTTTCTTCTGTGATATCCTTTCATAGTATCACTGAAGTAGATACTGTGTAGCAATGGAGAAGGCTTGTTTTCTCGGAGCTTGGGTTAAGTGGTTGTCTGGCAGCGGAGGCAGTGTTTGGGTTAGCAGGGCTGTCTTCCTTAGATCTTCTAATTTTGTCAAGATTTGGGTTACATTCTTAGTATTCTTGGGTCATGTTGTGGTCTACGTGGGTTCATGTAGTTGAACTTTCACTTAGGCCATCACAAGTTTTGATGAGCGATGTTTTTTTGAGAAAGAAGAGCTGGTAGGATACCATTGCTGCCGCTGCCGCCGCCGCCGCCTCCTCAAGTGTTTCATCAAAGTCATGGGGACTGGGAACAAACTCGTCACCTTCCTGCCAATCCCAGATGCGGTCTGCTGGTGGGTTCTGGATATTGTAACGTGGTTGTGGTTGTGCAGGTTGTGGTTGTGCAGGTTGTGGTTGTGTAGGTTGTGGGAGTGTGGGGTCGGGTGAGGCTGGTTGTTGTTGTGCAGAGTCAGCAGCGTGGGTAGTAGCGTGGCCCGCTGCTGGTGCCACATGGGTTGTGCCACCATCACTATCACCACCACTGCCTGCTCCCTCACTCACATCATTCATACCCATCGTAACAATATCGTCATCTTCACTATCAGGTCGTGGTGTAGGGCCATGGGATGTGCTCCCAGAGTTTCTCCTTCCCCATAGAACAGCATATGAAACACTACCAGACCGCATGCTACGTCGTACATACTGCCGCTTCACTGGGGAATATTCACCCTCACTGTCACAACTAGAACTGCTTTCAATGACCTTGAAATCGCTATTACTATCACATTCACTGCTAACATCTGGGTGTTGTACACGACCAAATAGTTTCATCCTGGTACAGGTGAACGTGAACGTGAACAAGCCGGCCCAGCACCAGAGGTGGAAGGTTGTGGGTCATCTGGGTTTTCATCACTAAATAATTAGGTTATCCTGGACACTTTTTTCGGTCACACTCACTTCAAAACCCTGGAATTCACTGTCACTCACATTTTCATCGCTGTTAGAGCTATCACTTGGGAACAAAAGACCTCCAATCCGCCGAGGAGTGAGGAACTTCTTACCGCGAGGCATGGTGAAAATGGACTACCAAGATGGCGTTCCCACAATGCACCGCTGAGTCCCAGGTTTTTTTCACAGGGTGCACACCGACCACTGAGACCCATTCTCTCACATGTAGGCCTACCAGACCTTTCCCGCTTGATTTGAAGCCGCTAGAATTTATGCGTATAAATACGTCGGAAACAGTGGCGCGTAAGACGTATTTATACGGCGTAAACAGTCAAAGGGTTAAACTAGGATTGGTTAGAGGTATGGGTTTAGAAATGAAAAATAATGAGTATGGATATATATTTATATACTCATAAATTCTAGCAGTTTCAAATCAAGCAGGAGAAAGCTGGTAGGCCCACATGTGAGAGAATGGGTCTGTGTGGTCAATTTTTTTTTTTTTTTCCCAACAAGTTGGCCGTCTCCCACCAAGGCAGGGTGACCCAAAAAAGAAAGAAAATCCCCAAAAAGAAAATACTTTCACCACACTCACACATTATCACTGTTTTTGCAGAGGTTCTCAGAATACAACAGTTTAGAAGCATATACATATAAAGATACACAACATATCCCTCCAAACTGCCAATATCCCAAACCATTTCCAGGACTGAAGTCCTACTATATGAAAATAACCGGTTTCCCTGAATCCCTTCACTAAATATTACCCTGCTCACACTCCAGCAGATCATCAGGTCCCAAATGGTGGTCAGTGTGCACCATGTAAAAAAAAATCCCGGAGCCCTCAGTGCATAATGAGAAAAAAAATCAGACTTTTTTTTTTTAATTAGAATGCCAACTTTGTGGTCTATTTTCATATAATATTTATGGTTGTATTCTTGATTTCTTGGTCTCATTTGATAGAATGGAAAACATATTATAGAAATAGAGGTGATTTTGATTGGTTTTACTATAAAAAAAACTGGAAATGGAGCTCAAAGTAGGGGAAATGTTTGATTTTTGCCATTGTTCAAAAGTAAACAAATGATGTCATTGTCCAATAAATGTCCAAGTAGCCATTCTAATATGCAGTCATGAATGGGTTGACATTATTTGTACAATTATTACAATATTGAAGTAGTCTGCATAGCAGTAAATCTTCTATTTTTGTTTGAATAAAAATTTAATATAGAAAGCAAGAGTAATATCAGAGGGGCCTGGAGACGCAACTGATGAACAAAGAAAATTTTATTTTAGAGCCAGGAATGTCTGCATTGTTCATTCTGGACCTTATTTTGAAATTGTCATATTTTTTAATTTTCGTGAAATTGGCCAAATTGCAAATTTCTGACCATGTTATTGGGTAGTTGAAATCGGTAAATGGGCAGTTTCTTGTACTCAATTGATATAAAAAATTGAGTACTAAAGAAATAGCTATGCGTTTGGTCGACTGGAACAATGGAATTAGCCGAAAATAGGGCTCAAAGGGGGCTAAATTGCCGATTTGTAAATATCACCGAGGTTGCTAACTTCACGAGAGCATAATTCCGTAATTTTTCCATCAAATTTCGTTCTTTTGGTGTCATTACAATCAGGAAAAGATTCTCTATCATTTCATGAGAAAAAATAATTTTTTTTTTAAATTTTGCGACACCAGGAGGCACCTCAGGATTGGGAGTTACAACAGTCAAGGGGTTAATAATAACAGTCATGGAGTAATGCTGGTAATGATAATTTCAGAAATTGTTTAAAAGCAAAAGTGAATAGGAAAAATGTGCAGAAGAAAAAACATATGATGGTATTTTATGCTTACTGTCGAAGTGCAAGAAATACGATTAATGAACTACGTTAGGTAGCGTGCACTGGGAACTTTGATGTCATTGCATTAATTGAAACGTGGTATGATTTAAAGAGTCGGGATATGATTGCTGAATGTAATAATAAAGTGTTTAAGTTGTTCCATGTGGATAGATGTAGTTGGAAGTGGGGAGGAGTTGCATTATATGTTTGAGAAAATATTAATTGTTGCATAAAAACAGGTATAAAAATAGATGGAGTAGTAACAGAATCTGTTTGGGTAGAGTTTGTATAAGGTCAAGAAAAACTAATTCTAAGTGTAATATACCGACCTCCAGGCTTGGATCACGATAGAAGGAGACTTCTTTGGAGCGAAATTGTTAGTGCTTCTAGACACAATAACATAGTGATAGTAGGGGATTTTAACTTTAGTCAAATTGACTGGAATTCTTTGACCGGTAATCTGGAGTCCAGTGACTTTATGGAAACAGTTCAGGACTGTTTTCTGAAGCAGTGTGTAACAGAGCCTACCAGGGGTAATAATTTGCTCGACCTAGTCTTGTCAAATAAGGTAACACTCAGAAAATAATCTGGAGATCACTGAAGAGCTTGGCAAAAGTGATCACAAATCAACTTTAGCATTAACTAGGAATACAAGAATAATGATAATACGGTAAAAGTCCATGATTTTCGTTCTGCCGATTATAGTGGACTTAAGGAACACCTGTCTAATCTCGATTGGGGTTATCTAGCTAATGATTTTATTAACGATGATCATGCTAATGATTACGAAGGGATCTGTGTTTATGATTTTTTTATTAATAATGTACACCGTGTTCAGAGTATATACATTCCCCAGAGAGAAATTAGGTCTAATAATAACGATCCCAAATGGGTTAACAGGAGGCTAAAGCATCTATTAGGGGAGAAAAAGGGAATTTATAGGCACATCAGAAGAGGAGAGGTTAACCTTACTGACCAATATGCTCAGCTTAAAAAAGAAGTAAAAAAGGGGATTAGAAAGGCTAAACGTGATTATGAAATTAGAGTTGCTAATGAATGAAACACCAATCCAAAGTGGTTCTTTCAAGTGTATAGGACGAAGGTGAAGGAAAAAGTAAGACCTCTGAAAATTGGGAATGGACAGCTGATGGATAACGAACCAGAAATGTGTTCCTTATTTAATGACTATTTTTTGTCAGTTTTTACACAGGAAGATGTAAATGAGATTCCAGAAATTAACATTTATTCAGTTCCTGATGAATTCAAATTAACTAATATTACTGTCACGAGGGACATGGTTATCAAACAGATAGACAAACTGAAGCAAAATAAGTCCCTGGGGCCCGATGAGTTGTTTTCCAGGGTACTTAAGGAATGCAAGATGGAACTTAGTCAGCCATTAACAAGTGTGTTTAATGCATCCATCCTTACTGGTGTTGTGCCAGAGTTGTGGAAGATGGCTAATGTGGTTCCTATATTCAAATCGGGGATAAGTCCGTTCTTTCAAATTACCGTCCAGTAAGCCTGACATCTATAGTGGGCAAGTTATTAGAATCAATTATAGCTGACATTATTAGAAGTCACCTTGAAGAGCATAATTTAATTAATGAATCTCAGCATGGATTCACGAGAGGTCGTTCCTGCCTGACAAATTTACTGACTAGGGTTGCTAAGCTTGAGATATGGCAACTGATGGAAGAAAACAAGAGGATTCGAAGTAATCCTCCTGTTGTGAGTCCTCAGGTCAAGAGAGGAACCTGGTCAGTGGCTGGCCAACATGGAACCAAGCTGAAAATCAAGAAGACTGTTGGAGTGGCGGAAACAACGAAGATCCAGAAGACTGCTGTGGAGACTTCCAACCCATTTTTGGTGTTACCAGACGAATGTGTGTTGTCTACTGGAAACGTCGCAGTGAGTACCAAGGAATCATTGGCAGAGGAGAGTGAGTCGACATCCCTTGAAACACCAATGAAGACCATTGAAAACATCACTACGAACTCCACCAGTGAAGGTAAGAACATTGTTTTAGTTGGGGACAGTCAAATGAACTTTATGGATAGGGCATTTTGTCTTAGGGCAGGAAGAGGAGGCAGAGGGTATGTTTTCCTGGGGCTGGGATGGGGGATATTGTTAGCCGTCTGGACGACATCATGAAAGGTAATGGGAGCAATCCTATTATCTGCCTCAGTGCGGGAGGCAACGATGTTGGCAGATGTAGGAGTGAAGACCTGATTAGCAGGTATAGGACAGCAATAGAGATAATTAGGAAGAAGGGTGGGAACCCTGTGATATGTGGCATTTTGCCCAGGAGAGGAGTTGGAAATGAATGGTTGTCCAGGGCAACTGGTGTCAACTGCTGGCTGGACAAACACTGTAAGGAAAATGCAGTGACATTCATAGACAACTGGGACCTCTTCTATGGTAGAAATGGCATGTATGCCAGGGATAGGATTCACTTATCTAGGTTTGGGGTGGGAGCACTGGCCAATGCAATGGAGGGAGCTGTTAGGTCTTTAAACTAGAAATAGATAGTGGTATGGGTTTTCATGGAAAATCAATATATTCTGAGTGTAGCGATAGTGTGAGTTTTAAGGAAACCAGTTATAGGAAGAATGAGGAAGAATTATTGGTGAACATAGGAAAGCCAGTGGTATTAGGTGATAAGGAGAGTAGCAAGCATAGTGGAGGAACAGAAATCAGCAGGAAGAAAAAAGAGAAGGGAGGGTTTCTGAAAATATATTATACTAACAGTTGTAGTGTGAGAAATAAGATGGACAAATTGAGATTAGTTGCAAGTGCGGGTAACATTGATGTTTTTGCCATAACTGAGACGTGGTTTAATATGAAAAATAGGGACATGCTTGCTGAATGTCACATTCAAGGTTTTAAATTGTTCCAAGAAGACAGAAATATCGGAAAGGGGGGTGGGGTGGCACTCTATGTCCGAGATCGTTTAAATTGTTGCATAAAATCTGGTAAAGAGTCCGAAACACATTCTGAGTTTGTTTGGGTAGAATTTTCAGAAGGGCATGACAAATTTATTTTAGGCGTGATATACCGTCCCCCAAACTTGGATAGAGACCAAGGAATACTACTGTGGGAGGAAATTGTTAAGGCCACAAGGTACGATAACATAATTCTAGGAGACTTTAACTTTAGCCAGATTGACTGGAATCTTTTTGACAGGGAATTTAGAATCTAATGGCTTTTTAGAAGTAGTTCAGGATTGTTTTTTGAAGCAGTTTGTGACAGAACCTACAAGGGGTAATAACCTGCTTGACTTGGTTCTGGCAAACAATGAATCACTTGTTAATAATTTAGAAATTTCAGAGGAGCTTGGCACAAGTGACCACAAATCATTGAATGGAAGTATGATATTAGGGATAACTCAGTAACAGTCCCAGATTTTCGCTTAGCAGATCACAATGGGCTTAGAGAACACTTATCTGTTGATTGGGGTAACGAAGAGAGCTATGAATATGAGAGTTTTCTAAACACTATACATGCTGCCTGGAGAACATTTATCCCATGTAAAGAAATTAGATCGAATAGAAATGACCCAAAATGGATGAATAATAGACTCAAATATCTTTTAGGACAGAAAAAAGGAATTTATAGGCGCATCAAAAGAGGTGAGGGTCATCTTATGAATCAGTATATTGACATTAAGAGGGACATTAAAAAGGGGTTAAGAAAAGCTAAACGGGACTATGAAATTAAAGTTGCTAGGGATTCAAAAACTAACCCAAAAAGTTTTTTCCAGGTTTATAGAACAAAAGTTAGAGATAAGATAGGTCCCCTTAAAAATAACTCTGGGCATCTTACTGACAAGGAGAATGAAATGTGCTCTATTCTTATTAATTATTTCTCTCAGTTTTCACTCAGGAGGACACAAACAATATCCCAGTAATAAATTTTGATAGTGGGCTTGAAGACGATAAATTATGCAATATCATAGTCACTAGTGAAATGGTTATCAAACAGATAGACCGACTGAAGCAAAATAAATCCCCAGGCCCTGATGAACTTTTTTCTAGGGTTCTTAACCTGTAAACGGTTAAGAACCTATATACAGTAGGGCCCCACTTATACGGCAGGTTAGGTTCCAGGCTACCGCTGTAAAGCGGAAATCGCCATAAAGTAGAACACCCTTTTTTTCCCCCTTATAAATGTATACAAAGAACTTTGTCCTTGGAGGCAAAGAGGGGAATGTATGAGAGTAGAGTTTTACCAACACTCTTATATGGGTGTGAAGCATGGGTGATGAATGTTGCAGCGAGGAGAAGGCTGGAGGCAGTGGAGATGTCATGTCTGAGGGCAATGTGTGGTGTGAATATAATGCAGAGAATTCGTAGTTTGGAAGTTAGGAGGAGGTGCGGGATTACCTAAACTGTTGTCCAGAGGGCTGAGGAAGGGTTGTTGAGGTGGTTCGGACATGTAGAGAGAATGGAGCGAAACAGAATGACTTCAAGAGTGTATCAGTCTGTAGTGGAAGGAAGGCGGGGTAGGGGTCGGCCTAGGAAAGGTTGGAGGGAGGGGGTAAAGGAGGTTTTGTGTGCGAGGGGCTTGGACTTCCAGCAGGCGTGCGTGAGCGTGTTCGATAGGAGTGAATGGAGATGAGTGGTTTTTAATACTTGACGTGCTGTTGGAGTGTGAGCAAAGTAACATTTATGAAGGGGTTCAGGGAAACCGGCAGGCCGGACTTGAGTCCTGGAGATGGGAAGTACAGTGCCTGCACTCTGAAGGAGGGGTGTTAATGTTGCAGTTTAAAAACTGTAGTGTAAAGCACCCTTCTGGCAAGACAGTGATGGAGTGAATGATGGTGAAAGTTTTTCTTTTTCGGGCCACCCTGCCTTGGTGGGAATCGGCCAGTGTGATAATAAAAAAAAAATAAGAATACTAGATAACAAGTTTACACCAACATATATTAAGTTAGCAATAGAACTAAGCATCAAAAAACAATAAAAAAGCACAATACACACACAGTGCCCTCATTACTTACCTTAAAATATTTATAGTCTTAATCTAGGGTGAGATGAGTAGTATTTATCGTAAGAAATCAAGTGTGGTATGTATGGTAGTCAGCCGGGCTACCATACCAGGCCATCCCACCTACACATAATATTCTATTACATTTAAGCATCCCAGAGCGATAAAATGCATATACAGTTTACTCATTACTTACCTTAAATTTTTTGTAGTCTTAATGTTGGGTCAGGAGTGAGTAAACGAGATAAAACGAATGAGAGAGAGAGAGAATGAGTACATGAGGGAGGACAGGCGCAGAGTTATGTAAACAAACCAGGCGAATGTAAGTTTTGTAAACAAAGTGTACACGTCTGGTTTGTGTACAAGTTACATTGTGTACAAGCTGTCTCTACATTTATACGGTAGAATAAATAAACAAGAACACTTCCATTCTCATGTAACACCATTTTTAGAAGAAATGACGCTCTGAGTGAAGGCAATGGAAATAAGTCACTCTGACTTTTTTGGGTTATCCTAGGTTCTCTACACATATGCTGTTATGTATGATAATCTATGTAACTGTATTTGTTTATACCTGGATAAACTTACATACATACGAAAGGAATAATTTTCTACAGTTACCCCAGTAACACATTTTCTCTTATGTTAGACTAGAGAAAGTGTTATTCTTGCCATCACTTATACAAGTTAATTGGCTACGACATCTCATATTTATGTTTGTTTATTCTGTTGTGGGGTGTATTTATCATCTTTATATGTTATGTATCGTGTTTATTATATAATTTTGAAAAAAATATCATGGATGGATTAATGAAAATGTGTATATTAACGTAATATATGACATTTAATGAGACTCGATGATTATTATCATTACTAATATGACGTCTCGAGACATAAGGCACTCTTACTGATTTTAATGTGTACCTGCACTCCAGCACAGTATGTAAGTTTATTTACATACAGGTATACATAAGTATAATCAGAGTATATATGAAATAACTTTTAAAAACACTTGAAATTTTGTTGTTTCCAGACATAATGGAGAGACTTAGTGCTTGGATCTCACAGAATGTAAACAAACCGGGTGGGGCGTGGAGACCGTATTAGAAAGTCAGGTGGGGGGAGCCGTAGAGCGAGTTTTGGTCATAATTTGAAATGACCGTATTAGCGGGACACTGTAAAGCAAAACGCCGTAAAGCAGGGCCCTACTGTATACATTTTTTCAACATTTGAAACTATGTAAAAAAAGTAGATTTTTTTTTTTTACATTTGAAAACGTGTAAAAAACTTTGATCTACTTTTTTTTTTTGTTATATTTGAAAATATGTAAAAAAACGTAGATCTACTTTTGGAGCACTACGCATATGAACGTAGATCTGCTTGGACCATTTACGGGTTAAAGAGTGTAAATTGGAGCTTTGTGAAGTGTTGACTAATATTTTTAATATTTCTCTTCAAACAGGTGTAGTGTCTGATATGTGGATGATGGCTAATGTAATTCCTATTTTTAAAGCAGGGGACAAGTCGTTATCATCAAATTACCGCCCAATAAGCTTAACCTCAATTGTAGGCAAATTACTAGAGTCATTTATATCTGATATTATAAGAAGCCATCTCGATAGGCATAATTTGATTAATGATACTCAACATGGATTCACCAGGGGCCATTCCTGCCTAACTAATTTATTAACTTTCTTCAGTAAGGCTTTTGAGGGGATTGTTCATGATAAAGAATTCGACATTGTTTATTTAGATTTTAGTAAGGCTTTTAATAGAGTACCACATCAGAGACTGTTGAAGAAAGTGGCTGCTCATGGCATTGGGGGAAAAGTGCTGTCATGAATCGAGTCATGGCTCACTAATAGGAAGCAGAGAGTGTGCATAAATGGGGTTAACCCTTTCAGGGTCCAGAGGCCAAATTTCAAAGTGTGCACCAGGGTCCAAGAATTTTCAAAAAATAATTTTGTTATTTTTTCCTATGAAATGGTAGAGAATCTTTTTCTGAAGGAAATAAAACAAAAAGTACGAAATTTGATGGAAAATTGACGAAATTTTGCTCTCGTGAATTTTGATGTGTCTGCGATATTTGCCCATTGGCGATTTTGCCAAGTTTGACATAAGAACATAAGAATGGAGGAACACTGCAGAAGGCCTACTGGCCCATGCGAGACAGGTCCTTATCAAAACGACCTCTACCTTAAGCTACCCAATAAATAACTCCCGTACCCAATGACACCAATCAAACCCAGCCACTCCCACTCATATATTTGTCCAGTCTCTTCTTAAAGCTACCCAAGGTCCTAGCCTCTATCACCCCACTGGGAAGATTGTTCCACCCATCTACAACTCTGTTAGAAAACCAGTACTTACCTATGTCCTTTCTAAACCTAAATTTATCCAACTTAAATCCATTATTTCTGTTTCTTACCTGGCTAATTACAGTATTCCAGTCAACCAAATTCTTAGCTATTTCACTAGTATTACTTCTATCGACTGAGCACAAGAAATCACCAAGTCAACTGTTTCAACAACAAAATAAAGTCAACGGAAATTGGTAATTTGGCCAATTTAATGCAAAGTTCAAAATATTCCAGTTTCAAAATAGGGTCCAGAATAAACAGTGCAGGCATTCCTGGCACTAAACTAATACTTCCTCTGTTCATTAGTTACTTTTCAGGCTTTACAAATGAATTCCATTTTTATTTTTTATTCACATATTGAATTTTTATTCAAATAAAAAAATAGAAGATTTACTGTTATGCAATATTGTAATAATTGTATAAATAATATCACCACATTTGTGAATGTATATTAGACCCATCAGCTATCATGTATTAGACTTGTGAGGTCATTTGTTTACTCTCGAACATCGGCAAAAATTTAACATTTCTGCTAATTTGAACTCAATTGCAAGCCATTTCCAGGACTAAAACCAATCAAAATCATCTATTTCTGTAGTATATCTTCCATTCTATCAAATGAGATCAAGAAATTGCTAATACAATTATAAAAAACATATGAAAAAATACTGCAAAGTCGCTGTTTTAATCGAAAATTACGGTCTCATTTTTTTTTCTCTCATTATGCACTGTTTGCTGCAGGATTTGTTTTATGTGGTACACACATACCACATAGATGTATTCTCTCATATCTAGGCCCAAATTTACTGCTCACAGCTTATCAGAGTGAGCTGAGCTCATGGCGTAGCTCTACGGTTTGGACCCTGAACTTAAAGCCATAGATCTTAAGAACATAAGAAAGGAGGAACACTGCAGCAGGCCTGTTGGCTCATACTAGGCAGGTCCTTTACAATCAGTCCCACTAACAAAACATTTGCCCAACCAATTTTCAATGCCACCCAAGAAATAAGCTCTGTTAACCCTATCTACTCATATGCAAGTCCCACTCAAATCCAACCCCTCTCACTCATGCATTTATCCAACCCAAATTTGAAACTACCCAAGGTTTTAGCCTCAATAACCCAGCTAGGTAGACTGTTCCACTCATCAACTACCCTATTTCCAAACCAATACTTTCCTATATCCTTTCTAAATCTAAACTTGTCTAATTTGAATCCATTACTGCGGGTTCTCTCTTGGAGAGATATCCTCAAGACCTTATCTATATCACCTTTATTAACCCCTTCAGGGTCCAAGGCCAAAATCTGAAGTGGTGTTCCACTGTCCAAGAAATTTTGAAAAAAAAATTTACTTTTTCTTACAGAATTAAAGAGTATATTTTTGTGAAGGTAATAAGACAAAAAAAAAAAAAAATTTCTGATCAGTACTTACCGAGATACAGCGGTGGGAAGTTGACCCAAAATGACCGGGTGGCGGCAACATCAGTGACTTCCGCAAAATCCCATTTTTTTATTTTACATTTTTTATACTTTTTTCTTTTCTTTTCTATTTTTTTCTTTTTCTAATAACATTTGTTGCCTGTGAGACCAATATAATGTATATTGTATAAGTGTACACTCATTGTATTCCACGCAATAACTGCACTAATTTGTTTATCATTATATTGCTTACAAAACTTGTTTACAAGTTTATTGTAAACAAAATGATGAAAATATTAGTGCAGTTATTGTGTTGAATACAACAGTACCATATAGTACCATATGGTACAATGGTGCCATAGGGTGCAATTGTACCATATGGTACAATGGCACCATATGATACAATGGTGCCATATGGTACAATATGGCACAATGGCACATGATACAATGGTACCATGTGATACAGTGGTACCATATGGTATGATGGCACCATTTGGTATAATGGTACCATATGATACAATGGTACCATATGGTGTAATGGTACCATATGGTACATTGTACCATACAGTACAATGATACCATATCGTTCATTGTACCATATGGTACTGTTGTATTCAACATAAACACTAATATTTTCATTATTATTTTGTTTACAATAGTTGTTTACAACAAAAATATGCAAAAATGTTGTATATTAGTAATGTTCTATTATATATTTACAAGTGTACAGGAACTTTACGTGTTCCTTGAGGTGGATGACAAAGCACTTTGTCTGGGAAACTGTGGAGTCAGTAGCTAGCTTGCGTCGCCACTCACTCAGTCTTGGCTGGTGTCTCATGCCACCAACACCTATTGACCATATGGTACACGGTATCATATGTTACATGGTACCATATGGTACATTGTACTATATGGTATAGGGTACCATGCAGTACAGGATAACATATGGTGCAGGGTACCATATGGTACAGGGTACCATATGGTACAGGGTACCATATGGTACAGGGTACCATATGGTACAGGATACCATATGGTACAGGGTACCATATGGCACAGGGTACCATATGGTGCAGGGTACCATACAGTACAGGACACTATATGGTACAGATACAGGGATAACTATTGAAATAAGTCACCCTGACTTTTTTGGGTTATCCTAAGATTTTATACGTATGCTGCTATGTATGATAATCTACGTAATTGTATTTCTGTACACCTGAATAAACTTACTCAAGTGCATGTGGCATCACTTGTAAGTTTATTTAGTTATACACAAATAAAGTTACATAGAATATCATACTTAGTAGCATATGTTTGGAGAACCTAGGATAACCCAAAAAAGTCAGACAGACTTATTTCCATTAGGGTCCCTGTACCCTGTACCATATGGTATAATGTACCATATGGTACAATGTACTATATGGTACATTGTACCATATGTTACCATTGTACCATATGATACCATTGTACCATATACCATTGTATGACATGGCACCATTGTACTATATGGTACCATTGTACCATATGGCACAATGGTACCATATAGCTCAAAACCATAGAATTCATCTTCAGCTCCACTTCCATCAGTCTTAGAACTGTAAGTTGTGAAGAGGAGAGTCAGAATTCGCCCGAGAGACGGAGAGGAGTGGGGAGTGAGAGCTTCCCTGCTGCCAGGCACTATGAACAAAGCTACTTTGCTGGTGTTCCCATAATGCCATGTGGGCGTCCAGATTTTTTTCTATGGTGTGCACACTGACCACCCAGGCCCATTCTCTCAGATGTAGGCCTACCAGCCTTGTCCTAAATTTGGCGCCGCTAGAATTTTGGCATAGATCTACGGTTTGGACCCTGAACGTAAAGCCGTAGATTTACGGGACGGACCCTGAAAGGGTTAATACCCATCTTCCACTTGTACACTTCGATCATGTGTCCCCTCATTCTTCGTCTAACAAGTGAATGTAATTTAAGGGTCTTCAATCTTTCTTCATAAGGAAGATTTCTAATGCTATGTATTAATTTAGTCATTCTGCGCTGAATGTTTTCTAACTAATTTATGTCTATTCTGTAATATGGAGACAAGAACTGGGCTGCATAATCTAGGTGAGGCCTTACTAATGATGTATAAAGCTGTAATATAACCGCTGAACTTCTGTTCCTTACACTTCTTGAAATAAATCCCAGTAATCTGTTTGCCTTATTACGTATGCTTAGGCATTGCTGTCTTGGTTTTAGGTTGCTCCTTATCATAACCCCCAAGTCCTTTTCGCAATCTGTATGGCTAAGTTCTACATTATTTAACTTATAAGTGCTAGGGTTGTGGATACTCCCGAGCTTCAGAACCTTGCATTTATCTACATGTTCTTATGTAGTTGATGAGTGGACCGGTCTGCCTAGTAGGGTGATCAAAGCTAAAACCTTGGGTAATTTCAAATCTAGGTTGGATAAATACATGAGTGAGAGGGGTTGGATTTGAATCGGGCTTGCACATAAGTAAATAGGATTATCAAAGCTTATTGGAAATAAATGGTACAAAATACCGACACAATGGAAATATAAACACATATGACAATGTTTTGCCCACACAGTGGGCTTTTTCAAGTCACAAACAGATCTACCTGGGGTGGAAGGTACGCGAGTATTTATAGTCAGGTTCAGAATGCTGTGGTCAGGTGGAGAATGCTGCATCTGGTGATCTACCAAGTAGGGTTATAGAGTCTAAAATCTTGGGTAGCTTGGAAGGGAGATTGGATAAGTTTGTGAGCAGACCTTCTGCAGTGTTCCTCCATTCCTATGCTCTTATGTTCAACAAGGTCGATGAAATCGCTGGCTGGAATAGGAAGATCAAGTGAATCGTCAATTTTCTTGCGCAAGAGATCGATGGCTTGTGTAGTAGGTACAGTGGACCCCCGCTTAACGATCACCTCCCAATGTGACCAATTATGTAAGTGTAGTAAGTGTATTTATGTAAGTGCATTTGTACGTGTATGTTTGGGGGTCTGAAATGGACTAATCTACTTCACAGTATTCCTTATGGGAATAAATTCTGTCAGTACTGGCACCTGAAAATACTTCTGGAATGAAAAAAATATCGTTAACCGGGGGTCCACTGTACTTTGGTGAATAGGGAAGTTACGTCAAGGCTGGAAAGTTTCTTGTTCCTGATGTTGATGTTGCGAATGCGTTTGAGAAGATCACCCAAGTGTTTGAGATGTGCTGGCTCATATCTTTGGGAATAGGCAGTGCTCCCCACCAACTCTCAGGAATTCTCGCAAAACACCTCTCTGAAACTCTTGGGCACTATCAGTCCAGCACATCTCAAACACTCAGGTGATCTTCTCAATCGCATTCGCAACATCAACATCAGGAACAAGGGAACAAGAAACTTTCCAGCCTTGACGTAACTTCCCTATTCACCAAAGTACCTACTACACAAGCCATTGATCCCTTGCGCAAGAAAATTGACGATTCACTTGATCTTCCTATTCCAGCCAGCGATTTCATCGATCTTGTTGAACTACATGTTGGCTTTACGTGTTTCTCTTTCGAAAATCACCTCTTTCAGCAGACTTTTGGACTACCCATGGGTTCGCCACTCAGTGCTATCCTGGTGAACCTATACATGGAACATCTGGAAGCCGAACGTTTCTCCACCATTATTCCATCGTCTGCCACCTGGCTCCGTTATGTTGACGACATTCTCCTCATAACTCCCAGACGCGTCAGCGTTCAAGCTCTCCAAGACAAGCTCAACCAGGTCGAGCCCTCAATCCAGTTCACACTTGAAGAAGTCGACAACACTCTTCCTTTTCTTGATGTTCTTCTCTGCAAAGCTGACCATGAACTTCATTTTAAAGTCTATCGAAAACTCACCAACCAAAACGATCTTCTCCACTTCTACTCTCACCATGACACCAAAACTAAACGTGGTGTAATTATAGGCTTCTTCCTGCGCGCACTCAGAATCTGCAGCAATGAGTTCCTTGAGGAAGAATGCACTATAATTGAACAAGTATTTTCCAAACTCCACTATCCTCGTCACTTCATCAGAGACTGCAGACGACGGGCATTAAACATCTTCAACACACCCAGAGAAGACACTGCCAAGAAGAGATACATAGTCCTCCCCACCAACTCCATTGCCAAACATGTTTCCAACATCTTTTCCAATACCTCATTCCAAGTATCTACCTCCACAACCACGACCATCAAGGACATTACCAGTAATAGACAGGACAAGCTTCCATCCTCTGCAGAGGTATACATAATCCCTTGTAATGACTGTAGCAAATTATACATGAGCGAAACATCAAGAGACCTCCAAACACGTATTTCAGAACACCAGTACGCAAGCAGGTCTAACGATATAAGGAATGCCTGTGTACTACACCGTAATTCACACAACCATTTAATAAACTACAGAAACTCAAGACTTATTGCCAGAGAAGACAACACTCAATACTGAAGAATCCTGGAATCATCGCTTATCTCTATGACCAACAACTTCAACCAGAACAATGGCTTCTATAACATAGCTGAACCACTTGCCAAGAAACTTCTTCATCGCTATCCCACATAAGAGCATAGGAATGGAGAAACACTTCCAAGCTACCCAAGATTTTAGACTCTATAACCCCACTCTGTAGATCATCAGATGCAGCATTCTCCACCTGACCACAGCATTCTGAACCTGACTATAAATACTCGCATACCTTCCACCCCAGGTAGATCTGTTTGTGACTTGAAAAAGCCCACTGTGTGGGCGAAACGTTGTCAATAAAGGATCACATTATACTGTGTATGTGTTTATATTTCATCAAAGCTTATTGCTTGGGTAGCATTATTCTGTTGGTGGGTTGGATTTGCGAAGGACCTGCCTAGTATGGGCCAACAGGCCTATTGCAGTGTTTCTCCTTTCTTATGTTCTTATGAGTGGGGTTGGATTTGAGTGGGACTTGCACATGGGTAAATAGAATTATCAAAGCTTATTTCTTGGGTAGCATTGAAAATTGGGTTGGGCAAATATTTTGTTAGTGGGATGGATTGTGAAGGACCTGCCTAGTATGGGCCAACAAGCCTGCTGCAGTGTTCCTCCTTTCTTATGTTCTTATGTTGATGGTAACGACTTGTCTCCTGCTTTAAAAATAGGAGTTACATTAGCCATCTTCCACATATCAGACACCACTTGTTTGAAGAGATAAATTAAAAATATTAATTAATGGTTCACAGAGTTCCGTTTTGCATTCCTTAAGAACCCTTGAAAAAAGGTCATCAGGACCCGGCGATTTATTTTGTTTCAGTCAGTCTCTTTGTTTCATAGCCATTTCACTAGTGACTGTGATGTTACATAATTTATCTTCAGGCCCACTATAAAAATTAATTACTGGGATATTGTTAGTGTCTTCCTGTGTAAAAACCGAGAGAAAATAATTATTTAAAATCGAGCATATTTTGTTCTCTTTGTCAGTAAGATGCCCATAGTTATTTTTAAGGGGACATATCTTATCTCTAACTTTTGCTCTATACACCTGGAAAAAAAACTTTTGGGGTTTTTGAATCCCTAGGAACTTTAATTTCGTACTCCCGTTTACCTTTTCTTATCCCCTTTTTAATGTCCCTTTTAACCCTTTGACTGTCGCAAGCCCCTTTCTAAAACTGTCATACTTGTATGTTGCAAATTTTTTGGGAAAAAAAAATTATTTTTTCTTATGAAATGATAGAGAATCTTTTCCTGATGGTAATGACACCAAAAGTACAAAATTTGGTCGAAAACTCACGGAATTACGCTTCCATGAAGTTAGCGGTCTTGGCGACATATATGCATTGGAGATTTCGCTGACTTTGAGCCCTGGTCTTGGCCAATTCTGTTGTTCCAGTTGACCAAACTCATAGCTATTTCTTTAGAACTCCATTTTTTCTATCAGTTGAGTACAAGAAACTGGCCATTTACTGATTTGAACTACCCAATAAAGTGGTCAGAAATTGGCAATTTGGCCAATTTCATGCAAATTAAAAAAGATACCAATTTCAAAATAGGGTCCAGAATAAACAATGTAGACATTCTTGGCACTAAAATAACATGTCCTCTGTTCATTAGTCATGTCTCTAGGCCCCTCTTATATTATTATTGCTTTCTATTTTGATTTTTTATTCATACCTAAAGTCAGTGCCTGATCAGCCAGGCTGTGGCTCGTACGTTGGTTTGCGTGCAGCCAGCAGCAACAGCCTGGTTGATCAGGCGCTGATCCACCAGGAGGCCTGGTCACAGACCGGGCCGCGGGGGCATTGACCCCCGAAACTCTCTCCAGGTAAACTCCAGGTAATACAAAAAATACAAAATTTACTGTTATGCAGACTACTGCATTATTGTAAAAATGGTATAAATAATATCAGTGCACTAGTGAAAGAATATTAGACTCCCCAGTTGACGTGTATTGGACGTGTGGTGTGATTTGCTTACTCCTGAACATTGGTAAAAATCGAACATTTCCTCTACTTTGAGCTCAATTTCAAGGTCGTTTTCATCGTGAAACTAATCTCTATTTCTGTAATACGTTTTCCATTTTATCACTTGAGACCATGAAAATGAGAATACAACGTTAAATACCATACGAAAATCCACCTCAAAGTCGGCATTTTAATCTCCAAAAAACGGTCGCTTTTTTTTTTATCATTTTGCACTGCATGCTGCAGGACTTTTTTATGTGGTGCACACTGACCACACAGACCCATTCTCTCACATGTGGGCCTACCAGCTTTCTCCTGCTTGATTTGAAGCCGCTAGAATTTACGCATATAAATACGTCCAAAACAGTGGAGCATAAGACCTATATATACAACCAAAACAGTCAAAGGGCTAATGTCAGTATACTGATTCATAAGATGACCCTCACCTCTTTTGAAACATCTATAAATTCCTTTCATCTGCCCTAAAAATATTTGAGCCTATTATTCATCCATTTTGGGTCATTTTTAATCGATCTAATTTCTTTATACGGGATAAATGTTCTATGGGCAGCATGTATAGTGTTCAGAAAGCTGTCATATTGATAGCTCTCTTTGTTACCCCAGTCAACAGATAATAAGTGATCTTCTGTTGACTGGTGCTAAGCGAAAATCTGAGTCCATTACTGAATTATCCCTACTGTCATACTTCCATAATATGCTAAAGGTAATTGATTTGTGATTGCTTGTGCCGAGTTCCTCTGTAATTTCTAAATTATTAACAAGGGTTTTCTTGTTTGCCAGAACGAAATCAATTGCAATATATAAATAAACCGTAGAGTTGATAATAACTCAACTCATAGGGCTTCACAAAGCTGGAATGGATTAATCCCATTTCAGTTAATTTAAATGAGGAAAATTGACTCAGCATATGAACAAATCGGGATATGAACAAGGTCACGGAACGGATTAAATTCGTAAGCCGAGGTTCCACTGTATTTGTAGTCTTATTGTAGGACGAGAGGTGAGTTTTATTTGTAGGAAGACAGGTTTGGGGAGTGTGGTAGCCAGCCAGGTCAGCCCACCCCACCCACATATATTAGAATACGCCATTTAATTAAAGCATTCCAAAGTGATAAAATACATACACAGTACAATGGACCCTCGGGTAACTCGTTTAACCCGTTAACGGTCCAAACGTATATATATACATTTTTACCATTAGTGCCCCAAACGTATACAGGTCTCCCTCAACATTCACGTTTTCAGCTTTCGCGGGCTTCACACATTCGCGAATTCCCAACCGCCAAATTCCCAGCCACCAAATTCCCCGCCGCCAAATCATATTCAAGTTTCCCGCCACCTGCGAGTCCCTACTACCCTCCCACCGACCCCCGCAACTGGCAGCCAGCCCTCCCACCACTCAGTGTGGTGAGTGTTTTGTTTGTTCATTATTTGCTATTAAACTACAGTATAAATAATGTAAACCCATTCATGACTGCATATTGGAATGGATATTCGGACAGGTATTAGACGGTGACATCATGTGTTTACTCTTGAACACAGCAAAGAATTCAAACATTTCTGCTACTGCTAATAATAACAATAGTAATAACAATAGTAATAACAATAGTAATAACAATAGTAATAATAATAATAATAAAAATAATAATAATAATAATAATAATAATAATAATAATAATAATAATAATAAATGTGATATAATTGAAGAAGGAAGTTGTACAAAAATACGAGGGAGTGGTTGACACATCGTCAGTGTGGCTTTGTTTATGCTGGAGTGAGCATTAGTCTCCGTGCTCTTCCAAACATTTCACAATAATTCATTGTGTTTGGTGCTTGTAGATTGAGTGCGACTGGAGTGGTTGAGGCAGTGTTTGAGGCAGCGATTGAGGCAGCTGTTGAGGCAGCGATTAAGGCAGTGGTTGAGGCAGCGATTGAGGCAGTGGGTGAGGCAGCTGTTGACGCTGCTGTTGAGGCAGCGATTGAGGCAGTGGTTGAGGCAGCTGTTGAGGCAGCGATTGAGGCAGTGGTTGAGGCAGCTGTTGAGGCAGCAATTGAGGCAGTGGGTGAGGCAGCTGTTGAGGCAGCGATTGAGGCAGTGGGTGAGGCAGCTGTTGAGGCAGCGATTGAGGCAGTGGATGAGGCAGCTGTTGAGGCAGCGATTGAGGCAGTGGTTGAGGCAGCTGTTGAGGCAGCAATTGAGGCAGTGGGTGAGGCAGCTGTTGAGACAGCGATTGAGGCAGTGGGTGAGGCAGCTGTTGAGGAAGCGATTGAAGCAGTGGTTGAGGCAGCTGTTGAGGCAGTGAGTAAGGCAGCTGTTAAGGCAGCGATTGAGGCAGTGGGTGAGGCACCTGTTGAGGAAGCGATTGAGGCAGTGGTTGAGGCAGCGGTTGAGGCAGTGGTATTTAATAACATACATGTTATTAATAATAATAATACATGTTATTAATAATAATGATACATGTTATTAATAATATGTACTATTATTATTTATAACATATATGTTATTGAATACCACTGCTTCAACTGCTGAATTATTGTGAAATGTTTGGAAGAGCAGGGAGACTAATGCTCACTCCAGCATAAACAAAGCCACACTGACGATGTGTCAACCACTCCCTCGTATTTTTGTACAATTTCCTTCTTCAATTATATCGTATTATTATTATTATTATTATTATTATTATTATTATTATTATTATTATTATTACTATTGTTATTATTAGCAGTAGCAGAAGTGTTTGATTCTTTGCTGTGTTCAAGAGTAAACACATGATGTCACCGTCCAATACCTGTCCGAATATCCATTCCAATATGCAGTCATGAATGGGTTTACATTATTTATACTGTAGTTTAATAGCAAATAATGAACAAACAAAACACTCGCCACATTGAGTGGTGGGAGGGCTGGCTGCCAGTTGCGGGGGTCGGAGGGAGGGTAGTAGGGACTCGCAGTGGTTGAGGAATTGGTGGAGGCAGTGGTGGAGTCTGTGGTATTTAATAACATACATGTTATTAAAGCATAACGTGTATATATTTAGCACAATTTACGATGTTTTCATGTATTTTATGATTGTTCATGGTTCAACAAGTTAAGGAAGCACTATTATATTATATTTCCCTACAGTATATTGGGGCACCAAACATTCACGGTTTTTCAACATTCGCGAGGCTCTTGATCCCCTAACCCTCGCAAATGTTGAGGGAGACCTGTATATACGTTTTATTTGTCATACATTCAACATTGCCACGATAAGCCTGAGTCGCCTAGACATGAGAGAATGGGTGTGCACACTCACTGTGCGCCATATTAAAATAATTGGGGATGCACTAGCACGTTAAGAGAAAATACAATAAGTATCAGGGGCCCGAGACTGTTTAACTGCCTCCCAGCATACATAAGGGGGATTACCAATAGACCCCTGGCTGTCTTCAAGCAGGCACGGGACAAGCACCTAAAGTCGGTACCTGACCAGCCGGACTGTGGCTTGTACATTGGATTGCGTGCAGCCAGCAGTAACAGCCTGGTTGATCAGGCTCTGATCCACCATGAGTCCTGGTCACAGACCTGGCCGTGGGGGCGTTGACCCCCAGAACTCTCTCCAGGTAAACTCCAGGAAGCGAGAGCATCCAACCCCATTGTTTTGACAGGAGGTAGGCTTTTTTCTTGGCACATAAAAAAAAAACCCACAAAAATACACACACACTCGTTATGTGTGTGAGGAATGTAAAACACCATTGTGTATGAAACCATGTTTCAAAGAGTTCCACAAGCTGCAGAACTTCAAGGAACATGTCCAGTGTCTGTACATTTATATATATACGTATTATAAAACAATAGTAATAAAAAAAATTTTGTATTGTTTGTTTGTGTAAACAAGTTTTGTAAACAATATATTAATAATTATGTTTGTGGGCTTATTGTGTTGTATGCAACAAGTGTATATATGTACATTGCACCTCTTTTTGGACTCACAGGCCACATAAGTTACCTGAAAAAATAAAATTTTGAAAAAAAAGCAAGAAACCTTGGAATGCAAGTAAACCAAAGTTTATCGGGTGAGCGGCGTTTGTTGTTGTTGCCATACAAGGCTCATTTTCTGCCAACTTTACGCCTCTATATCTCGGTAGGTACTGATCGCAAAAATGTTTTTTGGGCTTAAAACAATCCGAAAATTAGTCTTAACATTTTCACAACATTTTGAAAATTCTTCGACACCAAGAAACACTTCAGGATTTGGGGTTGCGACAGCCAGAAGGTTAATATTGTTTATTATGTCATATTAGATGAATTGTGATAGATAAATAAGCCATAGAGATGATATTAGCGTCGTATTGAAGCATTATAAACTCTTTTCCCTCTTGCCTCCTATTTGTCTTCCATACGCCAACAAGAGTCAGTAAAGGTAAGTGTGATGTTAAATGTTCATTTATCCATTTTATTAGTGCTTTATATTTATTTGTCATTGTTTTTTGTATGTTTATCTATATTTTATCTTTAAAAAAAATATTTTTGGTTAATACTTTTGGCTATCTGAAATGGATTAATTGGATTTTCATTATTTCTTAGTGAAAATTAATTCGGCTAAAGGCAAAATCGGTTAAAGGCAAGCTCTCTGAAATGGATTAATGCCTTTACCCGAGGATCCACTGTACTCTGATAATTATACTTATATGTACCTGTACCTAAATATACTTGCACACTGTGCTGCCATGTAGATACACATTAAAATCACTAAGAGTGTCCCTCTAGTCTTAATGCCATAGTAATACAGTGGTCCCTCATATTTCCTAAGGCTCGAAAGTTGTAATTTTCAGAAATCATAACGTTTTTTTCGTCAAAACATTGTTGAAAAAATTGCCTGCAATGAGTACTGATATTTGTGAATTTAAGGCCAGCAAAGGCTGGTTTGAGAGTTAAGAACTGTAGTGGCATACACAGCGTGATAAGGCATGGAGAGGCTGCCAGTTCGGACAAAATTGCAACTACAAAATTCATAAGTGAATTCAAGGAGTACATACAGACTGAACAATTAAAACCACAACAAGTGTTCAATTGTGACAAAACAGGCCTCTTTTGGAAGAAAATGCCAAAGAGGACCTACATTACTCAGGAGGAAAAGGGACTGCCAGGACACAAGCCTATGAAAGACAGGCTGACACTCATATTTTGTAGTAATGCTAGTGGGATTTCAAAGTGAATCCGTTACTAGTGTACCATTCTGAAAATCCCAGAGCGTTCAAGGAAAACAATGTTATGAAGAGTAAATTGTGTGTGTTTGGAAAGCTAATAATAAGGCATGAGTCATGGGGAAATTTTCGTCGAGTGGTTCAATAAAGTGTTTGGCCCCAGTTTGAAGAATTACCTCCTGGAAAATAAATTTGATCTCAAGTGCCTCCTGCTAATGGACAATGCACCTGCTCAACATCCAAACTTCGATGACCTAATTCTGGAGGAGTATGGGTTTATCACAGTAAAGTTCTTGCCCCCTAATACTATTACTCTCCTCCAGCCGGTGGACCAGCAGATTATTTCAAACTTTAAAAAACTCTACACCAAAGCAATGTTTCAAAGGTGCTCTAATGTAACCTCAGACACTCACTTGACCCTAAGAGAGTTTTGGAAAGATCACTTCAGTATCCTCCATTGCATAAGCCTTATAGGTAAGGCTTGGGAGGGACTTTGAATTCTACTTGGAGAAAATTGTGGCCAGATTGTGTCCACAAGAGGGATTTTGAAGAGTTTGTGGCTGACCCTGATGAGCCTATGTCAGTTGTGAAATCTGTTGTGGCATTGGGGAGTTCCATGGGGTTGGATGTGAGTTTGGAGGATGTGGAAGAGTTGGTGGAGGACCACAACAAAGAGCTAACCACTGAGGAGCTGCAAGGGCTTCAGCTGGAACAGCAACAGACCCCAGCTCAGAATATTGCTGCAGAGGAGGAGGAAGAGAGAAGGAAGAAGTTGCCTTCTTTAGAAATTAAGGAGATTTTCGAAATATGGAGTAAAATGGAAAGATTTATAGAGAAACATCACCCTGACAAGGCTGTTGCAAGCCATGTCGGCAACATGTACAGTGACAAAGTCTTGGCCCATTTTAGGGAAGTTTTAAAGAGACGCCAGAAACAGAGCTCTCTGGACACTTTTTTTGTGAGACAGGACTCCAGTGACTCTCAAGCTGGTCCTAGTGGCATTAAGAAACAGAGAAGAGAAGTATGTAACCCCAGAAAAGGACTTGGTACCTGAGGTGTTGATGGAAGGGGATTCCCCTTCCAAACAGTAACTAATCCAATCTCTCTCCTCCTCCAGTCTTCCATACACTAAGAAGCATCGCCAATAAAGGTAAGTGTTATGCTGTTAATGTTCCATTCATCATGTCTCGTTGTATTGTTTATGTACTACATCTATATTTCATGTAAAAAATTTTTTTGTTTTAATACTTCTGGGTGTCAGGAATGGATTAATTGTATTTACATTGTTTCTTATGGGAAAATTGATTCGAAAATCATAGATTTCGATAATCGTTGCACTTCCAGGAACGGATTAATGATGATAAATGAGGGACCACTGCATTATTATTATTATTATTAATGTTATTATTATTATGCATTATATTGGTTTCACAAACCACAAAAGTTACTTGAAAAAATAAAATGTTTGAAAAGCAAAGAAAAAAATAGAATTAAATTAAAAATAATATTCTTGAATCTTTTTTTTGCGAGTATTATAGGCCAAAAAAATTTTTTTATGATCAATACTTACGGAGATATGGAGGCAAGAAGTTGACAGAAATTGAACTGCATACGGCAACATCGCCGACTGCCAGTCACCCGGTAATAGTTTTTGTTTTTTCTACTTTTTTCTTTCATTTTTTAATATTTTATTTTTTCAAGTAACTTTTATGGGCTCTGAGACCAATATAAAGACTATTTGGTATATATTCACTCATTGTATACTACACAATAACAGCACAAACTTTGCTGTCATTATATTGTTTACAAAATATGTTTACACAAACCAACAATAAAAAATGTTGTTTATTACTATTTTTCTATCATATATATATACACATATAGAGTCACTGGACAGGTTCCTATAACTGCAAGAGGTTCTGAAAGCTTGTAGTTGTGTGGGGGTGGACTTTTAAATATGCTGAGTCACCGGTGTGTCTTGGTTCATAATGATGCATCATTCCACCACTCACTAACCTCACTGCCTTCCACAACACATCCCTTCCTCCCCACAAACCTACCTTCCTTCTTTCCTTCCTTCCTTCCTTCCTTCCTTCTTTCCTTCCTTCCTACCTTCCCTCCTTCCTACCTTCCATCCTTCCTTCCTTCCTCTCATCTCTTCCTACCTACCTACCTTCCCTCCTTACTTCTTCCTTCCTTTCTTTATTCAAGGAACTTTATGGCCTGTGAGACCAATATAAGGTATATTGAATGTATATTCACTCGTTGTATGCTATACAATAACCACACAAATAGTCATTATATTGTTTACAAAACATGTTTACACAAACTAACAATAAAAATGCTGTTTATTACTATTTTTCTATCACATATATAAACATATAAAGTCACTGGACACTTCCCAGAACTGCTACAGCTTCTGTAAAGCTCGTAGTTGTTGTGTGGGGGTGGACTTGTAAATATGCTGAGTCACCAGCGTAATTAGTGTCACAATGACAAATAACACCATCACTCACCACCCTCAGTGCCTGTCACCACCTTCACTGCCTGTCAGCTTCCTTGCCACCCCACCAACCCACATGGAAATAAGTCACTGTCTGAACTTTTTGGGTTATCCTAGTTTGATGGTCTCCTCCCTTCCTTACTTCCTCTCATGTCTTCCTTTCTTCCTTCCCTCCTTCCTCTCATGTCTTCCTTTCTTCCTTCCTTCCTTCAGGCTTCCTGGGCATTGCTTTCAGTCACAAACTCCTCAAAACCATGAAATTCATCTTCACTGACACTTCCACCTGTGTTTGAACTGCCACTTGGGAACAAAAGAGCCCCAATTAGCCAAGGAGTGAGGAGTTTCTTAGCGCTAGACATGGTGAACAAGGTGTAATAAAATGCTTTCTCCACAATGCACTACAGGGTCCCCGATTTTTTATGTACAGTGCACACTGACCATGGAGACCCATTGTCTTACATCTAGGCCTATCAGCCTTTTCCTGCTTGATTTGAGGACACTAGAATTTATGCATACTAGTACATCAATAACCCTGGCACATAAGATGTACTAGTACGTCAAAAACCCTGGCCTGGTGGCTAAAGCTGCTGCTTCACACACGGAGGGCCCGGGTTCGATTCCCGGCGGGTGGAAACATTTCGACACGTTTCCTTACACCTGTTGTCCTGTTCACCTAGCAGCAAATAGGTACCTGGGTGTTAGTCGACTGGTGTGGGTCGCATCCTGGGGGACAAGATTAAGGACCCCAATGGAAATAAGTTAGACAGACCTCGATGACGCACTGACTTTCTTGGGTTATCCTGGGTGGCTAACTCTCCGGGGTTAAAAATCCGAACGAAATCTTATCTTATCTTAAGGGTTAAAGGGTTAAATCAGTGTATTGGCAGCAACTCTGTCAATATCATCATGACTACACATGTCTCTTTCAGCACTTAGCTCTAGAGATAAGAGACATATTACCCAAAATTACTGACAGGTATATTCATGCAGTGTGAGAGAGAGAGAGAGAGACCAAGAAACCAAGAGACCGAGAGACCAAGAGATCAAGAGACCAAGAGACCAAGAGACTGAGAGATCAAGAGACCGAGAGACCAAGAGAGAGAGAGACTGAGACTGAGAACATTGTGGTTCTCCCAGAAGCCCTTACTAAAATACATCACTTGGCATATTATACTAATAGTAAACAGTTAATAAAGTGTTACTAACTTCATTCTATACACTTTATATTATAGTAAATATTAATACATGTTATATATATAAACATTTAAATAGTTACAATGGTGAATATACATAATTCATATGCAATGTGTATACTTACATAAACATTATATTGTCCAGCCATGGTGGATGGTTTTATGGCACCTTAGTCCCCAGCATGAGATTGATCAAGTCTTGCATAATTGCTGTAGCCAGACTTGCTCTAACTCTCCACCATAACTACAATGACAAGTGTTGCCAAACCTAAAGTTACAATCTCCTGTAGCTACATAACCAAACAAATCCAGCTTGTCACTGCTGATAATTCCATAAGTTGTAATACAGCTCTTTGGACTGGGTGGTAATCAGGTCTGATCCAAGGAAGGGAAAAGGCAGCTCCAGTTCTTTATATCAAGAGCCCCTTTCCCAGCATCAAGCATTTCCCTTGAACAGTGAAAGGTGATAAGGATTTGCATGGAAGAAGCAAAAGAAATCATTTCAAGTGTGGGAAAGGGAAAATTGAATTGAATAGTTTTGAGCTTTGTATTATTTGACCCATACTGTAAAAAAGTAGTACAGTGGAACCTTGGATTTCGTCCGGTGTAGATATCGTACAATTCGGATTTCGGCCACTTTTTTGGGCAAAATTTTATCCCGGGTTTTGTACCTCCGCTCGGAAATTGTGTGTATCAGATGCGTCCACCCACCTGGATTGTGGCCACTCACACGTGTGTGACTCAGTCTGCCTCTGTCACTTGTTCAGTGAGCAATACCCCACGCATTCATCCAAAACATTGGTGGTAGAAGGTGATAGTGATGGTGGTAGAGGGTGGTAGTGATGGTGGTAGTGATGGTGGTAGAGGGTGGTAGTGATGGCAAACAATTGAAGATGTTGAGAAGTTGTTGTTGGTGTGGCTCAACGGAAAACAGTTAGCGGGAGATAGTGTTGTGAAGGCGATAATTTGTGAAAAGGCAATGCAGTTGCATGAGGATCTCTTAAAGAATATGCCAACAAGAGTCTTCAATCAAGGTAAAAGTGATTTAAATCTTCATTTATCCATTAAAATTAGTGCTTTATATTTATTTCTCATTGTTTTCTGTATGTAATAGTATAGTTATTCTCTATAAAATGAATTTTTTGTTAATATTTTTGGGTGTCTGGAACAGATTAATTTGATTTACATTATTTCTTATGGGAAATATTACTTTGGTGTTCGTCCATTTCGGATTTCGACCGACCTGGAACAGATTAAGAATGAAAACCGGGGTTCCACTGTATATGCATTATGGGAATGGGGTGTGTCAGTAAATTTTGTCCAACAGTGATAACAAGATTTTCTAGGATATCTTCCCCTTCATGCTTCTATAGGAAGAAAGTGGCAAAAGTGCAAACACAAAACTGAAACATGCATTGTCAGATTATTTTTACTTGCAAGAGAAGATACTAAAATCTACAAAAGTCCTACAGCACTAGGAGTATAGGAGACTATCAGGTATGAACTATGGGAAGGGAAGGGCAGCTTCATATCCCTCAATCAAGAGCCCTTCACCAGCATCAAGGCGTCCTTCCCTTCCCATGGAGGGACACACATCAGAGTAAGACTGGAAGTTATTATCTTGAGTAAAAGTATCAGTTTGTTTTATTATTAAAATATGCTTGTTAAGTAAAGGTGTTTTTTACAGGAATATGCTGCAGTGAGGATGGATCATTATTTTGAAGACAAAGCAAAACTTAAAGTGGATTATATCAATAAACGCAAGTCTGATGCGATTACAGAGGAAATAGAATACTGAAGACAAGAATTGTGTTGCTGACCAGACATTGAGTAGTTTAACTTCAGGTTACAGTACACTCTTGTGAATACGTTTTTAAATGCCAGTGCCGGTACAGTATTAAATTTATTCGACTATGATAGGGTTGGTGCTACAACTCCTTACCATAAATCTGTAATACGGTATGTAAAATGGTATTAAATTTTAGCTCTGACAAAGAAGCAAGTGTCTTTTGGAGGAGATTTGAGTGATTGAATTTCTAAACTGTTTATATGAAGACAGGTATTGTGATGTACTTTTAAGTGCCTGTTCAGTAGGCATATGTTCACATTTCTTCTCACAGTTACCTCATGCACCATGATTAATGTCTTCATATTTACAGTTTTTCAGCTTTTATTAATTTGCTGCTTGTGCTACTTTTATATCCTGTAAATATTTCAAACAAATTAATAAAATGTGAAAAAATACTTAGAGGTGGTTGCACATGTATGAAGCAGATAAGATTGGTATGTAGTTTTGGCTGAATGAGGATATTTTTGTAAGGTGATGTTTTCATTAGCAAGAGTGGTAATGGAAATTTTTGCATTAGTCTTGAAGAGAAAAGTGGCAGAAATTGAACATGTTGACAATCTAGTGTGAGGTTAAGTCAGATTGGTGCTGTGATGTTCACTCATGCTGTGATGTAATATACTGTACTTACGATTATGCTTTTATGGTGTTAAGATCATGTCATATCTCATTTCTCTCATAGTATATACATTTTGGGGTGATTTGTGTAAGATACACTGTTTGTACATGTGCCATAATTACAACCAGTATCATTCATCTTCCTCATTCATTGTAAATGGGACCCATTAATGTGCTAGAGATGTAGAATATAGATGTATGTCTCAGTTACAGACAGGAGGCATATACTGCTCAAATAGTCTGTAAATCTAAGGGTACATTGAATTTCTCTTTCTCTCTGCATACTGGAGATAACTCTTAGGAGTTTCAGCGCCATAGTTTAGTCAGGTATTATGATGAATTGTTTTATGTGTATATTTATTATTATTTTTTGGCAAAATATCAAACAGTTATACACATGTTTTGTGTATCACAGGGTTAGGAGTAGTCCCTAACTGCATTTCATTGGATTAAAACACAGTTTTTATGGTGTTTGTTGAGTTTAGATATTAGTATGTATTTATTTAATGAAAGCAATAAACATGTTGCATACATTATAGATAATTCACTTAGTTACAACTACTGGCAGGCAAATTTTGTTAACATTAAAAATTAAAATAACATTAAAATTAAAATACTTGCACTAATTTCTTCTTTACTGCACATTCTTTAGATACCTAATATCTGGCAGACAATAGAAGCAGTGACAAAAAATTACCAGTCTACAATTATGCATGTTGATAAAAGTTTGAATTGGAACAAGATTGTTGCTCAGGTGGTAGGATCTGCTGATGATGACCCAAGTGCACTATTACCCTTGTGTCAGAAAATCAGTTTAGCTGGTTTTGTATTGACTTGTATCAGGTAGTATGAAGACTTTATAAGAAAAACTTTTAAAGAGAAGGATTTTTGGATGTGGATGCATAGGAAAGGTATCAAGATGTGGTGTGAATGGCATGCAGAGAATCAAGAAATTATGAGATGGTATTACATTAAATGAGTACTGTAATGTCAGTGTTGGAAGAAGTGGTTGCAATGGTTGTGGTCATTCAGAAGGGGGGAGACAATATAGGTTGATTAAGATATAAATCTGTGATGGATTCAGGTGCAGAGAAAATCTGAGGAAAGGTTGTAAGGAGGGTGTTTTGGGAAGCAGGTACTTGAACATGTAGTAGTCACATGTATGTTTGCTAGACTGTGAGGAGTGGACCAGAATAGTTTTTCAGGACTTTGTGTGCAGTTGGTGAGTAATTTTAGAATATCCGTGAAAGAATTTAGAGAAACTGGATAGCCAGACTTTAATATTAGAAGTGGGATGTATAGTACCTGGAACTTTGAAAATCAGGTGAGGATGTTGAAGTTTGTTGGTCTATCACTGGACCATGATGTTAGTAGTTTTTTGGAAAGGCAGTTAAAGAGCATGTGATAGTGAATTTGTTTCCTTTTCTGGGTCATTCTGTCTTGGTGAGAAATTGACAATGTGTTAAAAAATCAATACTTACTAGATACGAGTATCCCTACCTACCACTGATGCATATAGCCTGCCAGATACTAGAACTGTGTCCTCGTGTTATTTTTGTACCATACTCTCCCTAAATTTTTTATAGCATTTTGGACACTTACAGATTTAGAAATTATTGTCCTATAAGTACACATTCACAGTATTTCTTTATACAGTAATATTTTTTGAGATTCCAGTAATAGCTCTTGTATATATCTACATCATACTTTGACAATGGTGACATCTGAAGGATACCATTTCCAGAAGAGAGACTGGGTCTTCCCATCTAATGTTCTAAATTTTGTTACAGGATACTGATGTTATTTTGTGAGGACTTAACCAGAGCTGTACATACAAGCTTAATAGATATTAAGTTAAATGTATATATTTAGAGGCTGCTGTATTTTAGTTTGGCATTTTAAGTATTAATACAAGCCAAGTCAGTAATGCCAAGCTATATGTAAGTAACTTATAATGGTGTTTATGTAATGTAATTACAGTATTTTTTTATCAAAGCTTAGCTTTTTTGTGATGCTTGTTATTTGGTGGACATAGTTACAATTTTCTTAGCGTATTTACGTAATTTGCACTAACTGTAGTTATTCATTTTGTTTATATTTATCAAAAAAAATTATAAAAGAAAAAAGTGAATAAATGTGTGGTATTATTTTTTAAGAATATTTTAATGACAGTGTGGATGCTAGAGTAATGTAATAACTTGGATTGATGTGGCATTCCATCAAAGATTTTACCCGATAATGTATTTCATATTGCATTTACCGTACTTTCAGTTCTTATCATTATATACCCATACTGTATTGTAGACTGATTTTAAATATGGGAAATAGGTTGTTTTCTTGATATTGTATGCAAAGAGGCCAGTCATACATTTATTAGTCTCTATAATGAATATCTTTGAATTATTATTTTTGGGCATTTCTGCATTACTGAAATAATACTCAAAATTTTGAAAGGATGAGTCAGTGTTTCTTATTACTGTATTTTGCAGCATATAGGTCACACCCTAAATTTAACATGAAATATGTTAGAAAAGTAAAATAGAGGAAAATTTTCTAGAGACAATGAACAGCTGAAGGCTGTGATGGTTCCCGCATTTTGATTGTGACACGTTTACTCTCAGATGGTATTTACAATACTACTTTAATATTTGCTAATTTTTTTTTTTTGTGTTTTTACATTTCATTGTACTGCATATTTTATATTACCAGTAATACTGTACTTCCCTTATATTTTATCAATATAATCATGCTGGCTGTGCTTCCACTGCAAGTGTCTGCAGTGAACGCTAGCTAACACTATATGTTTCTCTGCTTACAATGGTTCGACTTACGGTACTTCGAATTTATGATGCTGCAAAAGCAGTTACTTTGGAGATGAGACTTGAGATGATTGCCTAGCATGAAAGCAGCAAGCCCTTGACATGTATTCTATTATTTACTTTTCAATACTGGTACAGTGGTACCCCGAGTTTCATACAGCTCCCAAGTCAAACAGTTATGTAAGTGTATTATCGTAAGTGTATTTTTCGGGGTCTGATATGGACTAAACTAATTTACGTTTTTCCTTATGGGAACAAATTCATTCGGTAACGGCACTCAAGCAGCCTTCTGGAACGAATTATGGCTGAAACTCGGGGTACCACTGTATTTAGTTAGTTACAGTAATTATTTGTTTATTTACTTTTTCAGTGACAGTAGTTATTTATTTACTTATTTATTTAGCATATTATATTCATATTCGACTTGATATTTTTGACTTAAGATGGATTTGTTGGAACGTAACCCCATTGTAAGCCAAGGAGCACCCGTAGTATCTCGACTCTGTGCTATGACTGTGGCTCCATCTTTATGATTCATTATTACCATTTTTTGTTTTTTGTACTGATATTTACCTTGCACCTTTTTTTTATACTTCTTTCGGCAAACTGACCATATCCCACCAAGGCAGGGTGCCCCAGAAAGAAAAAATGAAAGTTTCTCTTTTTAAATTTAGTAATGTATACAGGAGAAGGGGTTACTAGCCCCTTGCCTCTGGCATATTAGCCGCTTCTTATGACATGCATGGCTTATGGAGGAAGAATTCTGTTCCGCTTATATTCACTTTAATTTTGGGTGAACAGTTACAGTATACCACTATGCTACACCAAGGAGGTTTGTGTTCAAACTGATGAAGTCAGTTGCTGTCACTGTGGCTCACTGCTGCGTGTGGATGTGGTTTGTCATCATCAGACTCACTCTCTCCAGTGTAACCAATGGACACACTAAGTTTTCCATTGTTTGCTAAGAATTGGACAATAACTGAATCATTGCATGTTTCAGTGAAGGTTTGTTTTACTTTATAAGGCACTGTTACATGTTGATATAAGAGTTATGACTGGTATTGGTGTAAATACAGAGGTATTGATGTAAATACGGCATCTATGACCACGACTAATAAATGCTGTGCCTGACCACCAACCACTGCTGGTAGTCTGAAGAATTACCACAAAATGGAATTACTTGTAAATCCAAAGCTTGACCTCAAGCCTGACCTTCGCTGTGTAAGATGCAGGGTGGTTTTGAGGGTTAAATTTTAAAAAAAAAAAAAAAAGAAAAAAAAAGTGCATCTTATATACTGCAAAATACAGTATACATTTGAAAAACAGTATATTGAATATTGCAGCAACTACCAATATCAGTTATAATGTGAAGTTCCATAATTTTACAGTAATAGAATATACTGATAAAGATGTCAGGTAACTGGCTGTAATATTAATAGCTTAAATAGGTGGCTATTCTAGGGTAGGCCTACAAGGTCATACACTTCTGACAACTAACTTCTAGTAGAACTTTGAAAACTAGGCTGATGATAACCCTCATAAATGAATATGAGAAATATCAACTTGACCCTTATAGGTTATGATCAGCACCTTATGTTGAGGACCTGAATTCTTTCAGACTTGGTTGTATATTGAACATCTTTTGTCAATATAAGTTTTTCTTTGCAAGACTTAATTTTTTTAGGAAAACATTCCACCCAAAATAACTGCTAGCAAACCATAATTTCTTCATGTATGATCAAAATTATTTCTTTATAATAGTAAGATGTAATTTTTTTATAAGATTCTGTAATTAGCAATAGGATTACTGCAGCTAGAAGCTAAATTCAGTTCAGTGGCAAACATTAAATTTCATGTAAAATGTGACTGAAGTTGCAACTTAGAAGACTAAGTTCATTTGTTCAATCACGCATGGCTGGAGGGATGTTTTTGTCTCTGGTTAGCATAGAACTTGTCTTTCAGGACTCTTTATTAAAATAACTTTTCTCACCTAGTGGTTTGCTAGGTAATGAAACTGAGAGTCAGTATGAAGAAGGACAGTGTTTTAGTTCAGTCAGTTTCTGTTGATCATGTGTGTGTATTATTGAACAGCTTAAGATGCATAAAATTTTTCTGTATATGAGACTGATCAGCACATTATTCAGCTACCTAAATGTAGTTAGCAAAGTCAGTAATACAGAACTTCATATACAGTGCATTTAATTTTTCATTAATTTATTCCAGGCATACAGTGCGTGCAAAAACAATTTTGACTTCCCCTTTATTATTACAAAAATTATTGAAAAGCAACAATATAAACATTATAGAACAAAAACTGTAATACTTGGTACTTACATTAATAATTTGTTTTCTTTCTCCTGCCCTTGACCATTTGAAGTTGCTTGGGCTTGCTTTCACTCAGATTCCTGAAGTAATCAGTGGGTACCTGGTTGACCCAGATGTCCTTGATCTACTACTGCTGCTGGCACAACATGGATGGAATTTGGCAAGATTCCATCTTCTTTTTAATGATATTTCAGGCATTCTCAGTAGTGCTGAGGTCTGGCCTATTCCCTGGCCACTGTAAAACCTCAGCATTTTTTCTCAGCAAGCCAATTGATTACTTCTTTGTGACAGGGCACTATTATGCATAAAGGTGGTGCAGCCGTGAATTTTGAAAATATTCAGTAGGTGGTCATCGAGAATGGTGATGTAGCAGTCGGTATTCAGTGTAGCATTTTGGGGAAGGAAGTACAAACCCCCATGACCAAATAAATTGCTAAAACAACCTCAAACCATGAAAGATTGTGGGTGCTTTATGGTGCTCACTGTATATGCAGGGTCATACTTAACATACATCAATTATGACCCTGCATAGACAGTAAGCACCACAAAGCACCCACAATTCGTCATGGCCTGGAGTTGCATTAGTGGTTTACTTGGTTGTGGGGGTTAATACTTCCTTCCACAAAGTGTTAACAATGAATGCCGACCGCTACATCACTGTTCTTGGGGATCACCTACTGGATATTGAAATGGCAACACCACCTCTATTATTGCATGATAGTGCCCCCTCTCAAAAGGCCAAAAAAAAAAAAAATGAACCAAGTGGCTTGCAGAGAAAAATAATGAGGTTTTACAGTAGATGGGGAATAGTCCAAACCTCAGTATTGAGAACGCCTGGAATATCATGAAAAAGAAGATGGGATCCTGCCACTTATCATCCATGTTGTGCCTGTAATAAGATATCAAGGACATTTTGGTCAACCAGTTATGCATTGATTTCTTCAAGAATCTGAGTGAAAGTATGTCAAATGACTTCAAATAGTCATCAAGGCCTAGCGAAAGGTAACAAATATTAATGTAAATGCCAAGTATTGCAGTTTTTGTTCTATAAGGTGAATGCTGCTGCATTATAATGATTTTCATAATAATACAGGGTAGGTTCGAATTACATTTGCATGTACTGTATATGCATTGAGTAGCATGTCTGGATAGCAGTTACAATTACTTGAATGTCAGCTTCAGTACTGAAAGCAGGACACTATGAGCTTAACTGCTATTATAGCTACAGCTAGGTAAATACCAATAGGTAATTACATAATAATAAAAGCTGCTAATAAATGAAAATTAATTTCTGAACATCAAATGCCCACTAAATTTTGCTTCACCTGAGCTTTTACAGCAAAATTTTTGCTATGAAACTTGAGGTGAGCAGGTGCTAGTAGGCTGTGTACATAAGTGTTTTGAGAAAATAATTTTTTAATTGCCTAGTGTTAATTCTCCAAATATAATACCAAGTGGAGTCAATTTATATGCCTAGTTTTAGAAAATAGCTTGAAATGAAGCTAATCTATTTTTCTTCATTGACTTCCCATTATCTAATGGCAAAATATTTTCATAAATTAAGTAAAATTTTTACACAATTTCTCAAAGAAATGGGCTTCATGTGTGTATGTGTATGTGTGTGTGTGTGTGTGTTGTTTTATATTGAAAAAACTTAATTTACAGTACTCTACATGTAAAAAGGTTTTTTGAACTATTAAAATGCTGTTGCCTTAAATGTCAAAGCAATATTAATTGTGCGACGTTCTTAATACGTATTTGTACAGTACTTGCCTCCCTGGCTTTGCATAAAAGATGTGTTCCATACGAAAGTTGCACAAAACAAATCCAATCAGAGCAAATACATAGTAATATTGGATGTGCATTCCATATTCTCTTCCCAGATCTAATATTCATTTCTCTCTACAAACGTACTGTTTGAACTGTTTTAAATCTCAAAACCTTACAGGGAATAATATTTAGTTCATATAATATGTATAGAGTAAATACAAAAATTCCTTTTTAAGGTTTGATACATTGTAATGGGTTTCATAATATAATAGAGGCACCCCTCGCTTTGATAAATGTATTCCAGGTTCACTGTGCATATTCTGAAATCACATAAAATAGCTCAGTAGTGTGCAATACATAGTGATACTTTTTGAGACCTTAACTGTATTGCCCCGCACCCATTTCTGATTCAATTTGAGGAAAGTATTGTATATTTTAACAAATGATGTGTTTTATTTGAAATAATACTGACCAACAACAGCAGGCACACAATTATAATTAGATGTCGTGGTGGATGGTAATGGTGAGTTTCTAGTTGGTGTGTATAGAGGGTGGTGCATGGTTGTCTAGATCAAACATAACATTACTAGGACTAGTAAGGGTGATATCCAAAGAAGCACAGGCAAGGAGCTGTCATCATCAGACATCAATGTTAAAAGCCAGTTAGAGTAGGGGTGAGCGAGGGAGATTTTAAAAATTGCAACATGGAGGACTACTTATTTACTGCTTCTGGGCAGGCACCTCCTTGTTGTTAGTACAGAACAGCTATTGCTTATATGACAGACTTCATGCTTGTCTCCAGGTTAGGATTATTGTCCATGTCAGAGTGGGCAAGTCTGTTTTTGCAAACAAATCTGACTGCTGCCCTCAGTCAGATCCTTCATATTAAGAACCACTTCAATCCTCCTCCTCTTTCTCTTCCTGATAAGCAGCTGTAATAATTTCAATAAAGCCATTTCTCAATTATGGGAATCAAACTCCAAAGAGGATTCCTCCTCAAGGTCTGAAAATTTTTTTTATAATTTCTGAACTACACTGATCAGATAGTGAATTTATATTGTACACAACAATTTAGTAGGAATGATGTCATCTCAAAAAAGCGAATTCACATGCAGTGAACCCACATGAAGTTAGACATTGCTGTAAATCAAATTAAATTATTAATTATACAATAATTATAGGCATAAGAGTGTATACATAACAGTATTTTACAAAACCTATATTATGCTCAGCATTTTGGGCAAAAGTATTGAAAGCTATTCATGACAGAAATAGTTGTTTAAATGCTTTCTGTCAAAAGCAGTTGTTGGAATGCCTACCTGGATATAAAGACAAGGTCTGACTGATTTGTTGACATTCCAATGTTCTCTAGCAGTGCACTGCATCATGCTGGACCACATATTGTACGTGCAGTATATAGTATATTTTATTTTTAATAATGGATATTCTTTACTAATACTTTGCATATTCCAAAATGGAAAGTTGATAGAAAACACCCATTTTGTGAGAGCTTAAATTTTATACTGAATAGGCAATATCCACTGAATGCCTACTTTCTCACCATTTCCCCATTGCATTTTTTGGCAGTGTAATTGGTCCACTCTATCTAGCAAGTTTACTCCCACTGAACATCTTGTCCAGCTTTGGGGTTTGCACAAATGACATGAATCATAGCACTGTATCATCATTTGTAAATGATACTAGAATTTGTGAGAGTGGCATCCATTGAGGACATAGCAGATCTCCATGCTGATATAAAACCAAGTCTTCCAGTGATCCTCAGAAAAAAAATGTTCACTAGGGACAAATTTCAGTCATGCTGCTATCTAAAATGGAGTATAAAGCAGACTGCAGTTGCTTAACAGAACATATTTAGTGATGCCAGATTTCACATCCAAGGATCACAATAGTGTTATCACACCAAGGAGAGTGATAGGCTAGATAGCTAGAACCTCGAAAACAAGAGATGCCAAGCCAGTGAAAATAGTGTAAGTCATTTGTTCTCTGTAGATGTAATCTTTCTGTATGCTAATAGCTCTCTTTAAGGTGAACAAAATTATTTTGCAGATCAGGAGAATCTATAGAGAACCATCTCTGCATGTATAAATAAGCAATAAATTACTGGTAATGCTCTAAGTCTCTTGAACTACACTCCTTGGAGACTTATTGTCAGATTGATCCCAAATCTGCAAACTGCAGTCATTTGCAAAAGCAATAGGCTTGGCAGACAATACCAAATACACCCCTTGATGAGCAGGGGTACACTGATTACACTCAAAAATCATATGTAAAGGCACCAAAACTTCAAAGCCTTCCTTTTATGCATAAAGGAACTTATCAACAGACACCTAACTGCTTTCAAAAGGGAACTTCATAAAGTTTCTTAAGTTGGTTCCTGATCAACTAGGCTGTGGTGCATCCATTGGACTGTGTGGCTAGCACCTACAGCCTGGTTTTAGTCTGCCTGAAATGCTTTGCCTCATCAGGGGCTTTTCAAAATTTATGAAATAAAAGTTGCCTAATTTTGTAACTGTAGATGTAATTGTGGTGTTATGTCATTCATACCATATTATTTGGGTTGGAAAATTGAAGTAAATATGTAGTTCTTATGAGTGTGACTCTCCAAGGCAAATGGTCCCAACAAATATGAAAAAAAAAAAAAGTTTTTGGAGAGCTAATCTTTATTTTGACAAAGTTTTGTTTAGTGATGAACCTTATTAAGTCATGACAATAGAGCTTGTTCTGCATTATCTTTTACAGATTTTCTGTAATTGATTCTTTATGGTAATAAAGTAATATTCTGCTTTGGTTTTTGGTCTTTGAAAAAATGTGTGAAGAGTTACTAGTTCATATAAGTGAATAAAAGTGATAATACATTAAATTAGTTTAAATTGTAATTACAGAGAAGCACTAAATCAGTAGGGGTTATACAGTACTTGAAGAGCGGGAGGCAGTAAGGTTTGATCAAAGATCAAGAGCCCTTTCCTAGCATCAAGGCATCCATCTTCAAAGGTAATGTTTAAAATTCATGAAGTAAAACTTGTTCAGGAAAACATGATTAAAGTGGCTATCCTGCCTTTCAGTAATATTACTCCACATCATTTGCACTCCATGTTAACCTTTATGAATATTTTTATTCATATCTCATCATCCCTCGGTGCCTGCCTACATGTGCGCGCACCTCAATGTAATTGCACAGGTCAAATTTTAACTTCTGGTCCTGGTTCTCAACTTGCCACTTGCCAGATTCACTCCTAGCTTTGTAGGCCCTATTATACCTATTCTTAAAACTATGTATAGAGTTTACCTCTTCTTCATCACAGCCATTCCACTTGCAACTTCCCTGAGACTGAAGAAAACTTCTTAACATCTTTGTGACTTGTCTGAATCTTAGCTTCCAGCTGTACCCCTGAGTGCCTGTTTTGCCACCTCTCAATAGCCTGTCTCTGTCTGCCTTATTAATTCCCCTGAGTATCTTGTATGTTGTTATCACATCTTTCCTGGCCCATCTGTCCTCCAGGGTTGTTAGATTCAGTTTTTTTTTTAGCTCTGGAATTAGTCTCATTGCATACTTCTGCACTTTCTCCAGTTTCTTAACATGTTCCCTCAGGTGTGGGTTCTATGCTGGTGCTGCATCCTCCAAGATGGCCCAAATGCATGTTGTATAAAGCACCCTGAATGACTCTGTTGAGATTCCTGAAGGCTACTTTCTGATTTGCAAGGCAACATTTGGCTACTGAGATTATTTGGTTGATTGTGTGTACTTGGTGATTTGTTTGCAGGGATTGATAATCAAGTCCTGGTCCTGCCTCCTAGATTACTTTAAACAACATAATAGATTTCTGGCCTCATCATATCTACTCTTGAAACTGTGTACTAAGTTTGCCTCTGTCACTGCCTCATCCAAATCATTCCACTTTTCAACCAACCAGAGACTGAAAATGCTTCCTTATATCCATGTCCTATTTATCCTGGTCCTTTGAATTCAGTTTGTCCCTACCAATTGTATCAATTATTGTTAATTTTTATATCATCATGTCTTCCCTTGTCCTATCTGCCAAGATTATCAGGTTCAGTTCCTTCAACCTCTCCTCTAGTGTATGACAGTTCTGGCACTAGTGTGTGTGAATGAGTAAGTGTCAGTGTGTGTGTCTGTATGTCACTGACTCGTTTAGTGGATATTCATATTAAACTTAATTAAGTTGGTTTTATCAGCCATGAATTTTCCAGTGTTAAGAGTATGCTTAATAACCATTTAAATATCTTAATATTTATTAATGTAAGACTGAGACTTTCGTGAACAATAGGCTCAGTTCATCGAACAAGAGGAACCATCCTAAAAATGGATCATATGCTATACAAAAATTCTTATGCAGGTGTATATTGTGTATTTTATTGCCTAGCCATGCTAAAATTAATATAATATAATTTAGCTTAATCCTGTCAAACCAATCTTAGGTCATCCCAGACTTAGGATTTTTTAATATCAGTGAAATATATTAAGTAATTTACTAATTTTCAGCTATTGCAACAAGGAATGTACAGCTGGTAATAGGATTGCTGCTTTGTAAGCTAAGATTGCTGGATCTCCCTAATGATAATATAAATATGAAATATGCCCTAGACCAATGTGGGTCACACAATACTGTAAGCAGTGTGCAAGGATAATGGTTTGTGAAAGTGGAAGTATTGGTTAATGGGGTAGGAGTTAGTGAGGATGTAAAATCTTGTTTAAAGCTGGTTCAGTAAGTTGGATTCAGTCAAAAAGGCAAACAGTAAGTCTGTTAATGAGACTTTCAGTGAGGTCAGAGTGAGACTGATAACTAGGACAGTCTATTACTATGTAGGTAACTGTAAAGGCTACTTGGCAAGTCTTTGCAGAGAAATGTGTGGCACCTCTCTATATGTTATCTGTACCCAGTGTGCTGCAGATAAGGAAGTGTAGTTTCCCACATTTTACAGCAAGGGAAAGATGATGCCTAGAAGCCTAATAGCTTGATGGAAAACAATTTATTTTCCTTGACTTAGTCCAACACTGTTGCCAACAGTGTTAGAATCTCTAGAACTATCCTGGAAACTAGTCCAAAGAAAGGGACTCCTGTGGGAAATCAGTAGGTTCTGATGCCAGACAAAGTAGCTGAATATGGGTGCTCATTACCTCTAACATCATTGTGTCCAGGGACTAAGGAAGAAAATACTTTGTGCTTGCTTGAAATTTGGCATAACCATTGTTGTATACATGTATAGAGTATGATGCAATGTGGAGTCTTATTTTTAAATAGCTTGAAGTGCACTTTGAGAGTCTGAATGTATGACAGCAACAACTAAAGGATTAGCGTGACATGATTGCAATATGCTAAATACTGAGAAGAGTTGTCAGAGTGGACAGGGTGAATCTTGAGTACTTGAGGGCACAACCACCAGGCCACGGTACCCTGTGGCCTGGTGGTTAAAGCTCTCACTTCACATGGCAAGGATCTGGGTTCGATTCTCAGCAAGGGTAGAAACATTGGGCATGTTTCCTTACACCGGTTGTTTATGTTCCCCATCAGTAAACTGGGTACTAGTGTGTTAGTTGACAGGTGTGGGTCGCATCCTGGGACAAAACTGACCTAATTTGCCCAAAATGCTTTGCATAACAAGCAGCTTTCTGTATAGCAATATGTCATTGATTTCAATTAGGCCTGTATACCTTGTACATGTACTTATAGAAATAAAGATAGTATTAATATTATTATTATTAAGTGGAAGCCAAAAACACAGATATGTCACAGGGATGTTAGGAAATACTTCTCTTGGATTGAGTGGTCAGAAAGTGGAATGACCTACATAAGAAATGGTTGAGGCAGGATTCATACATAGTTTTAGGAATATGTATAAGGCTCACGTAGCCAGGAGAGTGAGCCAACCCAGTAGAGAGGCGAAACCATGAGCTGAGACTTGACCCCTGCAACCACAATTAGGCATTTAAGCAAGTGATAAGTGTGGCATATAACACTGCTGTAAGGTTGCTGGCAGACTATAAGATAATCTTGAATTGCTGAATACAGAAACATGGCTAATACTGTACTAGTAACCATCTGTTTACACTTCTGTGCCATGAGAATGCCAATGAAGGTGTTCAAGGAAGAAAAAACAAGAGTGTGATGTAGGTATATCAGACTTCAGGCATGGGAGGGAAGAGGAACAAATGAAATTAGCTGGGACTTTCTAGAAAGGAAAAGGATATGATTAAGGGTGAATGTAAAGTTGGGGTAAGTTAAGAGAAACTGCTAAGTTTTGAACTCAAAAGATAAAGAGCTGCAGGAAATAGGGACAACAATTAAATATAATTATCTAATGTTCATCAGTTGCCTTTATGCATGATTGTGAAGGATATAGAGACAAAATACCAGAGGAATGAGGATCATGGTGATCCTTCAGATATGATGTTTGCTTCTGCATATAAGCTTTTGACCAAAGAAGGTCAAAAAGCTCCTACGCAGTTGTGTAAACCCTGGGGGTGAATAACATTGAACTTATTGACTGCAGTTAGCCCTTAAACGGTCCAAACAGATCGACGTTCAAATTCGTAGTGCTGCAAAAGTAGATCTACTTTATTTTACATATTTTCAAATATAACAAAAAAAAAAATGTAGATAAAAGTTTTTTTTACACGTTTTCAAATGTAAAACAAAAAAAAAAGATCTACATTTTTTTACATACTTTCAGATGTTGAGAAAACGTATATATACGTTTGGACCATTTAAGGGTTAGAGAGGCTGAGTAATATACAGTGGACCCCCGCATAATGATTACCTCCGAATGCGACCAATTATGTAAGTGTATTTATGTAAGTGCGTTTGTACATGTGTGTTTGGGGGTCTGAAATGGACTAATCTACTTCACAATATTTCTTATGGGAACAAATTCGGTCAGTACTGGCACCTGAACATACTTCTGGAGTGAAAAAATATCGTTAACCGGGGGTCCACTGTACTTGGTTTCCAGAGTCAACTTTGGATAAAATTAAGGGTGTATGCTAGCTGAGGAAGATCTGCCTATCTGCTCCTAAAGTTGGGTGGGCTAAAATTTTAAGGAGGCTCAGCCAAACAAGACAGATGGATATTAGGAATGTGATATGGAACTACCCCATCTCTGCCTAAAAAGGATGACTTGTACATTATTAGTAATATCTTATGATACATGAGTTATGTTTGAGGTGTTAACCAATGACACTGATGTTTTCCTAGCATACTGTATATTTCCTTGAAGAGAGTTTCCTTGATGCCAGTGAGGGTCTCTTAATATAAAGAACTGGGCCTGATTTTCCCACTTCTTGGATAATTAATATACTGCATACTAAATAACCATGAGTGGTGGAAATGAATCTACAGTAAAACTAGAGCACTGAAAATGTGTGTGTGTAGTTTTCTGTATGTATAATCAAGTGTTGGTCACAGGCTGAGACAGGCATTATTGTCTGCACTGGGAATATTGTACTTCATTTGTTTCCTTACCAAGCTGTTTGTGGGACTTGATTTTTTTTTACTTTTGAGAATTTAAAGTTATTTTATTTTCAGCACTATAGTTGTTACTCAGCATGTTAAATTCATTAATGTTTGTTAAGTCACTTGTCACATTATTTTATCAGTCATATCCTTTACTTCATAAGTAACATCATTATTATTATTTGCCAAAGTGCTATCAGTGGTGATAACTCTAAGTGACCTAACTGCTCATGTGTCATCGTAAACATTCAGAGGATTACCATTGACTTTGTTAATAACATTCACATTGTTTCTTGAAATAAAAAGAAATATTATAAAATATGAGTGTGATTGAAATAGCCTAACTATACTTTGTTTCAAAGGAGGAATTCAGATTCTGTACAAGAAAGGCCTCTTCAAAGGAGAGGGCTCCATGGCATGATGAAGAGGCTTTTGGTCTAAAGAATTGAACCTTTCGGTTTTCTGCTTCCTCTCACTGAACCTAAATACCCCCCCTTCATTCCTCCCTTCCCTACCCCATCCTTTCCATCCTTTTCCTTTCCCCATCCCTCCCCTCTCCTTCCTTTCCTGCTTTTGGCCTTTGAGGTCTTCACCTCCGAAATTCTAGCTCCTAGATTGGGGAAAGGCTGTCGTTGTTCATCCTATTCCATTGAGGTCCTTGGTTGTGGTGCTGTTTGCCATGGAATCTGGATCATCTAGGTATGTCCCGATCCCCCTCTGGAGTCCTAGGGGACAGCTTAGGGTGTCCTTTGAGTGATGGGTGTATCTCTGGAGGCTGCTTGTCAGTTCTGGGAGGTGGTGGCTGAAGGAGGTATGCCTTGTGAGGGCTTCCAACTACCCTCTCTTTTGTCTGCCAAGGTGGCTTGGTGGATGTGAGGTTGCTATTCTGGATCACTAGTTTAACAGCATGAAGGGTAGGACAGGGCACACGTTCCATACTTCATCTGCACTACCAGCCACACTGAGGGCCCTCTTGGGTATGGAGGGGGATATACAATCCCTTTCATTACTCCTAGGAGCTACCCCTCCACATACCCCCTTTTTAAAAACAAAATATCATGGGAATGGAGCCCTATGCCTGTGAAATTCCCCCTCCCAGGCCACTTTCTCCTGTGGCACCCTCTTATGACCCTGCCTCCTTATTAGACCATTCTTCAGACACCTCTCACATCCCGGTACTTTATGCAGGTACATTTTGTTGCCCGCCTCTGGTACTGAGGTTCTGCCTGACTTTTGATACGTCTGACCTCCGCATGATTTTGACCATGCTTCCAGCTCTGTCCCCATACAGTGCAACAATTTTCAGATCACCTACCCATCTCAGGACAGACCACTTCTGATCCCACATTTAAACGACCATGACCATTAACGGATGACACTGTCTCGGTTACCTCTCACCCTTCCTAAAACAGACCTACACGGCACTTGCCTTACACTCCCAGAAATGACCTACACAACACATACTTCCCTCACACTTTGCTGTATGACCCTTGTAGGTTTAGTGCTTCTTATATTTAAAGGTACACAATAGACTAAGCTTTTCACTCTACAACTGATATCTCCCACTATCATTCTTTCTGATCACAGTATCAGCAAGGCACTCTTAAGCCATCTTGGTCAAAACATTTCACTTCATGCTCTTGAGAGTGGTGCACACATCGTCACGGTACAAAATGCTGGCCAAGCTCACAATCTCTCTCCATACTTCCATTGATGATACTCTGATCATGATTCATATATACGCCTCTCAATTCGTGCAGTGAAACCAGAACTCTTCCACAGGAGATTATTCAGTGATTTCTGGATGTGCAATGCTGATATTTTGGAATGACTTAAGCTCCTAGACCTCCCAGTTCTTAAAGTGGACACTTAGGTATATACTACCTGCCCACAGGCAGTGTGAAGGCTTACTCAGCCCTGTAATAACTTCAGACAGTATTACCAAGGCTGGCTCCTCCTCAGGAAAATTAATGAATAGTAAAAGAAATAATAACAGACAAACATAAACACTTTATTATATAGAAAATATAAAATATAAAACACTTAAATATGAAATATTAATCCTACATTAAAGAAAATGAAAAATATAAATGATAACTGAATTCAACGCTAATATATATAGGGGTGTCTGGTGTTGGTGACACTGTGTTGTTGAAATCGTAGCCGTTGCTGATGATGAGGGGGGGGTCGCAGGTGTTGGTTACGACCCACTGGCTAGTTCTTCACAGTATAGCCTTGAGTATTATATCCCGATGAGAGGAAAGCAGGTTCTTTACCGCTGCAATGATGAGGGGTTACGTCCTGCAATTTCATACAGGTGCACAGGTAATTAAATCCAAAAAGGGGAAGTCTCAGGACGTTAGTCCATCTCCACCAGTTCTTCTCGTTGATTGACAGGTGACCCTCTCTGTCATCCAAGAGTAGTGCTGGGAGCTGTGAGTCTAGTGATTACTGTTTGGACCAGAGCCCCACACGTCACCTTTTGGGGGGGGGGGGAAGGAGGAGGGCAAGGGATAGCGGGAGCTAGACTGACCCTACCTTAACAAGCAGCCGGCAGTCAAACTATCACTTTCGGGGTGGGGGAAAAAGGGCGGGAATAGCGGGAGCTTGACTTACCCTACCTTAACAAGTAGCCGGCAATGAAACTATTGTTACTATATACTCCCTCGCTACTCCTATCTATTGAACTTTTCCCTCACACTCCCCCTTACCAAGACTTATAGTCAAGGAGTATAAGAAGAATAGGCAAGGAAAAAGTTCTAACATGTGGAAGTCGCGTAAGGCAACAAATCTTCTACTGACTGTCACGACTTAACCAGTCAGAGAAATAATTGGATGAACCATTGATATACACAATATGGAACTTAAAAGCCTGGAGTGCCAATGTCCACCTCAAGAGGCGACTGTTGGTTCCCTTAAAAGTTTCTAAGTATATGAAAGGTTTGTGGTCCGTTTCCTCTTCAAGGGGGGCTCCTTGGCGTGGTGAAGAGGCTCTTGGTCTGAGGAATTAGCCCTGTCGGTCTTCTTCCTCAGACCGAACCTAATTACCCCCCATTCTCCCCTCCCCTATCCCATCCTCCCCTTTTTCCATTCCTCCTCCTCCTCCCCACCCCTCCCTTTTGCCCTTCCTCTTTTTGGCCTTTGGGATTTCTCCCACAGGCGCGCTAGTTCCTAGGTAGGGGAAAGGACACCGGGGTCCATCCCATTCCATTGAGGTTCTTGGCGGTGGCGTAGTTTGCCGTGGAATCTGGATCACCTGGGGATGTCCCGATCCCTCTCCGGTATCCCAGGAGTAGCTTTGGGTGTCTTTCGGGCAACGGGTGTATCTCTGGAAGCCACCTTTCGGATTCCGGGGGTGGTGGCCGAAGGAGGTATGCTTTGTGGTGGATATCTGGCCGCCCTCTCTTTTGTCCACCGAGGTAGCTCGGCAGATGTGAGGTTGCTATCCCGGATTGCTGGTTTACTGGCATGAAGGGTAGGGTATGGCACGGGTTCCATGCTGCATCTGTGCTACTAGCAGTGCTGAGGTCCTCTTGGGAGCAGAGGGAGATTTCTGGCCCTTTCATTCCTCCTGGGAACTATTCCTCCCTGCTCTCCCCTTTTTTTATTTTTTTTTTATTTTTATTTTCTTTTCTTCTTTCTTTTTTTTTCTTAAAAACAAAAAGCAAAGGAGTAACCTAACCATGGAGAACCCAATCCATGAACCCACTACCCCCGGGCCCCTTCTTGATACCGCACCCCATTCTGACCCTGCCTTGTGTTTAGACCACTCTTCGGACACTCCTGATGCCCTTGTACCTCTTGCTGGTGCTGTTTCCTCACCTGCTTCAGGTACCGGGGCTTCGACTAACTCCTTCGATTTGTCTGAACTCCGCTCTCCTTTGACTATGCTTCCGGCTTCTCCCTCTATGGTACGGCAATTTTCGAATCGCCCACCCATTTCACGCTGGACCAACTCCGGTCCTACTCCTAAACGCCAACGTCAATCTCCTGATGATGTTCCTTCGTTACCTTCCCATTCTACTCAGGAAAAGACCGAGACGTCAAGCACTACCTCTCCACGCTCAGTTTCGGACCACACAATGGACTAAATTCTTTACTTTAAGACCGACTTCTTCTTCTGCCTACCTTTCTGACCATAGTATTGGCAAAGCGCTCCTGCATCATGTTGGTAGAGATATTTCATTTCATGCTCTCAAGAGCGGTACGCCGCACCCGTCATGTCCAGAATGCTACCCAAACCCCATTATTTTCTCCCCTTTTGGGAATATCGATATACCCAAACACTATTAAAAAACTTTCTTTCTCTCATTCTTGTAGTGGTATGTCATTCTTTCCCCCTACCATGTAAAACAAAATTTCCCACCCTTGTGGAAAATGACATTTGAACAGCGGGAAACTCCAGGATCTCCCAATCCTCAAAAAAAACCCCTTAAATGCCCCTTCCTGCCCGGGGGGGGAGATTTTTTCCCCTTTTGAAAATGTGGCTCGTTTAATTTTTGACGGCCAGAATTTTCCCGTCCTCTGTAATGTCGTGGGACTTCAGTTAAAATTTTGAAAGGTGTTTACCTACACCACAATAATGTAGAAATTGCTGGCGTTTTGGCCCCCAGCGAAATTTTGGATCTAGGGGGCCGAATGCCCAGTTTGTGGGGGCCACGACCATTCTAATACATTTTTGCAGTAAAACCTCCATCTTCCCTTTAAATTGGAAATGAAGCCCCCCTTCGACCCCGCGGGTTGCCGGGTTTCATTTAAATAAAACGTGAAACCCGTTGCCCAAAGAGGCAGAAAGGGTCCCCTTATGTAGGGCTTTTCTCCCCTCCGCCCCCAAAGGGGGACTACCCCGTTTTTCCTTATTCTCGTTTTTCCCAAACACCCCCCTTCTTCGGGGGGCCCCTTTTCTCCCACCTCCTCGGGTTGTTACCCCCCCCATAGCCACCCCGGCAACCCTTAATCCTTTTGCTGTCCTTGGTCTGAGCCCCGGACTACAATTTCAGTCTTTTCCCAACATCTTTGCGTCCTTCCTCAAAAGGGCCCCAGTATCGACAAGACCCAAAACGACACCTAATACCAATCGCCCCTCTACTTCTCAGAAGCCCAAAAAAAACCCCACTTTGCTCAAATCTTCTTTCCCCCTTCCCTTCCTTTCTTCCACCTCCAAACTTTATTTTTCCCGTTTTTCTGTCCCTGTTTTTCCCCCCCCTCTTTTGGCTTTATTACAAGTGTGGAGATTCACCTTCCCCCTCGTACTATGTTCCCCCCCCCCGTCCCCTCCAATTTTTCCCCCTTTTTTCCTCCCAAACCCCCCGGGTTTTCCTGCCTCTTCCTGTCCCCCCCCCAAAAACCTTTATCTCGAGCCCCCTTACCTCTTCCCCCCCCTATTTTGGGTACAGTCCTTACGCCCCAATTTTTTAACTCACCCCCCCCCTTTTCTATCCCAATATGGTCTTCCTTTAATCTTTAAATTTAAACATTTTTGAAGCCATTTCAAATATTTTTGCAGAGAAAAACCCTTTCCCAAGGGGACCCTGATTCACCCCCTTTCCCTTCTTTTTCCGTCCCCCCCATCTTCCAACCCCATTCTTCGAAACGCCCGGGTTCCTTCGCTGCTTGAAGTTTTAAATTTGCCCCCCAGCGTTGATTTTTCAAACCCCCCCCCCCCTCTAGTCCTGGGTCCCTTTTAAACCCTACAGATTCCTGGTTTTTTCTTCTCCCCAATAGGGCCCTTTATTTACAGGGGAATTTCCGCGGCCTAAGGGTAATCGGTGGGTTCAGATTTTTGTTTTCCCCAGGTTTTTCCCTGTTTGGTGCTTGCTTACAAAAACCAAAAATTTACACTGGGCTTTTTTTCCAAACCTATCTCAGGCTATAATTTATTTTTTATTTTTTGGGAAACCTTTCTCAGAGGGGGGCCTTTTTTAATAAAAGTCCCCCTTCTTTTACGCAATGATTTTTCCGTACTGTAACAAATTTGTCCTTTAAATATGTTCTTTATATCTCTCTCCTTCTCGAGCATTTTCAAACCCCAGACTTTGCCTTTCTTATTTCATCCTTACCCCCCAACCCATTTTTTTACTTGGGTTTTTAATGCCCCCCTTTTCCCTTGGGGGGGAGGGTTCTTTGGGGCTCATGGGGCCCCCATTTGGGAGGCTTTTTCTCCCTCTCCCCCCCTCCATTTTTTAAAATTACGGGTACTCCCCCCAAATTTGACCCCCTCGTACTCAATTTCCCTTTTGCATCGATCTACCCAGTCTGCTCTTCCTCCACGGGGCCAACTAGACTTCCCCGGGTCTGTTCTCCCGGGACTTACTTACAGCAAATCATTTTCCAAATCATTCTTATTCCCCTTTCCCTTTTCACCTTTTTTCCGTACCCCTCGCGGGAAATTTTGATGGGCAAACGGGATCTTTACTTAAAACCTCACTGTTTTTTAGTGAAGTTCCTTCTTCATCCCCCAATTGATGACTCCTACACATTTTTCCCTCGACATCAGTTTTTTCCGCAGTTTTCTCATTTTTAAAAACCCAAACCTCAGGCAGGCATTCTCGGGAAGTGCGTGCCTTGGTGGTCTCCTCTTGTGCCCCTTCCCGTATGTTTAAAACGGGGCTGCATGGGGCAGGTACTGGTAAAAAAGAACCGCTGAAGACTTCTTTTTTTTTAAGCAAAAGTGTGAGACGCTCTCCGGGTTTCATCCGTGAAGAAAAATGCATTTTGTTGGGGACTTTTTTTCCCACCTCACCTTTTCCTTTCTTCTATGATGCAGTCTGGAAAAAAGTGGGGAAAATTTTGAGTGGTAAATACCCCCTTTCCCCGGCCCCGGGTTCTAGGGGTGCTGGGTTGATGAAAAAAAAACCCCTTCTCGACGTTGCCATTAAAACTTGGCACACACGGGTCTGTTTTTCCCCAAGGGCTCCTTCTTGCCCCTCTTTCTTTCCCCCAAAGTCTGCCAGAGTTTAGTCCCCTTGGACTTTTTTTCTCTCAGAGAAGAACATATAATGTGCCTTTTACACTTCAAGAACTAGAGGCAACGCTCTAAATTTTGCCAAATCATCGGCAGCTGGGCCTGATGCATTAAATTTTCGATTTTTAAAACATTTACTTTGGTCAGCCCTTGTAGCCCCCTTTACACCTTTAAATTCTTTTTTTTTTTGGGCACAAGGAGTTCTTCCCCAGCTGGGGAAAATCGCCGTTTTTTCCCCTTTTCCCCGAAAACCGGGTACAACAGAACATGATGCCTCCCCCCTATGTCCCATCGCTTTACTAGTCCCGTTTGCAAAGTGAGGGAAATTTCCCTCGTAAATCAAACGTTTAAGGGTGGTTTTTTGGGAAAAACACAACAGTCTCCCCGCTAGCCCTTTATGGCTTTCGTAAGGGTCGTTCTACATAGCCCCCTTAAAACCGTTTGGGGATACGTATTTTCGTAATTTTCCTTTGGAAAAATCACTCAAATTATTGCCATATTTTTTTTTCCTTGAGAAGGCTTTTGAAAAAACAACTTTGGGGGTAAATTTTTTGGGCCAGGCCCCTTCCTTAGGCCTCCCAGGCAATCTCCCTCCCTTCCCTTTAAAAACTTTTTAACTGAAAAAACATTTTTCCCTGTTCGAGTCAATAAAGTTCTTTTTCCCCCGGGCTTCTCCCAAACGAAAGGGGTCCCTCAGGGGTTTTAAAGCACAAAAAACTTTTTTTTTTTCCAAACCCCGTTTTTATCCAAAATTAAACCTCCAGTTGATGCTTTCGTATTCTTTTAGTGCGACTTTTAAACCCCCAGAAACGGGATGGTTTCCCGGGGCCCCGCTTTTAAATTTTAAAACCCCTCACCACCAAAAACCCTTTCCCCTAAAGCCCTTTCCCGGCTCCTTTTTAACCCCATTTTCCCCCCATTAATTACTGCGTTTCTTCCCCCTTCCTTTTTCCGAGGGTTTACCCCCGGGCCCACCAAACCATTTGGGGAATTTTCCCCAAGGGGAAAACCAAAACCCCCTTTTTTTTTCCCAGGGGGTTGCTCTGTTTTCCCACCATTTACCCTTTTTATCCCCTTTTGGTCCGTTTTTTCCCCCGGCCTCTTTTTTGGGTTCTCTTTTGCCTTTTAATTATCCCTAAACCCAAAAATTTCCTTCCTTTGGGCTTTTTCCGCCTTCCTTTTTAAAACCCTTGGGGGTTTTATCCCTTTCCCGGGGTCGGCCCCTTTCCCAATTGCCCTTTTTTACATTACCCTCTTTTTTTAAAAAACAAATTTTTCCCATTTTTATTTTTGAAAAAAAAGGTTCCCCCCCCAAAAAATGTTTATTTTTCCCTATGGTTTAACCCTTCCTTTAATTTATTTTAACCCCTTTTCCCGGGTTTATTTTCCTTTTAAAAGCTAAATTTGGGAAAAGAACGTTTCCCCTTTTATTATTTAAAACTAATTCTTTTTAAAAAATTATTTAATTTTTGTAACATGGCCCCCGATTTAAATTTAATTGGAGGTATTTGTAAAAACCCGCCCGCCGCCCCGGGGTGCCGGGTAAAATTACCGTGATGTTTGATGGTTAATACCCCCCTTTTCCCCCCCCCCTTTTTGGGTTTAAAATACTCTACTGAGTGTTGGCGAGCAAATTTACGTGACCCACTTTACCTGTATGCTCAAGGTTTTAGGGAAAAGACAGTGAAGAAGTAGCAGCCAACGAGAAATCCTGCTCGTCCCCTGGTAAAATTTGGCCCCAAGGGGTTTTTTAGCCCCGGGGCCCGGACATATTCGTTTTTTTCTGACTGCTTCCAATTGGGAAACAAACTTTATACATTAAAGTAATCTCCAGGGTTTTTTTAAATGTTTATCTAAAGGGTCTCCTTTCCAATTTAAACGTCTGGGTTTGGAAAAACCTTTTTTTATATGTTGGATACTTAGAAGAAACATGAATTTTTAACTTTAAAACTTTTCTAATGGGGGAAAAAAAAACCCCCCCCGTACCCAAAAATAAACCCCCAGCCGATAAAATTCTTTTTGGGGAAATTTTACAGGGTCTAAAGCCAGCAACAAAAACAAAAAAACCCCTTTTATCCGAGGATGCTTGCAGAGGGCAAAGGGAATGTCGCGGGTTTTACTGAGGAAAAACCCCATAAAGGATTTACTTGGAGAAAAGGGAAAAAGGTTTCCCCGGTTACAACCCATCCGATGTGACAGAGTGAACAGGGAAAAGGGGGGGGGTTTGGCCCGTACATTTTCAGATCCCTTGTTTTCACAGAACTGCAAATTGGGCCTTTAAAAGAGTAGGGAAGTTTTAGCAAAAAAGGTCGAGAACCAAAAACCCAGTTTTTGATGTCTAAAAAGCCTCCGGTTGGGAACATCCCCGCAATTTCCCGGAAAGGGTGTTAAAAAAAGACCACTGTTTGGAAAAACCCTTTAAACTCCCGCACCTAACATCTTGCTCCTGGGGGGTTTCAATTTAAAGGGACCTTTTTAAAAGGAGGAAAATAGCAAATAATTTGTTTTCAAAAATTAAAAACCAGGAGGCAGTCTGATGAAAAAAACCCCACTCACGCGAGCTTTTAAAAATTTTTCACAAAAAATTTAATTTAAAACCCCGAAAAAAATAAGCCTACTGACGGAGAATACACCCAACCCCCCAAACTTCATTTAAAAATGATGATCTGTAAGAAAAAATTTACCATATCAAAAACAATTTTACTCAGATCACAAAATAATTGAGGTTCAGTCAGGGAAAGGGGCCCGGGCCCCCCGACTGACTTTAAAGAAGAAATTTTACGAGGGGCATTTTAAAAATTCAACTTCCCAAAAACAAAAATAAAGTTTGGGGCCCAAATAAACCAAGTCCCAACCGATATAAGCCCGGGAAGGGTAACTAAGGGAAAAACAGACCCCAAATTATGCCAAACAGATTAATCGGTAGCACTCGATGTATGCACAAAAGGGTTATTCCTCTTAAAAAAAAGGGGGAGTAGATGAAAACAGAAAGGACAGGCTCCCCTTTTTCCCGGCGACGGGAAAAAAAATAACAGAAACAGGGTAAAAAAGGTCAATATATCTGAAATGGTTGGGAAAAAATGGTCAGAGAAATAGAGCATCAACTTAACTTAAAAAAATCCTTTAGGAGGGCAGGGAAAACGCGGGAAAGAACTAAAAGCCAAAAAATAAAAACCGGGAAAAAAACCCAAAGTAATTTTTTCTCCCAGCCAAACAAAAAACGAGAAAAACGTTTCCCGTTTTTGGGCCCCCACTTAAAAAAAGGGGGGGTCCTACCCCGATACAACAAGGGAAAAGAGTGAGCTACTCAAGTCCCCAAAATGACTCAGTTTTTTAAAACAGCCGGGTAACCAGACTGGGAGTCGAAGATCAAAAAAAAATTTTTTTTTGGGGAGGCCCCAAAAATTTTTATTAACACAAGGCCCCATCCGATGTTATCCCGACAAACCCAAAAACTTTTGAACAGCGATAAATGACATGCCCTGCATCTGCCCCCGGGCCAGAAATCGTGGAACTCTGTGTTCATCAAAAACTGCAAAAAGCCCCTATCACGAGCCTTTTTCCATCCTATGGAGAGGGAGCCTGGGGCAAAGGGGGGCGTCCCAAGTTACTAAAAAACAAAAGACTTAAACCCCCCTTTCCCCAAAGGGGGCAGTAAAGCAACAGCAAAAAAACTACAGACCAATAGCAAATAACATCCCATTCTAAAAAAAACTTTGAAAGGGTCCTAAAAAGCAAGGGTCACAAAGCATCCCAGAAACCCCTCAGTTACACAACCCCGGGGAAAAAATGGGTTTTTTGAAAAGGTCGCTTCCCGGCTGTCTCAACTATTGGACCCCTTTCGCCCAAAGGGCCTAAATCATTTGAAACAAAAAGAATGCAGATGTAATATATACGACTTTTCAAAAACCCCGACAAAGGGGACCATTGGGGTAAAAAGCGCACAAAATGCGTCTAAAGGAATAACAGGAAAAATCGGTCATGGAAAACTTAAATTTTTCCCACTAAAAAGAAAAACAGAGAGTACGTCAACGGTAAAGTCCAAGGGGAGCTACGGTGAAAAGCTCTTTTTCCACAAAGGGACAATTTCTCGCTCCCTTTTTGTTCCCATCCTTATAAACCGACATAGACAAGGTTTTTCACCCCAGCACCGGTCTTCCTTTGCAGATGAAACCCGAATCTGCAAAGACCCGTGTTTCCCCCTTTCAGACACTGCAAAGCTCCAGGCAGGCATCAACCCCAAAACTTTCAGTGGGGTGCAGGGAAAAAAATTGAAGTTTTAACGATGGAAATTTCAATTACCTCAGATATGGTAAAAGAGGAAATTAAAAATTTTTTCAGAGTACAAAACAAAAATTTTTTTTTGGGCCCCAAAAAAGAGCCCCAAAAACCAACGTCAAAGACCGGGGTTTATCATGTCGGGGGATCTCACCTTCAAGGACCATAACATTTTATCAATCGCATCTGCTAGAAAAATGACAGGATGGATAATGAGAACCTTCAAAACTAGGGAGGCCAAGCCATGATGACACTCTTCAGGTCACTTGTTCTATCTAGGCTGGAATATTGCTGCACACTAACAGCACCTTTCAAGGCAGGTGAAATTGCCGACCTAGAAAATGTACAGAGAACTTTCACGGCGCGCATAACGGAGATAAAACACCTCAATTATTGGGAGCGCTTGAGGTTCCTAAACCTGTATTCCCTGGAATGCAGGAGGGAGAGATACATGATTATATACACCTGGAAAATCCTAGAGGGACTAGTACCGAACTTGCACACGAAAATCACCCACTACGAAAGCAAAAGACTTGGCAGACGATGCACCATCCCCCCAATGAAAGCAGGGGTGTCACTAGCACGTTGAGAGACCATACAATAAGTGTCAGGGGCCCGAGACTGTTCAACTGCCTCCCAGCACACATAAGGGGGATTACCAACAGACCCCTGGCAGTCTTCAAGCTGGCACTGGACAAGCACCTAAAGTCAGTTCCGGATCAGCCGGGCTGTGGCTCGTATGTTGGTTTGCGTGCAGCCAGCAGCAACAGCCTGGTTGATCAGGCTCTGATCCACCAGGAGGCCTGGTCTCAGACCGGGCCACGGGGGCATTGACCCCCGGAACTCTCTCCAGGTAAACTCCAGGTAATACGATAATTCGTATATTATTTCTGGCTTTTGTTGTATTATGAATATACTTAATTAAAATTAGGCATTCCGGAGGATCACTATTATTACCCTAACCTCTCTGACCAAAATTGTTATGCTCTAAAAAGAAGGAAATAGTGGTTACAATACTTGGAGTGTAACAGTCACCGATATTAGTATACATTCTTTATTCGTTCGCCGCCCCTGTTTGCTCCGTCCCTTTTCTCTTCGCCTACATTCACTCTTGTCTTCCCTCCAGTTACCACCTTTATATGTTCATGTAGCATCTCACTTTTCCCTACCCCCCTGGGAAGTTCCAGCTGTTCGGGTCTGTTCTTTCTCACTCCCTTGCTCGCAAGCTCAACTGCCTACGGTGGCTTCCCACTCTCTTTTTCTTGATCACTTCCACTCCCATTCTCATCCCACCGCTGTGTAACAGATGGCTCTAGTCTTTCAGACGGTGTCGGATTCGCAGCAGTGTTTCCGGACAGCATCGTGCAGGGGCATTTACTATCTTCAGCTAGCATTTTTTACTGCGAACTGTATGCCATTCTTGCAGCACTTATTTGTATCGCATCTATGCCTGTGTCATCATTTGTAGTAGTCTCAGACTCCCTTAGTGCTCTACAGGCTATACGAAAATTTGATACATCTCATCCCTAGTTCTCCGTATCCAACTTTGGCTACGCCGTATCTCTACGAAGCATAAAGATATTATTTTTTGTTGGGTCCCTGGTCATGTTGATGTACAGGGCAATGAACAGGCAGACACTGCTGCGCGGTCAGCAGTACATGACCTACCAATTTCCTATAGAGGTGTTCCATTTCTGGACTATTTTGCTACAATAGCTGCCCACCTTCGCGCCCGTTGGCAACAACGTTGGTCAACTCTGCTTGGTAACAAACTTCATTCTATTAAACCGAGCATAGGTTACTGGCCATCTTCTTGTCATCAGTGCCGTGGTTGGGAGACCACTCTCTCCCATCTTTGCATTGGCCACACTCGTCTTACTCACGGGTATCTCATGGAGAGGCACCCTGTACCTCTCTGTGAGCAGTGTCAAGTTCCAGTATCGATTAGCAAATTGAAAGAAAAGAAAAGGATTCTGCTCTTGACTCTTGCCCAGGCAGGTCATAGCAGCTCTCCTTACTTACTCTGTCTCCCTACACCCCTCAAGGAAGGTTCCTTGATGTTGGTGAGGGGCTCTTGATTTAGGGAATTGGATCTGTGCTCCAGTTCCCCAAATTAAGCCTGAATGCCTTCCACATCCCCCCCAGGCGCTGTATAATCCTCCGGGTTTAGCGCTTCCCCCTTGATTGTAATAATAATAATAATGTCTCCCTACGATCCCCGTTGGGGAGGGGAACCTTTACCAGCATTGTCATCGCCTTGACTTACACGATGAGCTACGCAAATCGTGTAAAGATCAAACCAAGAAATGGTACCGTTGATGATTCAACGAAGATTGCTCTTGCAACTGTTGTTCAGGGAGTACTGGAAGTAAAATTCAACACCATATTGTCACTGAAAGAAGCAGTCATTGTTGTGTGTCACGATGATGCTGAAGCAGAGAAGCTACTCACTACAGAAGCCATCACTACTCTTACTACTCAAGGGTTTACTGTTACGTCATCTCCTGCCCTCAGGGCAAGGAAATCAGTATTCCTAAAAAACTGGACAAGATTCTGACGTCTCAAACACCTGCTGAACTCAAGTCATCCATCGAGACGCAAAATACTTTGGCTACTGTTGACAGCATTACAAAAATCCCAAATGCAACGTCCATGATCAAGGTCACCTTCACCGACGTGAACATGGCTGCCACTGCACTGAACGAAGGTCTTGCTGTCTACTACTGCTACATCAGCCCTACCTACATTGAAGCAGAGAGATATCACTACATCCAACATTGCTGGAACTGTTATTCATACCATCACACCACCAAAGCATGTCCAGTAAAAGACAAGAAGTTCTGCACTACATGTGGTAGTGAGGGACACGCCTTCAGTTCCTGCATCGCTGCTGCTCCAACACAACCAGCATGCTTAAACTGCAAGAGTAATGATCACCATACACTGGCAGCAAAATGTCCTACAAGAAAGGATATTATGAAGAAAACACAAGATGCAGCAAAGAAAAAACCTACTAGCAACACTCCAACGTATGCAGCAATTGCAAAAATACAAGCAGACACTACAAAATTACTTCAAGCATCTACTCAGCCCGCCTCCACCACCACCACTACCATCACTCCTCCAACATGTGACGTAATGAAGATTCACTACTGTCTACTATACGCTCATATGCAAAACATGGCTGTACCTGGATCATTTAATCTCTACCATCAACGAGTTATTTGCATTAAATAACATGCCTTCATTTGCATTTCCAGCATCTCCACCTTCTGAAGAAATTCTCAAATTCACCAAAATCTTAATCGCCAACTCTTCTGCAGAAGTTCCATCAACACCACCAACTAGTGACGTCAATCCAACAACGACCAATGAGAAGCCTCCACCGCCACCACCTCTCACTGAATCCAACCAATCAGAAGCCTTACCACCAGAAACATCTAATTCGTCTACTGAAGTTGAAAACGAAGCAACACCACCTTCCTCTACTCCACCACCACCTTCTCTACTTAGCTCACGTCGATTACCTGGAACACCATGGGTTAAACGCAAAGGACTCATATTCTACACCACGAGGCTGTACCCTGCAAGCATGACTCGCCTAGAACTCATCCAACATCTCCAAGACAACACTGTATCGTACCAAAGTGAAGAAAGACCATTCCCTACCTACAACCTGATACTCCAAACCAATGAATACTACTACAGCTCTCCCATAAGTGTGATACAACTCTCTCGAAAACAATTTACCGCACTGATAAACGGTTTAAGACCATAACCAACTAGTCCTGCTTGCTGCCTTCTGACACTCCCAGCTCCTACTGCTGCCTTCGCCATCCTCTCCTAGTGAGCCAAGCAATGACATCAGTCAAGCCTCTCTATCTACGTCTCCAGTACTTTTGTACCACATGTCCCAAAGTGGTTGGGCCACTTGCCTTGATTCCTCCTCTTCCCCTCCTCCCCATCCTTTTCCAGTTATTTCCATCCTTCCATATCCTTCTTCCTTCCCATCTTATGACAGCTCTCGTCGTCCTCGATTCGATTCGATTCGTATCAATTAGCCACATTCTGTTAGACTGCCCTCTCTATCAACGAGCACGCAGAATTTACCTCCAATGCCGTCTTCGTTCTACTACTCTCTCTTTACCTTCCCTTCTTGCTGATGGACCCTCCTTTAATCCTGACTCTCTCATTGACTTCTTGACAACGACTGATTTACTCCACAAACTCTGATGATACCTTATGCACTCCCCTCAGTCCTTTGTAGCTCAGTCTCTTGCTGCCCTTTACCCTTTCACCATCCACTGCTCTGCTGTTATCCGTAACCTATTACTCATCCACCTCCTTTTTGCCACCTGATGCCCTCGCTTCCTTCCTGCCCTGCAGTGCTGTATAGCCCTTGTGGCTTAGCGCTTTTTGATTATAATAATAATGTGGTCCGTTTCTAAAATGAATTCTTTTCCCAACAAATAAAATTTAAGTTTGGAGATACCCCACACAAGGGCTAAACATTCCTTTTCTATTGTGGAGTATCTCGTTTCTGCGGGAAGGAGTTTCCGGCTTAGGAAGCATACAGGGAAGGGAGTACCATCATGGCATTGTAGTAACACCGCACCTAAGCCAGTATTGAAGGCATCAATTCTTAAGCAAAATGTTTTATTAATATCTGGAATCTTAAGTATAGGGTCTTTCGAAAAGATACTTTTAATCTCATTAAACTTTTCCCGAGCTACGTCGGAAAGTTCAAGAGGTTCCTTCACAGACTTCTTAAGGAAGTCGGATAAGATGCCTGTAAGATCAGTAAGTTTAGGGATAAACCGTGCATAAAAATTTACAGAACCAAGAAAGCTACTCATGAGCTTCTTGGTTTTGGGGAATTTAAATTCTAATAAAGCTTTGATCTTACTGGGGAGAGGCTGCAGAGAGTTATTAGAAAGTATCTGTCCAAGATATCTATTCTTGTTATACCCAAGGAAGCATTTCTTCGGCTTGGCAGTGAGGCCATGTGAGCGTAACCTACGCAAAACTGATGTTAATGTTTGGATATGTTGGCCCCACGTGGATGTCATTACGTAAATGTAGCACAGGCAGTTACCAAACCGAAGGGCATAGTTCTATATTGCATCAGTCCTTGGTGTGTAGGAAAAGCAGTGTACTGCTTAGAAGAAGGATCTAACATTACTTGATGATATGCCTGTGCAATATCAATCTCTGAAAAGAAGGAAGCGTCATAAAATTTGTGTAGACGCTACTTTTAAAAGGGCATAGGCTCGCATCCCACCGAGTTATAGCTTAAGGCCTCTGAATTCAATAGCAATCTATATGAATTATCCTCCTAACCGAACTGGTGAACAATATGAAATAGGGGGGAAGGTTCAATGATTTTTAGTTTAATAATTGTCTACCTGGGTCAAATGCATCCCTAAGGGTAACGGGAACTGGTTAAAAATTTTTTCTTTTGATAGGATTGTCCGTCCTAAGTCATCTTAGGACTACTGGGGAGGTAACACCTGGAAAAATCAGAAAAGACGTCTGAAAAGTTACTCACACATTGAAGTAGTTCAGTCCTTATGGTCATCCAAGGTTCATAAATATTAAATGTTGGTTGCGTCGAGTGGTCAAGAGTCACCAAGTCGTAGTAAATCATAGTGATTAGAGGTGTCAATTACCACCTTTAACTTCTTCAACTTGTCTTATCAAGTTCGTGTGGAAAAACTAATCAAAGTTATTAAGGCAGTTAACCGAATTTCTTCGGTAATATTCTTAAGGATGTTGATTTAAAAAGCTAGTTTCCCCCTTGAACTTCCATGAGGTAATAAATTTTGCCACAAATTTTTAATACTTTATATGGACCTTTCCATGCTAATAATAATTCTATTGACTTTGATCGTAAAAGTACAAGTACTTCCCCCTATTTTTAAAACTTCTCCTCTGACTTTATGGATCAAAATATTTTTTTGGGTTAACTGTCCATTGACAAACTTAAGTTTTTTCAAAACTATTCAAGGTCTCCTCAATTTGGGATCTAAGTCAAGGAAAAAACTGGAAAGAAGACTGAACCCACATTTACCTCCTCATAGTCCAAAGTCATAAGGATGGCAATGGGCCTGTGCTGTCTCCCAAGAGAATTCAAAAGGGGAAAACCTCAAGAGTTACTGGAAACTTCCCTCATGGCAAACAAGCACAGGGTGGGTAACGATGCCACTCCTAGGTTTAAGGGAGCAAAGTTTTCCTATAAAAGGACTTAAGAACATAGAAAAGGAGGAACACTGCAGGAGGCCTGTTGGCCCATACTAGGCGGGTCCCCTTTACAATTTCATCCACTAACAAACATTTGCCCAACCCAATTTCAAGCCCCCAAGAAATAAGCTCGATGTGAAAGTCCCACTCAAACCAACCCCTCCCACTCATGTCTTACCAACTAATTTGAACCCTACCCAAGTCCACCCTAATAACCCAACAGTAGACTGTTCCCCTCATCTACTACCCTATTTCCAAACCATTTTTTTCCTATGCCTTTCAAAATTTCTAACCCTTATCTATTTAAATCCATACCGGTTCTCTTTTGAGAGACTCCTCAGACCTTATAAAATCCCTTATTAAACCTATTTTTCCATTTAACACTTTGATCAGGTCTCCCCTCATTCTTCCAACAAGTGATTGTACTTAAGAGTCTTCAATTTTCTTCATAAGGAAGATTTTAATGCTATGTATTAATTTAGTCATCCTAACCTGAATGTTTTCTAACGAATTTTGTCCATTCTGTAATATGGAGACCAGAACTGAGCGCATAATCTAGTGAGGCCTTACTAATGATGTAAAGCTGCAGTATAAACCTCTGGACTTCTGTTGCTTACACTTCTTGTATAAATCCCAGTTTTCTATTTGCCTTATTACTATGCTTAGGCCATTGCTGTCTTTTGGTTTTAAGGTTGCTGCTCACCATAACCCCAAAGTCCATTTCCAATCTGTATGGCAATTTCTTACATCTTTTAAACTTATAAGTACTAGGGTTTATGGCACTCCCAAGCTTCAGAACCTTGCATTTACTACATTGAACTGCATCTGCCATTTTTCCCTGACCAAGAATAGAGTTTTTTAAATCCTCCTGAAGTTCCATAACATCTTCGTTTGAACAATTATCCTACCTATCTTTGTGTCATCGGCGAATTTGCTCATATCACTAGTAATTCCTCATCAGATCATTGATATTTATTATAAACAACAACGGCCCAAGACTGTCCTGTGGAACGCACTTGTTAAGATCCCCACTCGATTTAACCCATTTATGGACACTCTCGCTTCCCTGTCAGTGAGCCATGACTCGATCCACGAGAGCACTTTTCCCCAATGCATGAGCTGCCACTTTCTTTAACAGTCTATGGTCGGAACTCTATCAAAGCCTTTCTAAATCAATAATAATATCAAATTCTTATCGTGGGCAACAGCCTCAAAAGCTTTACTGAAGAAAAGTTAATAAATTAGTTTAGACAAGACCGGCTCTTGTAATCCTGCCGAGTATCATTAATCAAGCTAGCTTAAACAGATGGCTTCTTATAATCTCAGCTATAATTGACTCTAGTAATTGCTCAATTTTAGGTCAGGCTTATTGGGCGGTAAATTTTCGTAACGACTTGTCCCCTGTTTTAAAAAGGGAATTACATTTGCCACTTCCACATTTCAGACACTAAAACCTGTTTTAGAGATAAAATTTAAAAACATTTGTTTTAAAGGTCACAAGTTCCCTTTTTTCTTCCTAAGAACCCTTGAAAAAAACCCATCAGACCCGCGACTTATTTTGCTTCGTCTGCCTATCTGCTTCACAACCATTTCACTAGTGACTGTGAGTTACATAATTTTTCTTTTCTAGCCACTATAAAATTAATTTACTGAATATTGTTAGTGTCTTTCCTGTGGGAAAACTGAGAGAAAATAATTAAAAAAATCGAGCACAATTTTCTTTGTCAGTAGGGTGCCCATATGTTTTTAAGGGACCTATCTTATCTCTAACTTTTGTTCTATAGACCTGGAAAAAAATTTTTGGGGTTGTTTTAGAATCCCTAGCAACTTTAATTTCATAGTCCCTTTTAGCTTTTCTTATCCCCTTTTTAATGTCCCTCTTAATTCAATATACTGATTCATAAGATGACCCTCACCTCTTTTGATACCCTATAAATTTCCTTTTTTATGCCCTAGTAAAATATTTTGAGCCTATTATTAAACCTTTTGGGTCAATTCATTTTATCTAAGTCTTTATAGGGATAAACTTCTTTGAGCAGCAGTATAGTTTCAAAAACGTCATATAAGCTCACTTCGTTACCCCAGTCAACAGGATAATGGTTCTCTAAGCCCTCGTAATCTGCTAAGCGAAAATCTGGGACTGTTAATGTTTTCACTATATCGTACTTCCATTCAATCTAAATGTAATTATTTTGGTTTACACCCGTTCCCTGAAATTCTAAATTTAAACAAGGATTCATTTTTGCCCCTAACTATCAAAACAGGTTATTCCCCTTGTAGGTTCTGTCCAAACTGCTTCAAAAACAATCCGAACTACTTCTTAAGAAGTTGATGATTCTAAATTCCCGTCAAGAAATTCCATCAAAATGACTAAGTAATGTCTCCTAAAATTTCTACATTATCGAGCTTGGCTTTAACAATTCCTCCCATAGTTTGTCTCCCCTTCGCCCTATCTAAGTTTGGGGAAAGTATATCACTCTAACACAGTTTTTCATGCCCCTCTGAAATTCTATCCAAACAAAACTCTGTATGGTTACTTCAGACTAAACCCCTTTTTATGCATCAGTTCAAGCGATCTGGACATACAATGACCCCCCCCCCCTTCCGAAAATTCTATCTACTGGAACAATTTAAAACCCCGAATATGACATTCCACAGGCATGTCCCCACTTTTGAATTAAACCACGTCTCAGTTTAAAGGGAAATACAAACAATGTTACCTCACTAGCAACTAATCTCAATTGTCATCTTATTCCTGCACTACAGCAATTAACATAATTAAACATTGAAAACTCTCCTTCTTCTTTACTCCCTTCTGCCCATTTCTGTTTTTTATAAACCTATTACTGTCCTTTCACCCAAAGTCCCTGACTTTTTAAATATAACCCGTTTCGTTTATTACTATTCCCCTGAATCTAATATTATACACGGGGACTTCACTTTTTTTCCTCCCAAAACCCTCCCACTAATTTTCCTATTTTAAAGCCTAATGCTCCCTCCACTCAGTTGCCGGCTACCACCCCAGCCCTAGTAATGAACCCCCCCCCTGGCTACATGTCTTTTCTGCCATAGAAGAGGCCCCCCAGTTGTCAAAAATTTTTACCTCATTTTCCTTACAGTATTTGTCCCCCCGCAATTGACCCCAATTACCCTGGAAAACATTCATTTCCAACTCCTCCCCTTTGGGAAAATCCCATATGACGGGGTTTCCCCACCCTTACTCCTAAATTTCTATTGCGCCTATACCTGCAAATAGGTTTCACTTACGTCCTCCCAAACATCTTTGCTCCGCAATGAGACAGAAATAGGTTGCCCCCATTACCCTCATGGTGTCCCCCGACGGAAAAACAAATCCTCATCCCAGCCCAGGAAAGCAAATCTTGTCCCCTATTGTCCTTCAAGCAGAACGCCCTCCATTACCTAACTTGGCTACCCCAAAAACAACAATATTTTACCTTCCTGGTTCGTTCGCGTGTTGTTCCCATAGTCGACTCACATTCATCGGGTAGCAGAAAATGTATTAGATGTTCCACAACATTTCCACGGCGTCTTTTTCTTCTTCATCGTTTCTACCTTTCCATTCGCCCTCTTGATCGTAACTTCTTCCCTGCTGCCACCCACTGCCCAGTTTCCCTTCTTGTTTTTGAGGACTAAAAACAGGGGGACTACTACAATCTTCTTGTTTTCCTCGGTCAGTCCCGAATTTTCCAACTTCCCCATCCTCAATTTTTCCCTTAAGTGTGGTAAATTTCTCGAGGGAGGGCATATTGCTTAAATTTCGTAGAGGCGCGCAAACAGGTCTTCACAGAGCAAGACGGTCAACACTGCAAAAAAGCCAATCAATCAGGAGCTAGCCAGCACGCCCGCACGCCCAATAAGAGGAACATTTTGAGAATTAAAATTTGGGCGCTCAATCCTCCCATTACAGCGGGGAGTGGGGTGTGGTGAAGAGGGGTTCATCCCAGAATTTTGGTATAGTTTGCATTAAGTCAGACTGAAGTGCCCCCATGGTAACAAAATTTCTCTAGGGTCCCCCACTCTGGAGAAGATGGACAAAAGGGCTTCACCCCCCTCTGGTGGTTAGGGTTTTTAAAGGGGGTATGGCTTCGGGGAAACTCGAAGCATAATAACTAATTTTAAATTTTATCTATGCCCCCCGGGAAAGTGGGATAAAGGCCCAAACGAGCCCATAGCTACTTTTTCAAAGGGTACCGTAAAGATAGGTTTTTTGACCAAGGTACTCGCCTGGTACCGGGGGAGGAGCAGTTGGCAAACTTTACACGATTTACATTGGTATGACATCTGAGACATTTTTGGGGCCAAAAATGGGTTTCCCCCTAATTTTTTTTAAAAAGTTTTACATCGAAAAATGCCGGCCCGCAGGTCCCCTGGAGTTTACCGGGAAGAGTTTGGGGTCAACCCCCCCCGGGGCCCCAGTTGTGCCCGGGCCCCCGGTGGACAGACCCTGACAACCAGGCTGTTGCTGCGGCGCACGAACCCCAACTACGGCCAACCCCGGCTGGTCGGAAACCCGACTTTAGGTGCTTGCCCAGTGCCAGATTAAAGACTGCCAGGGGTTTTTGGGTAATCCCCCTTTTTATGCTGGGGCTTTGGGAACAGTCTGGGGCCCCTGACACTTATTGTATGGTCTTTTAACGTGCTAGTGACCCCCCCGCTTTTCGGGGGGGGGATTTGCATCGTCTGCCAAGTTTTTTGCTTTCGTAGTGAGGATTTTCGTGTGCAAGTTCGTACAAACCCCTCTAGGTTTTTCCCCCCGGGTGTATATAATCATGTATCTCTCCCCTGCATTCCGGGGAATACATTTTTTAGGAACCTCAAGGTCCCGTAATAGGGTTTTTCTCCGTTATGGGGCCCGGAAGGTTCTCTGTACATTGCAGGTCAAAATTTCACCCTGCCTTTGAAAGGTGCGTTATGTGCAACAATATTCCACCCTAGATAAAAAAAGTGACCTGAAGAGGTCATAAAGGGGGCCCCCCCATTTGAATTTTCTCATTTCCACCCCTGTCATTTTTCTAGAGATGCGATGTACAATGTTATGGCCCTTAAAGGTGAGACCCCCACATTCACTCCAGGTTTTTTGACGTTGGGTTTCGCTCTTTTTGTGGCCAAATTTTTTTTGTCCGAGAAGTTTTAAATTTCCTCGTTTTCCAATGGAAATTAAAATTTTCTCATCGTTAATTTCATTTGTTTTCTCGCCCACTGAAAGATTGGGTTTATGTCCCCCGGGACTTTGCATGTCTGAATGGAAGCCATTTTAAGAACTCTTTTGCTTTGACTTTGAAAAACAAAGATGGAATGTCTATTCATCTAAATTTTAAATTTGAAATGACTTTACAAGATCCCTTTTTTTTTAAAAATTTTATATGAAAATTTTTTCCTTGGACATTATTTTTTTTAGCGGTATTATGGCAATTCTAAAGAAGGGGCAATTACTTTGTAACTTGAAAAGAAGTTTTTCGATATCAAAAGGGTTTAAAATCAGGGAAAATCAAAGGGGGCAGTAGGAAACCTGGGTTTGGTCTGACCCCTTGTAAAGACATTTAGGGTATGGGAGGTGATTTTTTACTTTCATCTAACAAGTGAACCGGTGACCCTACACCTCGTTTTCGAGAGTAGCTTCAATGGTTTTTAATCCCACATAAATTCACGAGAATTGTCTCCTGAACTTTAAAGGGGGCTTCTCGATCTACAGAAGAGGTTCTGAAAAGCTTATGCCCCACCTTGGCGATGAAAGTCAACCTCGAAGGAAGAAGGCACTTTTACATTCCCCCCTTTTAGTACAGGAAAATGGGAGCTAGTACGGCTTCAGCCCAACCTGTGAACCATTTAGCCCTAATGTAAAAGGTGTAAAAAGGTCCATACGGGCCCCAAATAGTCTGAAAGTATGCAGAGGAATGAGTTTTTTTAAGGTTAGGGAACAGCTTATCAAAAGGGGGAACCCCAACCCTGGCCGTTTAAGTGGATACAAGCCCTAAAACGTTCCGACAGGGGCGTCTTCAGTTTTTTCCCCAACATTTTAGCTCTGAAACCAGGGCGGTTTTCCAACCCCGCGGGGGCTTTAAACTTTCCAGGTTTATCTAAAGCATGATGACCTGCCCCCAATGGTAAACCCTTTGTCCTTTTTAATTTTGGAAGGGGGGGCCCCACCCAAAATTTAAACCCAAAAGGGCAAGCAGCCTTCACCCCCAACTTCCTTTTTTAAAGGGGTTTTTTTTAAATCAAAGTTTTCGTTTTTCTTTTTTTTAATGGAATGTTTTCGTTTTTTTCTTTTTAAAGGGAAGGGGGGCGTCAGGGGAAATGGGCAGCAACCATAAAATCCTTTGAGATTCTAACTGGGACAATTCCCGAACTCTCATCAAAAGCCAACAACGAAAGAGGTTACCTTAATGCTGAAAGTTCTGGCCAGGCTGTAAGGGGGCATACCTAAATCTTTCCCAAGAATTTTGGGGGTTTTTTTTATGCTTTAAAAAGGGTTGCCCTTTTTCATAGGTTTTTATTACATATGATATCCTCGACAAAGTTTCATAATACAAGGTGTACCAAAAATAACATTCCTAACCGGGGAGCCCCGGTTCAGCAGGCCCCTTCACAGAGGGGAGCGGTATTTTCAAAACCGATAAAAGTAGAAGTTTTTGTCTTCCCCCCTGTAAGGGGGGTAAATTAGTGTTGGAAATTTTTTTCACTGAGCACGTGTTTTCCATTTTCCTCCTTTTAATTTTTTGTTGTGTAAGAGTTCTTTTTATTTTCTAATTTTAAGGGGAATTTTTTTAGCTCGCGATCCTTTCTCTCTCTATTAACTCAATTCTCTAGCTTTTTCCTCACGTTTTAGCTTTTCCTAACTTCTAAACCTTGTCTTTCCTCAAGTTTTTTATTTTAGCCGTTCCTCACCCATTTTATCCTGTTCCCCCATGTTTTTTAGCCTGTTCCTCACGTTCTTGCTCTTTTTCACGATCAAGTCATTTGCCTCCTTTTTTCTTTTCTTTCTCTTTCTAACTGTCTTTCTTGGGTTTTTCTCTCAATTCCTCTCTCCTTTTTTCCTGTCTTTCAAGGGGCTTTTTCTCCCTTTTTTCTTCTCTTTCGATTCTCTCTCCTCCTTTTTCTCTTCTCTTTTGATTCCTCCTTTTCCTTTTCTTCTTCTCTTTCCCTTTTAACTGTCTTCTTCTCCTTTAATTTTTCTCTTTCAAGTCTTTCCCCGGATCTTTTGCACCAATGAAAGATTCTAAATTTTTCCCCTTTTTCCAATTACTTCCAGCTTTACCCAAATTGGGATTTTCCCCATGCTTGCAAGAATAACTTAAATATTGGGGGAAAAAAAAGGGTATTTAAAAAAAATGGAGGGTTTCAATTCCCGCTCGTTCAAACGTAAATAAACTAGAGGGGGTCGATCCCGCTTCAATTAAACATAGATTTAATTAAAAAGAAGGGGGTTTTATGCCGGGAGCAAACAGTAAGTAAAGGGGTCCCTTGACCATCCAGTCTTCCACCCAAAAAATCAAGAGTGTCCAAGACAGTTCCTTTAAATAAAGAGTCAATGAAAAAAATTGTCACTGGGAAAAATTTAGGTCCCAGAGTCCCAAACCCCAAAATGTTTCAACTCACAAAAAGGGGGCAGAATTAAAAAATTTTACCCGCCTGACTTTACTTCAATAAATTTAGACATAACAATACCAAATTTTTAAATACCTGACCGTAGTCCACCATAGAGAATGATTTTTCAGGCTGGTGGTAACCGTCTGTGGTATGCAGGTTTGAAGTTCCAAGGTAATCGAGATGGAATTGAATCTTTTGTTTTTCGAGTTGTATCCTGGCAAGGTCGCCACTTGTGAAGGGTTTCGCCTGTAATAAATTCAGACAGTATTACCCAAAGGGGTCCTCCTCAGGAAAATTAAAGAAAGTAAAAAAAAAATAACAGACAAACATACATACTTTATTATAAAGAAATATAAAATAAAAACACTTAAATAGAAATTTAACCTACATTTTAAAAAAAATGAAAAATGAAAAATATAAATGATACGAATTTAACCTAATTTAAAAAGGGGTGCTGTGTTTGACACTGTTTGTTGAAATGTAGCCATTTTTCTGGTAGGGGGGGGGTCGCAGGTGTTGGTTACGACCCATGGCTAGTTCTTCCAGTATAGCCTTGATATTATATCCGATGAAGGAAAGAGGTTCTTTACCCTGCAAGATAGGGGTTTCTCCGCAATTTTACAGGTGACAGGTAATTAAATCCAAAAAGGGGATGTCTAGGAGTTAGTCCATCCCACCAGTTCTCTCTTGATGACAGGGGCCCTCTTCACCAAGAGGTGCTGGGAGCTGGTTAGTGATTTACTGTTGGACCAAGCCCCACCGTCACCCTTTTGGGGGGGGGGAAGGGGGAGGGGAAGGGATAGCGGGGGCTAGACTGACCCTACCTTAACAAGCAGCCGCAGCAAAAACACTTTGGGGGGGGGGAAAAGGGGGGAATAGCGGGAGCTGACTTACCCCTACCTTAACAAGTAGCCGGCAAAGAAACTATTTTTAATATCTCCCTCGTCTCCCATTTTGAACTTTTCCCTCACAGGCAGAAAGCTTCCTGCAATTATCTCTTAACTTTTGACGCTGTGAGCTTCCGCCCTCATAATATTTGCAACAAAACCCTTTAAAGTTGCTTCAAGGGGGGGGGGGGGCCTTTCTGTGGCGAAGAGGCAATTCACTCTTTAATCTTCTTCCCACCAAACCTAAATTTTTCCCCCCAATCCTCCCCTTCCCCCCTTTCCCTCCTCCCATCCCTCTTTTCCCCCTTCCTCCTGTCCCCATCCTTCCCCTTTCCCCTTTTCCTGTTTTCAACCAATGGGATTCTTCCTTCAGGCATTCTAGTTCCTAGGTTGGGGGAAGGAATTGGATCGCCGGGAGACCCCAATCCCTTCCCCGGTCTACGGGGGAGGTTCGGGTGTCTTTCAATGACGGGTGTCTTCTGGAGGTTGCCTTTGGTTCCAGGAGGTGCTACCCAAAGGGTGTGCTTTGTGGTGGTTCTGACCCCCCTCTCTTTTCCCCACTGAGGTGGTATGGTAGATGTGAGGTTGCTATCCCAGAGTGCTGGTTTACTGGCATGAAGGGTAGGGTATGGCTTGGGTTCCATGCTGCATCTGCACTACTGGCTGCACTGAGGTCCTCTTGGATGTGGAGGGGGATTTACAGCCCTTTCATTTCTCCTAGGAGCTACCTTTCCCTTTTTTCTAAAAACCAAAAAGAAGAGAGACTTAACCATTGAGTCCCAAATCCATGAAACTGTAGCAGCACCCTCTTATGACCCTGTCTTGTTACCAGACCATCATTTGGACCTTTCTAATGCCCCTGTATCTTCTTCAGGTGAAATTTTGTCAGACTCTCCCGATAGCGAGGCTCGGCCTGACTCCTTTGATACACCCAACCTCCGCACGTCTTTGATCATGCCTCTGGATTTTCCCCATACTGTGCAATGGTTTTCAGATCGCCCGCCTGCCACAAAATGGACCACCTCCAGTCTTGCATCTAAATGATTACAACCTTTCTCTGATGACACTGCTTCGAATGCCTCTCAATCTACTCAGAAAAGACCAATGCAACACACACTCTCTTTACGTACTACGCATCATAGTACACAATGAACTAAGTTTTTCACTCTGCAACTGATATCTTTCACTGACTATCTGATTATAGTATCAGCAAGGCACTTCTACACTATGTTTGTCAAAATATTTCGTTTCATGCTCTCAAGAGCGATGCACGTATCGTCACAGTACAAAATGCTGGCCAAGCTAACAAACTTTCTCTCCTCACACGAGCTTTTAAATCTCTGCACAAAATTCAATTTAAACCAGCAAATAATAGAGCCTACTAGACTGGAGAATACACTAGACCTCATCTTCACTAACAATGATGATCTGATAAGAAATGTCACCATATCAAAAACAATATACTCAGATCACAACATAATTGAGGTTCAGACATGTATGCATGGAGCCCCAGACCGACATAATGAGACTAGTCACGAGGGAGCATTCACCAAATTCAACTTCAATAACAAAAACATAAAGTGGGACCAAGTAAACCAAGTCGTAACCGATATAAGCTGGGAAGATATACTAAGCAACACAGACCCCAACTTATGCCTAGAACAGATTAACTCGGTGGCACTCGATGTATGCACAAGGCTTATTCCTCTAAGAAAAAGGAGGAGTAGATGTAAAATAGAAAGAGACAGGCGCTCCCTTTACAGGCGACGGAAAAGAATAACAGAGCAGCTAAAAGAGGTCAATATATCTGAAATGCGTAGGGAGACACTAGTCAGAGAAATAGCAAGCATCGAACTTAAGCTAAAAGAATCCTTTAGGAGTCAGGAATTGCGGGAAGAACTAAAAGCCATATAAATGAAATCGAAAGAAACCCAAAGTATTTCTTCTCCTATGCCAAATCAAAGTCGAGAACAACGTCCAGTATTGGGCCCCTACTTAAACAAGATGGGTCCTACACAGATGACAGCAAGGAAATGAGTGAGCTACTCAAGTCCCAATATGACTCAGTTTTTAGCAAGCCGCTAACCAGACTGAGAGTCGAAGATCAAAATGAATTTTTTATGAGAGAGCCACAAAAATTTGATTAACACAAGCCTATCCGATGTTATCCTGACGCCAAATGACTTCGAACAGGCGATAAATGACATGCCCATGCACTCTGCCCCAGGGCCAGACTCATGGAACTCTGTGTTCATCAAGAACTGCAAGAAGCCTTTTCCATCCTAATGGAGAGGGAGCATGGACACGGGGGTCGTCCCACAGTTACTAAAAACAACAGACATAGCCCCACTCCACAAAGGGGGCAGTAAAGCAACAGCAAAGAACTACAGACCAATAGCACTAACATCCCATATCATAAAAATCTTTGAAAGGGTCCTAAGAAGCAAGATCACCACCCCTCTAGAAACCATCAGTTACACAACCCAGGGCAACATGGGTTTAGAACAGGTCGCTCCTGTCTGTCTCAACTATTGGATCACTACGACAAGGCCCCTAAATGCACTAGAAGACAAAAAGAATGCAGATGTAATATATACAGACTTTGCAAAGCCTTCGACAAGTGTGACCATGGCGTAATAGCGCACAAAATGCGTGCTAAAGGAAAAAACAGGAAAAGTCGGTCGATGGATCTATAATTTCCTCACTAACAGAACACAGAGAGTAGTCGTCAACAGAGTAAAGTCCCAGGCAGCTACGGTGAAAAGCTCTGTTCCACAAGGCACAGTACTCGCTCCCATCCTGTTCCTCATCCTCATATCCGACATAGACAAGGATGTCAGCCACAGCACCGTGTCTTCCTTTGCAGATGACACCCGAATCTGCATGACAGTGTCTTCCATTGCAGACACTGCAAGGCTCCAGGCGGACATCAACCAAATCTTTCAGTGGGCTGCAGAAAACAATATGAAGTTCAACGATGAGAAATTTCAATTACTCAGATATGGTAAACATGAGGAAATTAGATCTTCATCAGAGTACAAAACAAATTCTGGCCACAAAATAGAGCGAAAAAACCAACGTCAAAGACCTGGGAGTGATCATGTCAGAGGATCTCACCTTCAAGGACCATAACATTGTATCAATCGCATCTGCTAGAAAAATGACAGGATGGATAATGAGAACCTTCAAAACTGGGGAGGCCAAGCCATGATGACACTCTTCAGGTCACTTTTTCTATCTAGGCTGGAATATTGCTGCACACTAACAGCACCTTTCAAGGCAGGTGAAATTGCCGACCTAGAAAATGTACAGAGAACTTTCACGGCGCGCATAATGGAGATAAAACACCTCAATTACTGGGAGCGCTTGAGGTTCCTAAACCTGTATTCCCTGGAACGCAGGGGGGAGAGATACATGATTATATACACCTGGAAAATCCTAGAGGGACTAGTACCGAACTTGCACACGAAAATCACTCACTACGAAAGCAAAAGACTTGGCAGACGATGCACCATCCCGCCAATGAAAAGCAGGGGTGTCACTAGCACGTTAAGAGACCATACAATAAGTGTCAGGGGCCCGAGACTGTTCAACTGCCTCCCAGCACACATAAGGGGGATTACCAACAGACCCCTGGCAGTCTTCAAGCTGGCACTGGACAAGCACCTAAAGTCAGTTCCTGATCAGCCGGGCTGTGGCTCGTACGTTGGTTTGCGTGCAGCCAGCAGCAACAGCCTGGTTGATCAGGCTCTGATCCACCAGGAGGCCTGGTCACAGACCGGGCCGCGGGGGCGTTGACCCCCGGAACTCTCTCCAGGTAAACTCCAGGTTACCACCACAGATGCTAGTCCTGTAACAATTAAAAAACACATTTCTCTCAATTCTTGTAGTGGTACCCCTCAAGGAAGGTTCCTTGATGTTAGTGAGGGGCTCTTGATTTAGGGAATTGGATCTGTGCTCCAGTTCCCCAAATTAAGCCTGAATGCCTTCGACATCCCCCCCCCCCCAGGCGTTGTATAATCCTCTGGGTTTAGCGCTTTCCCCTTTATTATAATAATAATAATTGTAGTGGTACTGTCGTTCTACCTCATACCATTGTTCCATGTGATTTCCAGATAAGTGTTCGCAATAAAGCTAACAGAATTCTTGGCTTCATATCAAGAAGTATAAATAATAGAAGTCCTTAGGTTGTTCTTCAACTCTATAGATCTTTGGTTAGGCCTCATTTAGATTATGCTGCACAGTTCTGGTCACCGTATTACAGAATGGATATAAATGCACTGGAAAACATACAAAGGAGGATGACAAAGTTGATCTCATGTATCAGAAATCTTCCCTATGAGGGTAGACTGAGGGCCCTGAATCTGCACTCTAGAAAAGTGTAGAATTAGGGAAGGGGGATATAACTGATGTGTATAAATGGAAAAAGGAATAAATAAAGGGATGTAAATAGCGTGCTAAAAAATATCTAGCCTAGACAGGACTTGCAGCAATGGCTTTAGGTTGGAAAAATTCAGATTCAGGAAGGGTATAGGAAAGCACTGGTTTGGAAATAAAGTTGTATAAAGGCTGGTTGAATTACCGATAATATGTAAAGTAAAAGAACACAAGTGCAACTAATGTGACATTTTATTGTGGCAACTATTCGCTCTCCGGGAGCTTTGTCAAGGGTTACGACTTGACAAAGCTCCTGGAGAGCGAAACGTTGCCACAATAAAATGTCACATTAGTTGCACTTGTATCCTTTTACTGGAAATAGAGTTGTGGATGAGTGGAACAAACTCCTGAGTACTGTCATAGAAGCTAAGACATTATGTAGTTTTAAAAATAGGTTAGATAAATACATGAGAGGGTGTGAGTCGGACCTGACTAGCTTATGCTATTAGGTCAGATGCTGTGCTCCTTCCTTCAGTGAATGTAACCTGACCTGACTAGGTTAGGGCGTTGGCTTAAGCCAGTAGGAGAATTGGACCTGCCTCACATGGGCCAGTAAGCCTGCTGTAATGTTCTTTCTTATGTTCTTAATGTAGCTTGCTTAACTTTTGACTGCTGTTAGCTTTCATCATCGGTTTATATTATGGGACACCAGTTACAAGTCCGAAAGGTTATCCCAACACCACAACAGTGTAGAAATTGCTAGAGTATTGGCAATCCAGCAAAATATTGCAGGCCCATGATAACACACAGTCTGTGGTACCACAGACCATACCAATACATCTTGTAATCTACCTCTCTCTGAAATGATAAATAATGAGTATGGATATATTGACTTATGCTCTGATATTAAGAATCTTAATAGTAACTGTCATGGAGTAACTCTGGGTAATGATAATTTCAGAAATTGTGTAAAAACAAAGATGAATAGGAAAAATGTGCAGAAGAAAAAACATATGGCATTTTATGCTAACAGTCGAAGTGCAAGAAATAAGATTAATTAACTACGTTTGGTAGCATGTGCTGGGAACTTTGATGTCATTGCATTAACTGAAACCTGTTATGATTTAAAGAGTCGGGATATGATTGCTGAGTGTAATATTCAAGGGTTTAAGCTCTTCCATGTGGATAAATGTGATGGGAAGGGGGGAGGAGTTGCATTACATGTTCGAGAAAATATCAACCAAATCGTCGAATGGGCCACTCAAAACAATATGAATTTCAACGAGGAGAAATTTCAACTACTCAGATATGGGAAACTTGAAGAAATTAAAAGTGTATCAGGGTATACGACAAATTCTAACCATGCAATAGAGCGGAAAAGTAATGTGAAGGACCTGGGAGTGATAATGTCAGATCTCACCTTCAAACACCACAACAATGTATCTGCTAGGAAAATGATAGGATGGATAATGATAACCTTCAAAACCAGGGATACCAAGCCCATGACAATTCTCTTCAAATCACTTGTGCTCTCTAGGCTGGAATACTGCTGTACACTAATGGCCCCTTTTAAGGCTGGCGACATTGCAAACCTGGAGAGTGTACAAATAACTTTCACGGCACACATAAGTACGATAAGGCACCTGAACTACTGGGAATGGTTGAAAGTCCTTGATCTGTATTCCCTGGAGCGCAGGCGAGAGAGATACGTGATAATATACACTTAGAAGGTCCTGGAGGGATTGGCACCAAACCTGCACACGAAAATCACTCCCTATGAAAGCAAAAGACTCGGCAGGAGATGCAACATTCCCCCAATGAAAAGCAAGGGTTCAACGAGTACATTTAGAGAGAACACAATAATTGTCCAGGGCCCCCGATTGTTCAGTTGCGTTCCTGCATACATAAGGGGGATTATCAATAGACCCCTGGCTGTCTTCAAGAAGGCACTGGACAGGCACCTAAAGTCAGTACCTGACCAACCGGGCTGTGGTTCGTACATCAGCTTGTGTGCGGCCAGCAGTAACAGCCTGGTTGATCAGACCCTGATCCACCATGAGGCCTGGTCTCAGACCGGGCCGCGGGGGCGTTGACCCCCGAAACCCCTTCCAGGTAAACTCCAGGTAAGATCCCAGGACTTCTATAATAGTTCAAAACTCGTATAAACGTTCTATTTTAAGTTGGAATATTGCATCATACAGAAAAAAGATTTCCTGACCTTCACCACAAAGTAACCACAGAACCCATTGATGTTGTGTGTCTACAAGAGTGCAGAGTCCCTGAAAATTCCCAGCTAAATTGCCATCATTTGTTGCATATAACCTAAACTCTGCTAACTCTTGTGTTCTAGATATTAATTAAAAAATCACTTCCCCATCAACTTATCACACATAAGAAAACAGAGGGGCTACATCATCATGGTGTTAGGATTTATACTGGGAACTTTGCTCTCAACATATTTAACTTGTATGATCCTTCTGATAAGTTTAATTACTGGGAGCTCCCAACTTGTGCTCAATCTGAACCTAGGAGGAGGCCTGGTCACAGACCGGGCCACGGGGGCGTTGACCCCCGAAACTCTCTCCAGGTAAACTCCAGGTAAACTCTTATTATTGGCGATTATAATGCAAGACACAAAAGCATTGGAAACTCACAGTTTGGTAATCGTAATGGTAATCAGTTGTCGTCACTCTTAAATAGTCATGATAATGAGCAAATTGTAGGTGACCTTGAACCCACACATATCTATGAAGGCATCCTTGATCTGTGTCTTGGCTTCAACATTACTTCTGCCAGCTGTGAGTCTTACACTGTAACAGATATATCATCAGATATATCATCACTAGATATTGGTAGTACAGTGGAACCTCAAATTTCGAACGTATCACTTATTGAATGTTTCAAAAATAGAACCCTTTTTTTGAACCAACTTTGTCCCTATTATCGAATGCGCTCCTATTTTCGGACCGCTGGGTACCGGACCTGTCTGCCAGCCTGCTCTGTCCGCATCCCCGCGCAGGCGCCGTGAGCCAATCTGGCTTTGTTGATGCTTGAGTGAACACTAACCTGGGCTCTCATTCAAACATTTTACGAATATTTCATTGTGTTTAGTGCTTGTGGGACTGCGAAATAAGCTACCATGGGCCCAAAGAAACTTGTTAGTGGTACCCCTGTGGTAAAGAAAATGAGAAACACCATAGATGTGAAGAAGGAAATAATACAGAAGTATGAGAGTGGTGTGAGACTTGCTGAGCTTGCCAGGATGTATGGGAAAAACAAGTCGACCATCGGTTCTATCCTGGCAAAGAAAGAACGAATCAAGGAAGCTGATGTTGCAAAAGGTGTTAATATGCTAACCAAATAAAGACCACACATAGTTGAAGAGGTTGAGAAGTTGTTGCTGGTGTGGATCAAGGATAAAGAGATTCAATTCAATTCAATTCAAGTTTATTCTCTATAAAGGTTGCAATGTGGATTTTACAGGTTTTGGGTATTGTGTGGTTTACATGTTATAATATACCAATTACCGAGGGTGCCACTAGGACACCTAGCATGACTAGGCATTTCGGGCAGTGTTACGATGTATCATAATATTTCTTTGCTTTTATCATCCAGATAATACTACCTCGCTAGCTGCTTCGGTAATAGCTAAACCGAAGCCGCTGGATCGTCATAGTATTATCAGTCATCCTTCATCATTTGTGTATATATGTACGGTTAAGCATAACAAGCTCGACTTTGTCCAAGAGTTGGGTTGTTTATGACGTCATGATTTGGCACCTACTGTTTACCTGCCTTTTCACGATGCTTGTTCGGTTGGGGGCAGTCTCTCTCGGGGGGCAAGCTTTGAGAACAGTATACTTAGCTTTGGCTTTTCCTAGTCTACCCTGTGAATGGGAATACAGTCCATCTCAATTCTATTCGTCGATTCTATTTTTACAGTGTTTGCATAACATCTCCCTAATGCCAGGGACGAGCTTGGAAATTGTGTGTTTTCTCGGTTATTGGAAAAGTGGTACCTCTATCTGAGCTGTAAGGAAGTATATATAATTAATTTAAATAATTTGTACATAGATTATCAACTTGTATATTTTAAGCATTGAAATTGATAGTATTTAATGGGCCCAAATCATAAGAATTTGAATATTACCTTTTATTGTATATCCTGAATGAAGATAAATATGTTCATATAGTTTAACTTTATGTATAGATGGATTTGTCTTGATTTACCCTCTTGATTAAGATTGATAATAAACGAAACATCAATTTCAAAGTTTATTCTCTATAAGGATTACAATGCTCGAGTTTACAGGAAATTTGGTTATTTGTTTGGTTTACATGTAGTAAATTGTGATTACAGAGTGTCACCACTAGAACGCTTAGCATGGCTAGGCATTTCGGGCATTACTTAGTTTATTCTTAATTGTAAATATTACAAATTATGAGTGTAAGTTGTTTTATGGCTAAGTGAATAAATTCTAGTTTTTGAGTTTAGCAATGTGAATGCTTTTGTTTTGGCACAGGATATAGTTTCAGTATTGGAGTTTCACAGGTTAATTATTATACGACGAGATTAATATTTCTGTTTATGGTCAAATGAAGTGCAGCGAGTGTAAGTGTGAACCTCAGGTTGGTTATTCCGTGTGTAGTTAGTTGACGGGGTGTATCCAGGGAGTAATGATGTTTTTCTAATGGTAGTTTTGAAGGTGATGAAAATGTGTCTGCAGTTCTAGAGTTCTAGGGTTGGGTATTCAAGATTTTAGGGCCCTTTGACATCATTGAATTTTTGTATAGGTTTAGTTCGGACACGGGGAATGTCGTAGAGTTGTTTGTTTTGGTGTTATGCATGTGGGTTCTGTCACAACTATCAGAAAGCTTTTAGGTCAAGGTTGATATTCAGAGTTTATGGCCTGTGATTATAGATTGCCCACAGTAGTAGGGGGATGTTAAATGATCTGGAGTAAGTTTAGATCTTTGAAGAGTGGGGGGGGGGTTGTGCTGCCAGGGATGGGATTTAGTGATTATTCTTACTGCAGCTTTTTGTTGGGTTATTTTGGCCTTTTGGTGTGTTGCTGCAGTTGATCCCCAAGCACAAATAGCATAGGTGAGGTATGGATTATTAAGTGTAGTGTATAGTGTGAGAAGGGCATTTTGTGGCAAGTAGTATAGATCTTGGAGAGGATCCCAACCGTTTTGGATACTTTTTTGGCTTTATGCTGGGATATGGCGTGCTGAAATTAAGGTTGTTTCATAATGGAAATTTGTTTTACAATTTTCTGTATTACGATAAAAGGAGGACCCCCCCTTTTTTCTCCTTGAGAGAAAAGTAACCCGGGGTAATTCCTAAAACCTTTATAAAAAAGATTTCCTATTCGTAATAGATGGCGGGGCCTTGTCAGGAGATCTAGTCTTGGCCCCCCATTATTGACTATCAATAAAATATGGAAGACTTTCAATCATTATTCGCTGACATTACTTCTCCTAGTGACTGGCCACATTGAAAAATTATAAACTGATGGTAAAATAGTCTAGAGTTTTAGGGGGTTACCATACGAGGCCACATATACTGACAAACAATGTGCGATACATTATACACAAAACTTATTGTTTCCCGATGATCAGCCTAATCTGTAGACCAAATGGAAGAAAATGATAGCATGATTTCCCAGTAGTCAGTTAAGTAGTACACCTCAGAAAGGAAGGGAATCGTACTGAACGACACCTCTGTGAGACGATTACCTAGGGTTATTAGAGAAGAGATCGAGGTGGCACTTATAGCCCCGAACCTATATCTCCCTGCCCATTAGATGTTTCCAGGACTGACTGTATCGACCAACACCCGGACCTACAAACAGCAATCCTGCGACCGACAAATCCTTCCTTGAAACACTATACTCAGAGCAATGGGAACTGATAGTGCAAATTCTTCATCTTCCAAGCTAACCAGCTTGAGCTGCAACGAAAGTTGAATCAGGAGGACTTCGAAAGAGAGTCAATTTGTTATGAGAGACAGCTATTACGAGAAAAATTAGGCAGTCGAGGTAAAGGTATTCCTGACCATTTTGACCTACACTGCACTGCTCATTTGGTTTCCCAAGTTCAGCGATACCAGTCCAGACTCTTTCTTCGAAGCATTCGAAAACCAAGCACACATGATGCATTGGCCCAAGGAACACTGGGCCGCCTTGTTACATACAGTCCTTAGGAAAAGCTCAAAACTGTACGGCTAGGTTACCTTCTGATCAATTTTCCCAATTATGACATCGTGAAAAAAAACCGTGTTAGACTCTTATGAATTGTTGCCGGCTACTTATCAGAAAATTTTCCGGAGTTTAACACGACAACCCCATCAATCCTGGCTTGAGTTTGCGAGGGAGAAGCAAACGGGATTCCACAGGTGGAAGAGGGCCGTTCATTGTACTACGGTGGAGGATCTGACTCAAATGTCTTACATGAAGACTTCTTCAACCATGTACCGGGAAAGAGGCTACACTCTTACCTAATCGGACATTCTACTTCTACGGTGACCGAAACAGCCTCTCTAGCCGATCGTTACGATGTAACATTACGTTTGACCGATTCCAAGATTCTGAGTAAGTCGACGTCTCCCCAACGAAAACCAGATGATCGGAGGAAGAATACTCTGACCTTACTCTTGGTGAGAAAAGTTCAATCCTTCATGGGGGAAAAAATTACCAAGTCAGGGCAGGGATGAAACTCCGAAAGCTATTAGTAGATGGAACCAAGATCCATTTGTCAATATTGTAAGATAGGGCATCTGCAGAAACCAGTGTTTTAAGAGGAATAAAGACAGAAGGACTACGGAAGAACATATCCCACTCAAATGATTACTCACTCGACTGACAGCCAAAAATCTAGGAGGCGAGGTTGACTTCTCCTCCTTCCGAGAATCACCTGCGCCGATGACTAGATATCGGAACTCCGGCGAATCTCAGGAAGAAGGCAATGGCTCCTTATTATTCAAAGGACAAGTTGGGTTAGATCAGAAAAGGTTTTACTGGACATTAACACATTTGGGGACACGGGTTCTTACATCACGTTACTAAGAAAGGGAGTGTTACCTACAAGTGAGAATGATGTTCCCCAGTTGGAAGTTCTGTTAGAAGCCTATGGAGGCGCTCTAATCAAAGCTCCTTTATGTAGTCTTTTTGAAAACTTATTATAACGGATGGATCACAGTGGGATTATCCCAAGGGCCCTTTCCCATTGAGGATGTAGATTTATTAATTGGAAATGATATATTTCATAAAGGGATATGTCCCGAACCCATAGTGTTCCTTAACACTTCAGACGATAATTATGCTCTAGAAGTTTCCAAGCAAGGACCGTCCTTATTCCCTCTTAATATGATAACACGGGCGATGTCTCGTTTAGAAAGGGTTACCCCTTCACTCAATAGAAATGATGATATGGGGATAGGATTATTATTTAATGATATGAATCGACCTGACACCTCCAAGTCGTATCCTATCACGAAAGTACCTAATATAAATTCTCCTCAGGCCAGAAACTGGGGAAAAGAGGACTTGATCCAGGCACAAATGGATGATCCTGAGTTAGAAACTTGTAGAAGAACGGCGGTACCCGAGGAACTGATTAAGGTAAAAGAAAACTGTTTTGTTGACAGTTCAGGTATCCTGAAAAAGAAAGTGGTCATCAAGAAATTGAATTTACACAGAGACCTAATTGTGTTACCTAAAGCATTCCGTGACCTAGTTCTTGAATTTGCTCATGGCAGTACCTAAGGTGGGCACCTAGGCATTAAAAAGACTTTAGGAAAATCAAGAAGTACTTTTTTTTGGCCAAAAATGTATGACACCATAGCAAAGTATGTAGAAGAGTGTCATGTATGTCAAGTGGCCGGTAAAACCGCCCATGTCCCCAGGCCCGTTCCTTTAATCCCGATTCCTGTGTCTGGAGAACCCTTTTCCCGCCTCATATTAGACTGCGTGGGCCCCTTGCCCAAGACTAGACAAGGCAACCAATATCTTTTCACAATAATGGATACAGTCACCCGGTATCCCGAGGCTATTCCTCTGCGAAAAATCACAGCCCGAGCGTTGGTTCGATCCCTAGTAAAGTTCTTTGCCCAGGTGGGCATTCCCCGAGAGATCTAGTCAGACCAGGGTAACAATTTCACATCTAAAATATTTAAAGTAGACTTGTCTGGTCTAGGAGTGAACTCAGTGTATTCCATGAGTTATCGCCCACAGTCTCAAGGGGCGCTGGAAAGGTTTCACCAGACCTTGAAATCAATGTTACGTGCCTTCTGTGAACAGACCACAAAAGATTGGGATGAATGTATACCCTTCTTATTATTTGCCATTAGGAAAAGCGAGCAGGAGAGTACCGGTTTTTCTCCTTTCGAAATTATCTATGAACACGAGGTTCGTGGCCCGATGGCAGTACTACGAGATACCTGGACAGGACAAACTGAGCCTACATTAAAAGCATCCATAGTGGTGATGAGAGAGCGGTTAGCCCTCTCTAGGGAATTTGCCATTAAAAATCTAGGACAGGCTCAAGTCAAAATGAAACATTTATATGATCAACGCTCAAAGCCTCGATCATTTGAACCTAAAGACCTAGTGTTGATACAAAGATTGACTCCTGGACATTCATTATTACCCCGTTATTTAGGTCCATATGAGGTAATGAAGAAAGAGAATGATGTCAACTACGTAATTCGGATCCCTGGCAAAAAAAGAAACACTCAAAAGATTTCATATTAACCAGCTAAAGGCATACAGAGGAAGCTTTCCGGTTATGCCAATTTCAACATCACCCATAGAGACGAAACCCATATACGAAGAAGTCACCAGAGAAAAGGAGATCCGTCTCAAGAATTCGGAAACATTAGAAAATCTCGACCAATTCTTAGACAATCTAGGGCCGGAAAAGAAAATGCAAGTTAGAGAACTAATAAGAAAATATAATTCTTTGTTTGAGGATGTACCCAAGAAGTGTACATTAGGAGAACATGACGTGGATGTCGGGGAGACTTGGCCAATTAAACAACCCCCCTACAGTGTTAGTCCAGCAAAACACCAAATAATAAGAGATGAAATATCTTTCCTGCTGGAGCATGGACTGATTGAAAAGAGCAAGAGTCCTTGGGCATCCCTTTGTATATTAGTCCCCAAACCAGACGGCAGTCATCGGATGTGTATGGATTACCGAAAATAAATGCCGTCTCGATAGTTACCCATTACCTCACATTGAAGACCTAATCGACGCCGTCTCTACAGCCAAATTTGTCAGCAAACTAGATTTATTAAGAGGATATTATCAAGTACCTCTCTCGCAAAGAGCTCGAGACATTTCAGCCTTCGTTGTGAAAGATGGGTTATTCAGTTATACGGTTACACCTTTCGGATTATGCAATGCGGCTGCAACTTTCCAGCATCTTATGAATGAGCTCACCTTTCCTTTACAAGGAGTGGCCGTATACTTGGACGACTTGGTTGTTTTTAGCGATAGTTGGCCTGATCATTTGCTTAGATTGGAAGAACTTTTAAAGGCTTTATCAAGTCATAATTTCACCATCAATCTAGCCAAATGCGTTTTTGGCCAGGCCAAGGTACGTTATCTAGGGTTTGAAATAGGACAAGGCACAGTGGCCCTGATTCAAGTGAAAATCCAAGCCATCTCGGATTTTTTTCTCCCCGACTGGAAAGGAATTCAAAGTTTTTTAGGAATGACAGGGTACTACAGGGGATTTTTGTCCCAATTTTGCCCTTCCCTTCTTACTTCATCCCCCTACACCAACAATGG
>NC_069441.1:30670116-30692972 GCF_026875155.1 Cherax quadricarinatus
GCGAAGTTTTTTTTCTCATTATGCACAGCGTGCTTCATGATTTTCTTTTATACTGCACACATGACCACACAGACCCATTCTTTCATATGTAGGCCTGCCAGCATTCTTCCAGCAGATTTGAAGGCGCTGAATTAAGGCGTAAAAGTACGCGACCGACCCTGGCTGCAATGACTTACTTGTATCTGACTGTAACTCAAAGGGTTGAAGAGGGTTGGGGATTTTGGGCAGTTTGGAGGGATATGTTATATAACTTTGTGCAAGCTTCTAAACTGTTTTATCTTGGTGCCTCTGCAAAACAGTGATTATGTATAAGTGAGGTGATAGTTTTGAATGATGAAAGTATTTTCATTTTGGGATCTTCTTATTTTTTTGGTCATCCTGCCTCGGTGGGAGCGGCCGACTTGTTGAAGGGGGGGAAAAAAATTATACACACACACACACATACATACACACACACACACGTACGTACTACACGCGTGTGGGTGTGTGTGTGTGTGTGTGTGTGTGTGTGTGTGTGTGTGTGTGTGTGTGTGTGTGTGTGTGTGTGTGTGTGTGTGTGTGTAATTTTATCCCCCTCAACAAGTCGGCTGTCTCCCACTGAGGCAGGGTGACCCAAAAAGAAAGAAAATCCTCAAAAAGAAAATACTTTCCATCATCATTCAACACTTTCACCTCACTCATACATAATCACTATTTGCAGAGGTGCTCAGAACACAACAGTTTAGAAGCTTATACGTATAAGATATACAGCATATCCCTCCAAACTGCCAATACCCCAAAAAACCCCTACTTAATCCCTTTGACTGTCGCAAGCCCCTTTCTGAAACTGTCATTCTATGTCGAAAATTTTTTTGGGAAATTTTTTTTTATTTTTTTATGACATGATAGAAAATCTTTTCCCGTTTGGAAATTGACACCAAAAGTACGAAATTTGATCGAAACTCACGGAATTACGCTCCGTGAAATTAGCAATCTTGTGACATATATGCATCGGCGTTAGCCCACTTTGAGCCATGTTTTGGCCAATTCCGTTGTTCCAGTTGACCAAACTCATAGCTATTTCTTTAGAACTTTCCCTTTTTCTATTAATTGAGTACAGAAACCCGGGCCCTTTACAGATTTGAACTACCCAATAAAGTAGTCAGAAATTGGCAAAATTTTGGGCCCAATTTCATGCAAAATTAAAAAGATGCCATTTCAAAATAGGTCCAAAAAAAATAATGAGCATTCTTGCACTAAAACAACATCCTGGTCAGGGTCACTCTCAGCCCCTCTTATATTACTATTGCTTCTATTTTATTTTTTATTCATACAAAAAATACAAATTTTCTGTTATGCAGACTACTGTATTATTGTAAAATGGTATAAAATAATATCAGTGCACTAGTAATGAATATTAGACTCCCCAGAAAAGACGTGTATTGGACGGTTTTGTGATTTGCTTACAAACCCGAACATTGGTTTTAAAAATCGAAAATTTCCGTTAATTTGAGGTCAAATTTCCAAGGTAGTTTTCATCGTGAAACTAATCAAAATCATCTCTATTTCTGCAATATGTTTTCCATTTTATCATGCGAGACCATGAAAACGAGAATGCAACAATAAATACTATATGAAAATACACCTCAAAGTCGGTGTTCTAATCCAAAAAAATGGTCAGTTTTTTTTCTCATTATGCACTGCGTGTTGCAGGATTTTTTTATGTGGTGCACACTGACCACACAGACCATTCTCTCACATGTGGGGCCTACCAGCTTTTTCCTGCTTGATTTGAAGCCGCTAGAATTATTGAGTATACAGTATATACGTCCGAAACACTGGCTTGTAAGACATATATATACGACCAAAACAGTCAAAGGGCTAAAGCGCAGGCATTGTACTTCCCATTTCCAGTACTCAAGTCCGGCTATATAAAAATTACCGGTTTCCCTGAATCCTTTCACTAAATATTACCCTGCCCACACTCCAATAGTTCATCAGGTCCCAAATACGTACCATTCGTCTCCATTCACTCCTATCTAACACACTCGCGCAAGCTTTGCTGGAAACCCAAGCCCCTCGCCCACAAAACCTCCTTTACCCCCTTCCTCCAACCTTTCGAGGATGACCCCTACCCCGCCTTCCTTCCCTTACAGATTTATACACTCTCCATGTCATTCCACTTTGATCCATTCTCTCTAAATGACCAAACTACCTCAACAACCCCTCTTCAGCCTTCTAATACTTTTATTAACTCCACACCTTTCCTAATTTCCACACTCCGAATTCTCTGCACAATACATGTATTTACACCACATTTTTGCCCTTAGACAGACTTCCACTGCCTCTCACTCAGATTTACAACCCAAGCTTCACCCCTTTTTAAAAGTGTGTTTGTACCCACTATACTTTCATACATTCCCTTCTTTGCCTCCTGGATAACTTCTTGTCTTCACAGAAACTCAAAGCACACTCATTTGTTTTTTTTCCTTCATCAATTCTATGGTTACTTAATCCTTCATAAACCTTTCAAGAAACTATTTTTACCTCCTTGATATCGTTTGTTGGTATGAACATTACAGAGCATGTCCTGAAAGGGTAAAAAAAATGCAACAAAGATTTCAAAATTAATGCTGAAGCAAATGTTGTGAAATCTTAATGTCAAAATCATTTTTACGGGTCAAACATTTAAAATAATTATTTAACAATCTAAATTTATAAAATAATTTTTTTTCTATTAATACAGTGGACCCCCGGTTATCCGCCGAAAACCGTCCTGAAGGTCAGCCGATAAAAAAATTAATATTACCTATAAAAATTTAAAATGAAATAACATTAAATTTTTCCCAAACAAAAATTTTTTTTTTTTATTGAAGGAAGCTGGCTTCTGGAAGATAAGGAGGTGAAAGAGGGAGGATTTAGTTTTTGGGAAGGGAAAATCCCCCCCATGAAGACTTAAGGTACAAAGCCCTCTGGGTTACTCCCTTCCTCGTCTTTTAATGCCACTAGGGATCAGCTTGAGAGTCACTGGACCCCTTGTCTCACAAAGTAACTGTCCAGAGTGCTCTGTTTCTGGTGTCTCTAATTTTTTCCCCCTAAAATTGGGACAGGGTTTTTATCACTTACATGTTGCAGATATGGCTTGTTTCAGCTTGGTCAGGGTGGTTTCTCTCCCCAAAAGCTGTACATTTGTCAGAACTTGCAGCCTCCCATCCCTTTAAAAACACTGTGTATGCCCTATGCTTCCTAATGTATCAACCATCCTTTGTTTGGCCCAAAATTTCCCACAAACTGCAGCACTTGTTCCAGGCTTTTCTTTGCAAGATCCTCATGCAACTGCTTTGCCTTCTCACAAATGATTGACTCCACTACACTGTCTCCCACTAATTCTTTTTCCTTAATCCACAATAATAATAACTTTTCCATCTCTTCCATTTGGTTGTCCTTTGGTTTTAGTAGAAAAGCTACTCCTTTTGCAACATTAGCATCTTTGATTTGTTCTTTCTTGGCCAGGTGGATGTAATTGTTGATTTATTCTTGCTGTACATCCTGGCAAGTTCCACCACCTTCATACCCTCCCCAATTTTTCTATCACTTCAACGCTTAAATTCCAGGGTGTTTCTCACTTTCTTTACCACAGGAACTTTACTAGGAATTTTCCCTTTAGAGCTATTTTTTACTTATTTCACAGTTGCACTGCAAGAGAAAAAACACTAAAATCAATGGTAAACAAGCAAAATGTTTGAATGTATGAGCAGAAGTTTCCTCAGCCACTGAGAGAAAGCCAAACTGAAAAGCAAGCTCCCCCAGCCAGCGGATGGACGCGTCCAAACGGCCGATAACCGAGCACCGAAAACCCGCCGATAACCGAGGTTGCCCAAAAACCGGCGGTCCACTGTAATCAAATTTAAAATAATCTTCTATATTTCCATTTTATCGATTAAAATTTGCAATGTTTAGTGAACTATCTGATAACTGGTATCTTAATTAATTTTTTAACTTCCTACCTCACACAAAAAAAAAACCATAAGCATAAACTTCATACCTACATAGTCTTTTAGTGTTAAAGTTGTGAGGTAGAAAATAATCCATTACAACCAAAATTGGGTTAGCAAATGGAACAATTCCTTACTGTTTTGTCTGTGGGAATATTTAGATATTGGCTTTTGTATTTTAACCCTTTCACTGTCTCCCACAAAAATCTAGGGTTATTAAAGTCAATAACCCTCTCGTGTAGATAAAAGTCAAAATTTCATAGTCCCCTTTAAAATCTTTTGGTGATCAGTAAATTTTCTCCTAGAGACAAGAGAATGCATCTGCAGGGGGTGTATGCATCTTAAAAAAAAAAAAAAAAAAAAAAAAAAAAAAACTGTCCCATGCATTGCAACATGGGAACAGTTAAACTTCTAACCCCCTGTGTTTAGGAAAAATAATGGCTGTGTAATTTTCCAGATTTTTTTTTTTTTTTTTTACCATTTTTTGGGAAGATTATTTTGGTTGGGTGCAGACCAGAGTGGCCTTAAATGGGCCCCCATAGTAGAAATTTTAGATTGTAAATTTTCCTAAGAAATGGAGGGCCTCACAGCCCCCCCCATGTTTTTTTTTTTTTTTTGCCTCCTCTGGGCTTTAATTTTTGTATATTATGTAAATAAATAAAGAATCCCTAACCCAATCTTATTTTCAAAACTTCTGTTTGGGTTCTTTTGAAAGAATCTTAATTTTCCCATAGGCTCTTCAGCCAATTTTAATGCTATTTGTGTTAAATGCACCAATTTTGAGGAACCTAAACATTAATTGGAACTCTACTGAATCATATGTTAACAAAAAAAAACCTGCAGAAATTTTGACAATGCATAGTACTGGCTACCCCAACTGGAGGGACAAATAGCAACAAGTTAGAGAATCTGATGTACAATGTTTTAATATACAAACTATTTATACAGTACACATTTTGCTTTGTTAAACTGGGGAATTTAAGAGGGGAGTGAAAGGAGAGGATTACAATACTTTTACAAGTATCAGGTGGCATCTGTTTGACTACAGGCATTTAACTCTTTCAGGTTTTTCGACGTACTAGTAAGGTTACGCACCAGTTACTGACGTACTAGAATATCTAAATTTTGCACCTTCAAATCTAGTGAGAGAAAGCTGGAAGGCCTACATATGAAAGAATGGGTCTATGTGGTCAGTGTCCCACAGTAATAAAAAAAAATCCTGCAGCACACAGTGCATGAAAAAAAAAAATCCGACCGTGTTTTTCGTTTACAACAGAGACTTTGCAGTGTATTTTTCGTATGGTATTTATGGTTGTATTCTAGTTTTCCTGGTCTCATTTTATAGGATATAAGACATATTACAGAAACTGACATGATTTTGACGGGTTTCATAATGAAAAGTCCCTTAAAAATTGAGCTCAAAATAGCAGAAAATATTAAATTTTTCCCCAAATTTCAAAAGTAAACAAATCATGCCAAGCATCCAATACACATCAACGGGGGAGTCTAATAGTTTTTCACAGGTGCACTGATATTATTTATATCCATTTCTACACCATTTCTATACTAATACAGTAGTCTGCATAACAGTAAATCTTCTATTTTTTGTGAGAAAAAAAATTCAAAGTGGAAAGCCAAAGCGATGTAAGGGGGCTTGGGGACGTGACTAATGAACAAAGAAAATGTTTTTTTAGTGCCAGGAATGTCTGTCTTGCTTATTCTGGACCCTATTTGGAAATTGGCATCTTCTGAAATTTGTGTGAAATTGGCAAAATTGCCAATATCTGACCACTTTATTGGATACTTGAAATCGGTAAATGGGTGGCTTCTTGTACTCTTTCAATACAAAAAATGGAGTTCTAGCGAAATACATATTTTTTTGTCGACTAGTGCACTGAAATTGGCCGAAAATAGGGCTCAAAGTGGGCAAAATCGCCGATGTGTAAACATCGTCGAGACTGCTAACTTTGCGAGAGCAAAAGTTCCCTAAGTTTTCAAATTAAATTTCATTTTTTTGGTGTCATTAGATCGGGAAAAGATTTCTCCATCGTTTCATAAGAAAAAAAATTTTTTTTTTCCGAACAATTTTCGACCCTGAGAACGAGTTTAAACCCCTTCAGGGTCCAAAGGCCCAAATCTGAAGTGGTGCCCAGTGTCCAAGAATTTAAAAAAAAAAATTTGTTATTTTTTTCTTATGAAATGGTAGAGAATTTTTTTGTGAAGGTAATAAAACAAAAAGTACAAATATGATGGAAAATTGACGAAATTATGCTTCGCGAATTTTGACGTGTCAGCGATATTTACGAATCGGCGATTTTGCCGACTTTGACTCCCATTTTAGGCCAATTACATTATTCCAGTTCAACCAAATTCTTAGCAAATTCACTAGTATTACTTCTATTCTACCGATTGAGCACAAGAAATCGCCAAGTTCAACTGTTTCAACTACAAATTAAAGTGATTGGAAATTGTTAATTTGGCCAATTTAACACAAAGTTCAAAATATTCCCAAATTTTAAATAGGGGCCCGAATAAACAATGTAGGTATTCCTGGAACTAACCTAACATTTCTCTGTTTATTAGTTACGTTTTGAGGCCTTACAAATAAATTTCCCTTTTGATTTTTTATTCACATAATGAATTTTATTCACACCAAAAAATAGAAGATTTACTGTAATGCAATAATGTAAAATTGTATAAATATCATCACCATATTTGTGAATGTATATTAGACCCACCCCGCTAGCGTGTATTTTGACGTGTGAGGTCGTTTTTTTACTCTTGAATATCGGCAAAAATTTAAATTTCTGCTACTTTGAGCTCAGTTCAAGCCATTTCCAGTGCTAAAACCCAATCAAAATTATCTCTATTTCTGTAATATGTCTTCCCTTCTATCAAATGAGACCAAGAAAAAACGCAAATAGAACTATAAAAAACTATGAAAAAAAAACTGCAAAGTCGCTGTTTTAATCGAAAAATCACGATTTCAGTTTTTTCTCTCATTATACACAGCGTGCTGCAGGATCTGTTTTATGTGGTGCACACATACCACATAGATGTATTCTCTCATATCTAGGCCCAAATGTTACCACACACGTTTATCAGAGTGAGCTGGCTCATGACGGTAGATCTACGGGTTTGGACCCTGAACGTAAAGCCGTAATCTAAAGGGACGGACCCTGAAAGGGGTTTAAAAGGGCCTCTTGACCCTGAAAGGGGTTAACTTTTTACTGAACAAGTGCTTTATTATTAGTATTATTATTACTTTCATTTTTCAACTTCTGTTTTTCTTTTTTAAGTCACCCTGCCTCGGTGGGAGATGGCCAATTGTTGATTTTTTTTTTTTTAACATACTAGCCGTCTCCCACCAAAAGGCAGCATAAACCCCAAAAAAAAGAAGAAACATTTTCACTGTCATTCACACTATCACTGTCCTGCCAAGGAGTGCTGATGCTACAGTTAAAAAGCCCCTCCAAACTGCAAATATCCCCACCTGGTCTCAGACTAAGCTGTGGGTGTTGACCCCCCCAAAACCCTCTCCAGGTCTCTAGGTATATCCCTGCATCAGAGTTCAGGCACTTTTACTTCCCATCTCCAGGATTCAAGCCTTGCTAATTTTGGGTTTCCCCGAATCCCTTCATAAAAGTTACCCTGTTCAAACACCAAAACCCGTAGATTGCAATCTTGGAAAAAAGATTCTGTTTTGTATTTCCTGAGATATTCCAATGACAATAGCTTCTAAAACATCTAGGTAGATTTAGATCCTTAATTTCCCAAAACTGTGGCATACTCAAATTCCTATATGTGGGGAAAAATGTCCCATGAAAAAAAAAAGGGCCCGAATTTTCTAAAGAGTAAAAAAAAAAAAAAAAAAGAAAATTAGCTTTTATGTGTTATAATTTGAAAAAAAAAAATGAGAAGCATCATCAAAAATGCAATACGTAATGTTTTTAAACACGTTGGCCGTCTCCCATCGAGGCAGGGTACCCAAAAAAAAAGAAAATCCACAAAAAGAAAATAATTTTCATCATCATTCAAAAAAACTTTCACCTAACTCATACATAATCACTGTCTTTGCAAGGGCACTCGATACGGGCAGTTTAGAAGTCCATCCAAATGCAATATCCCAAAACCCTCCTTTAAACCCCTTTTAGGGTCAGTGTCCGTACTATATGCTTGCACGCCAGGTTGGTGGAAAGTACTAGTACCCTAAAATTCTAGTGCCTTAATCTAGCAAGAGAAAGCTGGGACCTAATATGAAAGAAAAGGGTTTCTATGTGGTCAGTGTGCAAAGTTAAAAAAAAACTTTGGCAGCACAAGTGCAAATGAGAGAGGAAAAAAAAAAACTCAGTTTTTTGGTTTAAAACAGCAACTTTTCAGTGTATTTTCAAATGGTATTTATATGGGTTTTATCTTGGGTTTTTGGTCTCATTTTATAGAATGGAAGACATATTACAGAAATTGAGATGATTTTGATTGGTTTCACAATGAAGAGTACCTAGAAATTGTGCTCAGGCAGCAGAAATGTTTGATTTTTGCCAATGTTCAAAAGTAAACAAATTGCCACACGTCCAATACACGTCAACTGGTGAGTCCCAAAGTTCTTTCACAAGTGCGCTGATATTATTTATACCATTTTTACACTAAAGCAGCAGTCTGCATAACAGTAAATCTTCTATTTTTTTTTTTGTGAGAATAAAAATTCAAAGTAGAAGCAAAAGAAATGTAAGAGGGGCCTGGAGACATGACTAATGAACAAGAAAAAAGTTATTTTTTGTGCCAGGAATGTCTGAATTGTTTATTCCCGGACCCATTTGGATATTTTCATCTTTTTGGGTAGTTGAAATTGGTAAATGGGTGGTTCTTTTTTCTCGGTAAATGGGTGGGTTTCTTTTAAATCATTCGATAGAAAAAAATGGAAAATTCTAGTGAAATAGTTATGATTTTTGTCGAATGGTACATAGTAACTGGCCGAAAATAGGGCCAAAGTGGGCAAAATCGCCGATGTGTAAACATCGTCGAGACCGCAAAACTTCGCTGAGCATAATTCCGTAAGTTTCCATCAAATTTCATACTTTTGGTGTCATTATGATCAGGAAAAGATTATCTATCATTTCATAAAAAAATAATTTTATCTTTTTTGAAAATTTTTTTAACCCTGAGAACAAGTTTAGGAGAGGGCCTCTTGACCCTGAAAGGGTAAAGTGCAAGCATTGTACTTTTCCCCTTTTCAGGACAAGTCCGGTTAACTGGGTAGCAGTATTTATGTTTTCATTTTTTTTAACAAGTCAGCCATCTCCCACTTAGGCAGGGTGACCCAAAAAGAAAGAAAAAATCCCCAAAACAAAAATACTTTCCATCATCATTCAACACTTTCACCTCACTCATACATAATCACTGTTTTTGCAGAGGTACCCAGATACAACAGTTTAGAAGCATATACATAGATACAATATAAAAAGTGACTTGAAATAATTACAATATCAGGGCCCTAATTATACATATACTATCCTATTACACATCCCACCAAACTGCCAATATCCCAAACCCCTCCTTTGAAGTGCAGGCATTGTAATTACTATTTCCAGAACTCAAGTATGGCTAAATAAAAATAACCACTTTCCCTGAATCCCTTCACTAAATATTACGTTGCTCACGCTGCAACAGTTCGTCAGGTCCCAAAAAACATTTGTCTCCATTCACTCCTATCTAACACACTCGTGCATGCTTGCTGTAAGTCCAAGTCCAAGCCCCTTGTCCTCCCCTACAGATTTATATGCTCTCCATGTCATTCTACTTTGATCCATTCTCTCTAAATGAGCAAACCACCTCAACAACCCCTCTTCAGCCCTCTGATTAATACTTTTATTAACTCCACACCTTCTCCTAATTTCCACGCTTTGAATTCTCCGCATAATATTTATACCACACATTGCCCTTAGACAGGACATCTCCACTGTCTCCAACCGCCTCCTCGCTGCAGCATTTACAACCCTAGCTTTACACCCATATAAGAGTATTGGTACCACTATACAGTGGACCCCCGCATAACGATTACCTCCGAATGCGACCAATTATGTAAGTGTATTTATGTAAGTGCGTTTGTACCTGTATGTTTGGGGGTCTGAAATGGACTAATCTACTTCACAATATTCCTTATGGGAACAAATTCGGTCAGTACTGGCACCTGAACATACTTCTGGAGTGAAAAAATATCGTTAACCGGGGGTCCACTGTACTTTCATACATTCTCTTCTTTTCCTCCATTGATAACATTTGTCGTCTCCGCATATACCTCAACACACCACTCGCCTTTTTTCCATTATCAATTCTATGGTTAACCTCATCCTTCATAAACTCATCCGCTGACACATCTACTCCCAAATATCTGAAAACATTCACTTCTTCCATACTCCCTCTCCAATGTGATATTCAATTTTTCTTTATCTAAATCATTTGATACTCTCATCACCTTACTCTTATGTCTGTTCACTTTCAACTTTCTACCTTTACACACCCTCCCAAACTCATCCACTAACCTTTGCAACTTTTCTTTAGAATCTCCCATAAGCACAGTATCATCAGCAAAAAAGTAACTGTCAACTTCCATTTTGTATTTGATTCCCCATAATTTGATCCCACCCCTCTCCCAACACCCTAGCATTTACTTCTTTTACAACCCCATCTATAAATATATTAAACAACCATGGTGACATTACACATCCCTGTCTAAGACCTACTTTCACCAGGAAGTAATCTCCCTCTCTCCTACACACCCTAATCTGAGCCTCACTATCCTCATAAAAACTCTTTACAGCATTTAGTAGCTTACTACTTACTATCCACTATCATATGCCCTTTCTAAATCCATAAATGCAATTAAAACTTCCCTACCTTCATCTAAATACTATTCACATGTATGCTTCCAAGTAAACACTTGATCTACACATCCCCTACCACTCTACAGCCTCCTTGCTCATCTGCAATCCTACTCTCTGTCTTACCTCTAATTCTAACACTACATATACTAATGTCTTATAAAAGAAGGCAAGCTTCAGAAGCTGTAATACTTTCAATATGTAGAGATGCATAGCATACTATAACCACAATTGCAATTTTTCCTCATTTCTATTTTTTCTATACTTCATAGGATTAGTCTAAGTTAAATCTACATTATGCATGTGCTTTTTCTGGTTTAATTCCACTGAATTGTAATCTGACAAAAATAAGGCATCTTCTTGCCAGTTCCACACCTATTTGCAGACAGGACAGCTTGTTTGTAGCAAGACAGGACAGCTGGTGGTTTACATGCACTACTGAGGCAGTGTTACCCATGATGCACTGTGTGGACCTGCTGGCCCTATATTTTTTATCCCCAGCATAAAGTAGTAGTAGTAGGTGACCCAAGAGGTTGAGCCAAAATCTAAAATGGCAGCAGGTGCATATTTGAAGGCACAAAAATCATGCAGACTAATATGTAATGCACAATTTGATCCCATCTATATATAGGGTGTTTCAAAGAGATGGACCCGATTGTGAAATATACTGCTTTGAAATTGGGTTCATCTTTCTGAAATACCCTGTATGTTGTACAATAGTTAAGGATTAACAACAATTGCTACTATATTTCAATACATGCTAGGAAAACCAACAAAAATAATGTTTCCAACAGGATTAACATTCTCATGCCATCAATTAGAACAAATTAGTAATCACTAAGAAACCAGATCAAACTGTAATTAGACATTTAAAAGCAAGAGCCATACAAAAGCTGAAGAGCAGAACTAGAGTTTTTCCACACTACACCACCTGTGACCACACTTGTACATGTAGAGTATTACTAACAGTATGTGCATATTGAACCCATTACATATGGCTTACTTTTGCCTTTGATATACCTTTGATGAGTTTGAGAGTTTTCTTACTCCTGGAGCCTGGCCTTAGGCCAGGCTTGTCTGGTGCTTGCCTGGTCAACCAGGCTGTTGCTGCTGGTGGTCTACTGATGCACATATCCATCCACAGTCTGGTTGATTTGGCACCTGCTGAAGATCCTTGTCCAATTTTCTCTTTAAAACTTCTACACTTGCCCCGTAGTGTTTCTGATGTCTTCTGGTAAAATGTTTAATAGCCTGGGACTATGGACTTTGATACAGTGTTCCCTTACTGTGCCCACTGCATCCCGCTTTTCACTGGGTTTATATCGTACTTCCTCCCACTTCATACTACATATTGTAAATCCATCCAACAACTTTTATTTCCCCTTTTCCCCTTCTCTGCTGGGCACTGTAGAGAGTAATTCCTCATAATATTACTTTTACTACACTGTTCACAAATAGAGGACTAAACTTACAAGGCTCAGTTAGCACTAACATTAATCGCCAGCTTTTGAGTGTTCACTGTATATAAACTTGCTTATACAAGAATGAGAGTAGCCAATTTCTACTATTGATTCATTTCATGTTATGTAAATTCCATCCAAGACGAGATTAGTGCAGGTGTGTGCTTTCAGAGTATGCACACACGTGCAAACACACATGCACACACATGCCTGAAGACCCATTACAGCTTCAAAAAAATCCTATTAGCTCATGAAGTAAAAGTACATTACCTGTCCTTACACAGTCAATTTCCTGTGAACCAGATGCTTGCTATATTTCAACTAGAACTGTTTTTTAAATCTGTATCTTTATGTAAATGGCACATAATATCGACAAGTAATGAATAAGACATGAATTTTATATTTAAGTACAGCCTCTCCTCACTTAACAACGGAGTTCATTCCTAACCTCACATTGGTAAACAAATTCATCGCTAAGTGAGGAGCATACTATAATGATAGTGGGTTTGTGTCAACCATCTTCAATATTGTTTTAATGTCACCTTTGCAACATTTATAATATTTCGGGTATATTTTTAAATGTTGATACAGAAAGTGTACTTTCATACTGTAATAAACAGAATAGAAGAAATCAGCTCTAATACACATTATTTTAGGTAAGCACACTGGTCAGAGGACCCAATCTAAGTCTGAGACGTTAAATAAACTAGTATGTTGCTAAGTGAGGAGAGGTTATATATGGGAGAGATGTTTTGTCTATACAGCAAGGTTCTTTAGTCAACTACAGATGGACTAATACATTGATCAAACTATAGAACTGAACACCTTCCATCTAGGCTGAGGCACTGAATATTTGAAGACGACTTCTGCACTTCAACCCCCGGCCGAGGAACTGGACATCTTAAAACTCCACTTCGACATTCTTCAAAATATTAATCTCCTCTGTATTTGACTGAAAGCACCGTTTCACTGGCAAATATCTCAGTAATAAAGGTACCAAATGTTGCATGTGTTTTTATTCATCTTTTAGGTTTGTTTGCCCTCTTACTGCTTTCTCTCCCCTCCCTCTCTTTCCCACAAGGGCAAAGCCCAGGAACCTAGTCTAACACTTGATGTTCATATGTCAAGTCCAATAAACTATTAGCTATTGGACCTTAAGTAATAGCTATAGCTATTACTATTGGAGAAGGAAAAGGGAAAAGAGGTGATGTTGAGGAAAGAACCTTGACTAAAAGGATGGGGATAAAACTGAAGCACACTGGTGTTGGTTAGATAATCAAGGAATGTCTCGATAGGCAAAGTACATACAACAGGGCATTAGATAAGGCATCAGAAATGAAGATGGTGTACTCCCCCAATAAATAGAGCAATCAACATTATCATTTTTAGCTATTGGTTCCAGAGGTCATTGCCCCAGTGGCCTCCTGAAAGAATTCAAAACATTTAACATTTCTATATCACACACTCTAATGAAGAAGGTAGAGCATAAAAATAAATCCAAGGGGACCAGTACATTATAGGCCTTTGGATGTATTCCCATATTTTTATATGTCAAATGGCCCTCCTATCTGGAACACTATCACAAAGTGAGGGACACTTGTTACTATGCTTTCTGTACACTCAAGAAACCTTACATAGCAAAGTTTGGTGTAAACTAGATTCTCTGCATACATGTTTCTTGACACATATGCGAAGTATTACTGAAATAATGAACAACTAAGAAAGATGTGGGAGTGAAAGTCCCATCTTGTGGTAACTGTTACATGCATGGCATTTACAAATTTCAAAGTGATGCAATAAAAATCAAGAAAATTTATCCTAATTAATGCAAGTTAAAAATATATCCAGAGTGACTGAAGCAGTATTCAGATTAAAGCACGATGTTCAGTAAAATGGTAAATAGGTCAAAAGTATAAAGTTAATGGAGCCTTACAAAAATAATGTGACAAAAAATATATTAATATAATCAATATGGATTCAAATGACTAATGAGGTACTGGTGTCTTTCAGTTTATAATAGAGGGGAATGACAAATGGCAGAACATGACTAGTTATACAAATAACCAATGTCTTGATTATTTCAAGATATATTTCTCAGCAAATGTTTTTAAGCCAATGAACCAATACTACAGCATTTGTGAAAAATATTACTACCTGAGAAACCTATGATTAATCATTAATGTTAAGTTGTGAAAAATCTACAGAAAAACTTCATAAAATTATTAATAATGTAGTCAATCCTCTGTGCATGCTAAGTAGTCACTTAAATTTTAAATAAAATAACGTATGTCCTATACATAACACCAATATTATAACATATTAATCTTTACTTGTCCATTATTTACTGACATTTACAAAGACTTAATAACACAATCACAGATATAGTAATAAGCTTCATACAAATAAGTGATATAGCCAATATGCATGGTAGCAAATGAGGCATTTTTCTATCTTAGAATTTAGTTGCCAAGTTCACATGAACTATCATATAAGAAGTGAAGTTGCTGCCAAAGTTTACATCACACATTGAAAATAATATCCAATGTCATTAAAGGTTACACACAAACTTCTGTTACTGGATACCTACCAGGAAGATGCTATAGCTCAACATGATTTCCCTCTTCATCTTGCGTAGTTTGACTTGTATGGTGCCGGTGCTCTGCATGCTGCAGAATGCATGAGGAGGCTGGAAGTCATGTTGTTAGTTGCAGTAACTACGAAAATAAGGATTACAATCATCACAATAAGTGTAAAGAAGACAAGTTTCTTTGCTGTACGAAGTTGTTCTTCTACGGCAGATTGGCGGTGCAGAAGCTGATCAATCTGAAAGTAATAAAAATTCAAGCATAAAAATTACACATTAAATATTACTAACAGAATATAATGAAAATGTTATTAATTTTTGGACTGAATTACATTTTGCCTAAGTGTACATTCTTTACTCTGGTGCTCTTCTATATAACTAAGCTTTTTCATATTAAACTCATTAAGATATAATAACTTATAGGTGGTGGATGTCTGAACACGCATCACTAAGTGGCACTGAGGACATGCATAGGAGCAAGAAACTAGAAAAGAGAGATAAGAAAACAAATGAACAGAATGTATACCAAGGAAACTACAGTAAAAGCTCATTAAAAATTTTTGGCAATAATGGAAAAAATAAAAAAATTCCAAACATTGGAATTATTGAACAAAATGGACAAAAGTCCATAATTCTGGATTTTAATCAGTGACAGTGCCCAGTTATCTTCTGAAGTGAAAGAACGAAGCCCGATGACTCAGAAGTTGTCCAGTACAGACCAGAACGGCCACATCCATGACCTGTCTGTTCTCATTGTTCCCCAAGCTGTAGGCTGGCAGTGATATGTATTGTCTGTGCTCACTAACATGCACTAGTCATTAGTCTCTAATCTTCCCTAGACTCAGAACATTGTGTGTGCTTTATTAACATGACTCACGAAAGCATAATGACACGATTGCAAAAAAAACCATACCACGGGCGGGTTAGAACCAGCGATGGTCTGGAGTTTTGAAACTCTGATCGTGGGTTCTAACCCCACCCGTGGTATGGTTTATTAACCATACCATGGGCAATTAACAATGGCTTTTACAGCAAGTAGTAGTCTGGTGTCTCAGTGTGCTCATGTACTCACCTAGTTGTGGTTGCAGGGGGTCAAGTCACAGCTCCTGGCCCCGCCTCTTCAACTGGCCGCTACTCAGTCACTCTTCCCACTCCATGAGCTTTATCATACCTCTTCTTAAAGCTATGTATGGATCCTGCCTCCACTACATCAGTACCCAGGCTATTCCACTTCCTGACAACTCTGTGACTGAAGAAATACTTTCTAACATCCCTGTGGTTCATCCGAGTCTTTCAACTTTCCAACTGCGACCCCTTGTTGCTGTGTCCCATCTCTGGAACATCCTGTCTCTGTCCACCTTGTCTATACCTCTCAGTATTTTGTATGTCATTATCATATCCCCCCTATCTCTTCTGTCTTCCAATGTCGTCAGGTCGATTTCCTTAACCTCTCCTTGTAGGACATACCCCTTAGCTCTGGACTAGTCTTGTTGCAAACCTTTGCACTTTCTCTAGTTTCCTTACATGCTTGGCTAGGCGAGGGTTCCAAACTGATGCTGCATATTCCAATATGGGCCTAACGTACACAGTGTACAGGGTCCTGAATGAGTCTTATTTAGATGTCCGGAATGCTGTTCTTGGGTTTGCTAGGCACCCATATGCTGCAGCAGTTATTCGTTGATGTGCGCCACAGGAGATGTGCCCGGTGTTATATACACACCAAGATCCATCTCCATGAGTGAGGTTTGTAGGCTCTGGCCCCCTAGACTGTACTCCATCTGTGGTCTTTGCCCTTCCCCAATCCTCATGATTTTGCACTTGGTGGGGTTGAACTCCAGGAGCTAATTGCTGACCAGGCCTGCAGTCTGTACAGATCCTTTTTGTAGTTTTGCCTGGTCCTCGTCCGATTTAATTCTTCCCATCAACTTCACATCTGCAAACAGGGACACTTCCGTCATGTTGTTCACAATACCAGAAACACCACTTGCCTTAGGACTGATCCCTGTGGCACCCTGCTCATTACAGGTGTCCAATGACACCTCGCCACTTACCATGACTCGCTGTTTGTCTTCCTGACAGGTATTCCCTGATCCAATGTAGTGCCTACCTTGTTATCCCTGCCTGGTCCTCCAGCTTCTGCACTAATCTCTTGTGTGGAACTGTGTCAAACACCTTCTTACAGACCAAGAAAATGCAATCTACCCACCCCTCTCTTTCTTGTCTTACAGCCGTTGCCCTGTCATAGAACTCCAGTAGGTTAGCGACGCAGGATTTCCCGTCTCTGAAACCATGCTGGCTGTCGTTGATAAGCTCATTCCTTCTAGGTGCTCCACCACTCTTCTGATAATTTTCTCCATGACCTTGCATACTATACACGTCAGTGACACTGGTCTGTAGTTTAATGCTTCGTGTCTGTCTCCTTCTTAAAAACTGGGCCTACATTTTCTATCTTCTATACTTCTGGTAGTTGTCCCTGTTTCAATAGATGTGTTGAAGATAGTTTGTTATTGTACACAAAGTGCCTCTGCTTCCTCTCTCAGGACTCGTGGAGAGATGTTATCCGGCCCCTTCGCCTCTGAAGTATCTAGCTCGCTTTTCCAGCCTCTTCACTTCTTCCTCGTTGCTTGCATAATCCCCTTTCTTGTATATTTTGGCTTCACTCGTCTGGCCTTCCTGCTTCCCCCTCCCACTTGTAACTCAACTATGTATTTGAAGCTTAAAACCACATAACTGGCCCCCAGGGGTCTTTCATGTGTGATGTCCTCAATATCTGCACTATTCAAGGTGAATACTAGGTCCAGTCATGCTGGTTCATCCTCTCCTCTCTCTCTCTTTGGTAGTGTCCCTTATGTGTTGGTACACATAAGGACACTACAGCGGTGACTTGCAATTAGTGCAGTGGTGACCTGTACTTTAGCTCAGTGAAGACATGTCTAGTGTACTCTCCGTGGACTGAACCAAGATGCCCTCCATCGAGCAACTTTACCAGCAGCTTAAGGAAGAATTGAGGGTAGCGAAGATAGAGATACGGCAATTGACTGAGGAAAACAAGAGGATTCGTAGTAGTAGTCCTGCTGCGAGTCCTCAGGTCAAGAAGGGAACCTGGACAGTGGCTGGACAGCATGGAATGAAGTTGACGATCAAGAAAACGAATGGAAAGGTAGAAACAATGAAGAAGAAAGACTGCTGTGGAAACTGTTGTGGAAACATCTAATGCATTCTCTGTGCTAACCCACGAGTGTGAGTCAACTACTAGAAACGTCACGACAAACACCAAGGAAGGTAAAAATATTGTTGTTGGGGATAGCCAGATTAGATATATGATAAGGCCTTCTGCTTGAAGGATAGGAGTAAGAGACAAAGGGTTTGCTTTCCTGGGGCTGTGTGGAGGATATTGTTAGCCGGCTTGACATCATGAACAGTAATGGGATCAATCTTATTATCTGCCTCAGTGCTGGAGGCAATGATGTAGGCAAGCATAGAAGTGAGGATTTAGAAGGTTCAGGACAGCAACAGACATAATTAGGAAGAAGGGGGGTGCCCTGTATATGTGGCATTTTCCCAAGAAGGGATGATGGAAATGAATGGTTGTCCAGAGCAATTGGTATTAATTGTTGGCTGGACAAACACTAAGGATAATGCAGTACCATTCATTGACAACTGGGACCACTTCTATGGCTGAAATGACATTATGCCAGGGATAGGGTTCACTTATTCAGGGCAGGCATGGGTTTTCTTGCTAGCTCAGTTGAGGGGGTTGTTAGGACTTCAACCCTTTCAGGATCCGTGCTGTAGACCTACGGCTTTGCGTTGAGGGTCTAAACCATAGATCTATGCCATGAGCTCAGCTCACTCTGATAAGCTGTGAGCAATAAATTTGGGCCTGGATACGAGAGAATACATCTATGTGGTATGTGTGCACCATATAAAACATCCTGCAGCACACAGTGCATGAGAGAAAAAAAACATTGTAATTTTCGATTAAACCAGCAACTTTGCAGTGTTTTTTTTGTATGTTTATAGTTGTATTTGTGATTTCGTGGTCTCATTTGATAGAATGGAAGATATATTACAGAAATAGAGATGATTTTGATTGGTTATAGTAGTGAAAATGGCTTGAAACTGAGCTCAAAGTAGCGGAAATGTCAAATTTTTGCCAATCTTCAAGAGTAAACAAATGACCTCACATGTCTAATACACGCCAGCTGGTGGATCTAATATACGTTCACAAGTGTGCTGATATTATTTATACAATTATTACAATATTGCATGACAGTAAATCTTTTATTTTTTGGTTTGAATAAAAATTCATTATGTGAATTAAAAATCAAAATGGAATTCATTTGTAAAGTCTGAAAACATAACTAATGAACAGAGGAAATGCTAGTTTAGTGCCAGGAATGCCTGCATTGTTTATTCTGGACCCTATTTTGAAATTGGAATATTTTGAACTTGGCACTAAATTGGCCAAATTACCAAATTCCAATCACTTTATTTTGTAGCTGAAACAGTCGAGTTCGCGATTTCTTGTGCTCAATCGAAGAAGTAATACTAGTGAAATAGCTAAGAATTTGGTTGACTGGAATAAGGTAACTGGCCTAAAATGGGAGTCAAAGTCAACACAATTGCCGATGCGTAAATGTCGCTGACACATCAAAATTCGCAAAAGCATAATTTCGTCAATTTTCCATCAAATTTCATACTTTTTACTATATTTCCTTAAGAAAAAGATTTTCTACCATTTCATAAGAAAAAATAATTTTTTTTTTTTTTAAATTCTTGGACACTGGGGCACACTTTGAAATTTGGCCTCTGGACCCTGAAAGGGTTAAACTAGGATTAGTTAGAGGTATGGGTTTAGAAATGAAAAATAGCGAGAATGGATATATTGATTTAGGCTTTGATATTATGAATCTTAATAATAAGTCATGGAGTAACGCTGGGTAATGATAATTTCAGAAATTGTGTAAAGGTGAATAGGAAAAATGTGCAGAAGAAAAAACCACACGATGGCATTTTATGCTAACAGTCGATGTGCAAGAAAAAAGATTAATGAACTACGTTTGGTAGCATGTGCTGGGAACTTGATGTCATTGCATTAACCTTTCAGGGTTCAAAGGCAAAATCTGAAGGGGTGCCCCAGTGTCCACGAAATTTTTTGGAAAAAAAAAAAAAAAAAAAAAAAAAAAAAAAAAAAAAAAAAAAAAAAAAATCTTACAGAATTAAAGATTCTATTTTTGTGAAGGTAATAAAACAACAAAAAAATATCTGATCAGTACTTACCGAGATATAGAGGCGAGAAGTTGACCCAAAATGACCGGGTGGCAGCAACATCAGCGACTTCCGCAAAATCGCATTTCTTCATTTTACGTGTTTTATACTTTTCTTTTTTTCTAATTTTTTTCTTTTTCTAGTAACATTTGTGGCCTTTGAGAAACCCAAAACTGTATATAATGTATATATATACACTCACTGTATTGAACACAATAACCGCATTAAGGTTATTATTAAAATATTGTTTACTAGAATAAAAATGCATAAATGTTGTATAATACTAATGTTCTATTACATATTTACATATGTACAGTCACTGGACATGTTTCTAGAACTGCTGCAGTTTGTGGAAGTCCTTGAAACAAGGCACCATGCACAGAGGTACCATACATTCCTCGCGCATAAATCAAGTGTCTTTGCGTCCTAGTTGCCGTCATTTTGTTTGTGCACAGACAACACATCTCTTCTGAGCAAATTTCTTCTTAGTTGCAGGAAGCTGTATTATGAAGTGATCACCTTCCCTCCTCAAACACTTGGGTATTTCCTGAGGAGTTTGAGGACGGTTTTGTATAGCAGGTGTTGTTACCTGGTACTTCATTATGAGTTGTCTGACAACAGACAAACAAAATTCACCATACGGTGGTCTGTTGCCAGTCTTTATTTGGTACATATTATATGCATTGAGCATTGAAATGTCCACGAGATGGAAGAAAAGTTTCACGTACCACTTCTAACTCTTACGAACACAATCGACAAAGCAAATCTGCATGTCACATTGTCAACCAAACTCATGTTTTGTGTATAATCCATCACTGTCACTGGTTTTCGAATAAATTCATTAGTCACTATCAACTTTGCTACTGTCTTGCATTTTGTTAGGGTGAATGGTTGTCAACAATGTGACATCTCGTTTGTCATGCCACTGAAATGCCATGTCATTGGCAGTAAACACCTGCACCTCACCAGCACGAGTGCCTGCGTTGAACCTGGGCATATGTTTACGATTAGAATGCACTGTGCCACATACATCCATCATGTTCACTCACAAGAAGTCATTGAGTAAAGGGCTTGTGTACCAGTTATCAGTATATAATGTATGCCCCTTACCAAGATAAGGTGCCGTCATGCTTCTCACTACGTCACCGAAGACACCCAATAACATCCTGGTATCTTTTAATGTTTTACTTCCTGTGTATACAATAATATCCAATAACAGGCCACTGTCACAGAGTACAAACAGTTTTATACCAAAGCGTTTCCTCTTGCTCGGTATATACTGCTTGAACGAAAGTCTACCTTTGAACAAAATCAAAGACTTGTCAATTACAAGATTCTTGAATGGATAAAAGTACATGCTGAACTTTTGTTTCAGATACATAAAAAACATTTCTAATCTTGTATAACCTGTCACTTCTGTCTGGCCTGGTTTTGTCAGAGAAGTGCAACATAAGTAACAGTAAGATAAACCTGTTTACTGGGATGATTTCACTGAAGGCCGGGGTACAATTTAGCCGATCCGTGGACCAGTATGATTTTATATTATGCTTACAGACATGAGGCATAAGCATTATTGTTGCAAAAAACAAATACATTTCAGCCACATTTGTCTCTTTCCACTGGTGTAGTCTTGACTGTGGTGACATGATCGTATTTGCCATGGTGTACTCAAAATACTTGTTACTTTTCCTGACAATAGTTTCCATCAAGGGCTGGCCAAAGAATAGTTCAAAGAATTCCAGTTCATTTGCAATGTTTCCAAGGGAACAAGCTGGTAGGATTCCACTTTGAGAGTCATCAAACTGGTGGGGATTGGGAACAAAATTGGTATTTTGCTGCCTATCCCAGATGCAGTTTGCTGGTGGATACTAGACATCATAAGCTAGTTGTGGTTGTAGTTGTAGTTGTGGTGGGGTGGTGGCTGATGCTCCACTTTGTCCTTGAGCTGAGGAGTCAACGGCATGGGTCCCAGCCTGGGCTGGCGAGTCATGCATGGCCATGGCACTACCACTACCACCAGCACTACCACCACCTACTGATGCCTGTGGTCTATCCATGCCAAGGGCAGCCACACCATCCTCACTTTCACTGTCTATTCCTGGTGTAGGGCCACGGGATGTACTCCGTCCCCTGGGCAGTGCATAGGGAACACTACCCGAGCGCATGCGGCAGCGTACAGGTCTCCCTCAACATTCACGTTTTCAACTTTCACGGGCTTCACACATTCGCGAATTCCCAACCGCCAAATTCCCAGCCACCAAATTCCCAGCCGCCAAATCATATTTAAGTTTCCCGCCACCTGCGAGTCCCTACTACCTCCCTCCGACCCCCGCAACTGGCAGCCAGCCCTCCCACCACTCAGTGTGGTGAGTGTTTTGTTTGTTCATTATTTGCTATTAAACTACAGAATAAATAATGTAAACCCATTCATGACTGCATATTGGAATGGCTATTAGGAAAGGTATTAGACGGTGACATCATGTGTTTACTCTTGAACACTGCAAAGAATTAAACATTTCTGCTACAGCTAATAATAACAATAGTAATAATAATAATAATAAATACAATATAATTGAAGAAGGAAATTGTACAATAATACAAGGGAGTGGTTGACACATCGTCAGTGTGACTTTGTTTACGCTGGAGTGAACATAGTCTCCCTGCTCTTCCAAACATTTCACAATAATTT
>NC_069441.1:30693472-30716613 GCF_026875155.1 Cherax quadricarinatus
GTAGCCATGGCCATGCATGACTCGCCAGCCCAGGCTGGGACCCATGCCGTTGACTCCTCAGCTCAAGGACAAAGTGGAGCATCAGCCACCACCCCACCACAACTACAACTACAACCACAACTAGCTTATGATGTCTAGTATCCACCAGCAAACTGCATCTGGGATAGGCAGCAAAATACCAATTTTGTTCCCAATCCCCACCAGTTTGATGACTCTCAAAGTGGAATCCTACCAGCTTGTTCCCTTGGAAACATTGCAAATGAACTGGAATTCTTTGAACTATTCTTTGGCCAGCCCTTGATGGAAACTATTGTCAGGAAAAGTAACAAGTATTTTGAGTACACCATGGCAAATACGATCATGTCACCACAGTCAAGACTACACCAGTGGAAAGAGACAAATGTGGCTGAAATGTATTTGTTTTTTGCAACAATAATGCTTATGCCTCATGTCTGTAAGCATAATATAAAATCATACTGGTCCACGGATCGGCTAAATTTGTACCCCGGCCTTCAGTGAAATCATCCCAGTAAACAGGTTTATCTTACTGTTACTTATGTTGCACTTCTCTGACAAAACCAGGCCAGACAGAAGTGACAGGTTATACAAGATTAGAAATGTTTTTTATGTATCTGAAACAAAAGTTCAGCATGTACTTTTATCCATTCAAGAATCTTGTAATTGACAAGTCTTTGATTTTGTTCAAAGGTAGACTTTCGTTCAAGCAGTATATACCGAGCAAGAGGAAACGCTTTGGTATAAAACTGTTTGTACTCTGTGACAGTGGCCTGTTATTGGATATTATTGTATACACAGGAAGTAAAACATTAAAAGATACCAGGATGTTATTGGGTGTCTTCGGTGACGTAGTGAGAAGCATGACGGCACCTTATCTTGGTAAGGGGCATACATTATATACTGATAACTGGTACACAAGCCCTTTACTCAATGACTTCTTGTGAGTGAACATGACTGGATGTATGTGGCACAGTGCATTCTAATCGTAAACATATGCCCAGGTTCAACGCAGGCACTCGTGCTGGTGAGGTGCAGGTGTTTACTGCCAATGACATGGCATTTCAGTGGCATGACAAACGAGATGTCACATTGTTGACAACCATTCACCCTAACAAAATGCAAGACAGTAGCAAAGTTGATAGTGACTAATGAATTTATTCGAAAACCAGTGACAGTGATGGATTATACACAAAACATGAGTTTGGTTGACAAATGTGACATGCAGATTTGCTTTGTCGATTGTGTTCGTAAGAGTTAGAAGTGGTACGTGAAACTTTTCTTCCATCTCGTGGACATTTCAATGCTCAATGCATATAATATGTACCAAATAAAGACTGGCAACAGACCACCGTATGGTGAATTTTGTTTGTCTGTTGTCAGACAACTCATAATGAAGTACCAGGTAACAACACCTGCTATACAAAACCGTCCTCGAACTCCTCAGGAAATACCCAAGTGTTTGAGGAGGGAAGGTGATCACTTCATAATACAGCTTCCTGCAACTAAGAAGAAATTTGCTCAGAAGAGATGTGTTGTCTGTGCACAAACAAAATGACGGCAACTAGGACGCAAAGACACTTGATTTATGCGCGAGGAATGTATGGTACCTCTGTGCATGGTGCCTTGTTTCAAGGACTTCCACAAACTGCAGCAGTTCTAGAAACATGTCCAGTGACTGTACATATGTAAATATGTAATAGAACATTAGTATTATACAACATTTATGCATTTTTATTCTAGTAAACAATATTTTAATAATAACCTTAATGCGGTTATTGTGTTCAATACAGTGAGTGTATATATATACATTATATACAGTATTGGTCTCAAAGGCCACAAATGTTACTAGAAAAAGAAAAAAATTAGAAAAAAGAAAAGTATAAAACACGTAAAATGAAGAAATGCGATTTTGCGGAAGTCGCTGATGTTGCTGCCACCCGGTCATTTTGGGTCAACTTCTCGCCTCTATATCTCGGTAAGTACTGATCAGATATTTTTTTGTTGTTTTATTACCTTCACAAAAATAGAATCTTTAATTCCGTAAGATTTTTTTTTTTTTTTTTTTTTTTTTTTTTTTTTTTTTTCCAAAAAATTTCGTGGACACTGGGGCACCCCTTCAGATTTTGCCTTTGAACCCTGAAAGGGTTAATGCAATAACATCAAAGTTCCCAGCACATGCTACCAAACGTAGTTCATTAATCTTTTTTCTTGCACATCGACTGTTAGCATAAAATGCCATCGTGTGGTTTTTTCTTCTGCACATTTTTCCTATTCACCTTTACACAATTTCTGAAATTATCATTACCCAGCGTTACTCCATGACTTATTATTAAGATTCATAATATCAAAGCCTAAATCAATATATCCATACTCACTATTTTTCATTTCTAAACCCATACCTCTAACTAATCCTAGTTTAACCCTTTCAGGGTCCAGAGGCCAAATTTCAAAGTGTGCCCCAGTGTCCAAGAATTTAAAAAAAAAAAATTATTTTTTCTTATGAAATGGTAGAAAATCTTTTTCTGAAGGAAATATAGTAAAAAGTATGAAATTTGATGGAAAATTGACGAAATTATGCTTTTGCAAATTTTGATGTGTCAGCGACATTTACGCATCGGCAATTTTGTCGACTTTGACTCCCATTTTAGGCCAGTTACCTTATTCCAGTCAACCAAATTCTTAGCTATTTCACTAGTATTACTTCTTCGATTGAGCACAAGAAATCGCGAACTCGACTGTTTCAGCTACAAAATAAAGTGATTGGAATTTGGTAATTTGGCCAATTTAGTGCCAAGTTCAAAATATTCCAATTTCAAAATAGGGTCCAGAATAAACAATGCAGGCATTCCTGGCACTAAACTAGCATTTCCTCTGTTCATTAGTTATGTTTTCAGACTTTACAAATGAATTCCATTTTGATTTTTAATTCACATAATGAATTTTTATTCAAACCAAAAAATAAAAGATTTACTGTCATGCAATATTGTAATAATTGTATAAATAATATCAGCACACTTGTGAACGTATATTAGATCCACCAGCTGGCGTGTATTAGACGTGTGAGGTCATTTGTTTACTCTTGAAGATTGGCAAAAATTTGACATTTCCGCTACTTTGAGCTCAGTTTCAAGCTATTTTCACTACTATAACCAATCAAAATCATCTCTATTTCTGTAATATATCTTCCATTCTATCAAATGAGACCACGAAATCACAAATTACAATGTTTTTTTTCTCTCATGCACTGTGTGCTGCAGGATGTTTTATATGGTGCACACATACCACATAGATGTATTCTCTCGTATCCAGGCCCAAATTTATTGCTCACAGCTTATCAGAGTGAGCTGAGCTCATGGCATAGATCTATGGTTTAGACCCTCAAAGCAAAGCCGTAGGTCTACAGCACGGATCCTGAAAGGGTTGAAGTCCTAACAACCCCCTCAACTGAGCTAGCAAGAAAACCCATGCCTGCCCTGAATAAGTGAACCCCATCCCTGGCATAATGTCATTTCAGCCATAGAAGTGGTCCCAGTTGTCAATGAATGGTACTGCATTATCCTTAGTGTTTGTCCAGCCAACAATTAATACCAATTGCTCTGGACAACCATTCATTTCCATCATCCCTTCTTGGCAAAATGCCACATATAACAGGGCACCCCCCTTCTTCCTAATTATGTCTGTTGCTGTCCTGAACCTTCTAAATCCTCACTTCTATGCTTGCCTACATCATTGCCTCCAGCACTGAGGCAGATAATAAGATTGATCCCATTACTGTTCATGATGTTGTCAAGCCGGCTAACAATATCCTCCACACAGCCCCAGGAAAGCAAACCCTTTGTCTCTTACTCCTATCCTTCAAGCAGAAGGCCTTATCATATATCTAATCTGGCTATCCCCAACAACAATATTTTTACCTTCCTTGGTGTTGTCGTGACGTTTCTAGTAGTTGACTCACACTCGTCGGGTAGCACAGAGAATGCATTAGATGTTTCCACAACAGTTTCCACAGCAGTCTTTCTTCTTCATTGTTTCTACCTTTCCATTCGTTTTCTTGATCGTCAACTTCATTCCATGCTGTCCAGCCACTGTCCAGGTTCCCTTCTTGACCTGAGGACTCGCAGCAGGACTACTACTACGAATCCTCTTGTTTTCCTCAGTCAATTGCCGTATCTCTATCTTCGCTACCCTCAATTCTTCCTTAAGCTGCTGGTAAAGTTGCTCGATGGAGGGCATCTTGGTTCAGTCCACGGAGAGTACACTAGACATGTCTTCACTGAGCTAAGTACAGGTCACCACTGCACTAATTGCAAGTCACCGCTGTAGTGTCCCTTATGTGTACCAACACATAAGGGACACTACCAAAGAGAGAGAGAGGAGAGGATGAACCAGCATGACTGGACCTAGTATTCACCTTGAATAGTGCAGATATTGAGGACATCACACATGAAAGACCCCTGGGGGCCAGTTATGTGGTTTTAAGCTTCAAATACATAGTTGAGTTACAAGTGGAGGGGGAAGCAGGAAGGGCCAGACGAGTGAAGCCAAAATATACAAGAAAGGGGATTATGCAAGCAACCGAGGAAGAAGTGAAGAGGCTGGAAAGCGAGCTAGATACTTCAGAGGCGAAGGGGCCGGATAACATCTCTCCACGAGTCCTGAGAGAGGAAGCAGAGGCACTTTGTGTACCAATAACAACTATCTTCAACACATCTATTGAAACAGGACAACTACCAGAAGTATAGAAGATAGAAAATGTAGGCCCAGTTTTTAAAGGAGACAGACACGAAGCATTAAACTACAGACCAGTGTCACTGACGTGTATAGTATGCAAGGTCATGGAGAAAATTATCAGAAGAGTGGTGGAGCACCTAGAAAGGAATGAGCTTATCAACGACAGCCAGCATGGTTTCAGGGACGGGAAATCCTGCGTCGCTAACCTACTGGAGTTCTATGACAGGGCAACGGCTGTAAGACAAGAAAGAGAGGGGTGGGTAGATTGCATTTTCTTGGTCTGTAAGAAGGTGTTTGACACAGTTCCACACAAGAGATTAGTGCAGAAGCTGGAGGACCAGGCAGGGATAACAAGGTAGGCACTACATTGGATCAGGGAATACCTGTCAGGAAGACAACAGCGAGTCATGGTAAGTGGCGAGGTGTCATTGGACACCTGTAATGAGCAGGGTGCCACAGGGATCAGTCCTAAGGCAAGTGGTGTTTCTGGTATTTGTGAACAACATGACGGAAGTGTCCCTGTTTGCAGATGTGAAGTTGATGGGAAGAATTAAATCGGACGAGGACCAGGCAAAACTACAAAAGGATCTGTACAGACTGCAGGCCTGGTCCAGCAATTAGCTCCTGGAGTTCAACCCCACCAAGTGCAAAATCATGAGGATTGGGGAAGGGCAAAGACCACAGATGGAGTACAGTCTAGGGGGCCAGAGCCTACAAACCTCACTCATGGAGATGGATCTTGGTGTGTATATAACACCGGGCACATCTCCTGTGGCGCACATCAACCGAATAACTGCTGCAGCATATGGGTGCCTAGCAAACCCAAGAACAGCATTCCGACATCTAAATAAGGACTCATTCAGGACCCTGTACACTGTGTACGTTAGGCCCATATTGGAATATGCAGCATCAGTTTGGAACCCTCGCCTAGCCAAGCATGTAAGGAAACTAGAGAAAGTGCAAAGGTTTGCAACAAGACTAGTCCCAGAGCTAAGGGGTATGTCCTACAAGGAGAGGTTAAGGAAAATCGACCTGACGACATTGGAAGACAGAAGAGATAGGGGGGATATGATAATGACATACAAAATACTGAGAGGTATAGACAAGGTGGACAGAGACAGGATGTTCCAGAGATGGGACACAGCAACAAGGGGTCGCAGTTGGAAAGTTGAAAGACTCAGATGAACCACAGGGATGTTAGAAAGTATTTCTTCAGTCACAGAGTTGTCAGGAAGTGGAATAGCCTGGGTACTGATGTAGTGGAGGCAGGATCCATACATAGCTTTAAGAAGAGGTATGATAAAGCTCATGGAGTGGGAAGAGTGACTGAGTAGCGGCCAGTTGAAGAGGCGGGGCCAGGAGCTGTGACTTGACCCCCTGCAACCACAACTAGGTGAGTACATGAGCACACTGAGACACCAGACTACTACTTGCTGTAAAAGCCATTGTTAATTGCCCATGGTATGGTTAATAAACCATACCACGGGTGGGGTTAGAACCCACGATCAGAGTTTCAAAACTCCAGACCATCGCTGGTTCTAACCCCGCCCGTGGTATGGTTTTTTTTGCAATCGTGTCATTATGCTTTCGTGAGTCATGTTAATAAAGTCACACACAATGTTCTGAGTCTAGGGAAGATTAGAGACTAATGACTAGTGCATGTTAGTGAGCACAGACAATACACTATCACTGCCAGCCTACAGCTTGGGGAACAATGAGAACAGACAGGTCATGGATGTGGCCGTTCTGGTCTGTACTGGACAACTTCTGAGTCATCGGGCTTCGTCTTTCACTTCAGAAGATAACTGGGCACTGTCACTGATTAAAATCCAGAATTATGGACTTTTGTCCATTTTGTTCAATAATTCCAATGTTTGGAATTTTTTTATTTTTTCCATTATTGCCAAAAATTTTTAATGAGCTTTTACTGTAGTTTCCTTGGTATACATTCTGTTCATTTGTTTTCTTATCTCTCTTTTCTAGTTTCTTGCTCCTATGCATGTCCTCAGTGCCACTTAGTGATGCGTGTTCAGACATCCACCACCTATAAGTTATTATATCTTAATGAGTTTAATATGAAAAAGCTTAGTTATATAGAAGAGCACCAGAGTAAGAATGTACACTTAGGCAAAATGTAATTCAGTCCAAAAATTAATAACATTTTCATTATATTCTGTTAGTAATATTTAATGTGTAATTTTTATGCTTGAATTTTATTACTTTCAGATTGATCAGCTTCTGCACCGCCAATCTGCCGTAGAAGAACAACTTCGTACAGCAAAGAAACTTGTCTTCTTTACACTTATTGTGATGATTGTAATCCTTATTTTCGTAGTTACTGCAACTAACAACATGACTTCCAGCCTCCTCATGCATTCTGCAGCCATGCAGAGCACCGGCACCATACAAAGTCAAACTACGCAAGATGAAGAGGGAAATCATGTTGAGCTATAGCATCTTCCTGGTAGGTATCCAGTAACAGAAGTTTGTGTAACCTTTAATGACATTGGATATTATTTTCAATGTGTGATGTAAACTTTGGCAGCAACTTCACTTCTTATATGATAGTTCATGTGAACTTGGCAACTAAATTCTAAGATAGAAAAATGCCTCATTTGCTACCATGCATATTGGCTATATCACTTATTTGTATGAAGCTTATTACTATACATCTGTGATTGTGTTATTAAGTCTTTGTAAATGTCAGTAAATAATGGACAAGTAAAGATTAATATGTTATAATATTGGTGTTATGTATAGGACATACGTTATTTTATTTAAAATTTAAGTGACTACTTAGCATGCACAGAGGATTGACTACATTATTAATAATTTTATGAAGTTTTTCTGTAGATTTTTCACAACTTAACATTAATGATTAATCATAGGTTTCTCAGGTAGTAATATTTTCACCAAATGCTGTAGTATTGGTTCATTGGCTTAAAAACATTTGCTGAGAAATATATCTTGAAATAATCAAGACATTGGTTATTTGTATAACTAGTCATGTTCTGCCATTTGTCATTCCCCTCTATTATAAACTGAAAGACACCAGTACCTCATTAGTCATTTGAATCCATATTGATATATTAATATATTTTTTGTCACTATTATTTTTGTAAGGCTCCATTAACTTTATACTTTTGACCTATTTACCATTTTACTGAACATCGTGCTTTAATCTGAATACTGCTTCAGTCACTCTGGATATATTTTTAACTTGCATTAATTAGGATAAATTTTCTTGATTTTTATTGCATCACTTTGAAATTTGTAAATGCCATGCATGTAACAGTTACCACAAGATGGGACTTTCACTCCCACATCTTTCTTAGTTGTTCATTATTTCAGTAATACTTCGCATATGTGTCAAGAAACATGTATGCAGAGAATCTAGTTTACACCAAACTTTGCTATGTAAGGTTTCTTGAGTGTACAGAAAAGCATAGTAACAAGTGTCCCTCACTTTGTGATAGTGTTCCAGATAGGAGGGCCCATTTGACATATAAAAATATGGGAATACATCCAAAGGCCTATAATGTACTGGTCCCCTTGGATTTATTTTTATGCTCTACCTTCTTCATTAGAGTGTGTGATATAGAAATGTTAAATGTTTTGAATTCTTTCAGGAGGCCACTGGGGCAATGACCTCTGGAACCAATAGCTAAAAATGATAATGTTGATTGCTCTATTTATTGGAGAGTACACCATCTTCATTTCTGATGCCTTATCTAATGCCCTGTTGTATGTACTTTGCCTATCGAGACATTCCTTGATTATCTAACCAACACCAGTGTGCTTCAGTTTTATCCCCATCCTTTTAGTCAAGGTTCTTTCCTCAACATCACCTCTCTTCCTTCCTTCTCCAATAGCTAATAGCTATAGCTATTACATAAGGTCCAATAGCTAATAGCTATTGGACTTGACATATGAACTCTCAAGTGTTAGACTAGGTTCCTGGGCGTGCCCTTGTAGGAAAGAGAGGGAGGGGAGAGAAAGCAGTAAGAGGGCAAACAAACCTAAAAGATGAATAAAACACATGCAACATTTGGTACCTTTATTACTGAGATATTTTGCCAGTGAAACGGTGCTTCAGTCAAATACAGAGGAGATTAATATTTTGAAGAATGTCGAAGTGGAGATTTTAAGATGTCCAGTTCCTCGGCCTGGGTTGAAGTGCAGAAGTCGTCTTCAAATATTCAGTGCCTCAGCCTAGATGGAAGGTGTTCAGTTCTATAGTTTGATCAATGTATTAGTCACATCTGTAGTTGACTAAAGAACCTTGCTGTATAGACAAAACATCTCTGCCATATACAACCTCTCCTCACTTAGCAACATACTAGTTTACTAACGTCTCAGACTTAGATTGGGTCCTCTGACCAGTGTGCTTACCTAAATAATGTGTATTAGAGCTGATTTCTTCTATTCTGTTTATTACAGTATGCAGTACACTACTGTATCAACATTTAAAAATATACCAGAAATATTATAAATGTTGCAAAGGTGACATTAAAACAATATTGAAGATGGTTGACACAAACCCACTATCATTATAGTATGCTCCTCACTTAGCGATGAATTTGTTTACCAATGTGAGGTTAGGAACTGAACTCCGTTGTTAAGTGAGGAGAGGCTGTACTTAAATATAAAATTCATGTCTTATTCATCTACTTGTCGATATTATGTGCCATTTACATAAAGATACAGATTTAAAAAACAGTTCTAGTTGAAATATAGCAAGCATCTGGTTCACAGGAAATTGACTGTGTAAGGACAGGTAATGTACTTTTACTTCATGAGCTAATAGGATTTTTTGAAGCTGTAATGGGTCTTCAGGCATGTGTGTGCATGTGTGTTTGCACGTGTGTGCATACTCTGAAAGCACACACCTGCACTAATCTCGTCTTGGATGGAATTTACATAACATGAAATGAATCAATAGTAGAAATTGGCTACTCTCATTCTTGTATAAGCAAGTTTATATACAGTGAACACTCAAAAGCTGGCGATTAATGTTAGTGCTAACTGAGCCTTGTAAGTTTAGTCCTCTATTTGTGAACAGTGTAGTAAAAGTAATATTATGAGGAATTACTCTCTACAGTGCCCAGCAGAGAAGGGGAAAAGGGGAAATAAAAGTTGTTGGATGGATTTACAATATGTAGTATGAAGTGGGAGGAAGTACGATATAAACCCAGTGAAAAGCGGGGATGCAGTGGGCACAGTAAGGGAACACTGTATCAAAGTCCATAGTCCCAGGCTATTAAACATTTTACCAGAAGACATCAGAAACACTACTGGGGCAAGTGTAGAAGTTTTAAAGAGAAAATTGGACAAGGATCTTCAGCAGGTGCCAAATCAACCAGACTGTGATGGATATGTGCATCAGTAGACCACCAGCAGCAACAGCCTGGTTGACCAGGCAAGCACCAGACAAGCCTGGCCTAAGGCCAGGCTCCAGGAGTAAGAAAACTCTCAGAACTCATCAAAGGTATATCAAAGGCAAAAGTAAGCCATATGTAATGGGTTCAATATGCACATACTGTTAGTAATACTCTACATGTACAAGTGTGGTCACAGGTGGTGTAGTGTGGAAAAACTCTAGTTCTGCTCTTCAGCTTTTGTATGGCTCTTGCTTTTAAATGTCTAATTACAGTTTGATCTGGTTTCTTAGTGATTACTAATTTGTTCTAATTGATGGCATGAGAATGTTAATCCTGTTGGAAACATTATTTTTGTTGGTTTTTCCTAGCATGTATTGAAATATAGTAGCAATTGTTGTTAATCCTTAACTATTGTACAACATACAGGGTATTTCAGAAAGATGAACCCAATTTCAAAGCAGTATATTTCACAATCGGGTCCATCTCTTTGAAACACCCTATATATAGATGGGATCAAATTGTGCATTACATATTAGTCTGCATGATTTTTGTGCCTTCAAATATGCCACCTGCTGCCATTTTAGATTTTGGCTCAACCTCTTGGGTCACCTACTACTACTACTTTATGCTGGGGATAAAAAATATAGGGCCAGCAGGTCCACACAGTGCATCATGGGGTAACACTGCCTCAGTAGTGCATGTAAACCACCAGCTGTCCTGTCTTGCTACAAACAAGCTGTCCTGTCTGCAAATAGGGTGTGGAACTGGCAAGAAGATGCCTTATTTTTGTCAGATTACAATTTCAGTGGAATTAAACCAGAAAAGCACATGCATAATGTAGATTTAACTTAGACTAATCCTATGAAGTATAGAAAAAATAGAAATGAGGAAAAATTGCAATTGTGGTTATAGTATGCTATGCATCTCTACATATTGAAAGTATTACAGCTTCTGAAGCTTGCCTTCTTTTATAAGACATTAGTATATGTAGTGTTAGAATTAGAGGTAAGACAGAGAGTAGGATTGCAGATGAGCAAGGAGGCTGTAGAGTGGGTAGGGGATGTGTAGATCAAGTGTTTACTTGGAAGCATACATGTGAATAGTATTTAGATGAAGGTAGGGAAGTTTTTATTTCTTTTATGGATTTAGAAAGGGCATATGATAGTGGATAGTAAGTAGTAAGCTACTAAATGCTGTAAAGAGTTTTTATGAGGATAGTGAGGCTCAGGTTAGGGTGTGTAGGAGAGAGGGAGATTACTTCCTGGTGAAAGTAGGTCTTAGACAGGGATGTGTAATGTCACCATGGTTGTTTAATATATTTATAGATGGGGTTGTAAAAGAAGTAAATGCTAGGGTGTTGGGAGAGGGGTGGGATCAAATTATGGGGAATCAAATACAAAATGGAAGTTGACAGTTACTTTTTTGCTGATGATACTGTGCTTATGGGAGATTCTAAAGAAAAGTTGCAAAGGTTAGTGGATGAGTTTGGGAGGGTGTGTAAAGGTAGAAAGTTGAAAGTGAACAGACATAAGAGTAAGGTGATGAGAGTATCAAATGATTTAGATAAAGAAAAATTGAATATCACATTGGAGAGGGAGTATGGAAGAAGTGAATGTTTTCAGATATTTGGGAGTAGATGTGTCAGCGGATGAGTTTATGAAGGATGAGGTTAACCATAGAATTGATAATGGAAAAAAGGCGAGTGGTGTGTTGAGGTATATGCGGAGACGACAAATGTTATCAATGGAGGAAAAGAAGAGAATGTATGAAAGTACAGTGGACCCCCGTTAACGATATTTTTTCACGTCCAGAGTTGTAAGGTGCAGTACTGAGCGAGATTTGTTCCCTAAGGAATATGTGAAGTAGATAGTCCATTTCAGACCCCAACATACAGGTACAAACGCCTTACATAAATACACTTACATAATTGGTCGCATTCGGAGGTAATCGTTATGGGGGGTCACTGTAAAGTGGTACCAATATCTTATATGGGGTGTAAAGCTAGGTTTAATGCTGCATGGAGGAGGCGGTTGGAGACAGTGAGATGTCTGTCAAGGCAATGTGTGGTATAATATATGCGGAGAATTCAAAGCGTGAAATTAGAAAGGTGGAGTAAAAAAGTATTAATCAGAGGGCTGAAGAGGTTTTGAGGTGGTTTGCTCATTAAGAAGAATGGATCAAAGTAGATGACATGGAGAGCATATAATCGTAGGGAGGACAAGGGGCTTGGACTTGGACCTTACGAACTGTTGCAAGCGTGAGCACGAAGTGATGTTAGTGAGGAGTAATGTGAGGACAAGTGGTTATTTTTATTTAGCCATACTTGAGTTCTGGAAATAGTAATTACAATGCCTGCACTTCAAAGGAGGGGTTTGAGATATTGGCAGTTTGGTGGGAAGTGTAATAGGATAGTATATGTATAATTAGGGCCCTGATATTGTAATTATTTCAAGTCACTTTTTATATTGTATCTATGTATATGCTTCTAAACTGTTGTATCTGGGTACCTCTGCAAAAACAGTGATTATGTATGAGTGAGGTGAAAGTGTTGAATGATGATGGAAAGTATTTTTGTTTTGGGGATTTTTTCTTTCTTTTTGGGTCACCCTGCCTAAGTGGGAGATGGCTGACTTGTTAAAAAAAAATGAAAACATAAATACTGCTACCCAGTTAACCGGACTTGTCCTGAAAATGGGAAGTACAATGCTTGCACTTTAACCCTTTCAGGGTCAAGAGGCCCTCTCCTAAACTTGTTCTCAGGGTTGAAAAAATTTCAAAAAAGATAAAAATTATTTTTCTTATGAAATGATAGATAATCTTTTCCTGATCATAATGACACCAAAAGTATGAAATTTGATGGAAAACTTACGGAATTATGCTCAGCGAAGTTTGCGGTCTCGACGATGTTTACACATCGGCGATTTTGCCCACTTTGAGCCCTATTTTCGGCCAGTTACTATGTACCATTCGACAAAAATCATAACTATTTCACTAGAACTCCATTTTTTCTATCGAATGAGTAAAAGAAACCACCCATTTACCGAGTAAAAGAAACCACCCATTTACCAATTTCAACTATCCAAAAGATGCAAATTCCAAATAGGGTCCAGAATAAACAATTCAGACATTCCTGGCACTAAAATAACATTTTCTCTGTTCATTAGTCATGTCTCCAGGCCCCTCTTACATTTCTTTTGCTTTCTACTTTGAATTTTTATTCTCACAAAAAAAAAATAGAAGATTTACTGTTATGCAGACTGCTGCTTTAGTGTAAAAATGGTATAAATAATATCAGCGCACTTGTGAAAGAACATTAGACTCACCAGTTGACGTGTATTGGACGTGTGGCATGATTTGTTTACTTTTGAACATTGGCAAAAATCAAACATTTCTGCTGCTCTGAGCTCAATTTCTAGGTACTCTTCATTGTGAAACCAATCAAAATCATCTCAATTTCTGTAAATGTCTTCCATTCTATAAAATGAGACCAAGAAAACAAGAATACAACCATAAATACCATTTGAAAATACACTGAAAAGTTGCTGTTTTAAACCAAAAACAGAGTTTTTTTTTTTCTCTCTCATTATGCACTGTGTGCTGCAAAGTTTTTTTTAAACTGTGCACACTGACCACATAGACCCATTCTTTCATATGTAGGCCTACCAGCTTTCTCTTGCTAGATTTGAAGGCGCTAGAATTTAGGCGTACTAGTACGTCACCAACCTTGGCGTGCAAGCCATATTAGTACGACACTGACCCTGAAAGGGTTAAAGGAGGGGTTTGGGATATTGGCAGTTTGGATGGACTTCTAAACTGTCGTATCCGAGTGCCTCTGCAAAGACAGTGATTATGTATGAGTTAGGTGAAAGTGTTGAATGATGATGAAATTATTTTCTTTTTGGGATTTTCTTTCTTTTTGGGTCACCCTGCCTCGATGGGAGACGGCCAACGTGTTTAAAAAAAAATATACTGCTATGTGCATTTATGCTGATGATGCTTGTCATCATTTTTTTTTTTCAAATTATACACACCATAAAAGCATAAATTTTCATAATTTTTTTTTTTTTTTGTACTCTTTAGAAAACAGGCCTTTTTTTTCATGGACATTTTTCCCCACATATAGGAATTTGAGTATGCCACAGTTTTAGGATTAAGGATCTAAATCTACCTAGATGTGTAGAAGCTATTGTCATTGGAATATCTCAGGAAATACAAAACAGAATCTTTTTTCCAAGATTGCATCTACAGGTTTGGTGCTTGAACAGGGTAACATTTATGAAGGGATTCAGGGAAACCAATTAGCAAGGCTTGAATCCTGGAGATGGGAAGTACAGTGCCTGAACTCTGATGCAGGGATATACCTAGAGACCTGGAGAGGGTTTTGGGGGTCAACACCCCACAGCTTAGTCTGAGACCAGGTGGGGATATTTGCAGTTTGGAGGGGCATTTTTAACTGTAGCATCAGCACTCCTCTGGCAGGACAGTGATAGTGTGAATGACAGTGAAAATGTTTCTTCTTTTTTTTGGGTTATGCTGCCTTGGTGGGAGACGGCTAGTATGTTAAAAAAAAAAAATCAACAAATTGGCCATCTCCCACCGAGGCAGGGTGACTTAAAAAGAAAAACAGAAGTTGAAAAATGAAAGTAATAATAATACTAATAATAAAGCACTCTGTTCAGTAAAAAGTTAACCCTTTCAGGGTCAAGAGGCCCTCTCTTAACCCTTTCAGGGTCCGTCCCGTAGATCTACGGCTTTACGTTCAGGGTCCAAACCGTAGATCTACGTCATGAGCTCAGCTCACTCTGATAAACTGTGTGTGGTACATTTGGGCCTAGATATGAGAGAATACATCTATGTGGTATGTGTGCACCACATAAAACAGATCCTGCAGCACGCTGTGTATAATGAGAGAAAAAACTGAAATCGTGATTTTTCGATTAAAACAGCGACTTTGCAGTGTTTTTTCATATGTTTTTTATAGTTCTATTTGCGATTTCTTGGTCTCATTTGATAGAATGGAAGACATATTACAGAAATAGAGATAATTTTGATTGGTTTTAGCACTGGAAATGGCTTGAAACTGAGCTCAAAGTAGCATAAATGTTAAATTTTTGCTGATATTCAAGAGTAAACAAACGACCTCACACGTCTAATACACGCTAGCTGGTGGGTCTAATATACATTCACAAATATGGTGATGATATTTATACAATTATTACATTATTGCATTACAGTAAATCTTCTATTTTTTGGTGTGAATAAAAATTCATTATGTGAATAAAAAATCAAAATGGAATTTATTTGTAAAGCCTCAAAACGTAACTAATGAACAGAGGAAATGTTAGTTAGTTCCAGGAATACCTACATTGTTTATTCTGGACCCTATTTTGAAATTGGAATATTTTGAACTTTGTGTTAAATTGGCCAAATTAACAATTTCCAATCACTTTAATTTGTAGTTGAAACAGTTGACTTGGCGATTTCTTGTGCTCAATCGGTAGAATAGAAGTAATACTAGTGAAATAGCTAAGAATTTGGTTGACTGGAATAATGTAATTGGCCTAAAATGGGAGTCAAAGTCGGCAAAATCGCGATTCGTAAATATCGCTGACACGTCAAAATTCGCGAGAGCATAATTTCGTCAATTTTCCATCATATTTCGTACTTTTTGTTTTATTACCTTCACAAAAAGATTCTCTACCATTTCATAAGAAAAAATAATAAATTTTTTTTTTTTAAATTCTTGGACACTGGGGCACCACTTCAGATTTGGGCCTTGGACCCTGAAGGGGTTAAACTCGTTCTCAGGGTCGAAAATTGTTCGGAAAAAAAAAATTATTTTTTCTTATGAAACGATGGAGAATCTTTTCCTGATCATAATGACACCAAAAGAATGAAATTTAATAGAAAACTTAGGGAATTATGCTCTCGCAAAGTTAGAAGTCTCGACGATGTTTACACATCGGCGATTTTGCCCACTTTGAGCCCTATTTTCGGCCAATTTCAGTGCACTAGTCGACAAAAATCATATGTATTTCGCTAGAACTCCATTTTTTCTATTGAAAGAGTACAAGAAGCCACCCATTTACCGATTTCAAGTATCCAATAAAGTGGTCAGATATTGGCAATTTTGCCAATTTCACACAAATTTCAGAAGATGCCAATTTCCAAATAGGGTCCAGAATAAGCAAGACAGACATTCCTGGCACTAAAATAACATTTTCTTTGTTCATTAGTCACGTCCCCAAGCCCCTCTTACATCGCTTTGGCTTTCCACTTTGAATTTTTATTCTCACAAAAAATAGAAGATTTACTGTTATGCAGACTACTGTATTAGTATAGAAATGGTGTAGAAATGGTATAAATAATATCAGTGCACCTGTGAAAGACTATTAGACTCCCCAGTTGATGTGTATTGGATGCTTGGCATGATTTGTTTACTTTTGAAATTTGGTAAAAATTTAATATTTCTGCTATTTTGAGCTCAATTTCAAGGTACTTTTCATTATGAAACCAGTCAAAATCATGTCAGTTTCTGTAATATGTCTTATATCCTATAAAATGAGACCAGGAAAACTAGAATACAACCATAAATACCATACGAAAATACACTGCAAAGTCTCTGTTGTAAACGAAAAACACGGTCGGATTTTTTTTTTCTCATTATGCACTGTGTGCTGCAGGATTTTTTTTTATACTGTGCACACTGACCACATAGACCCATTCTTTCATATGTAGGCCTTCCAGCTTTCTCTCACTAGATTTGAAGGTGCTAAAATTTAGGTATTCTAGTACGTCAGTAACTCTGGTGCGTAACCTGTACTAGTACGTCGAAAATCCTGAAAGAGTTAAATGCCTGTAGTCAAACAGATGCCACCTGATACTTGTAAAAGTATTGTAATCCTCTCCTTTCACTCCCCTCTTAATTCCCCAGTTTAACAAAGCAAGTGTGTACTGTATAAATAGTTTGTATATTAAAACATTGTACATCAGATTCTCTAACTTGTTGCTATTTGTCCTCCAGTTGGGGTAGCCAGATACATATGCATTGTCAAATTTCTGCAGGATTTTTTTTTGTTAACATATGATTCAGTAGAGTTCCAATTAATGTTTAGGTTCCTCAAAATTGGTGCATTAACACAAATAGCATTAACTTGGCTGAAGAGCCTATGGGAAAATTAAGATTCTTTCAAAAGAACCCAAACAGAAGTTTTGAAAATAAGATTAGGGTTAGGATTCTTTATTTATTTACATAATATACAAAAATTAAAGCCCAGAGGAGGCAAAAAAAAACAAAAAAACATGGGGGGGGCTGTGAGGCCCCTCCCATTTCTTAGGAAAATTGACAATCTTAAAATTTCTACTATGGGGCCTATTTAAGGCCACTCTGGTCTGCACCCAACCAAAATAATCTTCCAAGAAATGGTAAAAAAAAAAAAAAAAATCTGGAAAATTACACAGCCATTATTTTATCCTAAACACAGGGGGTTAGAAGTTAACTGTTCCCATGTTGCAATGCATGGGACAGTTTTTTTTTTTTTTTTTTTTTTTTTTTTTTTAAGATGCATACACCCACTGCAGATTCTCTTGTCTCTAGGAGAAAATTTACTGATCACAGCAGATTTAAGGGCACTATGATTATGACTTTTATCTACATGAGAGTTATTGACTTTAATAACATAGATTTGTGTGGGAGACAGTGAAAGGGTTAAAAATACAAAAGCCAATATCTAAATATTCCCACAGACAAAACAGTAAGGAATTGTTACATTTGCTAACCCAGATTTTGGTTGTAATGGATTATTTTGTACCTCACAACTTTTAACACTAAAAGACTATGTAGGTATGAAGTTTATGCTTATGGTTTTAGTGTGAGGTAGGAAGTTAAAATAATTAAGATACCAGTTATCAGATAGTTCACTAAACATTGCAAATTTTAATCGATAAACTGGAAATATAGAAGATTATTTTAAAATTTGATTACAGTGGACCGCCGGTTATTGGGCAACTCGGTTATCGGCAGGGTTTTCGGTGCTCGGTTATCGGCCGTTTTGGACGCGTCCATCCGCTGGCTGGGGCAGCTTGCATTTCAGTTTGGCTTTCTCTCAGTGGCTGAGGAAGCTTCTGCTCATACATTCAAACATTTTGCTTGTTTACCATTGATTTTAGTGTTTTTTCTTGCAGTGCAACTGTGAAATAAGTAACCATAGGCTCTAAAGAAAGTTCCTAGTAAAGTTCCTGTGGTAAAGAAAGTGAGAAACACCATGGAATTTAAGCGTGAAGTGATAGAAAAATTGAGAGTGGTATGAAGGTGGTGGAACTTGCCAGGATGTACAGCAAGAATAAATCAACAATTACATCCATCCTGGCAAAGAAAGAACAAATCAAAGATGCTAATGTTGCAAAAGGAGTAGCTTTTCTAACTAAACAAAGGACACCAATAATGGAAGAGATGGAAAAGTTATTATTATTGTGGATTAAGGAAAAAGAATTAGTGGGAGACAGTGTAGTGGAGTCAATCATTTGTGAGAAGGCAAAGCAGTTGCATGAGGATCTTGCAAAGAAAAGCCTGGAACAAGTGCTGCAGTTTGTGAATTTAGGGCCAGCAAAGGATGGTCTGATACATTTAGGAAGCATAGTGGCATACACAGTGTTGTAAGGTATGGTGAGGCTGCAAGTTCTGACAAATGTGCAGCTTTTGTAGAGAGAAACCACCCTGACAAAGCTGAAACAAGCCATATCTGCAACATGTATAGTGATAAAACCCTGTCCCAATTCAGGGAAATATTAGAGACACCAGAAACAGAGCACTCTGGACAGTTACTTTGTGAGACAGGGGTCCAGTGACTCTCAAGCTGATCCTAGTGGCATTAAAAGACAGAGAAGGGAAGTAACCCCAGAGAGGGCTTTGATACCTAAAGTCTTCATGGAGGGGGATTCCCCTTCCAAACACTAACTCCTCCCTCTTTCCACCTCCTTATCTTCCAGAAGCCAGCATTAGCCTTCAATAAAAAAAAAAAAAATTTTGTTTGGAACAAATTAATATTATTTCATTAATTCTTATGGGAAATATTAATTCGATTATCGGCTGACCTTCAGGAACGGATTACGGCCGATAACCGGGGGTCCACTGTATTAATATGAACAAAAAATTATTTTAAATTTAGATTGTTAAATAATTATTTTAAATGTTTAGACAAGTTAAAAATGATTCGACATTAAGATCACAACATTTGCTTCAGCATTAATTTTGAATTCGTTATGTTGCATTTTTTTTACCCCTTTACATGGACATGCTCTGTAGATGTTCATACCAACAAACGGATATCAAGGAGGTACAATAGTTCTTGAAAGGTTTATGAAGGATTAAGTAAACCATAGAATTGATGAAGGAAAAAAAACAAGTGAGTGGTGCTTTGAGTTATCTGTGAAGACAAAGAATGTTATCCATGGAGGCAAAGAAGGGAATGTATGAAAGTATAGTGGTACAAACACACTTATATGGGTGTGAAGCTTGGGTTGTAAATGCTGCAGTGAGGAGGCAGTGGAGATGTCCTGTCTAAGGGCAATATGTGGTGTAAATACATGTATTGTGCAGAGAATTCGGAGTGTGGAAATTAGGAGAAGGTGTGGAGTTAATAAAAGTATTAGAAGGCTGAAGAGGGGTTGTTGAGGTAGTTTGGTCATTTAGAGAGAATGGATCAAAGTGGAATGACATGGAGAATGTATAAATCTGTAAGGGAAGGAAGGCGGGGTAGGGGGTCATCCTCGAAAAGGTTGGAGGAAGGGGGTAAAGGAGGTTTTGTGGGCGAGGGGCTTGGGTTTCCAGCAAGCTTGCGCGAGTGTGTTAGATAGGAGTGAATGGAGACGAATGGTACGTATTTGGGACCTGATGAACTATTGGAGTGTGGGCAGGGTAATATTTAGTGAAAGGATTCAGGGAAACCGGTATTTTTATATAGCCGGACTTGAGTACTGGAAATGGGAAGTACAATGCCTGCGCTTTAGCCCTTTGACTATTTTGGTCGTATATATACGTCTTACAAGCCAGTGTTTCGGACGTATATATACTCAATAATTCTAGCGGCTTCAAATCAAGCAGGAAAAAGCTGGTAGGCCCACATGTGAGAGAATGGGTCTGTGTGGTCAGTGTGCACCACATAAAAAAATCCTGCAACACGCAGTGCATAATGAAAAAAAAAACTGACCGTTTTTTTGGATTAGAACACCGACTTTGAGGTGTATTTTCATATAGTATTTATTGTTGCATTCTCGTTTTCATGGTCTCGCATGATAAAATGGAAAACATATTGCAGAAATAGAGATGATTTTGATTAGTTTCACGATGAAAACTACCTTGAAATTGACCTCAAATTAACGGAAATGTTCGATTTTTACCAATGTTCTGGTGTAAGCAAATCACATAACACGTCCAATACACGTCATCTGGGGAGTCTAATATTCATTCACTAGTGCACTGATATTATTTATACCATTTTTACAATAATACAGTAGTCTGCATAACAGTAAATTTTGTATTTTTTGTATGAATAAAAAATAAAAATAGAAAGCAATAGTAATATAAGAGGGGCCTGAGATGTGACCACTGGACACAGGATATGTTGTTTTAGTGCCAAGAATGTCTACATTATTTATTTTGGACCCTATTTTGAAATTGGCATCTTTTTAAATTTGCATGAAATTGGCCAAATTGCCAATTTCTGACTACTTTATTGGGTAGTTCAAATCTGTAAATGGCCGGTTTCTTGTACTCAATTAATAGAAAAAATGGAGTTCTAAAGAAATAGCTATGAGTTTGGTCAACTGGAACAACGGAATTGGCCAAAACATGGCTCAAAGTCGGCTAAATCGCCGATGCATATATGTCACAAGATTGCTAATTTCACAGGAGCGTAATTCCGTGAGTTTTCGATCAAATTTCGTACTTTTGGTGTCATTACCATCGGGAAAAGATTCTCTATCATTTCATAAAAAAAAATAAAAAAAAATTTCCAAAAAATTTGCGACATAGAATGACAGTTTCAGAAAGGGGCTTGCGACAGTCAAAGGGATTAAGTAGGGGTTTTGGGATATTGGCAGTTTGGAGGGATATGCTGTATATCTTTATACGTATAAGCTTCTAAACTCTTGTGTTCTGAGCACCTCTGCAATTAGTGATTATGTATGAGTGAGGTGAAAGTGTTGAATGATGATGGAAAGTATTTTCTTTTTGAGGATTTTCTTTCTTTTTGGGTCACCCTGCCTCAGTGGGAGACAGCCGACTTGTTGAGGGGGATAAAAATTACACACACACACACACACACACACACACACACACACACACACGCATGTATGTACGTACGTACGTGTGTGTGTGTGTGTATATGTATGTGTGTGTGTATAATTTTTTCCCCCCCTTCAACAAGTCGGCCGTCTCCCACCGAGGCAGGATGACCAAAAAAATAAGAAGATCCCCAAAATGAAAGTACTTTCATCATTCAAAACTATCACCTCACTTATACATAATCACTGTTTTTGCAGAGGCACCAAGATAAAACAGTTTAGAAGCTTGCACAAAGTTATATAACATATCCCTCCAAACTGCCAATATCCCCAACCCCACTTGTAACCCTTTGAGGGTTGTCAGATACAAGTACGTCATTGCAGCCAGGGTCGGTCGCGTACTTGTACGCCTTAATTCTAGCGCCTTCAAATCTGCTGGAAGAATGCTGGCAGGCCTACATATGAAAGAATGGGTCTGTGTGGTCAGTGTGTGCAGTATAAAAGAAAATCATGAAGCACGCTGTGCATAATGAGAAAAAAAAACTTTGACTGTGTTTTTGGTTTAAAACAGCAACTTTCTAGTGAATTTCTGTATGGTATTTATGGTTCTATTCTCGTTTCCTTGGTCTCATTTGATAGAATGGAAGATATATTACAGAATTAGAGATGATTTTGATTGGTTTCACGATGACAAGTACCTTGAAATTTAGCTCAAAGTAGCAAAAATGATCGATTTTTGACGATATTCAAGAGTAAACAAATAAAGCCACGCGTCCAATACACGTCAACTGGTGACTCTAATATTCTTTCACAAGTGCACTGATATCATTTATACTGTTTTTACAGTGATGCAGTAGTATACATAACAGAAAACTTGCAATTTTCTGTGAGAATAAAAATTCAAAATGGAAAGCAAAATGTAAGAGGGGCTTAGAGACGTGACTAATGAATAGATAAAATGCTATTTTAGTGCTATGAATGTCTGTCTTGTTTATTCTGAAACCTATTTTGAAATTGGCATCTTTTGAAATTTGTGTGAAATTGCCCAAATTGCCAATTTCTGACCAGTTTATTGGGTAGTTGAAATCGGTAAATGGACAGAATCTTGTTCTCAATCGATAGAACAGCTGGAGTTCTAGGGAAATAGCTATGATTTTAGTCAACTGCAACATTGGAATTGACCGAAAGTAGGGCCCAAAGTGGGCGAAATCTCCAACTTTGAGACCGCTAATTTTGCAAGGGCATAATTTCGTAAGTTCTTCATCAAATTTCATACTTTTGGTGTCATTATGATTGGAAAAAGATTCTCTATCATTTCATAAGTTTTTTTTTGACCCTGAGAATGAGTTTGGGAGAGAGCCTCTCAACCCTTAAAGGGTTAAAGTGCAGGCATTGTACTTAGCATTTCCAGTACTCGAGTATGGCTATATAAAAATAACTGGTTTCCGTGAATCCCTTCACTAAATTCTATTACCCTGCTCACACTCCAACAGCTCGTCAGGTCCCAAAAACCATTCGTCTCCATTCACTCATTTCTAACACACACACACTTGCTGGAAGTCCAAGCCCCTCACCCACAAAACCTCCTTTACCCCCTCCCTCCAACCCCTACCCAGCCTTCCTTCCCTACAGATTTATACGCTTTCCATGTCATTCTACTTTGATCCATTCTCTAAATGAGCACCTCAACAACCCCTCTTCAGCCCTCTGACTAATACTTTTATTAAC
>NC_069441.1:30717113-30724613 GCF_026875155.1 Cherax quadricarinatus
AATAAATATGTGGCAAGCAGTATTAATACCACCACCTGTCACCAGGTTAACATCAGTGAAAATAAGCAGCGTATCTTCAGATTTTACCAGACCTAATGGAATTTCACACGTCTATACCAAATAAACATATAATAAAGATGAATACATAGGAAAGTGTAAGGTTATGAGGATAACAAAAAGATTAGGTGACAAAGTCTGGATATCAGATTGGAGGGAGAGAGTATGGAGGAGGTGAATGTATTCAGATATTTAGGAGTGGATGTGTCAGCAAATGGGTCTATGAAGGATGAGGTGAATCACAGAATTGATGAGGGGGAAAAGGGTGAGTGGTGCACTTCGGAGTCTGTGGAGACAAAGAACTTTGTCCGTGAAAGCAAAAAGGGGAATATATGAGAGCATAGTTGTACCAACACTCTTGTATGGGTGAGAAGCATGGGTGATGAATGTTGCAACGAAGAGAAGGCTGGAGGCAGTGGAGATGTCATGTCTGAAGGCAATGTGTGGTGTGAATATAATGCAGAGTTCGTAGTTCGGAAATTAGGAGAAGGTGTGGGATTACCAAAACTATTATCCAGAGGGCTGAAGAGGGGTTGTTGAGGTGGTTTGGACATGTAGAGAGAATGAAACAAAACAGAATGACTTCAAGAGCGTATAAATCTGCAGTGGAGGGAAGGCGGGGTAGGGGTCGGCCTAGGAAGGGTTGGAGGGAAGGGGTAAAGGAGGTTTTGTGTGCGAGGGGCTTGGACTTCCAGCAAGCGTGCATGAGCGTATTTGATAGGAGTGAATGGAGACAAATGGTTTTTAATACTTGATGTGCTGGTGTGTGAGCAAAGTAACATTTATGAAGGGATTCAGGGAAACTGGCAGGCCGGACTTGAGTCCCGGAGATGGAAAGTACAGTGTCTACACTCTGAAGGAGGGGTGTTAATGTTGCAGTTTTATAACTGTAGTGTAAAGCACCCCTCTGGCAAGACAGTGATGGAGTGAATGATGATGATGAAAGTATTTCTTTTTCGGGCCACCCTGCCTTGGTGGGAATCGGCTGACCTGGAGTTTACCTGGAGAGAGTTCCGGGGGTCAACGCCCCCGCGGCCCGGTCTGTGGCCAGGCCTCCTGGTGGATCAGAGCCTGATCAACCTGGCTGTTGATGTGTTAAAAAAAAATAAAGAATACATTTGGGAAAGTAATAACCAAGAAAATGCAGTTGTATTGTAATTGTTGTTGTAGTGTGGGAGGTGGTCATTGCATTTCAAGGGCTTTAGCCACTCTGGCTCCCAGTGCTGTGGAGCGCTGATAGTGTAGATTGGTGGCCCCCATATAAACCCCTAACATATTTTTCATGGCTGTGCTGTACTGAAGGTCATACTTCCACCACACACCTTCATTATTTATTATCTTTGCAGTTTATCAATAACCAACACATCATTACAGTGTCATTACAGTGTAGTCATGGGTTACTAGACTTTGGGCACTTCCTCCCAGCTTATTTTTTTTCAATCTTTGACTTTCATCATCATTTACTTTTTCCAGTGCAGTTTTTCAGTAGTATCTTGTTGAACTTGCTCTACTGGGATTCTACTTTATCCTCCCCAAAATTCAAGAGTTACTTATCAAAATTTGTAGAAGTACAATACATTATATGATGTAGATTTGGAATACATTTTGTATCCTCATTCAAAGTTGTTAATTTTTTATAGTTTATGAAAGAGACTTTAACATTGGATTAGTGCTGTTAAACGACAATCGTTTAAGACTTTTATTTTCTTGTTATGATATTCCAGGAAGTTTCATTGGAGACATTATCGTAAAATTTAATTCACTGACAATGTAGGATTTTTGTAATAAGAGCTAATTCTAGTTTTTCCTGTTTGTACAGATATTGTGCATGGAAAAAAAATTTCCTAACAATTTTTAAAATTTAATGTATAGCTCAATTAACCTCTCTTTTATATGCATAACTTGTGAAAATACATTGTCAGTCAAGTGACCAAGGGACCATACAGTCACAGTACAAATAAAAGATGAAATTTGATTCCCAGGAACACAACTCCATTTATAACATGGTAACTACCAGACATAATGGTTCAAATTAGTGGCCTGCCATAACTTTCACTGAACCAATTAGGTTGTAAGTGTGGGGAGTGCCAGTATCTTATGCATAAATCCACAGCTACACACTAACTAGAGATTGCAATATTGTACAAAGTGATGAATTGCTGTTGACCTTGCTATTGAAATTGTCAGGGGCTTTCTTTTTTTTATTATTCACTAAAACACTTAAGACCTGAACATTGACTTTTAAATGCAGTAATTGTGTGTAATGTATCTATAAATTATTTTCTGGCTTGATTTCTGCTAGACATTAAATTCGTAAAACTGTGCTCCAGCAGTGAGACCAATTACCAATCTTTTAGTCCTGGTGAGACAAATGTACTTGATGGGTGGACAATACTGGTGTTGCAGTCACAGACAATAAATATAGTAGTGTTTATAAAACAAACGAGCATGTCCAATGGACCCTCCCAGGATATGTAATAGTGAGCCTAATGATGAGATATTTTATGAATAAGCATAACTGCCCAGTTTTGTAATTCAGATTCCAATTTTTTTAACTACAAGTGTTGGTAACTTATCACTGATGAAACATTAGCTTTTGATTATTTAACATTGTGGTACCAAGAAAGTATGACAACAGAGCATACACTAACCCTGGCTGTTATTACCAGAGGTAAGACATAGTAGTGACTGTATTGTCCACTTTAAACATCCCAGGCTCGCCAAACATGGCAGTTACTTGAAGTGTACAGCCATCCAGCACCAACTTGCATAAATGACTGATTATATCACCACTTATTCTTTGGAATTTACTTTTTTCAAAGCTAAGGAAGATAAGTTAAGCAAGCTCATTTTACAGTAACTGTAAACTATTCAGATAAAAAAAAGTTGCCATATTTGTTTAGAGAAGACCCCCTTTAGGATATTGTTTACATGCAGTAAAGGCCATACTAATGTAGGTAGAGATATGTGATTGTTGGAACTAAATATGTTGCTGATGGTAGTGAAGAAAAGGCACGCATTTCAGAACAAATTTACACCGAGATGTATTTAATGAAGCCATGAATTTTTAAACAACCTTAAAAGAGTAAAATGTTCTCCTAATCAAAGCTTGTTTTGCATTGTCTTTTCATATACTGTGTGTTGTCTCCCATACCTTTGTGTGTTGGGGGGGTGTAGGTGTGTGTGTGGGGGGTTTTAGGTGTGTGTGTAGAGGGGGGGGAAATTGCCTCTCACACCCAGTAGTGTGAAGTGTATTTATAAAATACAGTATCACTTGTTCATAGAAACATGTACATTGCTTACATTTTTAACAGAAGTGAACAAGTCTTAGTGAGCTTCCTGGCAGCTTTGCAACTTGCTTACACATTGTGCATCAAAAATACAGTACAGTGCAGTACAATTAAAAGAAAAAAATATTAGTAGCAAACTTAAATTTATGTACTGAATAATTTTATTAGTAGTCAGTCTAATGTCATTACTTTTACAGTGTTTGGTCAGGTATCCATAGAACCAACATTTTTGCCATTATTGAGGTACTGGTTTGTATTTCCTCACTTCAGTACAGAAAGACACACATGTCTACTGTGAACTTGCACTCATTCTTTCTTATTCTTTCAGTCATATTTTAATGGTAATGACTCTGTACACTGATGGCTCCTAGTCCCCAGTCGGAGTTGGTTATGCTGTTTTCCAGGTAAAATAATCAGTTTGCATATACACTATAAGTGCGGATATTTTCTCAGCAGAGTTGTGTTCACTGTCATTATTAACATCAGGCTAACTATGTCAGTCGTTACATTGGCCTTTCAGACTCCTAAAGTGCATTGCATGCGATTCATAAATTTGACTCCCACAATCAGTTTTTTGCTGGGTCATGGTCACTAATGCCATCCTGACTTGCAAAATCGCAATAACACGATTGCAAACAAACCACAGAACGAGTGGGCTTTGACCTGATGGTGAGTAAGTTGTAACACTCCAGACCATTGCATAAGCCACTGGGCCAGCTGGCTAAGATAAGTCATCCAACTTGGTATATTTCTATACACCATAGGGAGGTTTGCATGGGCCACCACTGTGACCACAAGTGCAAGTTTTTACAGGTGAATCTCCTGCCAGCATGGCTGGGGCACACACTAGCTAATCTCTCATGGGGAGTCCGATACTCAGACCATTTTTCCAGTACTCTCGCTGGCAACAATATTGGTTCGAGTTAGTGTGCGACAAGTTGTTTTCCCATCAGATTACGAATACATGGATAGTAGAGTTATACAATACAATTTTTATCTCTTTTCAAGTTTACATCGAGATTCTTTAGTTACAATAATGAGTTGTAGGCAAAGAGAGCCACTATCATGCCACTGCATTATGGGCAGACTAAATTAATAGCTTACAGACTACTTAAAACTAGAGAAATTGATCATAGTTTGTTTCAGTTGTATAACTGTTTTTATTTAAAGCAGACAATAAGTTAACTCAAGTTAAAATCTCCGGATATTACATTGGGACAATTTGAAGGTATTTTGTAGGTTGTGTTTATTTTCAATAGGATTATGCACCTTTTGCATTGTTTAATTTTTTATTGCATATGGAAAAACTCAATTATGCAGTGCATTATAGGCAGAATTGCAACAAACTAGAAGGAAAAGTGTGTTCATGAGAATTTAACCCTTTCAGGGTCGACAGGCCCTCTCCCAGACTTGTTCTCAGGGTCACCAAATTTTCAAAAAAAGAAAAAAAAATTTTCTTATGAAAAAATTGGAGAATCTTTCCCGATCATAATGACACCAAAAGTACGAAATTTGATGAAAAACTTACGGAATTATGTTCTCGCGAAGCTAGCGGTCTCGACGATGTTTACGCATCGGTGATTTTGCCCAATTTGAGTCCTATTTTCGGCCAATTCCCGTGTACTAGTTGACAAAAATCATAACTATTTTGCTAGAACTCCATTTTTTTCTATTGAATGAGTACAAGAAACCACCAATTTACCGATTTCAACTATCCAATACAGTGGTCAGAATTTAGCAATTTTTCCAATTTCACACAAATTTCAAAAGATGCCAATTTCCAAATAGGGTCCAGAATAAACAAGAAAACATTCCTGGACCTAAAATAACATTTCCTCTCTCCATTAGTCACGTCCCCATGCCCCTCTTAAATTCTTTTGCTTTCCACTTTGAATTTTTATTCTCACAAAAAATAGAAGATTTACTGTTATGCAGACCACTGCATTAATGTAGATATGGTATAAATAATATCAGCGCACTTGTGAAAGAATATTACTCACCAGTTGACGTGTATTGGACGTGTAGCATGATTTTACTTTTGAACTTTGGCAAAAATCGAAGATTTCTGCTACTTTGAGCTCAATTTCAAGGTACTTTTCATTGTAAAACCATTCAATATCATCTCAATTTCTGTAATATATCTTCCATTCTATAAAATGAGACCAGGAAAACTAGAATACCATCATAAATACCATACGAAAATACAGTGCTAAGTCGCTGTTTTAAACCTAAAACAGTCTTTTTTTTTTTTTTTTTTTTTTTTTTTTTTTGTCATTACGCACTGTGTGCTGCAGGATTTTTTTTATACTGTGCACACTGACCACATGGACCCATTCTTTCATATGTAGGCCTACCAGCTTTCTCTCACTAGCTTTGAGGGCGCTAGAATTTAGGCGTACTAGTATGTCAAAAACCTTGGTACTAATACGTCGGAAACCCTGAAAGGGTTAATATTATGAGTTAGGAGAATGAAGTAGTGATATCACATGGAGAGATGCTTAGTGCCTTTGTGACGACTGCCAGGTAGATCTTTTGGTTAAGCATATCTTAACCCTTTCACTATCGAGACCCCTGCTCCCAGACTTGCTCTTGGTGTTGAAGAAATTAAAAAAAAAAATTCCTTATGAAATGATAGAGAATCTTTTCCCGATGGTAATGACGCCAAAAGTACAAAATTTGATGGAACACTTACGGAATTACACTCTTGCAAATTTAGCAGTCCTGGTGATATTTATGCATTGCTGATTTTGCCCATCTTGAATCCTATTTTTGGCCAGTTCCATTGTTCCAGTCGACCAAACTCTTGGCTATTTCACTAGAACTCCATGTGTTCTATCGATTGAGTATAATAAACCACCCATTTACTGATTTTAACTACCCAATAAAGTGATCAGAAATTAGTAATTTGGCCAATTTCATACACAGTTCAGGTAAGGCCAATTTCAAAATAGGGGCCAGAATAAACAATGTAGACATTTCTAGCACTAAAATAACATTTTTCTCAGTTCATTAATCACGTCTCCAGGCCTCTCTTTTATTACTCTTGCTTTCCATTTTGAATTTTTATTCACACAAAAAATAGAAGATTTACTGTTATGCAGTAAAAATGGTATAAATAATATCAGTGCATTTGTGAAAGCATATTAGACCCAACACTTGATGTGTATTGGATGTGTGACGTGATTTGTTTACTCTTGAACATTGGCAAAAATCGAACATTTCTGTTACTTTAAGCTCAATTTCAAGGTACTTTTTGTTTGAAAACTATTCAAAATCATCTCTGTCAGTAATATGTTTTCCATTCTATCAAATTTTAACAAAAAAACGAGAATACAACCATAAATACCATATGAAAGTACACTGCAAAGTCGCTGTTTAAACCAAAAACATGGTCTTTTTTTTTTCTCATGCACTGCGTGCTGCAGGATTTTTTTTATACTGCACACACTGAGCACACAGACCCATTCTCTCACATGTAGGCCTACCAGCTTTCTCCCACCAGATTTGAAGGTGCTAGAATTTTGGTGTAGTATTACAGGACTGACACCGACTTGCAAGCCATAATATTACAGGACCAACAGTGAAAGGGTTAAACTATCCTATCTGTTAGAGCATTCAGAATTAACTTTCAGCATTATCACCCTGATATGCTCACTCTGACCTTGGTGAAAGTTGACTCACTTTGACTTTTTAACAAACTTATTTACTGAACTGAATTTGATATTTATTTTGTACCTCACCTCTGCCAGCTCCCTTCCCTCCCTTGGGCCCCTGCCAGCCCCCCATGGGCCTCTGCCAGCCCCCCATGGGCCTCTGCCAGCCCCCCATGGGCCTCTGCCAGCCCCCCATGGGCCTCTGCCAGCCCCCCATGGGCCTCTGCCAGCCCCCCATGGGCCTCTGCCAGCCCCCCATGGGCCTCTGCCAGCCCCCCATGGGCCTCTGCCAGCCCCCATCCCCAGGCCTCTGCCTCCTCAATCAATCCCTACCCTTGCAAATCTCCACAGCATAATGCTGTATGACCTATCCAGGTTTAATGCTTATTTTCTGATAATGGTCAGATGTTGTATAAATATAAGATGGAGGGAAGATGAGGTAGAGATCATCCCAGGTAAGATGTGAGGGAGAGGGTATAGGCTTTTCAGTGCTAGAGGGC
>NC_069441.1:30729613-30735397 GCF_026875155.1 Cherax quadricarinatus
TTTGAGGCTAACTGCAGTAGATCACTAGGACCCATGGTTAGAAAAAAGAAATTTTGCCAAATGACTGTTAAAAAAAAATGCAAACAAGCAGGAGAGAACTGCCTCCACAGGGATGTTAACATGTTTACTGCTTACCAGCTGTGCCAACTAGCAGAAGCAATCTGAATTATTATTACGTACATATTATGCATTATTATTATTAATTTAGGGAACTGAAGCTCTATCATTATAATAATAATATTATTTAGGGAACTGAAGCTCTATTGTTATTATTTATTATTATTATTATTATTATTATTAATTTAGGGAACTGAAGCTCTATCATTATAATAATAATTTTAGTAGTAGTATTATATTATTATTTTTATTATTATGATGATTATTATTATTATTAATTTAAGAAACTGAAGCTCTATTGTTATTATAATACAGTAGACTGCCATTGAAGAATTGCTGCACAATTTTATGTAACACGTTGCATAATTAATTTAACATGGTTCAGTTTGTGAGAAGGAAAAAAAAATTCTCTTTCGCTCAAGCGGCCACCTTGTTGTAGAGCAGCCGGGGAGCCCTCCCCTACCACTCCCCGTCACCCCCCCCCACCATCCCCTACCACTCCCCCCATCCCCTACCACTCCCCAACACCACCCCTGCCATCCCAGCATTCCTAACTCATGCGTATTCAGTCTTTCTCTGCTACAAGGCAGCTGTGTTTGTCAATTGTGTTAGGATATTTTAATTGCTATATCTTGTATCTGCCAAGCAATCATGACACCCAGTAGCCATACCAGTGTTGCTAAAAGTGGCATGAAGAGGTATAAGCACTATGTCTTAGAATTAACAAAGGTATTAAACAAGTGATAACCTGAAGCCGTAACTGAAGTGTTACATGGTATACAGAAAAAAAGGTTAACATGAGTTTGTGTGACTGACTGAACCAACTAACTTGACTGAATGACTTATTGAGTGACTTGGCTGACTTACTGAGTGACTTGGCTGACTTACTGAGTGACTTGGCTGACTTACTGAGTGACTAATAATAATAATATATTATTATTTCTGAGAAGAAAAAGAGAATAATTTCCATGGAATTAAAGCATGAAATCATAGATAAACAAGTGAGGTGTCCAGGTTTTGGGTTGAGGGGGAAGAGGGAGGGGGGAGCTGGCTCATAACTCAAATGTTGGCTCGTAACTCAGAGCAAAAAATCGACCCAGGGACGGCTCGTATCTCAAAAAACTCTTAAGTTGGGACACTCGTAAGTCAAGGTTCCACTGTATTACTAGTATACATTAGTCATTATATGTATTTATTCTTAGAGTAGCACTCAGTAATTTGTGACTTGGGCATTTTATGACATAAGGATATCCAAGAACCTCTCTGTACGTACACAACTCGCATTCTTACAAATTGAATGTCTTGTTCTTGTGCACTTTTTTTTATATTTTCTTGGAGTCATAGAACAGATTTTCTAATAGAATGAGTTTTTGTGATTATGATAGTCAATCAGAACATTAATTATGTTTTCCCTTAACCATTTGATTGTAAAGTGGTAAACCTTGGTGGATCAGTCAGCATAAGGAGTGGCAAGAGCTCAGTCTTCCATCTACCAGTTGAGAGACATTACTCTGAGCCAGGCTTTCCATGGTAGGGATAAAAAAAAAACTAGTTCACAGTGACAAGTAATATAACCTGGAGGTGGTGGAGAGAGTTGTATGGAGGAATATATGATTATTCTACTTTTTTAAAAAGTTGATGAACATATTGACAAGTTACTTGAGTGTTATGTAAGCCATGGATGGCCTCACAAAATACTGATTGTCAGAATAAGAATAAATAAGCATAAACATCTTTTATTTTGCTTTATTGTGTACAGTATGTAAGTTTTGGCGTATGTGTTCCTGATACATAAAACTGTCGTTTATGAACCAGTATATGTTTGTACTTATTTGTATTGAAAGATACCTAATGTATACTTGCATTTTCTATGTGCTATGTCAGCTATAAGTATGTAATAAAATTATATGTCTTTAATGAGCTAAATGTTGAGATGACTATTAGTTCAATTAAACTAAAATATCATTGCCATAGTTTGATAGTTTTATTATATGCCCCATATCTAGCAAATTAACAAAGTAATTTCACTGTTAGTAAATGTTAGATTTTTATTAACCCTTTGACTGTTTCGGTCGTATATATACATCTTACGAGGTACTGTGTTTGACGTATATCTACTCATAAATTTTAGCAGCTTCAAATCAAGCAGGAGAAAACTGGTAGGCCCACATGTGAGAGAATGGGTCTGTGTGGTCAGTTTGCACCATATAAAAAAAATCCTGGAGCACGCAGTGCATAATGAGAAAAAAAAAATCTGACCGTTTTTTTATTTAAAATGCTGACTTTGTGGTGTATTTTCATAGGCTGTATTCTCGTTTTCTTGGTCTCATTTGATATAATGGAATGCATATTGCCACAGGGTTGGCACTAGAAGCTTTCTTTGGGCTTACGTGGCTTATTTAGCAGTTAGAAGCACTAAAAACACAAATTATACAAAATATTCTGAATGTATGCTTGGGAGCGACTGCTCTGGCTTGTAAACATTGGCACACTAACTGAAGGTAGGCCAGCTAAGGCGCGGACAGACGTGGACGCGTACCGGAAAAATGCTGTAGGCAGTTTTTCAACGTACGTCGAGGTCAAATTTTTACTCTGAAAAGCATCGTAGGTCAGTTTTAACGTAGGTTAGGGACATAGTACATCGGGGTCCACCATATTAGTCAACACTCTTCGCTTGCCATCATCGGCAGCTGGGCCAGACGGCATTCATATCTGTATGCTCCAGCATTTACATCCATCAACCCTTACAGTCCTCCTATGTCTCTTTAATCTTATTTGATTGTGAGGAGTTCTGCCTCGGCTGTGGAAATCTGCCATTGTACTACCTTTTCATAAACTGGGTACTTTGGGACTTGATGCCTCCCACAATCATCCATTGCTCTTACCAGTACAGTTTGCAAGGTGTTGGAATGTCTGGTAAATAGACGTTTGGTGTGGGCATTTAGACACGCAATAGTGCCTCCACTAGTCAATATGGTTTTCATAAGGGCCACTGTACTATTGGCCCCTTACTCCATTCAGATACATATATACATAATGCCTTTGCCAATTACCACTCAGTTATTGCCATCTTTTTTTGATCTTGAGAAGGCATATGACACAATTTGGAGATATAACATCTTGACCCAACCTCACTCCTTAGGCCTCTGAGGCAGTCTACCATTTTTCCTTAAGAACTTCTTATCTGAGAGACATTTCCATGTTTGGGTTAATGATATGCTTTCCCTGGACTTTGTCCAAGCTGAAAGTGTCACCCAGGGATATGTCCTGAGCACTACACTTTTTCTCCTTGCTATAAATGATCTAGCATCTATTCTTCCGTCTAATATTTGGTTATCACTATGTTGATGACTTTGCTATAGCTTGTGCAGGCGCTGACTGTCGCCTCATTGTAATTTCTCTCCAGCATGCGGTCAACCATGTTTCCAGTTGGGCCACTGCTCATGGGTTTAAATTTTCTAGTACTAAAACACACCAAATTATTTTCACTAGATGTTCTATCATCCCTGATAATCTATTGTACCTGTATGGCTCACATATCCCTGAATGTGAGACTGTCGGGTTTCTCAGCCTTCTTTTTGACTGTCGGTTATCCTGGAAACCTCACATTACCTCCTTGAAGGCAATTTGTCAAAGCCAGCTGAACCTCCTTAAAATCCTCACTCATCTTTCATGGGAGGCTGATCATAGAACTCCTTTGATAAACCCTTATTTGTTCACCGCCCCTGTTTACTCCATCCCTTTTCTCTTCATCTACATTTGCTCTTCTCTTTTCAGTTGCCACCTTTCTATGTTCATGTAGCATCTAACTTTTCCCTTCCCCCATGGGAAGTTCCGACAGGTCATGTCTGTTCTTCCACACTGCCCTGTGTGAAAGCCCAAATACCTATGGTTGCTTCTCGCTCTTTTTCTTAATGACTTCTAGTCTCATTCTCATGCTATCGCAATGTACACCGATGGTTCCAAGTCTTCTGACAGTGTCAGATTTGCAGCAGTGTTTCCAAACACTGCCTCGGCTGGCATTTTTTATGCAATTCTCATAGCACTTATCCGTATTGCATCTATGCCTGCATTGCCATTTGTTGTAGTTTCAGAATCCCTTAATGCTTTGCAGGCTATAAGAAAATTTGATTCACCTCATCCCCTGGTTCTTCATATGCAACTTTGGTTATGCCATATTTCTAGCAAGCATCAAGATATTGTTTTTTGCTAGATCTCCAGTCATGTTGATGTACAGGGCATTGAACAGGCAGACACTGCTGCATGGTCAGCAGTACGTGACCTCCCAGTTTCAGTAGAGGTGTTCCATTCACAGACTACTTTACTGTGATTTCTACCCACCGTTGCAACCATTGGCAACAATGCTGGTCTGATCTGCTACATAAGAAATTGTATTCTGTTAAATTAAGTATAGGTTTCTGGCCATCTTCTTGTCATCAATGCCTAGATTGGGAGACTTCACTCTCCCGTCTTCACATCAGCCACACTCGTCTTATGGGTATTTCATGGAGAGGTGCCCTGTTCCACTCTATGAGAATTGTCAAGTTCCAGTTTTTGTTTGTCATATTCTGTTGGCTGCCCCCACTATCAACAAGCAGGCAGAATTTACCTCCTCCTTACTTTATCTTCCCTTCTTGCTGAAGGACACTCCTTTAACTCACTCTCATTGACTTTTTGACAGCAACTGATTTACTGCACAAACTCTGATGATGATGCCTCTAGCATTCCCCACAGCCCTTTCTACCTCTCCCTCTTGCTACCCTCAACCCCTGCACTATCCCCTGACCTGCTGCACTGCATAACCTAATAATAATCCCTCTCCCTCTTGCCACCCAATACACCTGTACCCTTCCCTACCCTGCTACACTGTATGACCCTTGTAGGTTTAGTGCTTCTTTTTTATTATTATAATGTGATGAGCAGGGTTCCACAGGGGTCAGTCCTGGTAATGGTACATGTGAATGACATGACAGAAGGAATAGATGCAGAAGTGTCCCTGTTTGCAGATGATGTGAAGCTAATGAGGAGAATTCAGTCAGATGAGGACCAGGCAGGGCTACACAGGGCGCTGGACAGGTTGAAGGCCTGGTCTAGCAACTGGCTCCTTGAGTTTAACCCCAACAAATGCAGTCATGAAGACCTGGGAAGATCAAAGAAGACCACAGACAGAGTACAGTTTAGGGGGCCAAAAACTGTAAACTTCACTCAAGGAAAATGATCAGAGTATTATACCAAGCACATCTCCTGAAGTGCACATCAACCAAATAACTGGTGCACTATTTGGGTGATTAGCAAACTTAAGTACAGTGGACCCTCGGTTTTTGTGTTTATATCCATTCCAGAGCCATTGTCCAAAACTGAAATCGGGCCAAAACCGAAATCATTTTCTCCATAAATAATAATGTAAATGGAATTAATTCGTTCCAGACACTCAGAAGTATCAACAAAAAAAAAAAATTTTTTTACCTTAAAGATAGATTTACATGCACAAAAGAATGAACATTACACATGACACTTATCTTTATTGAAAGCTGTTGTTGATGGATGGAAGACAGGGAGGAAGGGAGAGGGATGAGAGGGTAATGTTTGGAAGGGAATCCCCTCCATAAGGACTCTAGGTATGACAAATAATTTAAAGCATATAAGTTAATTAAAATTACACATGAG
>NC_069441.1:30735897-30783337 GCF_026875155.1 Cherax quadricarinatus
CCCCCCCCCCCCCCCCCCCCCCCCCCCCCCCCCCCCCCCCCCCCCCCCCCCCCAAAACAAAAAAAAACACACCCACCCCCCAATTTTTGTAGGTTTGTTTGTTGGTATACAATTTTTTGGGGAGAGGGTTGATGTTGCCCTTTACAAATCAGTGCTGTATACCTTAAATTTTTTTTTAAATATTTTTTATGATTTTTATTATTTGTGCAAACTGTGGCAACGTAAAAACCCACCCCCTGTCCCAGGTTAAATCAGTGAAAATAAGCGCGTATCTTCAGATTTTACCAGATAAGGAATTTCACAGTCATCCCAAATAAACAAAAAAAAGATAAATACATGGGAAAAGTGAAAGGTTTGAGGAAAAAAAAAGATTGGGTGACAAAGTTGGATATCGATTGGGGGGAAGGTTTATGGAGGAGGTGAAGGATTCAGAATTTAGGAGTGGATGTGTCGCAAAGGGGGCTAAAAGGATGAGGGAATCACAAAATTTGAGAGGGGGAAAAGGGTGGTGGTGCACTTGGAGTCGTGGAGACAAAGAATTTTTGTCCGTAAAAGAAAAAGGGGAATATATGAGGCATAGTTGTCCAACACTCTGTTGGGTGGAAGCAGGGGTGATGAATGTTTGCAACGAAGAAAAGGCTGGGGCAGTGGAATGTCATGTCTGAGGCAATGTGTGGTGTGAAATTAAGCAGGTTCGTGGGTTGGGAAAAATTTTAGGAGAAGGTGTGGGATTACCAAAACTATTATCCAAGGGGGCTAAAGAGGGGTTGTTGAGGTGGTTTGGACATGTAGAGAGAAGAAACAAAACAGAATGACTTCAGGCATATAAACTGCAGTGGAGGGAAGGGGGTGGGTCGGCTAGGAAGGGTTGGGGGAAAGGGGTAAGGGGTTTTGTGTGGGGGGCTTGGACTTCCAAAGGTGCATGAGCGATTTTGGATGGGTGAATGGGACAAAGGTTTTTTTAATACTTGACGTGCTGGTGTGTGGCAAAGTAACATTTATGAAGGGTTCAGGGAAATGGAGGCGGATTTGGTCCGGGAGAGGGAAAAAGTCAGTGTCTACCCTGAAGGGGGGTGTTAATGTTGCAGTTTAAAAAAATGTAGTGTAAAGCCCCTTGGCAAGCAGTGTTGGAGTGAATGATGATATAAAAGTATTTCTTTTTGGGGCCACCCTGCCTTGGTGGGAATGGGCTGCCCTGGAGTTTACGGAGAGAGTTGGGGGGGTCAACCCCCCCGCGGCCCGGTCTGTGCCCAGGCCCCCCTGGGGATAGGCCTGATCAACCTGGTGTTGTGTGTTAAAAAAAAATAAGAATACTTTTGGGGGAAAGTACGTGGACCCCGGTTAACGTTTTACCCGTGCAGGGGGCTCATCTTATGCGAAAAAATGTTATGCGAAGAATTTTCCCCATAAGAAATAAGGAATAAAATTAATCCTTTTGAAAGACGCCCAAAAGTATGAAAAAAATTTTTTTTTACCACTGAAATTTTTAATTTTTACACACAAACTAAAAAAGGGGCAATGCCAATTAAATGACATTTACTTTTTTGAAGATTGGTGATGATTGATGGGATGGGAGGGGGGGAGGAGTGTGTTAGGGTTTTTGAAGGGGAATCCCCTTCCATTAGGATTGAGGTGTAATTTCCTTTTCGGGGTTATTCCCCTTCTTCTTTTAATGCCACTGGGCCAGCTTCAGAGTAAAGGGATTCTTCGCACAAGATATCGTCCTTTGGGGCCCTGTCCTTTTCCCTTTTATGATTGCCTAAAGTGTTTCACAACATTGTCGGTAATACCCAGCGGCTTGCAATAGCTGGGGTGAGGGTGATTTTCACCCTAAAGGGTTTGCATTAAGCCACTTTGACGATTTCCTTAATTTTGAAGTAGGCAACTTCCAATTTCTTTTCCCCCTCCTCGAAGCAATTTCCCAGGTGTGGCCTTTGTTTTGAAGTTTTGAACCCCACATAGGGGTTAGTTCTCATTTCCCTCCACCAACTTTTCCACTCCCCCCAAACTCCCCCCCAAAGGATTTCCCCAATGCCCAATGGATTTCAAGGGACAGGATTCTCAGGGTTGCCTCAAACCTTCCCCAAAATCCCTTTTGTTACACTTTTGGCCACGTTTTTTCCCCAAGCAGATTTCAAGGTCCTCTTTGTCCTTCCTCCCAAGCCTACTAAAAGGTTTTACACAATTGAGGATATTAAATGATCTCTCCAAAAATCTTTAGGTAGTTGAGTTTCTGAGGTCATTACAAAGCACTTTCAAACGAGTTTTGTGTACAGTTTCTTGAAGTTGGAAATAACCCCCCCGGTCCCCGGGCTGCAGGGGGGGTGGTTTAGGGCAAAACTTTACCTTAATGAGCTCTTCCCCATAAAGCGCTCTGCCCCCGTCTGTAGGATGAAGGGGCATTGTCTAACCAGGGGCATTAAGTTCTTAAAATTTTTTTCGTTGGAATTTTTCCCCCATTGGGGGCAAAAGCTGGGGAAACCCCGTTATAGAAAAATTCCCTGTGCCCACCCCCCCCCCCAACCCCCCAAAAATTGGGGCCTTTTCCCCAACCCCCGGGGGTTTCCCCCCCCTGGCCCCCAAACCCCCCTTCCACCCAACAAATATTTTTTTAGGCATTCTTTTTTCCCCTGAATTTGTCTGGGATTTTTTTCCCCCGGGTGTTTTCCCCCAATAAAGTTCATTTCTCCTTAGCATTCCCAATTTTTTACAAATTTTTGCCGTTTTTCATGGCAGCCTAATGCCTTTCCCCATATGGGTCCCCGCTTTTCTTCCCAAAAAATTCTCCTTAAACCCCCTTCCCCGTTCAGTTTTTTTAAATTAACCCCCTGAATTCCTGCCTTTTTCACCCCTTTTGTTGGGAAACGCACCCCCATTGTTTTTTTATTTATCCCACTAAATCTCTCAAACCCCCTTGGCTTTTTTTAAAACCCCCAATTAACCTTTGGGAAGCATTTTTTTTTTTTTCCCACAATTTTGTACGATGGTTTTTGGGGGGTTTCTTGTACAGCTTGACTAGGTGGCTATTTCGACTCCACTTTTCAACTTATCAATTATCCTTTTTTTATCTCTTAGTAATTTTACCCTTTTAGGTTTGGGTTGGGCCTAGAAACTTTTTTTTGGGGCCCTGGCACTTTTTTTCCAAAACGCACCGAAAATACTGTTAAAGTTTTTCCCCAGTGTTGTTGGTGTTACCGCGGAGGTGGCGGGGGAAACAATGGGACGGAGCGGCAAGGAGGCTGGGAGGGACATTGGAAGGTCTCAGACGAAATCGGTAGGGGTTTTTAAAGGTTGGGGGCAAAATTTTGGATAAAAAGTAATCGTTTGCGGGAAAAAAAAACCTATGCGATGCCATCGTTATGCGGGGGTCCCCGTAATACCAAGAAAAAGCAGTTTTGTAATTGTTGTTGTAGTGTGGGAGGTGGTCATTGCATTTCAAGGGCTTTTAGCCACTCTGGCTCCCGTGCTGTGGAGCGTGATAGTGTAGTTTTGGGGGCCCCCCTATAACCCTAACATATTTTTTTGGGTGCTGTTGAAGGTCATATTCACCCCCCCCCACCTTCATTTATTTTTTATCTTTTCGGTTATCAATAACCAAACTCATTACGTGTCTTACAGTGTAGTCTGGGGTTACTAGACTTTGGGGACTTCCTCCCAGTTTTTTTTTTTCAATCCCTTTGCTTTTATCATCGTTTACTTTTTCGGCAGTTTTTTAGTAGTATCTTGTTGAAATTCTTTACTGGGTTCTCTTTTTCCTCCAAAATTTAAAAGTTACTTATCAAAATTTGGTTTTGAAGACAAAACATTTATGATGTAGATTTGCATACTTTTGTTCCTCATTCAAAATTGTTAATTTTTTATAGTTTATGAAAGGACTTTAACATTTGGTTAGTGCTTTAAAGACAAAGTTTAAGGGTTTTATTTTCTTGTTTTTGATATTCCCGGAAGTTTCTTTAGACATTTCGTAAAAATTTTTTCACTGACAATTTGGATTTTTTTAATAAAGTAATTCTGTTTTTCCCGTTTGTCAGATATTGGCATGGAAAAAAAAAATTTTCCCAAAAAATTTTTAAAATTTAATAAAGCTCAATTAACTCTCTTTTATATGCATAAAAATTGGAAAATCATTGTCAGTCAAGTGACCAAGGGACCATACAGTCACAGTACAAATAAAAAAATGAAATTTGTTCCCAGAACACAACTCCATTTATAAAAAGGTAATAGCAGACATATGGTTCAAAAATAGTGGCCTGCCATAACTTTCCTGAACCATTAGGTTGTAAGTGTGGGGAGTGCCAGAAACTTGTGCATAAATCCACAGCTACACACTAACTAGAGATTGCAATATTGTACAAAGTGATGAATTGCTGTTGACCTTGCTATTGAAATTGTCAGGGGCTTTCTTTTTTTATTATTCCACTAAAACACTTAAGACCTGAACATTGACTTTTAAATGCAGTAATTGTGTGTATGTATCTATAAATTATTTTCTGGCTTGATTTCTGCTAGACATTAAATTCGTAAAACTGTGCTCCAGCAGTGAGACCAATTACCAATCTTTTAGTCCTGGTGAGACAAATGTACTTGATGGGTGGACAATACTGGTGTTGCAGTCACAGACAATAAATATAGTAGTGTTTATAAAACAAACGAGCATGTCCAATGGACCCTCCCAGGATATGTAATAGTGAGCCTAATGATGAGATATTTTATGAATAAGCATAACTGCCCAGTTTTGTAATTCAGATTCCAATTTTTTTAACTACAAGTGTTGGTAACTTATCACTGATGAAACATTAGCTTTTGATTATTTAACATTGTGGTACCAAGAAAGTATGACAACAGAGCATACACTAACCTGGCTGTTATTACCAGAGGTAAGACATAGTAGTGACTGTATTGTCCACTTTAAACATCCCAGGCTCGCCAAACATGGCAGTTACTTGAAGTGTACAGCTATCCAGCACCAACTTGCATAAATGACTGATTATATCACCACTTATTCTTTGGAATTTACTTTTTCAAAGCTAAGGAAGAATAAGTTAAGCAAGCTCATTTTACAGTAACTGTAAACTATTCAGATAAAAAAAAGTTGCCATATTTGTTTAGAGAAGACCCCCTTTAGGATATTGTTTACATGCAGTAAAGGCCATACTAATGTAGGTAGAGATATGTGATTGTTGAAACTAAATATGTTGCTGATGGTAGTGAAGAAAAGGCACGCATTTCAGAACAAATTTACACCGAGATGTATTTAATGAAGCCATGAATTTTTAAACAACCTTAAAAGAGTAAAATGTTCTCCTAATCAAAGCTTGTTTTGCATTGTCTTTTCATATACTGTGTGTTGTCTCCCATACCTTTGTGTGTGGGGGGGTGTAGGTGTGTGTGTAGAGGGGGGGGGGAAATTGCCTCTCACATCCAGTAGTGTGAAGTGTATTTATAAAATACAGTATCACTTGTTCATAGAATCACTGTACATTTGCTTACATTTTTAACAGAAGTGAACAAGTCTTAGTGAGCTTCCTGGCAGCTTTGCAACTTGCTTACACATTGTGCATCAAAAATACAGTACAGTGCAGTACAATTAAAAGAAAAAAATATTAGTAGTAAACTTAAATTTATGTACTGAATAATTTTATTAGTAGTCAGTCTAATGTCATTACTTTTACAGTGTTTGGTCAGGTATCCATAGAACCAACATTTTTGCCATTATTGAGGTACTGGTTTGTATTTCCTCACTTCAGTACAGAAAGACACACATGTCTACTGTGAACTTACACTCATTCTTTCTTATTCTTTCAGTCATATTTTAATGGTATGACTCTGTACACTGATGGCTCCAGATCCCCAGTCGGAGTTGGTTATGCTGTTTTCCAGGTAAAATAATCAGTTTGCATATACACTATAAGAGGCGGATATTTTCTCAGCAGAGTTGTGTTCACTGCTCATTATTAACATCAGGCTAACCATGTCCAGTCGTACATTGGCCTTTCAGACTCCTAAAGTGCATTGCATGCGATTCATAAATTTGACTCCCCACATCAGTTTTTGCTGGGTCTTGGTCACTAATGCCATCCTAACTTGCAAAATCGCAATAACACGATTGCAAACAAACCACAGAACGAGTGGGCTTTGAACTGATGGTGAGTAAGTTGTAACACTCCAGACCATTGCATAAGCCACTGGGCCAGCTGGCTAAGATAAGTCATCCAACTTGGTATATTTCTATACACCATAGGGAGGTTTGCATGGGCCACCACTGTGACCACAAGTGCAAGTTTTTACAGGTGAATCTCCTGCCAGCATGGCTGGGGCACACACTAGCTAATCTCTCATGGGGAGTCCGATACTCAGACCATTTTTCCAGTACTCTCGCTGGCAACAATATTGGTTCGAGTTAGTGTGCGACAAGTTGTTTTCCCATCAGATTACGAATACATGGATAGTAGAGTTATACAATACAATTTTTATCTCTTTTCAAGTTTACGTCAAGATTCTTTAGTTACAATAATGAGTTGTAGGCAAAGAGAGCCACTATCATGCCACTGCATTATGGGCAGACTAAATTAATAGCTTACAGACTACTTAAGCATAATTGAGTTTTTCCATATGCAATAAAAAATTAAACAATGCAAAATGTGCATAATCCTATTGAAAATAAACACAACCTACAAAATACCTTCAAATTGTCCCAATGTAATATCCCCAGATTTTAACTTGAGTTAACTTATTGTCTGCTTTAAATAAAAACAGTTATACAACTGAAACAAACTATGATCAATTTCTCTAGTTTTAAGTAGTCTGTAAGCTATTAATTTAGTCTGCCCATAATGCAGTGGCATGATAGTGGCTCTCTTTGCCTACAACTCATTATTGTAACTAAAGAATCTTGACGTAAACTTGAAAAGAGATAAAAATTGTATTGTATAACTCTACTATCCATGTATTCGTAATCTGATGGGAAAACAACTTGTCGCACACTAACTCGAACCAATATTGTTGCCAGCGAGAGTACTGGAAAAATGGTCTGAGTATCGGACTCCCCATGAGAGATTAGCTAGTGTGTGCCCCAGCCATGCTGGCAGGAGATTCACCTGTAAAAACTTGCACTTGTGGTCACAGTGGTGGCCCATGCAAACCTCCCTATGGTGTATAGAAATATACCAAGTTGGATGACTTATCTTAGCCAGCTGGCCCAGTGGCTTATGCAATGGTCTGGAGTGTTACAACTTACTCACCATCAGTTCAAAGCCCACTCGTTCTGTGGTTTGTTTGCAATCGTGTTATTGCGATTTTGCAAGTTAGGATGGCATTAGTGACCAAGACCCAGCAAAAACTGATGTGGGGAGTCAAATTTATGAATCGCATGCAATGCACTTTAGGAGTCTGAAAGGCCAATGTACGACTGGACATAGTTAGCCTGATGTTAATAATGAGCAGTGAACACAACTCTGCTGAGAAAATATCCGCCTCTTATAGTGTATATGCAAACTGATTATTTTACCTGGAAAACAGCATAACCAACTCCGACTGGGGATCTGGAGCCATCAGTGTACAGAGTCATACCATTAAAATATGACTGAAAGAATAAGAAAGAATGAGTGTTTCAGTTGTATAACTGTTTTTATTTAAAGCAGACAATAAGTTAACTCAAGTTAAAATCTGGGGATATTACATTGGGACAATTTGAAGGTATTTTGTAGGTTGTGTTTATTTTCAATAGGATTATGCACATTTTGCATTGTTTAATTTTTTATTGCATATGGAAAAACTCAATTATGCAGTGCATTATAGGCAGAATTGCAACAAACTAGAAGGAAAAGTGTGTTCATGAGAATTTAACCCTTTCAGGGTCGACAGGCCCTCTCCCAGACTTGTTCTCAGGGTCACCAAATTTTCAAAAAAAGAAAAAAAAAATTTCTTATGAAAAAATTGGAGAATCTTTCCCAATCATAATGACACCAAAAGTACGAAATTTGATGAAAAACTTACGGAATTATGTTCTCGCGAAGCTAGCGGTCTCGACGATGTTTACGCATCGGTGATTTTGCCCAATTTGAGTCCTATTTTCGGCCAATTCCCGTGTACTAGTTGACAAAAATCATAACTATTTTGCTAGAACTCCATTTTTTTCTATCGAATGAGTACAAGAAACCACCAATTTACCGATTTCAACTATCCAATACAGTGGTCAGAATTTAGCAATTTTTCCAATTTCACACAAATTTCAAAAGATGCCAATTTCCAAATAGGGTCCAGAATAAACAAGAAAACATTCCTGAAACTAAAATAACATTTCCTCTCTCCATTAGTCACGTCCCCTGCCCCTCTTAAATTCTTTTGGCTTTCCACTTTGAATTTTTATTCTCACAAAAAATAGAAGATTTACTGTTATGCAGACCACTGCATTAATGTAGATATGGTAATAAATATATATCAGCGCACTTGTGAAAGAATATTACTCACCAGTTGACGTGTATTGGACGTGTAGCATGATTTTACTTTGAACTTTGGCAAAAATCGAAGATTTCTGCTACTTTGAGCTCAATTTCAAGGTACTTTTCATTGTAAAACCATTCAATATCATCTCAATTTCTGTAATATGTCTTCCATTCTATAAATGGACCAGGAAAACTAGAATACCATCATAAATACCATACGAAAATTACAGTGCTAAGTCGCTTTTTTAAACCTAAAACAGTCTTTTTTTTTTTTTTTTTTTTTTTTTTTTTTTTTTTTTTTTTTTTTTTTTTTTTTTTTTTTGTCATTCGCACTGTGTGCTGCAGGATTTTTTTTTTACTGTGCACCACTGACCACATGGACCCATTCTTTCATATGGAGGCCTACAGCTTTCACTAGCTTTGAGGGCGCTAGAATTTAGGCGTACTAGTATGTCAAAAACCTTGGTACGTAAGCCGGTACTAGTACGTCGGAAACCCTGAAAGGTTAATATTATGGTTAGGAGAATGAATTTGTGATATCACATGGAGAGATGCTTAGTGCCTTTGTGACGACTGCCAGGTAGATATTTTGGTAAGCATATTCTTAAAACCTTTCACTATCGAGCCCCCTGCTCCCAGACTTGCTTTTGGGTGTTGAAGAAAATTAAAAAAAAAAAATTCCTTATGAAATGATAGAGAATCTTTTCCCGATGGGTTAAGACGCCAAAAGTACAAAATTTGATGGAACACTTACGGAATTACACTCTTGCAAATTTAGCAGTCCTGGTGAATTTTTGCATTGCTGATTTTGCCCATCTTGAAATCCTATTTTTGGCCAGTTCCATTGTTCCAGTCGACCAAACTCTTGGCTATTTCACTAGAACTCCATGTGTTCTATCGATTGAGTATAATAAACCACCCATTTACTGATTTTAACTACCCAATAAAGTGATCAGAAATTAGTAATTTGGCCAATTTCATACACAGTTCAAGTAAGGCCAATTTCAAAATAGGGGCCAGAATAAACAATGTAGACATTTCTAGCACTAAAATAACTTTTTTTCTCAGTTCATTAATCACGTCTCCAGGCCTCTCTTTTATTACTCTTGCTTTCCATTTTGAATTTTTATTCACACAAAAAATAGAAGATTTACTGTTATGCAGAGTACTGCATTATTGTAAAAATGGTATAAATAATATCAGTGCATTTGTGAAAGCATATTAGACCCAACACTTGATGTGTATTGGATGTGTGACGTGATTTGTTTACTCTTGAACATTGGCAAAAATCGAACATTTCTGTTACTTTAAGCTCAATTTCAAGGTACTTTTTGTTTGAAAACTATTCAAAATCATCTCTGTCAGTAATATGTCTTCCATTCTATCAAATTTTAACAAAAAAACGAGAATACAACCATAAATACCATATGAAAGTACACTGCAAAGGGTCGCTGTTTAAACCAAAACATGGTTTTTTTTTTTTTCGTCCCACTGCGTGCTGCAGGATTTTTTTTTATACTGCACACACTGAGCACACAGACCCTTTTCTCTCACTGTAGGCCTACCAGCTTTCTCCCACCAGATTTGAAGGTGCTAGAATTTTGGTGTAGTATTACAGGACTGACCCGACTTGAAAAGCCATAATATTACAGGAACCAACAGTGAAAGGGTTAAAATATCCTATCTGTTAGAGCATTCAGAATTAAATTCAGCATTATCACCCTGATATGCTCACTCTGACCTTGGTGAAAATTGACTCACTTTGACTTTTTAACAAACTTTTTTACTGAACTGAACTTGATATTTATTTTGTACCTCACCCTCTGCCAGCTCCCTTCCCCCCCTTGGGCCCCCGCCAGCCCCCCATGGGCCTCTGCCAGCCCCCCATGGGCCTCTGCCACCCCCATGGGCCTCTGGGCCCGCCCCCATGGGCCTCTGCCAGCCCCCCATGGGCCTTGCCAGCCCCCATGGGCCTCTGCCAGCCCCCATGGGCCTCTGCAGCCCCCCATGGGCCTCTGCCAGCCCCCATGGGCCTCTTTCCAGCCCCCCATGGGCCTCTGCCAGCCCCCATGGGCCTCTGCCAGCCCCCCATGGGCCTCTGCCAGCCCCCATGGGCCTCTGCCAGCCCCCCATGGGCCCTCTGCCAGCCCCCCCTGGGCCCCTGCCAGCCCCCCATGGGCCCCTGCCAGCCCCCCATGGGCCCCTGCCAGCCCCCCATTGGGGCCCCTGCCGCCCCCATGGGCCTCTGCAGCCCCCCCATGGGCCCCTGCCAGCCCCCCATGGGCCTTGCCAGCCCCCCCTGGGCCTCTGCCAGCCCCCATGGGCCTCTGCCAGCCCCCCATGGGCCTCTGCCAGTCCCCCATGGGCCTCTGCCGGCCCCCCATGGGCCCCTGCCCGCCCCCATGGGCCTCTGCCAGCCCCCCATGGGCCTCTGCCAGCCCCCCATGGGCCTCTGCCAGCCCCCCATGGGCCTCTGCCAGCCCCCCATGGGCCTCTGCCAGCCCCCCCATGGGCCTCTGCCAGCCCCCCATGGGCCTCTGCCAGCCCCATCCCCAGGCCTCTGCCTCCACAATCAAAACCCTAACCCCTTTCAAATCTCCACGCATAATGCTGTATGACCTATCCAGGTTTAATGCTTATTTCTGATAATGGTCAGATGTTGTATAAATATAAGATGGAGGGGAAAATGAGGTAGAGATCATCCCAGGTAAGATGTGAGGGAGAGGGATATAGGCTTTCAGTGCTAGAGGGCTTGGACATCCAGCAGGCTTGTACGAGTGCATTAAATTGAAGTGAGTGGAAATAAGTGATTTTTCTGACGTGATGTGCTACTGAAGTGCGAGGCCCAAAGGTTTAAAATTCGTGAAAGGATTCAGGGACACTGGTTAACTGGACTAGTGTCCTAGAAGTGGGACGCTCAGAGCCTGTACTCTAAAGGAGGGGGGAATGTAGTAGTACGGAGGGCCAACGCATTGTGTTTTTAATGCACATCTGAGAAATGGCTGTGTGTTAATAAAAATAATTAATAATTGAAGTGGGTAAATACATATAGGCCATTTAACACAAGGACTGGTGGAGGATCTTCTTTCCATTTGCCGACAGTTTAAAACTGAAAATGAGCAAAAAAATATTAGTTAGACAATCCATATCCCAAAGTTAATCAGTTTAATTCTCCACAGATTATTGTGCTTAGTTATTAGATCAGGGCCGGGCTCACAACAGAAAGGTCATGGGATTGAAATTCTGGGCAAGACAAACCTACGAGTCTCGCTGATCCTGTTCATCTGGAAAAACAGGTACAGTGCCTGGGTGTTAGTCAACTGTTGTGGGATGCATCCTGGAGGTGATGTAACATATCACAAAGATCTTACTAGAGCCAGGGTTGAAATGAACTGAAGTAGAATGTATGCTTATATTGTACAAAAAAATGCAGAAATGCTGTTTAAAAAAATATATAGTATATTTCTTAAGTAGAAAATAATGGCTATTCTAGATGTTTAACATACATAATCATACACAAGAATGTGCATATATTTTATGAAAATATTTAAGTGTTGGAGCAAGATAATATATATGGCTGATCTTCAAAAATATATTCTTTGAATAGGATGTCTAAGAAATAGATAGGGAGAGACATTTGTTTGTAATGTATAGGTGACCCTCGGATTTATTCATGCCCCTAATGACTTGTAACAAATTAATTTAACCAGAAAATACACATGTTCACTTAGTATCCTTCAATAAACAGTTGACTTACATAGTGTATATCAGTATTTCTAGTTAAAAATTACTTGTTACTAGTACAGTGGAACCTTGACTTACGAGTTTAATTCGTTTCAGGAGCTAGCTCGTAACTCAATTTACTCGTATATCAAATTAATTTTCCTCATTTAAATTAACTGAAAAGCCTTTAATTTGTTCCTGCACTCTGGAGAGACGAGAAAAAATACTTGAATATGACGCTATTATCAATTGTACGGCTTCTTTATCTATCACAATTCATCTAGTATGACATAAACAATATGCAGTAGGGCCCCACTTATACGGCAGGTTAGGTTCCAGGCTACCGCCGTAAAGCGGAAATCGTCATAAAGTGGAACACCCTTTTTTTTTTCACTTATAAATGCATACAAATACTAGATACAGTGGACCCCCGGTTAACGATTTTAATCCGTGCAAGAGGGATAATTGTTATGCGAAATAATCGTTATGCGAATGAATTTTCCCCATAAGAAATAATGGAAATAAAATTAATCCGTGCAAGACGCCCAAAAGTATGAAAAAAATTTTTTTTTACCACATGAAATGTTAATTTTAATACACACAAACTGAAAAAGGCATGCACAATTACATGACACTTACTTTTATTGAAGATCTGGTGATGATTGATGGGATGGGAGGAGGGAGAGCATTATCTTCTTACTGTTTAGAAGGGGAATCCCCTTCCATTACGACTTGAGGTAGCAAGTCCTTTTCCGGGGTTACTTCCCTTCTTCTTTTAATGCCACTAGGACCAGCTTGAGAGTCACTGGACCTCTGTCGCACAACAAATCTGTCCATAGAGCTCTGTACCTCCCGTTCCTTTACGATTTGTCTAAAATGGGCCACAACATTGTCATTGAAATAGTCACCAGCACGGCTTGCAACAGCTGTGTCAGGGTGATTTTCATCTATAAAGGTTTTGCAGTTCAACCCACTGTGCACACATTTCCTTAATCTTTGAAGTAGGCACAATGGATTCCACAACTGGCATAGGCTTCTCAGGGTTAGCCCCAAACCCTTCAAAATCTTTCTTAAATTTCCATACTAATTCTCACCCTTTTTACCACAGGGTTGGCACTAGAAGCTTTCTTGGGGCCCATGGTCACTTATTTTTCCCGAAACAGCACGAAAACACTGTAATAATACGAAATATTCCGAGTGTATGCTTGGATGTTACCGCGGAGGCTGGCTGGTAAACAATGGGACGGCCGGCACATGTGAGGCTGGCTGAGGGCACATTGGACGCGTCTCGGACGAAAATCGGTAAGCGGGTTTTTAATCGGTATGCGCGGCAAAAATTTTGCGATAAAAGTAATCGGTATGCGGAAAAATCGCTATGTGATGGCATCGTTATGCGGGGGTCCACTGTAACAAGTTTACACTAACATATATTAAGTTAGCAATAGAACTAGGCATCAAAAAACAATAAAAAAGTACAATACACACATAGTACACTCATTACTTACCTTAAAATATTTATAGTCTTAATCTAGGGTGAGACAAGTAGTATTTATTGTAAGAAATCAAGTGTGGTATGTATGGTAGTCAGCCGGGCTACCGTACCAGGCCACCCCACCTATGCATAATATTCTATTACATTTAAGCATCCCAGAGCGATAAAATGCATATACAGTTTACTCATTACTTACCTTAAAATATTTGTAGTCTTAATGTAGGGTCAGGAGTGATTAAACGAGATAAAATGAATAAATGAGAGTGTGAGAGAGAGAGAATAAGTACATGAGAGAGGACAGGCGCAGAGTTAGGTGAACAAACCAGGCGAACGTAAGTTTTGTAAATAAACAAAGTTTACACGTCTGGTTTGTTTACAAGTTGTCTCTACATTGATACTGTAGAATAAATAAAGAAGAACACTCCCGTTCTCATGTATCACCATTTTTAGAAGAAATGACACTGAGTGAAGGCAATGGAAATAAGTCACTCTGACTTTTTTGGGTTATCCCAGGTTCTCTACACATACGCTGTTATGTATGATAATCTATGTAACTGTATTTGTGCATACCTGAATAAACTTACATACATACAAAAGGAATAATTTTCTACAGTTACCCCCAGTCACACATTTTCTCTTATGTTAGATTAGAGAAAATGTTATTCTTGCCATCACTTGTACAAGTTATCTGGCTACCACATCTCATATTTGTTTATTTATTCTATTGTGGGGTGTATTTATCATCTTTATATGTTATGTATCATGTTTATTATATAATTTTGAAAAAAATATCATAGATGGATTAATGAAAAATGTGTATATTAACGTAATGTACGACATTTAATGAGACTCGGTGATTATTATTTCTAATATGGCGTCACTTGTACAAGTCGTCTGGCTACCACATCTCATATTTATGTTTATTTATTCTACTGTGGGGTGTATTTATCATCTTTATATGTTATGCATCGTGTTTATTATATAATTTTGAAAAAATGTTATAGATGGATTAATAAAAATGTGTATATTAACGTAATATACGACATTTAAATGAGATTTGGTGATTATTATTATCATTACTAATATGACGTCTCGAGATATAAGATACTCTTACTGATTTTAATGTGTACCTGCACGCCAGCACAGTATGTAAGCTTATTTAGGTACAGGTATACACAAGTATAATTATAAGAGTACTGTATATATAAAATATGAAATAACTTTTAAAAGCACTTGAAATTTTGGAGTTTCCAGACATAATGGAGAGACTTAGTGCTTACAGATCTCACAGAGAATGTAAACAAACCGGGTGGGGTGCAGTGACCGTATTAGAAAGTCAGGGGGAGCCGTATAGTGAGTTTTGGTCATAATTTGAAATGACCATATTAGCTGAGTGCCGTAAAGCAGGGCCCTACTGTAATTAGCACAGAAACATGATATATACTCTAGACTGAATAAAATAAGCCATAGTATGGTGGCAGAGGCAGCAGCGGCAGAAGCATCAGCCATTTCTGCCACAATTTGACCGTAATATCTTCTCATGTTCTTACTGTAAGAGAAAACGGAGTATTTTTGAGGCTAACTGCAGTAGATCACTAGGACCCATGGTTAGAAAAAAGAAATTTTGCCAAATGACTGTTAAAAAAAATGCAAACAAGCAGGAGAGAACTGCCTCCACAGGGATGTTAACATGTTTACTGCTTACCAGCTGTGCCAACTAGCAGAAGCAATCTGAATTATTATTACGTACATATTATGCATTATTATTATTAATTTAGGGAACTGAAGCTCTATCATTATAATAATATTATTATTTAGGGAACTGAAGCTCTATTGTTATTATTTATTATTATTATTATTATTAATTTAGGGAACTGAAGCTCTATCGTTATAATAATAATTTTAGTAGTAGTATTATACAGTGGACCCCCGGTTAACGATTTTAATCCGTGCAAGAGGGCTCATCGTTATGCGAAATAATCGTTATGCGAATGAATTTTCCCCATAAGAAATAATGGAAATAAAATTAATCCGTGCAAGACGCCCAAAAGTATGAAAAATTTTTTTTTTTACCACATGAAATGTTAATTTTAATACACACAAACTGAAAAAGGCATGCACAATTACATGACACTTACTTTTATTGAAGATCTGGTGATGATTGATGGGATGGGAGGAGGGAGAGCATTATCTTCTTACTGTTTAGAAGGGAATCCCCTTCCATTAGGACTTGAGGTAGCAAGTCCTTTTCTGGGTTACTTCCCTTCTTCTTTTAATGCCACTAGGACCAGCTTGAGAGTCACCTGGACCTCTGTCGCACAACAAATCTGTCCATAGAGCTCTGTACCTCCCGTTCCTTCAAGACTTTCCTAAAATGGGCCATAACATTGTCATTTAAATAGTCACCAGCACGGCTTGCAACAGCTGTGTCAGGGTGATTTTCATCTATAAAGGTTTGCAGTTCAACCCACTGTGCACACATTTCCTTAATCTTTGAAGTAGGCACAATGGATTCCACAACTGGCATAGGCTTCTCAGGGTTAGCCCCAAACCCTTCAAAATCTTTCTTAATTTCCATACTAATTCTCACCCTTTTTACCACAGGGTTGGCACTAGAAGCTTTCTTGGGGCCCATGGTCACTCATTTTCCAGAAACAGCACCGAAAACACTGTAATAATACGAAATATTCCGAGTGTATGCTTGGATGTTACCGCGGAGGCTGGCTGGTAAACAATGGGACGGCCGGCACATGTGAGGGCACATTGGACGCGTCTCGGACGAAAATCGGTAAGCGGGTTTTTAATCGGTATGCGCGGCAAAAATTTTGCGATAAAAGTAATCGGTATGCGGAAAAATCGCTATGTGATGCCATCGTTATGCGGGGGTCCACTGTATTATTATTTTTATTATGATGATGATTATTATTGTTATTATTAATTTAAGAAACTGAAGCTCTATCGTTATTATAATACAGTAGACCGCCACTGAAGAATTGCTGCACAATTTTATGTAACACGTTGCATAATTAATTTAACATGGTTCAGTTTATGAGAAGGAAAAAAAAATTCTCTTGCTCAAGCGGCCACCTTGTTGTAGAGCAGCCGGGGAGCCATCCCCTACCACTCCCCGTCACCCCCCCACCATCCCCTACCACTCCCCAACACCACCCCTGCCATCCCAGCATTCCTAACTCATACGTATTCAGTCTTTCTCTGCTACAAGGCAGCTGTGTTTGTCAATTGTGTTAGGATATTTTAATTGCTATATCTTGTATCTGCCAAGCAATCATGACACCCAGTAGCCATACCAGTGTTGCTAAAAGTGGCATGAAGAGGTATAAGCACTATGTCTTAGAATTAACAAAGGTATTAAACAAGTGATAACCTGAAGCCGTAAACTGAAGTGTTACATGGTATACAGAAAAAAAGGTTAACATGAGTTTGTGTGACTGACTGAACCAACTAACTTGACTGAATGACTTACTGAGTGACTTGGCTGACTTACTGAGTGACTTGGCTGACTTACTGAGTGACTAATAATAATATTATATTATTATTTCTGAGAAGAAAAAGAGAATAATTTCCATGGAATAAAGCATGAAATCATAGATAAACAAGTGAGGTGTCCAGGTTTTGGGTTGAGGGGGAAGAGGGAGGGGGGAGCTGGCTCATAACTCAAATGTTGGCTCGTAACTCAGAGCAAAAAATCGACCCAGGGACGGCTCGTATCTCAAAAAACTCTTAAGTTGGGACACTCGTAAGTCAAGGTTCCACTGTATTACTAGTATACATTAGTCATTATATGTATTTATTCTTAGAGTAGCACTCAGTAATTTGTGACTTGGGCATTTTATGACATAAGGATATCCAAGAACCTCTCTGTACGTACACAACTCGCATTCTTACAAATTGAATGTCTTGTTCTTGTGCACTTTTTTTTATATTTTCTTGGAGTCATAGAACAGATTTTCTAATAGAATGAGTTTTTGTGATTATGATAGTCAATCAAAACATTAATTATGTTTTTCCTTAACCATTTGATTGTAAAGTGGTAAACCTTGGTGGATCAGTCAGCATAAGGAGTGGCAAGAGCTCAGTCTTCCATCTACCAGTTGAGAGACATTACTCTGAGCCAGGCTTTCCATGGTAGGGATAAAAAAAAAACTAGTTCACAGTGACAAGTAATATAACCTGGAGGTGGTGGAGAGAGTTGTATGGAGGAATATATGATTATTCTACTTTTTTAAAAAGTTAATGAACATATTGACAAGTTACTTGAGTGTTATGTAAGCCATGGATGGCCTCACAAAATACTGATTGTCAGAATAAGAATAAATAAGCATAAACATCTTTTATTTTGCTTTATTGTGTACAGTATGTAAGTTTTGGCGTATATGTTCCTGATACATAAAACTGTCGTTTATGAACCAGTATATGTTTGTACTTATTTGTATTGAAAGATACCTAATGTATACTTGCATTTTCTATGTGCTATGTCAGCTATAAGTACGTAATAAAATTATATGTCTTTAATGAGCTAAATGTTGAGATGACTATTAGTTCAATTAAACTAAAATATCATTGCCATAGTTTGATAGTTTTATTATATGCCCCATATCTAGCAAATTAACAAAGTAATTTCACTGTTAGTAAATGTTAGATTTTTATTAACCCTTTGACTGTTTCGGTCGTATATATACATCTTACGAGGTACCGTGTTTGACGTATATCTACTCATAAATTTTAGCAGCTTCAAATCAAGCAAGAGAAAGCTGGTAGGCCCACATGTGAGAGAATGGGTCTGTGTGGTCAGTGTGCACCATATAAAAAAAATCCTGGAGAACGCAGTGCATAATGAGAAAAAAAAATCCGACCGTTTTTTTATTTAAAATGCTGACTTTGTGGTGTATTTTCATAGGCTGTATTCTCGTTTTCTTGGTCTCATTTGATATAATGGAATACATATTGCCACAGGGTTGGCACTAGAAGCTTTCTTTGGGCTTACGTGGCGTATTTAGCAGTTAGAAGCACTAAAAACACGAATTATACAAAATATTCTGAATGTATGCTTGGGAGCGACTGCTCTGGCTTGTAAACATTGGCACACTAACTGAAGGTAGGCCAGCTGAGGCGCGGACAGACGTGGACGCGTACCGGAAAAATGCTGTAGGCAGAGTTTTTCAACGTACGTCGAGGTCAAATTTTTACTCTGAAAAGCATCGTAGGTCAGTTTTAACGTAGGTTAGGGACATAGTACATCGGGGGTCCACCATATTAGTCAACACTCTTCGCTTGCCAATCATCGGCAGCTGGGCCAGACGGCATTCATATCTGTATGCTCCAGCATTTACATCCATCAACCCTTACAGTCCTCCTATGTCTCTTTAATCTTATTTGATTGTGAGGAGTTCTGCCTCGGCTGTGGAAATCTGCCATTGTACTACCTTTTCATAAACTGCGTACTTTGGGACTTGATGCCTCCCACAATCATCCCATTGCTCTTACCAGTACAGTTTGCAAGGTGTTGGAATGTCTGGTAAATAGACGTTTGGTGTGGCATTTAGACACGCAATAGTGCCTCCACTAGTCAATATGGTTTTCATAAGGGCCACTGTACTATTGGCCCCTTACTCCATTCAGATACATATATACATAATGTCTTTGCCAATTACCACTCAGTTATTGCCATCTTTTTTTGATCTTGAGAAGGCATATGACACAATTTGGAGATATAACATCTTGACCCAACCTCACTCCTTAGGCCTCTGAGGCAGTCTACCATTTTTCCTTAAGAACTTCTTATCTGAGAGACATTTCCATGTTTGGGTTAATGATATGCTTTCCCTGGACTTTGTCCAAGCTGAAGGTGTCACCCAGGGATATGTCCTGAGCACTACACTTTTTCTCCTTGCTATAAATGATCTAGCATCTATTCTTCCGTCTAATATTTGGTTATCACTATGTTGATGACTTTGCTATAGCTTGTGCAGGCGCTGACTGTCGCCTCATTGTAATTTCTCTCCAGCATGCGGTCAACCATGTTTCCAGTTGGGCCACTGCTCATGGGTTTAAATTTTCTAGTACTAAAACACACCAAATTATTTTCACTAGATGTTCTATCATCCCTGATAATCTATTGTACCTGTATGGCTCACATATCCCTGAATGTGAGACTGTCGGGTTTCTCAGCCTTCTTTTTGACTGTCGGTTATCCTGGAAACCTCACATTACCTCCTTGAAGGCAATTTGTCAAAGCCAGCTGAAACTCCTTAAAATCCTCACTCATCTTTCATGGGAGGCTGATCATAGAACTCCTTTGATAAACCCTTATTTGTTCACCGCCCCTTTTTTACTCCATCCCTTTTCTCTTCATCTACATTTGCTCTTCTCTTTTCAGTTGCCACCTTTCTATGTTCATGTAGCATCTAACTTTTCCCTTCCCCCATGGGAAGTTCCGACAGGTCATGTCTGTTCTTCCACACTGCCCTGTGTTGAAAGCCCAAATACCTATGGTTGCTTCTCGCTCTTTTTCTTAATGACTTCTAGTCTCATTCTCATGCTATCGCAATGTACACCGATGGTTCCTAAGTCTTCTGACAGTGTCAGATTTGCAGCAGTGTTTCCAAACACTGCCTCGGCTGGCATTTTTTATGCAATTCTCATAGCACTTATCCGTATTGCATCTATGCCTGCATTGCCATTTGTTGTAGTTTTCAGAATCCCTTAATGCTTTGCAGGCTATAAGAAAATTTGATTCACCTCATCCCCTGGTTCTTCATATGCAACTTTGGTTATGCCATATTTCTAGCAAGCATCAAGATATTGTTTTTTGCTAGATCTCCAGTCATGTTGATGTACAGGGCATTAAAACAGGCAGACACTGCTGCATGGTCAGCATTTACGTGACCTCCCAGTTTCAGTAGAGGTGTTCCATTCACAGACTACTTTACTGTGATTTCTACCCACTGTTGCAACCATTGGCAACAATGCTGGTCTGATCTGCTACATAAGAAATTGTATTCTGTTAAATTAAGTATAGGTTTCTGGCCATCTTCTTGTCATCAATGCCTAGATTGGGAGACTTCACTTTCCCGTCTTCACATCAGCCACACTCGTCTTATGGGTATTTCATGGAGAGGTGCCCTGTTCCACTCTATGAGAATTGTCAAGTTCCAGTTTTTGTTTGTCATATTCTGTTGGGCTGCCCCCACTATCAACAAGCAGGCAGAATTTACCTCCTCCTTACTTTATCTTCCCTTCTTGCTGAAGGACACTCCTTTAACTCACTCTCATTGACTTTTTGACAGCAACTGATTTACTGCACAAACTCTGATGATGATGCCTCTAGCATTCCTCACAGCCCTTTCTACCTCTCCCTCTTGCTACCCTCAACCCCTGCACTATCCCCTGACCTGCTGCACTGCATAACCTAATAATAATCCCTCTCCCTCTTGCCACCCAATACACCTGTACCCTTCCCTACCCTGCTACACTGTATGACCCTTGTAGGTTTAGTGCTTCTTTTTTATTATTGTGATGAGCAGGGTTCCACAGGGGTCAGTCCTGGTCCTGGTACATGTGAATGACATGACAGAAGGAATAGATGCAGAAGTGTCCCTGTTTGCAGATGATGTGAAGCTAATGAGGAGAATTCAGTCAGATGAGGACCAGGCAGGGCTACACAGGGCGCTGGACAGGTTGAAGGCCTGGTCTAGCAATTGGCTCCTTGAGTTTAACCCCAACAAATGCAGTCATGAAGACCTGGGAAGATCAAAGAAGACCACAGACAGAGTACAGTTTAGGGGGCCAAAAACTGTAAACTTCACTCAAGGAAAATGATCAGAGTATTATACCAAGCACATCTCCTGAAGTACACATCAACCAAATAACTGGTGCACTATTTGGGTGATTAGCAAACTTAAGTACAGTGGACCCTCGGTTTTTGTGTTTAATCCATTCCAGAGCCATTGTCCAAAACTGAAATCGGCCAAAACCGAAATCATTTTCTCCATAAATAATAATGTAAATGGAATTAATTCGTTCCAGACACTCAGAAGTATCAACAAAAAAAAAAAATTTTTTACCTTAAAGATAGATTTACATGCACAAAAGAATGAACATTACACATGACACTTATCTTTATTGAAAGCTGTTGTTGATGGATGGAAGACAGGGAGGAAGGGAGAGGGATGAGAGGGTAATGTTTGGAAGGGGAATCCCCCTCCATAAGGACTCTAGGTATGACAAATAATTATAAAGCACTAATAAGCTATATTTATTAACAATTTGAGCATACATACAGAGGTACAAAAAAATACAGATAAGAGCAGCATGCCAAAGCCACTTATACTATGCATAGCATTACGGGCTGGCTTAAAATTAACTAAGCAATGATGAAATCAGTGATAATACATTATTGTAAACAGATAACTATAAAGCACAAATGAGTATTACTTACCTTTATTGAAAAGATTTGTTGGTGCATGGCAGACCGGGCAGAGGGGAGAGGGAGGCGAGTTTATTGTTGGAGAATATGACACAAATATCAACTCTGTGGCTTATTTATCTATCACAATTCAACTAATATGACATAAACAGTATTAGTAACATAGAAACATGACATATACTCTAGAATGAAGAAAATAAGTCATTATGTATGTAACGACAGGTGTTTTGTTGTTGGGTGTAAAAGGGCGACTGTGAGCATGAGCCGTACATAATGTTGGTGAAGGCTGCAGCTGAGGCAGCGTTGTTTTCTGTAGTCCTATACAACTCCAACAATATTGGAGGAGTTAGCAGAATTGCTGAGTCACTGAAGAAGGCACCCTCTACCACCATCACTACCACCCTCTACCATCACCACTTTTGTATTTTTCTACAAACTTTTTCTTGAATTATATAGTGGTTTCTCACATTCTTTACTAAAGGGCTGCCACTAGAAGCTTTCTTTGGGTGCATGGTGGTTTATATAGCAATCACACAAAATAAACAAGTGGCAAAAACAATGGATTATTAACCCTTTCAGGGTCGAGAGGCCCTCTTCTAAACTAGTTCTCAGGATTGAAAATTTTTTGGAGAAAAAAAAATTATTTTTCTTATGAAATGATAGAGAATTCTTTCCCAATCATAACGACACCAAAAGAATGAAATTTGATGGAAAACATAGGGAGATATTCTCTCGCGATGTTAGTGGTCTTGACGATGTTCATGCTTCGGCGATTTCACCCACTTTGAGCCCTATTTTCAGCCAATTTCAATGTACTAGTCGACAAAAATCATATCTGTTTTGTTAGAACTCCATTTTTTCTATCGAATGAGTACAGTGGACCCCCGCCTTACAATATTAATCCGTTCCCGAGAGCTCATCGTAAGCTGAAATTATCATAAGGCGAATTAATTTTCCCCATAAGAAATAATGGAAATCAAATTAATCCATGCAAGACACCCCAAGTATGAAAACAAAAAAACTTTTACCACATGAAATATTAATTTTAATGCACACAAACTGAAGAAGGCATACACAATTACTACTCTAATAAGAATAGAATACATGACACTAACCTTTATTGAAGATCTGGTGATGATTGATGTGATGGGAGGAGGGGAGTGTGTGGAAGTTATTGTTTAGAAGGGGAATCCCCTTCCATTAGGACTTGAGGTAGTAAGTCCTTTTCCGGGGTTACTTCCCTTCTTCTTTTAATGCCACTAGGACCAGCTTGAGAGTCACTGGACCTCTGTCGCACAACAAATCTGTCCATAGAGCTCTGTACCTCCCGTTCCTTTAAGACTTTCCTAAAATGGGCCATAACATTGTCATTGTACAGGTTGCCAACACGGCTTGCAGTAGCTGTGTCAGGGTGATTTTCATCCGCAAAGGTTTGCAGTTCAACTCACTTTGCACACATTTCCTTAATCTTTGAAGCAGGCAACTTCCTCAATTTCTCTCTCCCCTCCTCTGAAGCAGTTTCCTCAGGTCTGGCCTCTTGCTGTTGAAGATGATCTTGCAGCTCATCAGTGGTCACTTCTTCGTTGTCCTCCTCCACCAACTTTTCCACATCCTCCCCACTAACCTCCAACCCCAAGGATTTCCCTAATGCCACAATGGATTCCACAACTGGCATACGCTTCTCAGGGTTAGCCCCAAATCCTTCAAAATCCCTTTCTTCTACACATTGTGGCCACAGTTTCTTCCAAGCAGAGTTCAAGGTCCTCTTAGTCACTCCCTCCCAAGCCTTACCTATAAGGTTTACACAACTGAGGATACTGAAGTGAGTTTCCAAAACTCGATTAGTCTATCGAGTGTCTGAGGTCACTTCAAAGCACTTTTGAAACACAGCTTTTGTGTAGTTTTTTTTTTAAGTTTGAAATGACCTGCTGATCCATGGGCTGCAGGAGAGGAGTGGTATTAGGAGACAAAAACTTGACCTTAATGAAGCTCATGTCCCCAGAAAGTCGCTCTGCCAAGTCTGAAGGAGCATTGTCTAATACCATGAGCCACTTAAGGCCCAATTTCTTTTCCATTGGGTAATTTTTCACAGTGAGGGCAAATGCATGGTGTAACCAATCATAGAAAAAGTCTCTAGTGGCCCATGCCTTACTGTTTGCCCTCCACAGCACACACAAATTAGCCTTGAGGACATTGTTTTGTCTGAAAACACTGGGAGTTTCAGAGTGATACACCAATAAAGGCTTCACTTTGCAATCACCACTAGCATTAGCACACATCAGAAGAGTGAGCCTGTCTTTCATAGGCTTATGTCCTGGGAGTGTCTTTCCTCCTGAGTAATGTAGGTCCTGCTTGGCAATTTCTTCCAAAACAGGCCTGTTTTGTTGCAATTAAACACCTGTTCAGGTTTCAATTCTTCACTGTCTATGTACTCCTTGAATTCCTTCACATATTTTTCAGCCACTTTTTGGTCCGAACTGGCAGCCTCACCATGCCTTATCACACTATGTATGCCACTACGATTCTTAAATCTCTCATACCAACCTTTACTGGCCTTAAATTCACTCACATCACCACTAGTTGCAGGCATTTTTCTAATTAAATCGTCATGCAACTTCCTAGCCTTTTCACATATGATCACTTGAGAGATGGTATCTCCTGCTATCTGTTTTTAGTTTATCCGCACCAATAACAGTCTCTCGACATCTTCTATCACTTGCGATCTCTGTTTTGAAAACAAACTTGCACCTTTTGCAAGAACAGCTTCCTTGATTGCCGTTTTGTTGGCCAAGATAGTAGCGATGGTTGATTGGGGTTTTGTGTACAACCTGGCCAGCTCCGAGACACTCACTCCCCTTTCGTACTTAGTAATCTCTTTCTTCATTTCCATAGTAATTTTCACCCTCTTTACCACAGGGTTGGCACTAGAAGCTTTCTTGGGGCCCATGGTGACTTATATTGCAGCTACAAACACTAAAAATACTGTGATGTGAAATGTACCGAATGCATGCTTAGATGCGACCGCACTGGCTGGCTTGTAAACACTGGCACCCACGGGGCAGCTAAAGCCATGCATGGGATGCGTCCCGGATGAATCACGTAAGTCGAGTTTTTTTATCGTGAGGCGAAGCAAAATTTTTGCGTTCAAATGCTTCATATGGCGGATTTAACGTAAGGCGATGCGTTCGTAAGGCGGGGGTCCACTGTGCAAGAAACCATCCATGTACAGATTTCAAGTATCCAATCAAGTGGTCAGAAATTGGCAGTTTTGCCAATTTTACACAAATTTCAGATGCCAATTTCCAAATAGGGTCCAGAATAAGCAAGACAGACATTCCTGGCACTAAAAAACATTTTCTCTGTTCATTAGTCACGTCCCCAGGCCCCTCTTACATTTCGTTTGCTTTCCACTTTGAATTTTTATTCTCAAAAAAATAAAAGATTTACTGTTATGCAGACTATTGCATTAGTGTAGAAATGGTATAAATAATGTTAGTTCACTTGTGGAAGAATATTAGACTCACTAGTTGATGTGTATTGGATGCTTGGCATGATTTGTTTACTCTTGAACTTTGGTAAAAATTGAACATTTCTGCTACTTTGAACTCAATTACAAGGTACTTTTCATTATGAAACCAGTCAAAATCATCTCAATTTCTGTAATATGTCTTCCATTCTATAAAATGAGACCAGGAAAACTAGAATACAACCGTAAATACCATACAAAAATACACTGCAAATTCGCTGTTTTAAACCAAAAACATGGTCGGATTTTTTTTTTCTCATTATGCACTGTGTGCTGCTGGATATTTTATACTGTGCACATGACCACATAAACCTTTCTTTCTATGTAGCATACAGCTTTCTCTCACTAGATTGAAGTCTTGAATTTAGGCTTTTAGTAGTAATAACCTGGCATAATGCTGTACTTAGTAATCGGAAACCCATGAAAGGGTTGTAACCCTTTCAGGGTCAAGGCCCAAATCTGGGTCAGCCCAGTGTCAAGATATTTCAAAAAAAAAATTGGGTTATTTTCTTATGAATCACGTAAGTCAGTTTCTTTTATGTGAAGGTAATAAACAAAAGTAGAAATTTGGAAAATTGACGAATTATGCTCTCGGATTTGATGTGTCAGCGATATTTACGAATCGGCGATTTTGCCGACTTTGACTCCATTTTAGGCCAAGTTACATTGCCAATCAACCAAATTCTTACATTTCACTAGTATTACTTCTATTCTATCGATGAGCACAGAAATGCCAAGCAATGTTACACTACAAATAAAGTGTCGGAAATTGTATTTGGCCAATTTAACACAAAGTTCAAAATATTTCAATTTCAAAATAGGTCCAGAATGAACAATGTAGCATTCCTGGCACTAAAAACTAACATTTCCTCTGTTCATTAGTTAGTTTAGGCTTTCAATATATTCATTTTGATTTTTATTCACATTAATGAATTTTTATTCACACAAAAAAATAGAAGATTTACTGTTATGCAATACTGTAATAATTGTATAAATATCATACTATTGTGAATGAATATTAGACCCCAGTGATGTGTATTGACGCTGTGAGATCGTTTGTTTACTCTTGAACTATCGGCAAAAATTTAACATTTCCGCTACTTTGAGCTCAGTTTCAAGCCTTTTCATATGCTAAAACCAATCAAAATCATCTCTATTTCTGTAATATGTCTTCCATTCTATCAAATGAGACCAAAAAATCGCAAATACAACTATAAAAAACATACAAAAAACACTGCAAAGTTGCTGTTTTAATCGAAAAATCATGATTCATTTTTTTTTTCTCATTATGCACAGTGTGCTGCAGGACCTTTTTTATTGGTGCACACATGACCACATAGACTGTATTTCTCATATTAGGCCAAAGTTACCTCTCACAGTTTATCGAGTGAGTGAAGCTCAGGCGTAGATCTACGGTCTTGGACCCTGAAGTATAAGCGTTAGTATCTCGGGACGACCCTGAAAGGGTTAAGGAATGTTTTGTATGACCTGGCAGGATATGTTCACTCACCGAGAAACAACGCTACACTGGCTGAGAATGTGGGAGGCGGCTTTTTCTGTGCGCTGGGCACTGGACAGGTTCCATACAATCGACAAAAATGGAGGTAATCAATGAAAACGGAACCAAAAAAGTCGGCCAAAACCGAAATCGGCGATAATGGAGATCGACAAAAATGGAGGGTCCACTGTATAGTATTCCAGCACTTCATTAACCCTTTCAGGGTCCGTCCTGTAGATCTACGGCTTTATGTTCAAGGTCCAAACCATAGATCTACGCCAAAATTGTAGCGCCGTCAAATTTAGCACGAGAAGGCTGGTAGGCCTACATCTAAGAGAATGGGTCTGGGTGGTCAGTGTGCACACCATAGAAAAAATCTGGACGCCCACATGGCATTGTGGGAACGCCAGCAAAGTAGCTTTGTTCATAGTGCCTGGCGGGAAGGAAGCTCTCACTCCCCACTCACTCTCTGGGCGAATTCTGACTCTCCTCTTCACAACTTACAGTTCTAAGATTGATGAAAGTGGAGCTGAAAACGAATTCTATGCTTTTGAACCATATGGTACCATTGTGCCATATGGTACAATGGTACCATATGGTACAATGGTGCCATGTCATACAATGGTATTATATGGTACAATGGTACCATATAGTACATTGTACCATATAGTACATTGCTAACCATATGGTACAGGGTACAGGGACCCTAATGGAAATAAATCTGTCTGACTTTTTTGGGTTATCCTAGGTTCTCCAAACATATGCTGCTAAGTATGATATTCTATGTAACTTTATTTGTGTATAACTAAATAAACTTACTTATGATGCCACATGCACTTGAGTAAGTTTATTCAGGTGTACAGAAATACAATTACATAGATTATCATACATAGCAGCATATGTATAAAATCCTAGGATAAGGCAAAAAAGTCAGGGTGACTTATTTCCATAGTTATCCCTGTATCTGTACCATATGGTGTCCTGTACTGTATGGTACCCTGTACCATATAGTACAATGTACCATATGGTACCCTGTAACATATACCGTGTACCATATGGCCAATAGGTGTTGGTGGCATGAGACACCAGCCAAGACTGAGTGGCGACGCAAGCTAGCAACTGACTCTGCAGTTCACCAGACAAAGTGCTTTGTCATCCACCAAAAGGAACAGGTAAAGTTCTTGTACACTTGTAAATATATAATAGAACATTACTAATGTACATTTTTGCATATTTTTGTTGTAAACAACTATTGTAAACAAAATAATAATGAAAATATTAGTGTGTTTGTGTTGAATACAACAGTACCATATGGTACAATGAACTGTATGGTACAATGTACCATATGGTACCATTGCATCATATGGTACCATTACACCATATTGTACCATAAGGTACCATTGCACCATATGGTACCATTGTATCATATGGTACCATTGTACCAAATGGTGCCATTCTACCATATGGTACCATTGTATCATACGGTACCATTGTATCATGTGCCATTTTGCCATATTGTACCATATGGTACCATTGTATCATATGATGCCATTGTGCCATATGGTACCATTGCACCCTATGGCACCATTGTACCATATGGTACCATTCTATCATGCCATTGTACCATATTGTACCATATGGTACCATTGTATCATGTGCCATTGTACCATATGGTACCATTGCCAACCATTATGGTACCATTGCACCAACGCCTATGGCACCATTGTACCATATGGTACTATATGGTACTGTTGTATTCAACACAATAACCACACTAATATTTTCATCATTTTGTTTACAATAAACCTGTAAACAAGTTTTGTAAGCAATATAATGATAAACAAATTAGTGCAGTTATTGTGTTCAATACAATGAGTGTACAGTTATACAATATACATTATACTGGTCTCACAGGCCACAAATGTTATTAGAAAAAGAAAAAAATTAGAAAAAAAAAAGTATAAAAAACATAAAATAAAAAAATGGGATTTTGCAGAAGTCACTGATGTTGCCGCCACCCGGTCATTTTGGGTCAACTTCCCACCGCTGTATCTCGGTAAGTACTGATCAGAAAAAAACTTTTTTTTTTGTCTTATTACCTTCTCAAAAATATACTCTTTAATTCTGTAAGAAAAAATTATTTTTTTTTTTTTTTTTCAAAATTTCTTGGACACTGGAGAACCACTTCAGATTTTGGCCTTGGACCCTGAAGGGGTTAAGGAATCATTCAGGACACACTACAGTGTATGTCAGGCCCATACTTAGGTATGCAGCATCATTCTGAAACCCACACCTAGTCAAGCATGTCAAGAATTAGAAAAATTGCAGAGGTTTGCAATGCAACTTGTCCCAGAGCTAAGGGGCATGTCCTGTGAGGATGTTAAGGGTAATCAACCTGACAACACTGGAGGACAGGAGAGAGAGGGGGGGGGACATGATAACAGCATATAAAGCATTGTTGCACAAGTGATCACTTTCCCATCCTCCTTCTACATATGCCCGACCATTCTGCAGCCCTCGTTGGCAATTTGTTCGAGCAGGTTGGGACTTGTACTCTCATCTTACCACCTGTTGTGAGGACCCCCTTTTGTCCTCCATTGATGAACTTGCACACTACTTTTCGACCTTAGTCCTAACTGCGGCGATGCATCCTATTCCCCAAACCTCAGGTAGGCATTCTCAGGCATGTGTACCTTGGTGGTCTCCTACATGCGCCAGTGCAGTACATTTAAAACATGCTGCATGGGGCAGTTATTGATATAATCATACCACAGAGTATCTGTTGGATTTCAAGCGGGTAAAGGCAGTTGTTCACCACATCATCTGCGACGCTAAATGCATTTGTTGGTGAGACTACATGTCTACCATTAACTCGTCTTCCCCTATGTGCGTCATTTGGAAAAATGTGCGAAAATTGTGTGGTAAGTACACTCTAGACCCAGCTTCCATTTTGTGGGTTGCTGGAGTTGACATCGCAGAACACTTAGTTCCCAACTGCTGTGGCAACTTCTATCTTGTCTGTATCTGCTGAGGGCTTTGCCTCTGTCCCTCATTTCTTGCGTCTAAACCTACCAAAGAGCAGTTGCCCTTAGATTTCTCCTCCGATTGGTTGGAGCCATATAATATACCTTTTACTCTTCAGGAACTGGTGTCTATGCTTTCCATTTGCCAGCCGTCAGCACCGGGACCTGATGATATCCACATCAATATGCTTCAACATCTCCATTCTATGGCCCTTCCCATTCTTTTACGCCTTTTCAATCTAATTTGGAAACGAGGGGTTCTCTCTCAACACTGGAAATTAGGTATTGTACTACCGTTTCGCAAACCAGGCACCTCTGGACTTGACACCTCTCACTATCGTCCCATTGCGCTGACCAGAGTGGTCTGCAAGGTGATGGAGCGATTGGTGAATAGACGTTTGCTGTGGTTCTTAGACACACAATAGCCTTTCCCCTTGCCAATATGACTTTCGCAAAGGCCACTCTACTGTAGACCCCTTGCTTCACTTAAATACGTATATTCAAAATGCCTTTGCTAACAACCACTATGTCCTAGTGGTCTTTTTTGATCTAGAGAAGGCATTTGACACCACTTGGAGGCATAACATCCTAGCCCAAGCTCACTCCTTAAGCCTCCGCAGTAATCTACCAAACGTCATCATTGCTTTCTTGTCCGATAAACATTTTTGGGTCCGTATTGGCGCCTCGCTTTCCTTGGACTTTGTACAAGCTGAGGGAGTTTCGCAAGGTTGTGTCCTCAGCACTATTTTTCTCTTAGCTATAAATGACCTACAGTGGAACCTCAAAAATTGAACATATCACATATCGAACATTTCGAAAATAGAACCATTTTTTCGGACAAACTGTGTCCCTATTATCGAACGCGCCCCTATTTTCGGACCGCCAGGTACGGGATATGTCCGCGGGCCCACTCTGTCCGCATCCCCATGCAGGCGCCGTGAGCAGTCTAGCTTTATTTATGCTTGAGTGAACACTAACCTGCGCTCTCATTCACACATTTTACGATTATTTCGTTGTGTTTAGTGCTTGTGGGACTGTGAAATAAGCTAGCCATGGGCCCAAAGAAACTTGCTAGTGGTACCCCTGTGGTAAAGAAAGTGAAAAACACCATAGATGTGAAGAAGGAAATAATACAGTAGTATGAGAGTGGTGTGAGACTTGTTGAGCTTGCCAGGATGTATGGGAAAAATGAGTCGACCATCGGTTCTATCCTGTCAAAGAAAGAACAAATCAAGGAAGTTGATGTTGCGAAAGGTGTTAATATGCTAACCAAAAAAAGACCACAAATAGTTGAAGAGGTTGAGAAATTGTTGCTGGTGTGGATCAAGGTTAAAGAGATTGCAGGTGATAGTGTTTCAGAGACGATTATTTGCGAAAAGGAAGGCAAGGAAGTTGCATGCCGATCTGGTACAGAAAACTCCTGGAACCAGTGCTGATAGTGAATTTAAGGCCAGCAGAGGCTGATTTGACAGATTTAAGAAGCATAGTGGCATACACAATGTTGTAAGACATGGTGAGGCAGCCAATTCAGACAAACGGGAGGCTGAGAAGTTTGTACAGGAGTTTAAGGGGTACATAGACAGTGAAGAATTCGAACCTGAACAAGTGTTTAATTGTGACGAAACAGGCTTGTTTTGGAAGAAAATGCCAAAAAGGACCTTCATCACACAGGAGGAAAAGGCACTGCCAGGACACAAGCCTATGAAAGACAGGCTTACTCTTTTGTTCTGTGCTAATGCTAGTGGTGATTTTAAAGTGAAGCCTTTACTTGTGTATCATTCAGAAAATCCCAGAGTGTTTAAGAAAAACAATGTCTTTAAGAACAAGTTATGCGTCTTGTGGAAAGCTAATCATAAGGCATGGGTCACAAGACAAATTTTCAAAGAGTGGGTCTATGAAGTGTTTGGCCCCAGTGTGAAAAAATACCTCCAGGAAAAGAAATTGCCACTTAAGTGCCTCCTGTTAATGGACAACGTTCCTGCTCATCCTCCAAACTTATTAGACCTCTTGTCCAAGGACTTCAGTTTTATAAAAGTGAAGTTCTTGCCTCCTAACACCACTCCTCTCCTCCAGCCCATGGACCAGCAGGTCATTTCTAACTTCAAAAAACTCTACACAAAAGCAGTGTTTGAAAAGTGCTTTGAAGTGACCACAGACACTAAGTTGACCCTAAGAGAGTTCTGGAGGAATCACTTCAACATCTACAACTCCATAAGCCTTATAGGTAAGGCTTGGGAGGGAGTGACTTCCAAGACTTTGAACTCTGTTTGAAGACAATTGTGGCCAGATTGTGTCCAAAAGAGGGATTTTGAAGGGCTTGAGGCTGACCCTGACCCAGCTCACCCTGACCCTGACCCAGCTCACCCTCTGCCTGTTGTGGACTCTATTGTGGCATTGGGGAACACCCTGGGGTTGGAGGCGAGTGGTGAGGATGTGGAAGAGTTGGTGGAGGACCACAGGGAAGAGCTAACCACTGAAGAGCTGCAAGAGCTTCATCTGGAGCAGTATCAGACCACAGCTGAGGAACTTGCTTCAGAGGAGGAGGAAGAGGGAGTGGATGAGGTGCCTTCTTCAAAGATTAAGGAGATTTGTGCCAAGTGGGATGATGTCCAAATGTTTGTGCAGAAGTACCACCCTGAGCAAGCTGAAACAAGCCATCTTTGCAACAAGTTCAGTGACAGAACCATGTCACATTTTAGGGAAATGTTAAAGAGGCACCAGAAACAGAGGACTGTGGACAGTTATTTTGTGAGACAGGGGTCCAGTGACTCTCAAGCTGGTCCTAGTGGCATTAAAAGACAGAGAAGGGAAGTAACCCCAGAGAGGGCTTTACCTGAAGTCCTCATGGAGGGGGATTCTCCTTCCAAACACTAACCCCAGCTCCCTCTCTCCTCCTCCCTATCTTCCAGATGCCATCACCAATCTTCAATAAAGGTAAGTAAAAATGTTATTTTATATGTATTACTATACATAATTAAAAACTATATTATTTGTTGTATGTAAAACTGTAATTAATCTCTATAAAATGTATTTTTTGTGTGAATATTTTTGGGTTTCTGGAACGGATTAATTGTATTTCCATTATTTCTTATGGGAAATATTGCTTCGAATTTCAGACTTTTTGAATTTAGAACTAGCTCCTGAAATGGATTAAGTTCAATTTTTGAGGTTCCACTGTACCTTCCATTCTTCCTTTGCATATTTGGTCGTCACTTTATGTTGATGACTTTGCTATAGCTTACTCGGGCGCTGACTGTCGAATAGTAGCAGCCTCCCTTCAGGTTGTGATAGACCAAGTCTCCCATTGGACCACTTCTTATGGCTTTAAATTTTCTAGTACAAAAACACAGTTCATTATCTTCACTAGACATCCTCACATCCTCTAATTCCGGATACTCCCTTGTACTTACACGATTCACGTATTCCAGCATGTGATACGGTCAAGTTTCTGGGCCTGCACTTTGATCGCTGGCTGACATGGAGACCATACATTTCTTCTTTAAAGACAATTTGCCATGGTCGGCTAAATCTTATTAAAGTTCTCGCTCATTGTTCATGGGGAGCAGATCGTCGTACTCTCCTTCGTTTGCATTCCACCCTTGTCTTGTCCAGCTGGATTATGGTGACCAAATCTATTCTGTGGCCTCTCGCAATTCTGTCTAAGTTAGATCCCATTCGTCAGCAAGGTCTCCGTCTCTGCCTTGGTGCCTTTCGTTCATACCCTGTTGAGAGCCTCTAGGCAGAAGTGAATATTCCATCCTTGCCGTGATGCTCATTGCCTTCGCTATTATGTTCAATCTCATGACCTCCACAATCCTTCCATATATAGGATGGTCACTGATGTTAGTAGACGTTCTTTATTTGTTCGTCGCCCCTGCTTACTCTGCCCTTTTTCTCTCTGCCTCCATTCGCTCATCTTCTCTTCAGTTACCACCTTTCTATGTTCATATAGCATCTCACTTTTCCCTGCCCACATGGGAAGTTCCGGCTGTTCATGTCTGTTCTTTCCCACTGCCATGCGAGAAAGCCCAACTACCTACTGTGGCTTCCTGCTCTCTCTTTTCTTGACCACTTCCACTCTCATTCTCATGCCATCGCAGTGTACACTGATGGCTCTAAGTCTTTTGATGGCGTTGGATTCGCAGCAGTGTTTCCAGACCGTGTCGTGCGAGGACATTTATTATCCTTGGCTAGCATTTTTACAGCTGAATTGTATGCCATTCTAGTAGCACTTATCCATATAGCATCTATGCCTTTGTCACCATTTGTGGTTGTTTCAGACTCCCTTAGTGCATTACAGGCTATAAAAAAATTTTATACACCTCACCCCCTAGTTCTTCATATCTAACTTTGGCTATGCTGTATCTCTAGCAAACACAAAGATATTGTTTTTTGCTGGGTCCCTGGTCATGTTGACATACAGGGCAATGAACAGGCCGACACTGCTGTGCGGTCAGCAGTACATGACCTCTCAGTTTCGTATAGAGGTGTTCCATTCACAGACTATTTCGCTGAAATTGCTACTCACCTTCGCACCCGTTGGCAACAACATTGGTCTGATTCTATTAAACCGAGTATAGGTTTCTGGCTGTCATCTTATCAATGCAGAGGTTGGGAGACTACTCTCTCCTGTCTTCACATCGGCCACACTCATTTTACTCACGGGTATCTCATGGAGAGGCACCCTGTTTCCTCTCTGTGAGAATTGTCAAGTTCCAGAATCTGTTAGCCACATTCTGTTGGACTGTCAACTCTATCAACGAGCACACAGAATTTACCTTTAACATCGTCTCCTCTCTGCTGCCCTTTCTTTACCTTTGCTTCTTGTTGATGGACCCTCCTTTAATCCAGACTCTCTCATTGACTTTATGACAATAACCGATTTACTACACAAATTCTGACGATGATGCCTCTTAGCACTCTCCTCTGTCCTTTCTACCTTGCTCTCTAGCTACCCTCTACCCCTGGACTATCCCCTGCCCCACTGCACTCCATACCTACCTTAATAATTATCTCTCTCTTGCCACCCAGTTCCCCTGCATCCTTCCCTGCCCTGCTGCGCTGTATAACCCTTGCAATTTAGTGCTTCTTCTTGATTATAAAAATAATAATAATTCCAGGTGTATATTATCATGTATCTTTCTCACCTGTATTCCAGGGAGTACAAATCAAGGGACTGCAACCGTTCCCAGTAATTTAGGGGCTTTATCATACTTACACGTGCTGTGAAAGTTCTTTGTAAATTCTCAAGGTCTGTAGTTTTGCCTGCCTTGAAAGTGGCCATTAGTGTGCAGCAGTATTCAAGCCTAGAAGAATAAGCAATTTGAAGTAAATCATCATGGGCTTGGCATCTCTAGTTTGAAGGTTCTCCATTATCCATCCTATCATTTTCCTAGCAAGGAAATAAAGGAATTTGAATACGTTGTTGTGATCTTTGAAAGTGAGATCCTCTGACATTATCACCCCCAGGTCCTTCACATTAGTTTTTAGCTCTATTTTGTGGATGGTTTAACTCTTCTTTCTTGATTATTATAATAATAATAATAATAATGTGTGGATTGAATTTGTTTTACACACACACATACTCTCACGTTCACATTCTCTCTCTTACTTTCACTCTATGCTATGTCTTCACAGACCTGAGCAAAAATATGAACAAATTCATCATGGACTGAGAATTATTTAGTGTGAAATAAATATAGCAGTCTGTGTTTATTTAAAGTATTGTAGTTCTCAACTAGTGTGTTATTACATGTACTAAAGAGGAATGTAGTTAATGAGCTGTTTACCAATTATCACATAATGTTCATTGATCCACAAAATGCATTGTAGGTCATCTCTTGACTCGTGTCTTGACTAGCAGCATAGTAGAAAATTGTTTTTGCAAAAGCAGTAATTGCTATATTTTTACAGCATATTAAACTGGTTAAGAGGGTCACAGTCCAGTAGATCATTTTGTTTATTACTATAGTTAAATTATGCCTTTTGACTTGAATTTTCAGTACTACTCAATATACTGTACATTATAAGTTTTACATATGTAAATGAAAAATGTTAAAAATGTATAACATATGTTTAGTATCAGCCAGTCAATACTAAACACAGAGAATGAGTTTCTGTATAATTGGTAAAAAAATAAAAGTATATTATAAATTGTTTTTGTGGTGTATCATGATACAAAAGTGTATATAATTATGGAAAGTTTATCTGCTACTTATCCATAATTTACCAAAACATTGGTTATTTAAATTGTTGTTTGTAGGTGATAAATATAATTTCCCCAGATGTACCTAGGTAGTCATAACATTACTTTTAACCGAAAGTTAGTAAGTTTGTATGATGTATTATAAGTCTCTATGTTAGTAATAAAATTAATTTGTAAGTTCTCTTGTAATATTTTTGTCAAGTTTATTCAATTTTCAGTAAACTGAACAGTAGCATTAGATTGGGTTTTAATGAACAAAGGATAAAAAGGCTATGGAATTCAATCAATAATTTTTATTTCTACTGTAAACTTTTACACCTTTTAGTTTTTTGGATTTTTATATATACAGTGAACCTTTTAATAACGCACAGGTTACGTTCCTGAAATCACCATATAGTGTTACGTGATGTGAAGAACATATGAAAAAAATGGTTTACATTCAAAACACCTTGAAATGTGCCAAATAATTTTTTTTACTATTTCATAGATAAAAATTAGTACATTATTGTACAACTTTCTGAATGCTAAATATTCTAGAAACCTCACATAACCTCCCTGAAAGCTGCTTGTAATAACTGCCTAAATCTCCTTAAAACTCTAGTTCATCTTTCTTGGGGCTGATAGATGAGCTTTTCTTTATCTTTGGCATGCCCTAGTCTTATTTAAACAGGACTATAGTGACCAACTATATTTTTCAGACTCTTTCTCTACTTTTTCTAAACTTGCTCTCATTCATCATGAAGGGTTATGACTGCATCTTCTCAGTCTTCCATAGTCAAGAGCCTATATGCCCCTCTGTGCAAGATTAGCACAATGCCCTTTGTCTTCATTATTTTGTCTGCTTCCACAACCTTCATGATCCTTCCACGCATATTCCATATTCACTGTTGGCTTCTCTTAATGTATTTCCCCTTTATGTTCACCCTGCATCTTGCCGTTTTCCTCCCTTGGAAAGTCCCAGCAATTCGTGTTTGCTCCTCTCCACTTTCCTTTGCACAAGTTTGCTTGACTGCTATAGCTTCACATGTGCTCTTTATTGATCACCTCCATTCTTTTGATAGTGTTGGGTATGCAGCAGTTTTTCATGACAAAATCTGAGGTCATTTACTAGACTTGGCCTATGCTTTCAAAGCTGAGTTGTATTCATCAGATGGTCATTATGTTGTTTTGGACTCTGCAGTGTATTACAGGCTGTCCAGACATTTGTCTCCTCTCATCCCATCATTCTTTATGTACAGTTTTAGTTAAGCTGCATTAAATAATGTTTTTTGCTAGCTCCTTGGATATGTCAATGTGAAGGGCAATGAACAAGCAGATTCAGTTGGTCAGCTGTTCATAACCTTCCAGTTTCTCACAAGTATTTCTTTCTCAGACTATTTTTTCAGTAATCTCTAAACTGCAACAGCTGACAGCAGCAGTTGCCAGGCATTATTTTCTGTCAAACCATGTTTGGGTTTTTGGCCATCATCTTCCCACTTCTGTTGTGTTTAGGAGACTGCACTCTCCTGCCTATGTATCGTTCACATGTGCCTCACTCATGGACACCTCATGGAAAAATCACCCTGCACTGTTTTTTGAGGACTGTCATGTTGCATTGTTAGTTTGCCATATCATAACAGATTGTCCTGTCTGTCATTGAACATGCAGAATTTACTCTGTGTTTCCACAGCCCAAACATGTTCACTTCACTTACATCCTTGCTGAAAGTTCCACCTTTGATACAGACTCTCTCTTAGACTTTTTAACAGAAACTAACTAATTACACCAACTGTGATTTTTATTTTCCCTCTTGCACTCTCCCCTGCCACCACTAACCCCTGCCCTTGCACACTCCTGCCCTTCACTCCATCATCACCTTTGCACATTTCACTTCTCCCACATCCCTCCCTGCAGCTGTATGACCCTCTTGAGTTAAGTGCTTAACTTGATTATAATATTATTCTTACCTTTGCACTACCTTCTCCCTTCCTACTAACCTTTGCACATTCCTCCATTAGTATATCCCTCCCTGCAGCACTATGTGACCCTGGTTTACCACTTAGTATGATTATTATTATTATGGTTTTTATCATCCACATGTTCCTTCTTTAGCACAACCTTTCCTTCAACATTGTATGACTTTCAGGTTCAGCACTTTAATCTGATCATATGATATATGTCACAAAATATCTTGATAAACATGTAGTGAGTCACTTGACCTTAACAGGATGCAACTATGGGCTTTATCAAGTATGTATTCTTAAATTGTTCAATTTCTTATACTGTACATATGTAATATTATGATAAATAAATTTCTTTGTCTATTGTTTAACTGTTAGTGTAGTACCCAGATTTTGCACATAATATAATGTTTAATGTCTGGTACTAATAGTTTGCATGTTGGACGACTTTTTTTTAATGTTGTACGACAATATAAATATTTTTGTGTGCTATTGAATTTTGTTGCCATTTTTTAATTGTTTTGCAAGAAAATTTCTCACTGTGTAGTTGCATTATGAGAGGGTTTACTGTATATTTAAAGAACTATATTTTTTTGTGCTCTGCTGGATATATTCCAGTTAATTTATAATTCATATTTCTTCAGATGTGTATTAGAGTGGATTTGCCTAGTCAGATTTAATTACAGTATTCTTTGCATTTAGTTTGCTTAATTCTAACAATTTACACAGTACAAATATATTATTACACCATTCAGTATCTTTTTCTAAAAATGTCTTTGGTGGATTTTTAAAGTTTTGCATAGTTTACAGTGTCACTGTAATCCAATATTGATTCATGTTCAAATATTTTACTGTTTTCTATAATTTAAAATGAACTGTGTCTTGAGTTGTTCTGAAGAATGTGGGGTAATTTTAAAATGCAGGACTGTACTGTTGAATATAACCTTATCCCCACTGGCTTGTAAATGCCCAACTGGTTCACAAATACTCAACCAAATGAGGAAAACGTGCATACATTTTTATCTCGCTTGGTGTGTGGTAGTGACACCATGAATACATTGACTAGTAAAACTGTTTAGGTCCCTGTACTTGAGTGGGTAACTTGCCCTTGCCTGGGGCCAAGGAAAAAAATAAAAATACATAAAACTATATATTGTTTCCTTGAACTTTTTATAAATTGATAGAGCATTACATGTGAATTTAAAAAAAAAAATCTCTCGGTGACCATCTCCTACCAAGGCAGGGTGACCAAAAGGAGAAAACATTCACCATTATTCATTCAATTGCTGATTTTCCAGAAGTGTACTTGCATCACAATTTCAGTTATCCTCAAACTCTAACATTTCCACCTCTCCTTCAGAGTGCAAGCTCTGCCCTTTCCACCTTCAGGCCTCTTCAAGGGAAGCTTCTTGGTATGATGAAGAGGCTGTTGGTCTGAGGAATTGGACCTTACAGTCTTCCTCTAACTGAATCTAATTACCCCCACTCCCCTCTTCACTGCCCCATCCTCCACATACCTCCTCTTCCATTCCTCTGCCTTCCCCCATCCTTGCCCTCTCTCTTTCCTGCTTTTGGCCTTTGGGGTCCTCCCCTAAAGCATTCTGGTTCCTAGGTTGAGGGAAGTGTATCGTTGTCCATCTCATTCCGTTGAGGTCCTTGGTGGTGGTGGTTTACCTGGAGAGTGTTCCAGGGGTCAGTGCCCCCACAGCCCTGTCTGTGGAATCCGGATCATCTGGGGATGTCCGAATCCCTCTCCAGTCTCCAGAGGAAGGCTTATGATGTCTTTCAGGTGATGAAAGTATCTCTGAAGGCTGCCCGTCAGATTCCAGAAGGCGGTGACCAAAGGAGGTATGCCTTGTGGCAGGTATCCAACTGCCCTCTCTTTTGTCCACTGAGGTGGCTTGGTAGATGTGTGGTTGCTATCCTGGATTGCCAGTTTACTGGCAAGAAGGGTAGGGTATGGCGGGGGTTCCATGCCGCATCTGCACTACTGGCCTCTTGAGCATGGAGGGGGTTTATGACCCTTTCAGTCCTAGGAGCTACCCCTCCACGTTCCCCCCGTTTTCTTTTCTTTTTTCCTCTTCGGAAAAAAGAAAAAAGTAATCTGACCATGGAGTCCCAGATCCATGAAACTATTCCTCCCAGACTCCTTTCTGCTGTGGCACCCTCTTACTATCCTACCTCATTATCAGAGCATTCTTTGGACCTTTCTAACACACTGGTACCTTCTGCAGGTAACATGTCATTGTCCACTCCTGGTACAGAGGTTCTGCCTGACTCCTTAGATACATCCAACCTCCACATGTCTTTGAACATGCTTCCAGCTTCTCCCTCTATGGTGCAACAGTTTTGAGATCGCCCGCCCATCTCAGGACGGACCACCTCCAGTCCCACACCTGAACGACCATGACTTTTAACAAATGACACTACTTCAATTACCTCTTGCTCTTCCCAGAAAAAAACAGTGTGACACTCACTCCCCCATACACACTACATTTCAAAGTACACAAAGTTTTTCATTCTGCAACTGACATCTCCCACTAACTATCTTTCTGATCATAGTATCAGCAAGACACTCCTGTGCCAGGTTGGTCAAAATATTTCATTTCGTGCTCTTAAGAGTTGTGAAATTATCGACATGGTACGAAATGCTGACCAGGCTCTCAATCTTTCTCTTCTTACCTCCATATACGATATGTCTGTCAATTCAAAAACACATTTCTCTCAGTTCCTGCAGTGGTACCATAGTTCTGTCTCATACTGTTGTTCAGTGTGATGCCCGGATATGTGATGCCGACATTCTAGAGCTCCAAGACCTCCCAATTCTCAAAGTGGACACTTATGTACTACCTGCCTGCAGGCGGAGATGCTTCCCCTGCAATGTATCTCACTTAACTTTTGACTTCCGAGAACTTTCATCCTCAGTTTGTGTTGTAGTACACCATTTACAAGTCTGAGAGTTGATCCCTATACCACAACTGTGTAGAAATTGCCAGCACTTTGACCACCCAATGAAATATTGCAGGTCCATGGCAGAATGCCCAGTCTGCAGTGCTGCTGACCATACCAGTACATCCTGCATCTACCACCCTCTTGCCTTAATTGTAATGAGGCTCAGCTAGCTTATTCTCACCATTGCCAAGTTTACTTAAAAGAATGAGAAATCCACTGTCTCAAAGAGAAAGGTTGCACTTACACCATGCCAGTCTCTGATCTCTACCTTCAAGGAAGACTTCTACGACTTTCTTATTCTAGAGTTACTAAGAGGCCTCCAACTTTGGTGGTACCCACTTTCACAATCTCCTCTGTGGTCACAACTTCTAGAGTCACCTCTATATCTAACTCTTTTGCAGCCCTGGACTCCAAAGTCCTTATCTCATCACCTCGTACTGACCTTGAGTCTTCATCTTCTCGCCCCTCCTTGATGTTACGACTAAGATATCATATCATATAACTTAAATAAAAGGCCCTGGCTCCTAAAGGCTGCTCACACTACTGTGTAGGGGTTATAATATTTAATATTGAAAAAAAAACAGCCACTCTAGGGCCAGCATGTACTCATACAAATTAAGCAGGAGTGCAAATAATATAGTATAAGGAAGGACACAAAAACTCGCCTATATAAAAATATATACAGTGGACCCTCAACCAACGATATTAATCAGTTCCTGAGAGCTCATAGTTAGTCAAAATTATCGTTAGTCAAGTTAATTTTCCCCATAAGAAATAATGGAAATCAAATTAATCCATGCAAGACACCCAAAAGTATTGAAAAAAAAAATTTTACCACATGAAATATTAATTTCAATACAAACTGAAGATTACATGCACAGTTACATGACACTTACCTTTATTGAAGATCTGGTGATGATTGATGGGATGGGAGGAGGGGAGAGCATTGATCTTCTTAGTGTTTAGAAGAGGAGTGGTATTAGGAGGCAAAAACTTCACCTTAATGAAGCTCATGTCCCTAGAAAGTCGCTCTGCCAAGTCTGAAGGATGACCAGGAGCATTGTCTAATACCAGGAGGCACTTAAGGTCTAATTTCTTTTCAAATAGGTAATTTTTCACATTGGGGGCAAATGCATGGTGTAACCAGTCATAGAAAAAGTCCCTAGTGACCCATGCCTTACTGTTTGCCCTCCACAGCACACACAAATTAGCCTTGACGACATTGTTTTTCCTGAACACTCTGGGAGTTTCAGAGTGATACACCAATAAAAACTTCACTTTGCAATCACCACTAGCATTGGCACACATCAACAGAGTAAGCCTGTCTTTCATAGGCTTATGTCCTGGGAGTGCCTTTTCCTCCTGAGTAATGCACGTCCTGCTTGGCATTTTCTTTCAAAACAGGCCTGTTTTGTCACAATTAAACACTTGTTCAGGTTTCAGTCCTTCACTGTCTATGTACTCCTTGAAGTCCTGCATGTATTTTTCAGCCGCTTTGTGGTCCGAACTGGCAGCCTCTCCATGCCTTATCACACTATGAATGCCACTACGCTTCTTAAATCTCTCAAACCAACCTTTGCTGGCCTTAAATTCACTCACATCACTAGTTGCTGGCATTTTTTTAATTAAATCGTCATGCAACTTTCTAGCCTTTTCACAAATGATCGCTTGAGAGATGCTGTCTCCTGCTAAGTAAGTAAGTTTATTCAGGTATACACAAATACAGTTACATAGAATTATCATACATAGCAGCATATGTGCAGAAAATCTAGGATAACCCAAAAAAGTCAGACAGAGTGACTTATCTGTTTCTTGTTTATCCACACCAATAACAGTCTCTCAACGTCTTCTATCACTTGCGATCTCAGTTTCGAAAACATAGTTGCACCTTTGGCAAGAACAGCTTCCTTGATTGCCGTTTTCTTGGCCACAATAGTAGCGATGGTTGATTGGGGTTTTGTGTACAGCCTGGCCAGCTCAGAGACACGCACTCCACTTTCATACTTAGCACTAGAAGCTTTCTTGGGGCCCATGGTGACTTATTTTGCAGGTGCAATCACTAAAATGGCTGTGATAATATGAAATGTTCCGATTGTATGCTTGGAAGCGACCGCGGTGGCTGGCTGGCTTGTAAACACTGGCCAGAAGTGGACGCGTCTCAGACGGAACGAATAGTGTTGGTCGAGTTTTTTAGCGTTAATCGAGGCAAAATTTTTGCGATAAAATGTATCGCTAGTCAGATTTATCGTCAATCTATGCCATCGCTGGTCGAGGGTCCACTGTATATTGATCATAAGTAACTTGTATACAACTTACAAACTACTCCATCACCACATCAGATAAACATTAGCTCACTAGCACACTGTTGCTTGTGAGAAGACAAAATATATAAACAAGGAGGCTTTATGACACCCCCCCCCCCTTTTCTTTCCTGACTGCTACTTCGCCTACAGTTAAAACGTTAAATATTCCCCAAAACACAGGCCCCTGCACACTAGGGCCTTAAAAAAACATGAGACCATTTACACACTAAATTATATTGTACACAAAAACTTACCAAAGTTACCTACTCACACTACCACCCAAACATGATGACTTCACCCTGTCACCACCCATCTCGTACTGAACTAGCAAACATCTCATCTGCTCCTGTCTCCTGGCCACTGCCTGACTGACCAGGAATAATATGCGTCTGGATTCAGTACAATCCCGGAACTATGGAGCATTATTTATACTATTTTATTACAATATTTTAGATGCAACACACTGCATATCACGCTGGTGAGGGAATTTTGATATAGGGAATTGGATCTGTGCTCCAGTTCCCTGAATTGAACTTGAATGCCTTCTATCTTTCCCCCACAGGCACTGTATAATCCTACAGGTTTAGTGCTCCCCCATGATTATGATATAATAATTCATCTTCTCGCTCGCATGTTTCTGTCTACAAGACCTCCCACAACTATACTTTCCCTTCGCCTGTCTACTTCTCTAAAGTCTAAAACATTCCCAAAGTTCAAATCTCCTTTAACCCCTCCTCCACTTATCCTTCCCAAACATTTTCCTTTTCCAGACTCTGTGCCTAATCCTTTACCTGTTACTGTCACTGTTATGGGTGTGGAGGTTCATCCTTTCCCTCATACAGTTCCCTCCTCTCCCGTCTCCTTCCAAGTTTCTTACCAAGTTAGCTCTAACCTCTCATCCCCCCCCCCACCTTCTTTGGTAACTTCCATCGTCTCTTCAGTCTTGACCCACCTTCCCCCTTCTATCTCTGATGTACTACCTGCAACTTTTTTGTCCTCTGAAATGCTTTATCACCAAATGTATTGAGGAAACAAAGCCAATGATGGGCACCAATCCACCTCCCATCACTCCTCCTCACTCTTCTAAACCATCTACACAACTCCTTTCTTTGCAGTATTCCAGTCCTTTGCTACTTATTCATTTTCTGCTACCTCCACATGTAGAATTTACTAACCCTCCTAGTCCATAGACACCTGCTGCTTCATTTACCAGTATATTTCTCTTCACAAATTATGACTTACAGTGGAATATTCGAGGCCTCGGGTAATCAGGGTGAGCTTCAGGTGTTGCTCTCCCAGTTTTCCCATATGTCTGTTTACAAGAACCTAAAATATGCTCCACTGTTATCCATCCCATCTCAGGCTATATTTTACTGCATTCATCGGATCCTTTTCCCAGTGGAACTTTTAATGAAAGTGCACTTCTTGTATGTACAGGTATAACATACCATCAGATCTTTGTTCATACTTTGCTGCATTACACTGCAGCCCGCATCTACTTGAACAAGTGGTATACAGTCTGCTCTTTGTATCTTATTTTCGAGCATTACCTATTCCAGATGTTGCATTTCTGATTTCTTCCTTACTGCCACCTCTTCTGTTATTAAGTGATGTTAATGCTCATCATTTCCTCTGGGGAGTCTCACTATGACTTGTGGTGATAAGTTAAAGGTGCTTCTCACTTCTCTTCCCCTCCATATTTTAAATACTGGTACTCCCACCCATTTTGACCCGCACACTCTCTTGCATTGAACTCTAAGTTTGCTCCTTATCAACTGCATGTGACTTTACCTGGTCTGTGCTCCCAGACTTACATGACAGTGATCATTTTCCTATCTTCCTTACTTCCCATTTATATTCTTGCCCTCCTCGAAGCCTACGTTGGCAGTTTGCAAGGGCAAATTGGGACCTGTACTTGTGTCAAACTATTTTTAGTGAGGAACCTGCTTTGTCCTCTACTGATGAACTGTTAAAACTATTTTCAACCCCAGTTTTAACCACGGCCTCACATTCAGTTCCTCAAACCTCGAGCAGGCACTCTCAGAAATGCGTGCCTTGGTGGTCTCCTACTTGTGCTCATGCAGTTCGTTTGAAATGTGCTGCACGAGGCTGATATCATTACAACTGTTTTGCATGATGATAGGATTGCTGGTTTCTTTTTCTGTCTCATAAACACGCTAGATAACAGGGATATCTTGCTACTCCTACTTACACTTTGGTCACACTTCACAGACACGCACATGCATATATATACAGTGGACCCCCGCTTAACGATCACCTCCAAATGCGACCAATTATGTAAGTGTATTTATGTAAGTGCGTTTGTACGTGTATGTTTGGGGGTCTGAAATGGACTAATCTACTTCACAATATTCCTTATGGGAAAAAATTCGGTCAGTACTGGCACCTGAACATACTACTGGAATGAAAAAAGTTCGTTAACCGGGGGTCCACTGTATACACATACATCTAGGTTTTTCTCCTTTTTCTAAATAGCTCTTGTTCTTCTTTATTTCTTCTATTGTCCATGAGGAAGTGGAAAAGAATCTTTCCTCCGTAAGCCATGCGTGTCGTATGAGGCGACTAAAATGCCGGGAGCAATGGGCTAGTAACCCCTTCTCCTGTAGACATTTACTAAGAAAGAGAAGAAGAAAAACTTTATAAAACTGGGATGCTTGAATGTGCGTGGATGTAGTGCGGATGACAAGAAACAGATGATTGCTGATGTTATGAATGAAAAGAAGTTGGATGTCCTGGCCCTAAGCGAAACAAAGCTGAAGGGGGTAGGGGATTTCGGTGGGGGGAAATAAATGGGATTAAATCTGGAGTATCTGAGAGACTTAGAGCAAAGGAAGGGGTAGCAGTAATGTTGAAGGATCAGTTATGGAAGGAGAAAAGAGAATATGAATGTGTAAATTCAAGAATTACGTGGATTAAAGTAAAGGTTGGCTGCGAAAAGTGGGTCATAATAAGCGTGTATGCACCTGGAGAAGAGAGGAATGCAGAGGAGAGAGAGAGATTTGGAGATGTTAAGTGAATGTATAGGAGCCTTTGACCAAGTGAGAGAGTAATTGTGTAGGGGACCTGAATGCTAAAGTAGGAGAAACTTTTAGAGAGGGTGTGGTAGGTAAGTTTGGGGTGCCAGGTGTAAATGATAATGGGAGCCCTTTGATTGAACTTTGTATAGAAAGGGGTTTAGTTATAGGTAATACATATTTTAAACCCTTTCAGGGTCCGTCCCGTAGATCTACGGCTGGTCGGTGAGTGTCCAAACCGTAGATCTATGCCCAAAATTCTAGCGCCGTCAAATTTAGCGCGAAAGCGCTCATAGGCCTACATGTGAGAGAATGGGTCTGCGCCGTGGGTGGCACCGTAAACAAAAAATCTAGGCGCCTGCATAGCATTGTGGGAACGCCGGCTCAGTCACCCTTGTTCACCATGCCTCGTCGCAAGTCAGCTCTCACTCCCCGAAAATTGGGACTCTCCTCTTCCTGTCTGATAGTTCTGACACTGATGGAAGTGGAAATGAAGACGAATTCTACGGCTTTGATAAGTAGTGACCGAAAATAATGACCAGGATATCGATAATAGTGCAGAAAAACCCCGACGATCCTCGACCTTCTACCTCTGGCGTGGGCACTCGTGACTCACGGTCGGGTGTTCCTAAACGTAAGAGAAAACTAATATTTTCCCGTGGCCTGGCCTCTGACTTCAGTAATGATGATGATTCTGACGTGGATTGTGATTTTATTGCGCTCGACGATCATATCGAGTAGTGATAGTGAGGAAACATATTCACCAGTGAAGCGTCGGTATGTTCGCCGCCGCATGCGCTCGGTAGTGTACTCTATGCTGTCCCGGGGACGAGTACATCCCCCGGAAAAGAAA
>NC_069441.1:30783837-30818837 GCF_026875155.1 Cherax quadricarinatus
ATCACTGTCAGAAACTTTCCTTACAAAAGAAAACCTTTTAAATAGAATGTACATGTCAATAGGGTCACTACACTTGACAATGATCAGAGGAATATTATCGCTTCCTCAATAGTAACATTACTTGTGTGCAAGTACATATATTGAGAATTAACACTTTTTCTGAGTAACTCCCTGGCATAAGGAATATATCACAAAGTTCTAAGCTTGACACTGGTCGTCACATCGTAACCTGAAAAACTGTATATGATTGTCACAGACTTCACAATAAACCACAAGCTGGATCAGGAGTTTCTATAACCCAATTCTCTATCCAAGTGAGAATAAGGCGGAGTACTAGGAGGGTAGCTCAGTCAATGCACACTGAGTCAGCAGAGAGAGTGAACTGCCATATACAGTAAATTCCTTCATGACATCAACTCGTCAAAAGGGGGAGAGGGTAGAGCGGTGCAAACTACCCACCAATGGAGATACCTTGTTATAAACCTTAGCCAGGAGTACCTATCTAACACATTACTCAAGATATATATACATCATACCCGGGTATATTCCTAAATCAGATAATATTATAAACTAGTGGAATCTTTAATTTAGCTAATATTAAAGAATCCCAGAGTATAATATTAAGTGGATAATACATATAAATTAATCACATTATGACCTTGGTCATAACATATTGTCTCTTAACATGCTAGTGACACCCCTGCTTTTCATTGGGGGGATGTTGCATCATCTACCAAGTCTTTTGCTTTCATTCTGAGTGATTTTCAAGTTCAAGTTTGGTACTAGTCCCTCTAGGATTTTCCAGGTGTATATAAACATGTATCTCTCCTGCCAGCATTCCAGGGAGTACAAGTTCAGGAACTTCAAGCGCTCCCAGTAATTGCGGTGTTTTATCTCCGTTATGTGTGCCATGAAGGTTCTCTGTACATTTTCTAGGTCAGCAATTTCACCTGCCTTGAAAGGTGCTGTTAGTGTGCAGCAATATTCCAGCCTAGATAGAACATGTGACCTGAAGAGTGTCATCATGCTTGGCCTCCCTAGTTTTGAAGGTTCTCATTATCCATCCTGTCAGTTTTCTAGCAGATGCGATTGATACAATGTTATGGTCCTTGAATGTGAGATCCTCCAACATGATCAATCCCAGGTCTTTGATGTTGGTTTTTCATTCTATTTTGTGGCTGGAATTTGTTTTGTACTCTGATGAAATTTTAATTTCCTCATGTTTGCCATATCGGAGTAATTGAAATTTCCCATCGTTGAACTTCATATTGTTTTCTGCGAATCATTAACCCTTTGAGGGTCGACAGGCCCTCTCCGAAACTCGTTCTCAGGGTCGGCCAAATTTAAAAAAAAAAAAAAATTATTTTCTCTTATGAAAAGATAGAGAATCTTTTCCCGATCATAACGACATCAAAAGTTTGAAATTTGATAGAAAACTTACGGAATTATGCTCTCGCAAAGTTAGCGGTCTCGGCGATGTTTACGGATCGGCGATTTTGCCCACTTTGAGCCCCATTTTCGGCCAATTTCACTGTACTAGTCGACAAAAAACATGAATATTTCGCTAGAACTCCATTTTTTCTATCGAATGGGTGCAAGAAACCACCCATTTATAAATTCAACTATCCAGTACAGTGGTCAGAATTTAGCAATTTTGCCATTTCACACAAATTTCAAAAGATGCCATTTCGTAATAGGGTCCAGAATAAACAAGAAAGACATTCCTGGGCACTAAAATGACATTTCCTCTAGTCATTAGTCACGTCTCAAGGCCCCTCTTATATTCTTTTGCTTTCCACTTTGAATTTTTATTCTCACAAAAAATATAAGATTTACTGTTATGCAGACTACTGCATTAGTGTAAAAAATGGTATAAATATATTGGTGCACTTGTGAAAGAATATTAGACTCACCAGTTGACGTGTATTGCACGCTTGGCACGATTTGTTTACTTTTGAGTTTGGTAAAAATCGAACATTTCTGCTACTTTGAGCTCAATTTCAAGGCACCTTTCATTGTAAAACCAGTCAAAATCATCTCAATTTCAGTAATATGTCTTCCATTCTAAAAAATGAGACCAAGAAAACTAGAATACAACAATAAATACTATACGAAAATACACTGCAAAGTCGCTGATTTATTAAAAAAAAATGGAAAAAGTTTTTTTTTTCTCATTATGCACCGTGTGCTGCAGGATTTTTTTTTAGACTGTGCCCCACTGACAACATAGACCCATTCTTCATATGAAGGCCTACCAGCTTTCTCCCACTAATTTGAGGTCGCTAGAATTTTTTGATACTAGTACGTAAAAAACCCCTACGCGTAAGACGTACTAGTACGACGAAAACCCTCAAAAGGTTAAAGATTTGGTTGATGTCCACCTGGAGCCTTGCAGTGTCTGCCAATGGAAGACACTGCCATGCAGATTTGGGTGTCATCTGAAAAGGGGAAGATATGGTGCTGTGGCTGACATCCTTGTCTATGTCAGATATGAGGATGAGAAACAAGATGGGAGCGAGTACTGTGCCTTGTGGAACAAAGCTTTTTCACCGTAGCCACCTCAGATTTTACTCTGTTGATAAAACTCTTTGTGTTCTGTTTGTGAGGAAATTATAGATCCGTCTACCAACTTTTCAAGGACCACCTTCGCCTTAACATACGTAATGATGACTTAAAGGATTGCAAACTGATGGGCTATTTATGCAGGAAAAAAACGTGCTGTTAAAATTCCAAAATAGCTTAAAAAGAAACAACCTAACTAAAAAACATCTATTTTACCCATGAAAACGATTTTTACGTCAAGAGTGCCTTACCAAAATTAACAAACCTTCTTTATTTCCTAAGAAACTGCCTATCCCAAAAAATCCACCAATTGGGTTTGTGAGAGATGGAAAAATAGCAGTTGGGCAGCCCACTGGAAGAGATACTTTTATCTCCACCCGGAACATGACTTAAAATTCCTAAGTGAGGCTGGATAACAAAAATCAGAGTTTAAGTGAGAATTACCCATTTCCAGTTATGATATTTTATTTAATTTGGGTTTGTGAAAATTCAATCTAAAACTTTAATGTCATGTGTCTAACGAACCCTTACTTAAGTTATTTAAAATCTTTTGAATTTTTTTTTAAAATTTAAATCATTTCCATTTTTTTTTTATTCCCATATTTTGCAAATAATTTTCTCATTTAAAAAATTTAAGTTGGGAAACAATTATAAACCCTATTAATTGATTTTCTTAAATTATATTGATAACACTATTGAAAACTCTATTGACCATTTTTATCCATATTTTTAACTAGTTTTTCAATACAATTTTTATTATACTCATACTAAATTATTTATTTTGGGTGCAATTTTTAAATTTTTTATTGGGGGGTTTTTTTGTACTTATTTACTGCTTAAAAATAATTGTAAACACTTATATAGCCTTAGTGCAATAATTAGAGTTTTGGTTCCTTTTAATATTTTTAGATTAAAAGATTTTACCTAGTCATTCTAGCTCAAGACTAGTAAATACAATTCACTTCTAGACCATAGTGCAATTACTAGTGAAGATGGTTGCTATTTGTAATTGTATTTTATATTTTAATAAATTTTTACTTTACTTTTCTACTCAATACATAGTCAATCCAAATTCATATTAGACCCTTGTGCAATACAAGTGAGACGGGTTTTCCCTAATTGATTTTTAATTTGTATTTTTATATTAATATAAATTATTGACCATAGTCATTTATCAAAATTAGCAATCAAATTCACATTAAAACCAACATCAATTACATAGAATAGTGCTATTAATTTTGACCTTTAATAAATAAACTAAATACTTAGCTCAATACTAAAAACAAACTCCACAAAATCATATAGACCTACAAACAAAACCAATTTAAATCCCCATAACTATTTAACCTAGTTGCATTTAATTCATTCCAGCACACCGACAAACCTCCATTATTAAAACAAACCCAAACTCAAAATACTCCTATATATACGCCAAACCCAACCACTCCCAAATCTATAAACTCACACACAAACAGGAAAACCTAAAAACCTAGAAATTAATCCATACCCCCTTAAACCTCCAAACGACACCCTCCCCTTTATTAAAAACTGCCTTTTATAAAAGCAACACAACCAACCTAACCTCCAAACAATCAAAAAAGCCCTTCAACTAAACACAAATAGGTTTAACAACAAAACCCTAACCCCCTACACTAAAAAACCCTCCTCTTTCTACAACTCTACAACAAAAAAATCTAACCCCTAAAGGAAACAAAACAAATGAAACAACCAATTTATAAATATTAACCAATTATCTTGTCTTAGCACCACCTTGCTTTAAAATGAAAAATATGGGAATACATCTTTGCAATTTTACTGTAAAAAACCTAAAAAGCCTAAAAACAATTGTGCCATTTACCGATCCTCACAAAAACACCCAATTTCAGTGAAAAAATTAAAGTCACTAATAAAAAACCCAGAAAAATTTGAATAAACCACCTTCTCTTAGCTGGAACTTCAACATCAAACCTTGGTTTAAACTAATGATCAGCCTGTAACTGATTTCATCAACAATAAAAAACAACACACTTCTCATACCAAAATAACTAAAACCAACCAGGCTCACTGAAAAGTGCAACCATAATAGCCACATATGGACCAATATACTACCCCCTAAATCAGGGATAATACAGTTTAGCACTAAGACACTACCCTCCCTTTCCCTTTCCTGACAAACATTAGTAAACCACCACTTGAATACAACAAGTCTCATTTAGACTCCATGACGGGCCTCAGTAAGGAAGTTCACAGGTGGGGGACTTTTGGGATTGCACAAAAAAATTTCCAAGGCCAATGTATTGATGCCGGACAGAATCTTTCTTAACAAATTACTTAGACTATACAACAAACATTGTCCTATAAAACAAAACGATCACAAACAAAGGCTTGGTTGCCCATGGCTAACCAGCACCATTCTGAAACCCATTGACAAGAACACCAATATGAAAAGCAATATAGACAGGGCTTAATAACAAAGATATTCTTAAACACAAATTTATCAGCTCTCACCCAAAATAATAAAAAAAGCCAAACAACTTAAATACTCCCGTAGATTCACAGACACTAGAGGAGATATAAAAAAGACTGGAAAACACTACTCTCAGATTCTAGGGACCCACAAACTGAGAAAAACCAAGAATATTGTCCTAACTAAACCTAATGAAACACCACTACATCCCACTGACACAGCTAACAAGATAAACGACTTCTTCTCAAACATAGGATCTAATCTCGCCAGTAAAATCCCACATACCAATGCCCATGCCGGGGACTACCTAGATGGAAATTTCCCTAATTCCTTCTATCTTGCACCAACTGAGCCCACGGAAGTCATTGAGATCATAAAGTCACTTAAAAATAACTCGGGGAATCTGTCTCATGTACCACCATTACTGTACAAGCGAGCGGCCCATGTCCTTTTGCATGCTATTTCATTACTTGCTGTATAGTCCTTGTGGCTTAGCGCTTCTTTTTGATTATAATAATAATATTTCATTACTTTTTAACAAGTCAATAGAGACTAGCACCTTTCCGAAACTACTCAAGATGGCAAGGGTTACACCAATACATAAAGGTGGTGACCCTACAGACTTAAACAACTATAGGCCAATATCTAACTTACCATTGCTATCCAAAATCTTTGAGAAACTCGTGTACAGGAGACTGTATTCATTTATAATGGCTCAAAACATACTCAACCCCTGCCAGTTTGGATTCAGGAAAAATAAAAGCACTAATGATGCAATCATAAAAATGCTAGATCTGCTTTACACAGCATTGGAAAATAAGGAATATCCACTAGGAATTTTTATTGACCTAAGAAAAGCTTTTGACACAGTAAACCACGAAATCCTACTCCACAAACTTGACCACTACGGTATAAGAGGCCATGCGCTTGCCTATTTCAAATCTTACATTACTAATAGGTATCAGTACGTCACCATTAAAGACACAGGATCAAACAACACGGCCACTTGATACTGAGTTCCGCAGGGAAGTGTCCTTGGTCCCCTGCTCTTCCTCATATACATCAATGACCTTCCAAACGTATCCCAACACCTGAAACCCATTCTCTTTGCTGATGACACGACTTATGTCATCTCTCACCCTAATCTTGCCACCCTTATCACCATTGTGAATGAGGAGCTGATTAAAATATCGACTTGGATGACAGCCAATAAACTTATGCTTTAAAACTGACAAAACTTACTATATTATGTTTGGTAGCAGAGCAGGAGATGCACAAATTAACATTAAGATTGACAACACTCTAATTACCAGAAATAATGGGGAAAATTCTAGGGTTATACCTTGACAATAACCTGAATTTCAGCACCCATATCCAGCATATAGCCAAAAAAGTATCCAAAACGGTTGGGATCCTCTCCAAGATACGATACTACGTGCCGCAAAATGCCCTTCTCACACTATACCACCACTTATTTATCCATACCTCACCTATGCTATTTGGCTTGGGGTCAACTGCAGCAACACACCTAAAGCCAATAATAACCCAACAAAGCTGGCAGTAAGAATAATCACTAAACCCATCCTGGCAGCACACCCCCCACTCTTCAAAGATCTAAACTTACTCCCAGTTCAGTCATCCACACTTACTACTGTGCAATTATATCTACAGGGCCTTAAACTCTAATATCAACCTTGACCTAAAATGCTTTCTTGATAGTTGTGACAGAACCCACAGGCATAACCCAGAAACAAACATCTCTACGACATTCCCCGTGTCCGACTAAACCTTTACAAAAATTCAATGTATGTCAAAGGCCCTAAAATCTGGAATACCTTACCTAGAACTCTAGAACTGCAGACACATTCATCACCTTCCCAAAAATACCATTAGAAAACATCTTATCTCCCTGATACACCCCCGTCAACTAACTTCACGAATACCACCTGGTGGTTCACACTTACACTCGCTACACTCATTTGACCATAAACAGAAATATTAATCTCAGTCTTAAAATAATGAATCCTGTGATACTCCAATACTGAAACTATATACTGTGCCAAAACAAAAACATTCAACATTGCTAAACTCACAAACTAGTATTTATTCCCCTTAGCCATAATACCAACTTACCTCATAATTTGTAATATTTTACATTTAAGAATAAAACTAAGTATGCCCGAAATGCCTAGCCATGCTAAGCGTTCTAGTGGTACACTCTGTAATCTCAAATTTTACTACATGTTTAAAACCAAAAAATAACCAAATTTCTGTAAACTCAGCATTGTAATCCTTATAGAGAATAAACTTTGAATTGAATTGAATTGAATTGAATTCCTTTAGCACGCATTTTGTGCGCTTTTACACATGGTCACACTTGTTCGAAGGCTTTTGCAAAGTCTGTATATATTTCATCTGCATTCTTTTTGTCTTCTAGTGCATCTAGAACCCTGTCGTAGTGACCCAGTAGTTGAGACGGACAGGTGCGATCTTCTCTAAACCCATGTTGCCCTGGGTTGTGTAATTGATGTGTATCTAGATGGGTAGCAATCTTGCTTCTTAGGACCATTTCAAAGATTTTTATGATATGGGATGTTAGTGCTATCGGTCTGTAGTTCTTTGCTATTGCTTTACTGCCCCCTTTGTGGAGTGGGGCTATGTCTGTTGTTTTCAGTAACTGTGGGAAGACCCCCGTGTCCATGCTTCCTCTCCATAGGATGGTAAAAGCTCGTGATAGGGGCTTCTTGCAGTTCTTGATGAACACGGAGTTCCATGAGTCTGGCCCTGGGGCAGAGGGCATGGGCATGCCATTTATCGCCTGTTCAAAGTCATTTGGCATCAGGATAACATCAGATAGACTTGTGTTAACCAAATTCTGTGGCTCTCTCATAAAAAATTCTTTTTGATCTTCGACTCAGTCTGGTTAGTGGCTTGCTAAAAACTGAGTCATATTGGGACTTGAGTAGCTCACTCATTTCCTTGCAGTCATCTGTGTAGGACCCATCTTGTTTAAGTAGGGGCCCAATACTGGATGTTGTTCTCCTTTGTCTTATAGGAATAAGCCTTGAGCATACATCGAGTGCCACTGAGTTAATATGTTCTAGGCATAAGTTAGGGTCTGTGTTGCTTAGTCTATTTTCCCAGCTTATATCGTTTAGGTCTTGGTTTACTTGGTCCCATTTTGTTCTTGTTATTGAAGTTGAATTTGCTGAAGGCTCCCTCGTGACTAATCTCATTTTGTCGGTCTGGGGTTCCGTGCATACATGTCTAAACCTCGATTATGTTGTGGTCTGAGTATATTGTTTTTGAAGTGACATTTCGTATTAGATCATCATTGTTAGTGGTCTAGTTTATTCTCCAGTCTAGTAGGCTCTATTATTTGCTGGTTTAAGTTGAATTTGTGCAGAGATTTAAAAGCTTGTGTGTGTGTGTGAGCTCTCGTCAGAGCTGCCTCCTGATGTTATCACTGCAGCAACATTATTTGCTTATATTCCTCCATTTTAGGTGCTTCAAGTTGAAAACCCCCCAGGAGCAAGATGTTGGGGGCAGGAGCTGGCAGAGATTTGAAAGCTCATGTGTGTCTGTGAATTGTCATCAGAACTATCCCCCTGGGTTATCACTGCAACAACATTATTTGCATATTCCTCCATTTTTTGGTGCTTCAAGTTGAAATCCACCAGGAGCAAGATGTTTTGGGGGAGGAGCTGGCAGATTTTCCAGACAGTCATTCCTGGAATGCTGGACATTGCGTCCGGAGGGTTGTAGACTACCACAAAGTCTAGGTTTTGGTTCTCGATCTTTACTACTAAAACTTTCACTACATCATTTAAAGGCATGAAGCAGTTCTGTGCAAACAAGTGACTCGTGATATACAGACCAACCCCTCCCCTTTGCCTGTTCACTCTGTCACATCTATATAGGTTGTAACCTGGGATCCATATTTCGTTGTCCAAGTGATCCTTTATTTGGGTCTCTGTGAAAGCCACAAACATTGCATTTGCCTCTGAAAAGCAGTCCACGGATGAAAGGTATTTTGTTTTTCGTTGCTGGCTTAGACCCTGCATATTTGCAAAGAAGAATGTCATCAGACTGGGGTACTGGGGGGGGACTTTTTTTTTCCCAGCACTAGTATCTGTATCTGTTGCCTTGGAGTGGAGGCCATCGATTGGGTTCCACTCCAGAAATGCCTTGATTTGGCGAATGATTTCTGCATTTCCTACCAGTTTTTTTCCTTCCTGGCACTAAAATACCTCCCTCCTCTTGAGTGGCTGTCACAAACCCAGGTTTTCCCATGGCCTGGATGTTTTGTACCTTTTTGTCCCCTTTAGAGGGTTTGTTCCTGGCAATTTAAGTTATAGCACAGTCTTTCCTGTACTGAAGAGGGGCACATTTCAGGGTGAAAAGCATACAGGAAATGAGTTTGCATTTTCCTGTTTGTCATATGGGCACGGCATTTTCTGGGGGTGGTCAAAGTTGCACGTCCCATTTGTTTTTCCAGATTTCCCTGCCTGAAGATACCAAGTGCATAGTATTTTGCCACAGCTTGGGTTCCTTTTGCCTTGGGTTTCTGTGACTGTACCCTCAAGGGGGGCTCCTTGGCGTGGTGAAGAGGCTCTTGGTCTGAGGAATTAGACTTGTCGCTCCCTTCCTCAGAGAAAAACCCCATTAAACCCCCCCGAATCTCCCCCCCCCCCAATCCTATCCTCCCCTTTTCCTTTCCTCCTCCCTCCTCCCCACCCCCCCCCTTTTGCCCTTCTTTTTGGCCTTTGGGGTTTTCCCACAGGCGCCAGTTCTAGGTGGGAAAGGGTCCCGGGGTCCATCCCATTCTTTTGGGGTTCCTTGGGGGTGGCATAGTTTGCCCGTGGAATCTGAATCGCCGGGGAATGTCCCGATCCCTCTCCGGTTATCCCAGAGAATGGCTTTGGTGTCTTTCGGGCGATGGTGCATCTCTGGAAGGGCCACCTTTCGGATTCTGGGGGTGGTGGCTGAAAGAGTATGCTTTGTGGTGGATATCTGGCCGCCCTCTCTTTTGTCCACCGAGGTAGCTCGGCAGATGTGAGGTTGCTATCCAAGATTGCTGGTTTACTGGCGTGAAGGGTTGGGTATGGCACGGGTTCCATGCTGCATCTGCTCTACTAGCGGTGCTGAGGTCCTCTTGGACGCGGAGGGAGATTCCGGCCCTTTCTTTCCCTCCTGGAACTTTTTCCTCCCCGCTCCCCCCTTTTTTTTTTTTTTTTTCTTTTTATTTTCTTTTCTCTTTTTTTTTTCTTACAAACAAAAAGAAAAGGGAGTAACCTAACCATGGAGAACCCAATCCATGAACCCCCCAAACCCCCTGGCCCCTTCTTGATACCATACCCATTCTGACCTGCCTTGTTTTTTGACCACTCTTTGGACACTGCTGATCCCCCCTGTACCTCTTGCTGGTGCTGTTTCCTAAACCTGCTTCAGGTACCGGAGCTTCGACTGACTCCTTTGATTTGTCTGACCTCCGTCTCCTTTGACTATATTTCCCGGGCCCCTCTCCCTATACGGTATGGCAATTTTCGAATCGCCAGCCCGTTCAAACGACGGACCAACTCCGGTCCTACTCCTAAACGCCAACGACAATTTTCCTGATGATGTCCCTTCGTTCCCTTTCCCATTCTACTAGGAAAAGACGACACGTCATGCACTTCCTCTCCACGCTCAGTTTCGGACCACACAATGGACTAAATTCTTTACTTTAAGACCGACTTCTTCTTCTGCCTATCTTTATGACCATAGTATTGGCAAAGTGCTCCTGCACCATGTAGGTAGAGATATTTCATTTCATGCTCTCAAGAGTGGAAACGTACATCGTCACTGTCCAGAATGCTACCCAAGCCATGATCTTTCTCTCCTTTCGCTTTATTGTTTACTACTATCACTATTGAAAAACATCTTTCTCTCAATTCTTGTAGTGGTACTGTCATTCTGCCCCATACCATAGTCCAGCAGAATTTCCAGTCATGTGGCAATGACATTCTTGAACAGCTGGAACTCCAGGATCTCCCATTTCCTCAAAGTAGACACGTCCTTCCTGCCCATGGGTGGAGACGTTACCCTTGCAATGGGGCTCGATTAACTTTCGAAAAGCCGTGAACTCCAGCCCTCTGTTTAGGGTCACGGGTCATCGGTTACAAGTACGAAAGGTGATTCCCACTGCAACAGGGGTAGAACTTGCTGGGGTTTTGGTCACCCAGCAAAATATTGCAGATCTATGGCCAAATGCCCAGTTTTGTGGTGCCGACGACCATTCTAAACATCTTGCAGTCAACCTCCATCTTGCCTTAATTGTAATGAGGCTAAATCATTCGTACTCTCGCCGTTGCCAGGTCAACTTGAATGAGCATGAAATCCATTGCCTCAAAGAAGCAGAAGGTCTCCCTTATACTATGGCAGTTACTCATCTCCGCCTCCAAGGGAGACTACCCCTTGTTTCTTATTCTCGTGTTTCAAAACGTCCCCCCACTTCTGGAGTCCCATCTTCTGCAGCTCTTTGTTGTTTTCCCCCTCGCATAGCCACTCTGGCATCTAATCCTTTTGCTGTCCTTGGCTCTGACATCCCCGACTAAAACTCAGTCTGTTCTCACATCTTCATGCCCTTTCCCTCACAAGCCCTGGTATCGACAAGACCCCATACGACACCTACCAAACGTCCCTCTACTTCTCAGAAGCCCAAAAAAATCCCAGTGCTCAAATCTTCGTTGCCCCTTCCTTCCCTTCTTCCACCTCCACACTTTACCTTTCCAGTCTCTGTACCTAGTTCTTCCCCTCTATCTGGTTTCTATTACAAGTGTGGAGGTTACCCCCCTTTTCTAGTACTATGCCTTCAACCCCCGTCCCCTCCCAAGTTTCTCCCTCTTCTGCCACCTCCCAGGTTTCTGCCTCTTCTGTCCCCTCCCACACTTCTTCTCCAGTCCCCTACACTCTTTCATCCCCCCCCTACTTTGGTGCAGCCCATTACTGTCCCAATCTTTACTCACTCTCCTCCTTTACCTCCAATATTGTCTCCCATACATCTTTGATTCAGAAACACTTAAAAGCCATTCAGAATACACTGCAGAGACTAAACCTTCAATGGACACTGATCCACCTCTTGTTTCTTCTCTTACCTCTCCTCCATCTCCAAACTCCACCCCTTCACAATGCTCCATTCCTTCGCTACTTAAAACGCCTTCAATGCCACGACACGTTGACTTTCCTAACCCCTCTAGTCCGTAGGTGCCCTTCCCTACGGATTCCTGGTATTTTCTTCATTGCCAATCATGGCCTATTTACAGTGGAATATCCACGGCCTTAGGGGTAATCGGGGTGAGCTTCAGCTGTTGTTTTTCCAGGTTTTCCCCTTTTGGTGCTTGCTTACAAGAACCAAAATTACACTCAGCTGTTTTCCAACCTCTCTCAGGCTATAATTTATTGTATTCTTCGGATCCTTTCTCAGATGGGACCTTTAATGAAAGTGCTCTTCTACGCAATGATATCCCGTTCTGTCAACTATTTGTCCATACCTCTCTGCATTACACTGCAGCCCATATCCACTTGAATAAGTGGTATAAAATATGTTCTTTATATCTCTCTCCTTCTCGAGCATTTTCTATCCCAGATTTTGCTTTTCTAGTTTCATCCTTACCACCACCACTTCTGTTACTTGGTGATTTCAATGCCCACCATTTCCTCTGGGGGGGTGTCATCCAGTTGGAGGCTTTTCTCGCCTCTCACCCCCTCCATGTTTTAAATATGGGTACTCCCACCCATTTTGATCCTCATACTCATACTCTCTCTTGCATCGATCTATCAGTCTGCTCTTCCTCCACTGCACTAGACTTCACCTGGTCTGTTCTACCAGACTTACATGACAGTGATCATTTTCCTATTATTCTTACTTCACCTTCCTATTCACCACGTTGCCGTAGCCCTCGCTGGCAATTTGATTGGGCAAATTGGGACCTTTACTCGAAACTCACTGCTTTTATTGAGGTTCCTTCTTCATCCTCCATTGATGAGCTCCTACACCTCTTCTCGACATCAGTTTATGCCGCAGCTTCTCATTCTATACCCCAAACCTCAGGCAGGCATTCTCAGAAGTGCATGCCTTGGTGGTCTCCTGCTTGTGCTCGTGCAGTACGTTTGAAATGCACTGCATGGAGCAGGTACCGGTACAGTAGAACCAATAAGAGACTTCTTGATTTTAAGCAGAAGCGTGCGATCGCTCGCCATGTCATCCATGACATGGCGAGCTGCACTTGCTGGCGAGTCTATGTATCCAACATCACCTCTGCTTCCTCTATGAGTGCAGTCTGGAAAAAAGTGAGGAAATTGAGTGGTGAATACTCCCCTGGCCCGGCTCTTGTTGTATGGGTCGCTGGTGTTCATGTAGCAAACCCTCTTGATGTTGCCATTGAAATTGGCACTCATCTGGTCTGTATTTCCCGGGGGCTCCATCTATGCCCCTTGTTTCTTTCCTCAAAGTCTACCAGAGAGTTAGTACCCTTGGACTTTTCTTCTCTCAGAGAAGAACAGTATAATGTACCTTTTACACTTCAGGAAATGGAGGCAACGCTCCAGCTTGCCAATCTCGGCAGCTGGGCCTGACAACATTCATATTCGCATGTTACAACATTTACACCAGTCAGCCCTTGTAGTCCTCTTACACCTCTTCAATCTTATTTGGGCACAAGGAGTTCTTCCCCAGTTGTGAAAATCTGTCATTGTTCTCCCTTTCCGCAAGCCGGGGAAATACAGGACATGAAACCTCCCACTATCGCCCATCGCTCTTACAGTGCAGTTTTTCAAAGTGATTTAACCACTGGTAAATCAACATTTAATGTGGTATTTACCTCTTCAAGGGGGGCTCCTTGGCGTGGTGAAGAGGCTCTTGGTCTGAGGAATTATACCTGTTGGTCTCCTTTCTCAGACCGAACCTAATTACCCCCAATCCCCCTGTTCCCTATCCCATCCTCCCCATCCTCCCCCTTTTTCCTTTCCCTCCTCCTCCCCCCCCCTCCCTTTTGCCCTTCTCTTTTTTTTTTTTTTTCCACACAGGCACGCTTTGTTCCTAGGTAGGGGAAGGGGGACCGGGGGGTCCATCCCATTCTGTTGAGGTTCTTTGCGGTTGCATAAATTTCCGTGGAATCTGATTGCCTGGATGTCCTGATCCCTCTCCCCGGGCCTCCCGAGGTGGCTTTGGGTTCCCAGCGACGGGTGTAAACTCTGGAAGCCACCTTTGGATTCCCGGGGGGGTGGGCCCAAGGAGGTTGCTTTGGGCCCGATTTCCCGGCCCCTCCTTTGTCCACCGAGGTAGCCGCAGATGTGAGGTTTCTATCCTGGATTGTTAGTTTACTAACATGATGGGTAGGGTATGGCACGGGTTGCAATACTGCATCTGCGCTACTTGCGGGTGCTGAGGTCCTCTTGGGGCGTGGAGGGGAGATTTCTGGCCCTTTCCCCCCCTCCTGGACTATCCCTCCCCCGTCCCCCTCCTTTTTTTTATTCTTTCTTTTATTTTTATTTTCTTTTCTTTCTTTTTTTTCTTAAAAACAAAAAGAAAGAAGTAACCCAACCATGGCAGCCCTAGTCCATGAACCTACTACCCCCAGGCCCACTTCTTGATACCGCACCCCATTCGACCCCGCCTCGTCTTTGGGAAAACTCTTCAGACACTCCTCATGCCTCTGTTACCTTTGCCGGGGCTGTTTCCTCACCCACTTCAGGTACTGAGGCCTCGACTGACTCCTTCGATTTATCAGACCTTCGCCCTCCTCTGACTATGCTTCCTGCCCCTCCCTCTACGGTGCTGCAATTTTTTAAATCGCCGACCCGTTCCACGTCGGACCAACTCTGGTCCCATGCCTAAAACGCCAATGACAATTACCTGCTGATGATACTTCTCCACCCTTTTTGTTCTTCTCAGAAACGTATCGACACGTCCTTCACTACCTTTCCACGCCAGTGTCAGACTGAACAATGGACTAAATTCTTCACTTTACGACCGACTTCCTCTACTGCCTATCTTTCTGACCACAGTATTGGCAAGGCACTCCTATGCCATGTTGGTAAAGATATTTCTTTTCATGCTCTTAAGAGCGGTACGCACATTTCACCGTACAGAATGCTACCCAGGCTCATGAGCTCTCTCGTCTTTCCATATCGATACTGTTCCTGTCACTCTTGAAAAACATCATTCCCTCAATTCTTGTAGTGGTACTGTCATTCTGCCCCATACCATAGTTCAACAAAATTTCCAGACATGTGGCACTGACATTCCCGAACAGCTGGAACTCCAAGATCTCCCAATCCTCCCGGTAGACACTTACGTTCTTCCTGCCCGTGGGCGGAGACGATACCCTAGCAGTGTGGGCTCGTTTAAAATTTTAACAGCCGAGAACTCCCATCCTCAGTTTATATAGCAGGAATCGGTTACAAGTTCGAAAAGGTGATCCCTACACCGCAACAGTGTAGAAATTGCTGGCGATTTGGCCATCCAGCAAAATATTGCAGATCTATTGCCGAATGCCCAGTCTGTGGTGCCGATGACCATTCTAAAATATCTTGCAATCGATCTCCCTCCCTTTCCTTAACTGTCATGAGCTCACCCTTCGTACTCTCGCCATTGTCAAGTCCCATTTAAACGAGCGGGAAATCCGTTACCTCAAAGAGACAGAAGGTCTCCCTTATGCCATGGCAGTTTCTCATCTCCGCCTCCAAGAGAGACTTCCACGTGTTTCTTATTCCGTGTTTCAGAACGTCCCCCACATCTGGCATCCCATCTTCTACACCCACCTCTTGGTTACCTCCCCCCTAGTCACTCCTGTATCTAATCCTTTTGCTGTCCTCGGGTCAGACGTCCCTACTTCAACACCTCAGTCTGATCTCGCTTCTTCGTGTTGTCTCTCACAAGCCTCAGTAGCGATGAGATCTCATATGACACCTCCTCCCAATCGTTTCCCCCACTTCTCAAAAGTCAAAAAAAGGTCCGTTAACACCTCCTACCCATCTTCCACCTCCTCATTTTGGGCCCTCCCTGTCTCTGTACCTGGTTGTCCCCCTCTCACTGGGTCTGTTACAAGTGTAGAGGTTCACCCTCCTCCTCGTACTGTACCTTCCTCCCCCGTTCCCTCCCAAGTTTCTTCCTCTTCTGCCACCTCCCAGTTTCTGCTCTTCTGTCCCCTTCAACGCTTCTCCAGTTCCCTCCACCCTTTCGCCTTCCCCCTACCTTTGTACAGTCCAATACAGTTCCAATCTTTACTCATCCTCCCCCTACCATTTTTCCAATTTTTGTCTCCCATACGACGTCTCTGAATTCCCCAAACACTTGAAGCAATCTCTGATTATATTGCAGAGACCAAACCATTTAATGGACATGATCCACCTCCGCTCTTTCTCTCTCCTCTGCTCCATCGCACAACTCCTTTCTTCACAGCGCACCGTTCCTCGCTGCTTGAACGTTTTCCACTGCCTGCGCATGTGGACTTTTCTAACCCCTCTAGTCCGTAGGAACCCTGACCTGCGGATTTCAAGTATCTTTATCATTGCCAGTCATGGCCTATTTACAGTGGAATATACGCGGCCTCAGGGGTAATCGGGGTGAGCTTCAGATGTTACTCTCCCAGTTTGCCCCTGTTGGTGTTTGCTTACAGGAACCAAAATTACACATTGCTGTTATCTCTTTCTATGCACTGATATTCCGTACCATCAGCTATTTGTTCATACTTCGCTGCATTACACAGCAGCTCGTATCCACTTGCATAGGTGGTATATGCTCTGGTCTTTATATCTTTCTCCTTCTCGGGCATTATCTATTCCGGATATTGCCTTTCTTGTTTCGTCATTACCGCCACCAATTCTATTACTTGGTGATTTTAATGCCCACCATTTCCTCTGGGGGTCTCACTGTGATTCCCGTGGAATTGAGTTAGAGGCTTTTCTTGCCACCCACCCCCTCCATGTTTTAAATACAGGTACTCACACCCATTTTGATCCTCGGACTCATACTCTCTCTTGCATCGATCTCTCAGTCTGCTCTTCCTCCGCCGCATTAGACTTCACTTGGTCTGTTCTCCCGGACTTACATGACAGCGATCATTTCTCAATCATTCTTACTTCCCCTTCATATTCACCACCTCTTCGCATCCCACGCTGGCAATTTGATCGGGCAAATTGGAACCTTTACTCACACCTAACTGTTTTTAGAGAGGTTCCTTCTTCGTCCTCCATCGATGAGCTTTTACACCTCTTCTCATCCTCCGTTTTAAGTGCAGCTTCTCATTCTTTACTCCAAACTTCGGGCAAAGGGATTCTCAAATGCGTGCCTTGGTGGTCTCCTGCTTGTGCTCGTGCAGTAGTTTTTAAAGTGCTGCATGGGGCAGGTAAACCCTACAATAGAACCACAGAGACTTCTTGATTTTAAACAGAAGTGTGCAATCTCTCGCCGTGTCATCCGTGATGCTAAACACACTTGCTGGCGAGATTATGTCTCCCCATCACCTCTGTTCCTCTATGAGTGCAGTCTTTGGAAAAAAGTACGAAAACTGAGTGGTAAATATTCTCCTGACCCGGCCCTGTTCTGCGGGTTGCCGGTGTTGATATAGCAAACCCACTAGATGTTGCCAATGAAATTGGCAATCATCTGGTCTGTATTTCTCAGGGACTCCATCTATGCCCCTCATTTCTTTTCCCCAAAGTCTGCCAGAGAGTTAGCACCCTTGGACTTTTCTTCTCTCAGAGAAGAACAGTATAATGTGCCTTTACACTTCAAGAACTGGAGGCAACACTCTCAGCTTGCCGATCATCGGCAGCTGGGCCCACAACATTCATGTTCGTATGCTACAACATTTACATCAGTCAGCCCTTGCAGTCCTATTATGCCTTTACAATCTTATTTTGGGCACAAGGAGTTCTTCCACAGCTGTGGAAATCCGCCATTGTTTTTCCCCTTTCCACAAATCAGGCACTTTCGGGACATGAAACCTCCCACTATCGTCCCATTTTCTCTTACCAGTGCAGTTTGCAAAGTTAAAAAGGGAAGCCTAGTAAATAGACTTTAGTGTGGTATTTAGAGACACACAACATCTCTCCCCTCGTCAATAAAGGCTTTTTGTAAGGGACTTCTACCATAGACCCCTTACTACGCTTGGAATACTAATGTTTGTAATGCCTTTGCCCAATAACCACTCAGTATTGCCATATTTTTTACCTTTAGAAGGCTATGACAAACTTGGAGGTATAATTTTTGCCAACCCACTCCTTAGGCCTTCGAGCAATCTACCATCCTTCCTTTAGAACTTTTAACTGACAGGCATTTCCGTGTTCGGTTAATAATTTCTTTTCCCCGACTTTATCCAAGCTGAAGGTGCCCCCAGGATGTATTCATGAGCACAACACTTTTTCTCCTTGCTATTAATGATTGGCCCCCCTAGCTTCCATCAAATATTTGGTCAACACTATGTTTGATGACTCCGCTATTGCCTGTGCAGGGGCTGACTGTCACCTCATTACAGTTTCTCTCCAGCATGCAGTCGACCGTGTTTCCAATTGGGCCACCACATGTGGGTTAAAATTTTTCCAGCACTAAAACCCACCAAATTACTTTCCACAGATGCTCTGTCAACTCCGATCATCCTTTGTACCTCTATGGCTCCCGTATCCCTGAACGTGATACAGTCAAGTTTCTGGCCTCCTCTTTTATCGTAGGTTATCCTGGAAACCTCACATTACCTCTCTGAAGGCAACTTGTCACAGCCGGCTGAACCTTCTTAAAACCCTTGCTTTATCTTTCATGGTGAGCTGATCGTCGAACCCGAACCTTCGCCTACATTCACCCATATTTTATCGATACTTGATTATGGTGACCAGATCAATTCAGCCAGCATCTCCTGCAACTCTCTCTAGCCTTAACCCCATTCATCACCAAGGATTACGTTTATTCCATGTTCTTTTTCGCTCTTTCCCAGCCCTGTCAAGAGCCTCATGCAGAAGTGTGAATGTTCCATCCTTACTGATCGCCGTGATGCCCATTGCCCTGTTGCACTAGTACGCTTCTCATGATCTCCGCAATCCTTCCAATTATGAATGGTCACTGATTAATAGTAGACACTCATTATTTTCGGCGCCGCCCCTGTTTACTCCATCCCTTCTCTCTTCGCCTCATTCGCTATTGTTTTTCACCCCCGTCAACCCCCCCCTTTTCTTCTCTTCAACTACCACCTTTCTATGTACATGTAGCATCTCACTTTTCCCTACCCCCCTGGGAAGTTCCAGCTGTCGAGTCTGTTCTTTCTCTCTCCCATGCTCGAAGCCAACTGTCTATGGTCCGCTTCCCCGCTCTCTTTTTTCTTGACCACTTCCCACTTCTCATTCTCTGCCATTGCTGTTGTAGACAGATGGCTCTAAGTCTTCTTACAGCATAGGATTCGCAGCAGTGTTTCCGGACAGCATCGTACAAGGGCATTTACTATCTTCTTTTGGCTATTATTTTTACTGCTGAATGTATGTCATCCTTACAGCACTTATCCGTATTGCATCTAAGCCTGTGGTCATCATTTGTGGTTGTCTCAGACTCCGCTTAGTGCTTTTACAGGCTATACAAAAATTTGATACACCTCACCCCTTATCCTCCATCCAACTTTGGCCTACACCACATCTTTACAAAGCATAAAGATATGTTTTTTGTTGGGTCCCTGTCATGTTTGACGTACAGGGAAATGAACAGGCAGACACTGCTGCGCGTATCTCAGTACATGACCTACCAGTTTCTTATAGAGGTATCCATTACGGACTATTTTGCTGCAATATCGTCCCACCTTCACACCCGTTGGCAACAACGTGGTCTACTATGCTCGGCAACAAACTTCAATCTATTAAACCGAGGATAGGTTACTGGCCGTCTTCTTAATCACCAGTGTCGAGGTTGGGAGACTACTCCTCTCCATCCTTCGCATTGGCCATAATACTCGTCTTAACTCATGATATCTCATGGAGGAGGCGTCCTGCTCCCTCTCTGTGAGAAATTGCCGAGCTCCATTTATCAGTCATCCCTATTCGGTTGGAACTGCCCACTTTATCAACGAGCACACAGAATACCTCTGTCGTCGTCGTCGCTCCGCTCTCTCTCTTTACCTTTTCCCTTCTCACATGATGGACCAATCCTTTCATCCGGACTCTCTCATTGTCTTTTTGACAAACAACTGACGTAACTGCACAAATTCTGTTACCTTCAGCCTCTTTCCTACTTCAATCTCTTGCTAACCCTCAACCCCCGTACTATCTCCCTGCTCCGCTTTTTCTGTAACCTGCCTGATCATCACTCCTCCCTTCTGCCATCCAATACCCTCGCTTCCTTCCAACCCTGCAGCCTGTATAGCCCTTGGGCTTAGCGCTTCTTTTTTGAATTATAATAAATTAAGTAATAATAATGTGGTATTTAGAGACAACACAACAGTCCTCTCCACTAGTCAATATGTCCTTCGTAAGGCCGTTCTACCATAGACCCCTCACTATAGCACTTGGATACGTATGTCCTAATGCCTTCGCGAATTCCCAGGAACGCAGGAGGGAGAGATACATGATATATACACGCTGAAAATCCTAGAGGGAACTAGTACCGAACGTTGCACACGAAAATCACTCACTACGAAAGCAAAAGACTTGGCAGACAAAGCACACCATCCCCCAATGAAAAGCAGGGTTGTCACTAGCACGTTAAGAGACCAATACAATAAGTGTCAGGGCCCGAACTGTTCAACTGCCTCCCACATACATAAGGGGGATTCCAACAACCCCTGGCAGTCTTCAAGCTGGCACTGACAGCACCTAAAGTCAGTGCCTGAATCAGCCGGCTGTGGCTCGTACATTGGTTTGCGTGCAGCCAGAAGCAACAGCCTGGTTTGAACAGGCTCTGATTCACCAGGAGGCCCTTGTCACAGACAGGGCCAGGGCGTCGACCCCAGAACTCCTCCAGGTAATCTCCAGGTATTGGCCATATTTTTTGACCTTGAGAAGGCATATGACAACTTGGAGGTATAATATTTTGGCCCAGGCCCACTCCTTAGGCCTCTGAGGCAATCTCCCATCCTTCCATAAGACCTTTTTAACTGACAGACTGGGCCGGGGGCGGGGGAGTCAATAATGTGCTTTCCCCGACTTCGTCCTAGCTGAAGGATTCCCTCAGTGAACATAAGAAGTGAATATTCAGTGAATGAGAGTAGTAAGATATTCAGTGAACAACAGATTTGAAATATTCAGTGAACAACAGTATGAAATATTCAAGTGAATGAAGAGTAGTAAGATATCATGAACAACAGTAGTGAAATATTCAGTGAAAACAGTAAGTGAAATATCATGAACAAACAGGTAGTGAAATATTCGTAACAACAGTAGTGAAATATTCATTGAATGAAGTAGGTAAGAATTCAGTGAAACAACAGTAGTGAAATATTCAGTGAACAACAGTATGAAATATTCAGTGAACAACAGTAGTGAAATATTCAGTGAACAACAGTATGAGAATATTCAGTGAAATGAGAGTAGTAAGATATTCTGACAACAGTAGCGAAATATTCCAGTGAACAAACAGTAGTGAAATATTCGTAACAACAGTAGTGAAATATTCAGTGAACAACATAGTGAAAATATTCAGTGAATGAGGTAAATGATATTCAGTGAACAACAGTATTGAAATATCAGTGAACAACCATATTGAAATATTATGAATGAGAGTAGTAAAATATTCAGTGTACAACAGATGAAATATTCCCAGGTGAACAACAGAGTGAAATATTCAGTGAATAGAGTAGTGAAATATTCAGTGAACAACAGTAGTGAAAATTCAGTGAATGAGAGTAGTAAAATCAGTGAACAACAGTAAGTGAAATATTAGTGAATGAGAGTAGTGAAATATCATGCACATCAGTAGAGAAATAAAGTGCAGTAATGAACACTGGTGGTCAGTTACAAAGTTTTAAGACTAATCATTCTTTTAAATGGTATATATTAGAAATATTCCCATGAACAAGTGGAGAACTTAACATACATTTAATTTTATCTTTGAATTGTTTTGTTCTGGTTTTTTCATGTTTCAAATGAGAGGAATTGATTCTTTTGAAACCTCTTTATTTACTGTTAAGGTAATCAGTACATAGGTGCTGTTGTTGAGAAGAATACATGTGCTGCCCCATGTTTTTCAATTAATATCTATATACATGTATATGTGATTAGCCAGACTTGAGGGCTAAGCACCAGAGTGGGTTAACTTTTTTATTGTCGACCAATTACAATTCATTTTTTGAAAGAAACAAAATTTATGAAAAATACAATTTGGCAGTGCCCAGGGCCCAAAGTGTACTTGGAAAAGTGGTTTTGGCATTTGTTGTTTCATAAAACACTCTATTCCATCGTTCCTTGTTCCCATAGTTTTTGTAATAAACAAACCTGATAGTCCATTCATAGTCAAATACGGCGCAGCGGCAGCAAACAGTATCCTACCAGCTCTTCTTTCTCAAAAAAACATCGCCCATCAAAACTTGTGATGGCCTAAGTGAAAAGTTCAACTACATGAACCCACGTAGACGCACAACCATGACCCAAGAATACTAAGAATGTAACCCCAAATCTTGACAAAATTAGAAGACTAAAAGAAGACACCCTGCAAACCAAACACTGCCTCCGCTAGGCCAGACAACCACTTACCCAAGCTCCGAAAAACAAGCCTCCCCTCCATTGCTACACAGTAATCTACTTCAGAGATACTATGAAAGGATATCGCAGAAGAAACAACACCATTAATAAAAGAATAACCGCAAGGACCCTAGAACTCAACTTGTCCTACCCAGCAGACGCCAGTGGTATCATCAACCCCCCTCACCACCGCCGACCCAGGGACCAAACATACAATAACAACAAAACATGGCTGAACTCCCCCTCCAACTCCACTCCCTTTCAAAGATTCATCCATGATAACTCAGGTATGAATATTCCTGACAATATCAATGACTTTACATCGTTGCTCTAGAAAATGAAATCAAAGAAATCAAAGCAACACCGAGCGACGAGAAGTCCAAGATAACCAATCTCGAGAATAAGATCCAAAACTTGAAGAGAAGATTACATCCGGGGAAGTGTTTGACACAGAAAATACTCTAAAAGCAGCTATAGCCATCACACGAGAAAATAACCAACAAAAAATAGAAGGTTTGAAGAAGCAATCAAGGAATGGAAATCAAACATGCACACTCGACTAAATGAATACCTGATTTTCAAGACGACAAAACTGAACAAATAAGTTTTCTGATGCAGTTATATAAAAACAGTCCACACATTCCTAGTGACATAACACAACACAGTGCAAAGAAAACTGCTGTCAAGATAATACAAGAACCACGTACAAGTCATCGTGCAAAACAATGAAATCAAAGAAACACGTTTGCTAGGAAAACCAGGAAGTAAACACAGTATAATGATCAGACTTCATTCATACGATAAAAGAAAGGACCTAATTAAATCAGCAATTACAATGAAAAATGGAGTGTACATAAATGAGTGTCTAACAAAAAAACGTCAAAACCTTCTGTTCAGGCTGAGAAAACTTAAACAGGAAAACAAAATACATCAGTGTTTCACGCGAGATGGGAAAATACTAGTAAGGAAAACATCAACAGGACAACAATATACCATCTCAAACGAACATGATTTCTCTACCTTCCTTAGAAAAGCTGACATTTCTGTAACAGATTAGATAAGTGCCCTTAATACATATATACGTGTGGTGCATATAGTGTACGTTACTATTATATTGTACATTATTATTTTTATTATTTTTCATCACTAGCTAATGCCAACTACCTCCAATACTCTATACTTCTTTCTTACTGCTATTAATTGCTCATAATTTTAAATTACAAGTCAAATCTTACTCCAAATTAATAATATTCATTTTTTCTTACCTGTCCATTTAATTTTGTTTATCACTACTTGTTTTTTAGTCACTTTTCATTGTGTATGCAATTAGTGTATATTCCAATTACTTTTTTGCAAGTACCAAAACTATCTTTTGCTAGCTAGTACCAACTACCTCATTTTTTTTTACTTTTATTGTGCAATAAACTGCTCAATTTATTTAATATTACAAATCAGATCTTACTCCTAAACCAATATTATTTCATAGTGACCATCTGTCCATTTAACTTTGTTTACCATTACTTAATTTTAGTCCCTTATATATTTTCTCCTTTATTTTAGCTTTATATAACTACCCTAGTTTATATATTCACAATTGTTAAAATAATCAAGGTGCTATTCTCAGGTGCTAAAGTAGAATAAGTTCACAATTTTGCCATTATATTCCAAAGCTCATTTATTTGATTACCACTTTATTGTTCACCACAACTTATATTAGTCCCTTTTATATTATAATTTTATACTATAATTCTAACTTTAAAGAATTACCTTTATAGTACTACCTACTATCATATTCCCAAGCTCCATTATTTGATCATCACTTTATTTGTATTAGTCCCTTTTATATTGTCTCCTTTATTTTAGCTTAAAAAAAAAAAAAAAAAAAAAAAAAAAAACTACCTTAGCTCATTATTTTACATTTGTTAAATAATTCAGGTGCTATTTTTTAGCTTAAGACTATTTACTTTGTTTTATACTTAATTCTAACTATAGATTCACTACAAATCTTATGATTACAAGCATTGATCCTGATACCAACCTCTTATTTAATGACTTAAATGAATCAAACAGTTACTGTAATTACTACACTGCAGAACAATCAAAGGCACTTCTCAGTGCCAACAACAACATAACTATCTTTAACTACAATATCAGATCTTTAAGCAAGCATTACGATGACCTCATAGCATTACTAAATTCCTTACATGCCAATAGTCCATCATTACACTAACTGAAACCTGGCTAAAGCCTGATAGTACAGATGTCTATGCCATTCCTGGTTACACAGCCATACACAACTGTAGGCCAGACCAACAAGGGGGTGGCACAGCCATATACTACTCAGACCAACTAGAATGTATCACTAATACTTGCACAAGGGATGAACATTGGGGAATATATATAGCCAATTCAAATCCAAAATACCTACAAAAACTCTCACATTGATAAAATTCTACAGAGTTCCACAGTCAAACATTAGCCAATTTAGTCAAAACTAGGCGAAAGTATGATAACTGATGCACGTATGAACAAAGATCCTTACTACTCTCAGGTGGACTTCAATATACTCTCCTGCAAGACCAGGACCCCTCACGTTACTGAATTCACAAACCAATGAGTAACTGTATGTTGCTACAACAGTAACAAAAACTCAAGAGTTACAGGAGACAGTGTTTCCCTTACTTGACCACATCTGGACCAATCACCATTCCCCTTTTAAAATCAGGCATAATTACAGACCACTACCCTACCTTTCCTCATAACAACTCTTGGTTAAACTATCAAAGACACTACTAAGTCACCTTCAGATTCACAATGAGGCAGCCATTAATAAATTCACAACAGCAGTAGGCAAACAATTGACTGGCACACTAGCTAGAATCTATACAGATATTGACGAATGTATTATAATTTTCTAAAAAAAGACCAATACCTCTATAAACAAGCACTGCCCTAAAAATAACTAAACGAATGACAGCTAAGATGATGAACAAGTCCCTGGCTAACACCCAGCGTTCTCAAATCCATAAATACAAAACACCAATATGGAAAAACAGTACAGAATGGGTCACATAACAGAGACCAACAAAAAAACGTTACTCGTCAATCTAACCAGCCTGGATAAGAAAGGCAAAAAATTGTTTTATGGAACAGATTATCCAACTTACGAGGTGCGTGATAAAATAAAGATCCTGGAAAACACTATCAGAAATTCTGGGAACAAAAAGATATCATGAAATCGCGCAATAAAAATTAGGACACAAAATTCATATGAACCCCAACTACCCACCAAGAGAAAACAGCAACAGACTCAAATGATTTCTTTCACTATAGGACAAAACCTTGCCAATAAAAAATCCCAAGCTCAGATACCCCACAAATTGACTACCTCACGGCAACTACCCGAACACACTGTTCCTAGCTCCAACATAACCCATATGAGTCTCCCTTATTATCAACGCCACTAAAAAACAAGGCAGAGGACTTAAAATACTTACAACCTTTATATACAAAAAAGGTCACAAGTGCTATCACAATCATTGCAACACTCTTTAACTAAGAATCATTGAATCCTCCACCTTCCCCTACAGTAACTAAAAATAGCATGGGTCACCCGTCCACTAAGGAGGGACCAAACAGAGTTGATATAAGATAGGCCAATATCCAAATTGCACCTCTTCAAAAATTCTTCGAAAAATTAAATCCTAAACGAATCTACTCCTACCTTATCTCCCAAAACATACTCAACCCCTGCCAATTTGGATTCAGGCCAAATAAAAAAACTAATGATGTTTTTAACACATGCAGAAATAATCACTGAAATAGAGAAAAAAAGTCCCACTGGGGATTTTCATTGACTTACGAAAAGCTTTTGATACAGTTGCCTGATTTGCTCCAGTAAAATTGTCGCACTTGGTATAAGGGGCACCCCCTCAACTACCTCAATCAACCTCACAACAGAAGCCATATGTAACGCAAATGGGCAAACTCTTCTGAAAAAAAACCAATTACATTTGGGTGCCCACAGGGAAGGCCCTTTGGGCCCCTCTCCTCTTTCTCCTATACAAAATGACCTCCAAAAAGCTTCACAATTGCTCAAAACCCCCACTATTTTCGATGAATACATACGTCTTCTCCCCCCCGAGCCCGTAGCAGCCAAGACTGTAAATCCGAATTACAGAAAAAAATTACCTGATGAGGACTAAAACTTACACTAAACTTTTTCAAACCTACTTCCCCAGTTTGGGAACAGACTACAGATTCCCTCTTAACATAGGGTAAACGATCACCCATCACAAAGCTAACAGGGGAAATTCTTAGGAATCCACCTTTTAATAACCAAAATTTTTATACAATATCAACAAATTTCTAAGAAAATTTCCAAGACTTAGGAAAACTATCGAAGTACGGTACTATGCTCCCAGTCAGCCCCCGGCCCTATATCACTCCTTATTTTCCCTATCTCACCTATGGAATTTGTGCATGGGGCTCAACAAAAATTAACCATTCATCCCACAAATTTTCCCCAACAAAAGGCTGCAGTTAGAATGATAAATTCTCACTACAGGCACCACCCACCAATTTCAATACACAAAACCTACTCACCTACAAAACATCCATACTTATTCTGCACCTATTACATACATAGAACATTTAACTTGATTTTAAACCCCTCCCCTCAAACATTCCTTCCAACCTCAACAGAACCATGACCAAAACACAAGGATAGATCACTCTTTATTTCCTCGTGTCCATCTCAACATGCAAAAACTCAATGCACATAAAAGGCCCTAAAATCTGGAATTCATTACCTGTAAATAAAAAAGAAACACTACCTTTTTAAATTTAAAGTCTTTCTCAAAGATCACTTACTCACCCAAAACCAAAAAAATACTGAAAAATGAACCTTAAAAATTGTAATCTTAAAGTTTCTCACAATTATATCACAAAAATTTTTAAACCCCAAAACCCAATCTAATTTTATTATTTTTTTAAATACACTACCTAACAAATACTCCATACGAGAATTACAACAATGTAAAACCCTTGTGCTTTAAGTAATCTGTTTACTTAATGTTTTTTCACTGATTTCATCATTGCTTAGTTAATTTTAAAGTTAATTTTAAGCCAGCCGTAATGCTATGCATAGTATAAGGGGTTTTCGGCATGCGCTTTTATTGTATTTTTTTGTATCGTATGTGTGCCAAATTGTAAATAAAAATAAAAAAAATAAAAAATTAAAAAAATAGGTCTATGGTTTGGCCCCTCAACGTATAGCCATGGTCTATGTCAGGGGACAGTAAAAGGGGTTAACTGAAGGTTTGATTGAAAGGGTGGGGGATATGATTGCTAATGAAATTTTAAGGGGTTTAAGTTGTTCCTATGGATAAGCAATGGGAAAGGGGAGAGGAGTTGCATTATTTTCGAGAAAAATTATTGTTGCATAAAAACAGGTATAAGAATTGGGGGAATAGTAAAAATCTTTTGGGTAATTTGTAGAAGATAAAGAAAAACTAATTCGGGTTTAAATAACCGACCTCCAGGCTGGATCACAATAGAGGGAGACTTCTTTGGGAAAAAAATTGTTAGGGCTTTAGACAATAATGCAGTGATGTGGGGGGGATTTTAACTTTACTAAAATTGCGGGAATTCTTTGACTGGTAATCTGGAGTCCAGTGATTTTAGGAAACACTTCGGACTTTTTTTCTAAGCAGTGCATGACAGAGCCCCCAGGGGGAATAATTTGCTTTGACTAGTCTTTCAAAATAAGGAAACACTAAAATAATCTGGAGATACTGAAGAGCTTTGGGGCAAGTGTCACAAATCCCTCACTTTTTTGCATTAACGGGGGAAACAGAAAAAGATAATACGGTAAAAAATCCCTATTTTTGTTCTGCCGATTATATGGGCTTAGCCCTTTCAAGGGGGGTTTGGGTGTACAGCACAGCTTACGCCCAGGGTTTTTGACGTACTAGTTGCCTAAAATCTAGCGCCCTCAAATTAGCGAGAGAAAGCGGTAGGCCCCACAAATTTAAATAAAGGGGCTATGTGGTCAGTGTGCGCATATAAAAAAAAAATCCTCAGCACACGTGGGGTAATGAGAAAAAAAAAAAATGATATTTTGATTAAAAAAGCGACTTTTTACTGTATTTTTGTATGGGAATTTATTGTTGTATTTTATTTTTCCTGGTCTCATTTTTTTAGAATGAGAGAATATTACAAATTGAAATATTTTGACTGGGTTTTTTTGATGAAAAACACCCTTTAAATTGAGCCAAAGTAGCAGAAAAGTTCATTTTTACCAAAATTCAAAAGAAACAAATATGCAAGGTCCAATAACATCAACTGGTGAGTCTAAAATTCTTTCACAATGCACTTTATTTTTATACCCTTTTTCAGTAATGCATAGATGGGCAAAAAGTAAATTTTTTTTTTTTTTTTTTTTAAAAAAAAATTCAAATGGAAAGCCAAAGAAATATAAAAGGGGGGGGGGGGGTGAAACGAACAAAAAACTTGTTATTTTGTGCCAGGGATTCTTGTTTATTTGGACCCCTTTAGAAATTGGCTCTTTTGAAATTTTGTGAAATTGGCAAAATTTTAAATTTTGACAACTTTATTTAATGGTGAAAACGATAAAAGGGTGGGTTTTTTGTACCTTCGATAGAAAAAAATGAAGTTCAGCGAAAAAGTTATGATTTTTTCGCTATGCACGGAATTGGTCAAAATAGGGCCAAAGTGGGCAAATCGCTGATGCGTAAACTCGTTGAAAAGCTACTTCGCGGAAAACATAATTTCCCTATGTTTTCCAAAAATTTCAACTTTTGGTGCATTATGATCGGGGGAAAATCTCTAACTTTTTATAAAAAAAAAAATTGTTTTTTAAATTTTTGGGGGGCCCTGAGAAAAAAGTCCAAGAGGGGCCTGGGGACCCAGAAAGGGTTAGGGAACACCTGTCTACTTTTGACTGGGGTTATCTAGCTAATGATTTTATTGACAATGATCATACTTATGATTACGGAGGGATCTGCATTCATGATTTTTTTCCTAAACCTTTCAGGGTCAAGAGGCCGTCTCCTAAACTTGTTCTCAGGGTTGAAAATTTTTTTGGAAAAAAAAATAAAATTATTTTTTCTTATGAAAAGATAGAGAATCTTTTTCAAATCATATTGACAGCAAAAGTATGAAATTTGATGGAAAACTTACAGAATTATGCTCTCGCAAAGTTAGCAGGCTCGACGATGTTCACGCATCGGTGATTTTGCCCAACTTGAGCCCTATTTTTGGCCAATTCCAGTGTACTAGTCGACAAAAATCATAACTATTTTGCTAGAGCTCCATTTTTTCTATTGAATGAGTACAAGAAACCACCCATTTACTAATTTCAACTATTCAATAAAGTGGTCAGAATTTAGCAATTTTGCCAATTTCACACCTATTTCAGGAAATGCCAATATCCAAATAGGGTCCAGAATAAACAAGACACATTCCTGGCACTAAAATAACAAGTTCTCTGTTCATTAGCCACGTCCCCAGGCCCCTCTTACATTTCTTTTGCTATCCACTTTGAATTTTTATTCTCACAAAAAATAAAAGATTTACTGTTATGCAGACTACTGCAATAGTGTAGAAATGGTATAATTATTATCAGCGCACTTGTGAAAGAATATTAGACTTGCCAGTTGACGTGTTTTGGACGCTTGGCATGATTTGTTTACTTTTGAACTTTGGTAAAAATCGAACATTTCTGCTACTTTGAGCTCAATTTCAAGGTACTTTTCATTGAGAAACCAATCAAAATCATCTCAATTTCTGATATATGTCTTCCATTCTATAAAATAAGACAGGAAAACTAGAGTACAACAGTGCAAAGTCGCTGTTTTAATCCAAAAACACGGTCAAAGTTTTTTTTTTCTCATTACGCACTGTGTGCTGCAGGATTTTATTTTATACTGCGCACACTGACCACAGACCCAATATTTTTATATGTAGGCCTACCAGCTTTCTCTCGCTAGATTTGAAGGTGCTAGAATTTAGGCGTCCTAGTACGTCAATAACCCTTGTGTGTAAGTCGTACTAGTACGTCAGAAACCCTGAAAGGGTTAATAATGTACACCATGCTCAGGGTATATACATTCCCCAGAGAGAAATTAGGTCTAATAATAATGACCCAAAATGGGTAAACAGGAGGCTAAAACATCTATTAGGGGAGAAAAGGAGAATTTATAGGCACAACAGAAGAGGAGAGGTTAACCTTACTGACCAATATGTTCAGCCTAAAAGAGAAGTAAAAAAAGGGTATTAGAAAGGCTAAACGTGACTATGAAATTAGAGTTGCTAATGAATCAAAGACCAATCCAAAGGGGTTCTTTCAAGTGTATTGGACGAAGGTGAAGGAAAAAGTAAGACCTCTGAAAATTGGGAATGCACAGCTGACGGATAACGAACTGGAAATGTGTTACTTATTTAATGCCTATTTTTTGTCAGTTTTTACACAGGAAGACATAAATGAGATTCCAGAAATAAACAATTATTTAGTTCCTGATGAATTCAAATTAACTAGTATTATTGTCACGAGGAACATGGTTATCAAACAGACAAACTGAAGCAAAGTCCCTGGGGCCCGACAAGTTTTCCAGGGTACTTAAGGAATGCAAGACAGAACTTAGTCAGCCATTAATGAGTGTGTTTAATGCATCCATCTTTACTGGTGTTGTGCCAGAGTTGTGAAAGATGGCTAATGTGGTTCTTATATTCAAATCAAGGGATAAGTCCGTTCCTTCAAATTACCGTCCAATAAGCCTGACATCTATAGTGGGCAAGTTATTAGAATCAATTATAGCTGACATTATTAGAAGTCACCTTGAAGAGCATAATTTGATTAACGAATCTCAGCATGGGTTCGCAAGAGGTCGTTCCTGCCTGACAAATTTAATGACGTTTTTCAATAGAACATTCGTGGCAGTAGACAGTGATAAAGAACATGATATTGTTTATTTGGATTTTAGTAAAGCCTTCGATAGAGTACCTCACAAGAGACTCTTAAGAAAAGTGGCAGCTCATCGTATAGGAGGTAAAGTTCTAGCATGCATAGAGGCATGGCTTACCAATAGAAAGCAGAGTTTCCATTAATGGGATCAAATCTGAATGGGGATTAGTCTCTAGCGGCATTCCACAAGGATCAGTTTTAGGCCCTCTCTTGTTCATAATTTACATTAATGACCTTGATGAAGGGATTACGAGTGACATGAGCAAATTTGTTGACGATACGAAGATAGGCTGTATGATTCATTCTGAGGAGGATAGCAATGAACTCCAGGAGGATTTGGACAAATTATGTCTTGGTCTGAAAAATGGCAGATGAAGTTCAATGTGGGTAAGTGTAAGGTACTAGTCTTTGGTAGTGAAAATAACCCTTGAAGCTATAAACTAGGTGAAGTAGAACTTGATCATACAGAATGTGAAAGACTTGGGAGTCATGGTAAGCAGAAATCTAAAGCCAAGACAGCAGTGCCTAAGTGTGTGCAACAAGGCTAACAGATTACTAGGATTTATCTCAAGAAGTATAAGTAACAAAAGTCCAAAAGTTATTTTACAGCTCTATGCATCACTAGTGAGGCCTCATTTAGATTATGCCGCTCAGTTTTGGTCTCCTTACTACAGGATGGATATAGACTCATTGGAGAACATACAGAGAAGAACGATTAACCCTTTCAGGGTTTCGGCCGTACTAGTACGGCTTACGCACCAGGGTTTTTGACGTACTAGTACGCCTAAATTCTAGCGCCCTCAAATCTAGTGAGAGAAAGCTGGTAGGCCTACATATGAAAGAATGGGTCTATGTGGTCAGTGTGTGCAGTATAAAAAAAATCCTGCAGCAAACAGTGCGTAATGAGAAAAAAAAAAACTTTGACTCTGTTTTTGGATTAAAACAGCAACTTTGTACTGAATTTTCGTATGGTATTTATTGTTGTATTCTAGTTTTCCTGGTCTCATTTCATAGAATGGAAGACATATTACAGAAATTGAGATGATTTTAACTGGTTTTACAATGAAAAGTACCTTGAAATTGCACTCTAAGTAGCAGAAATGTTTGATTTTTACCAAAGTTCAAAAGTAAACAAATCATGCTATGCGTCCAATACACGTCAACTGGCGAGTCTAATATTCTTTCACAAGTATGCTGATAATATTTATACCATTTCTACACCAATGCAGTAGTCTGCATAACAGTAAATCTTCAATTTTTTTTGTGAGAATAAAAATTCAAAGTGGAAAGCAAAAGAATGTAAGAGGAGCATGCGGACGTGACTAATGAACATAGGAAATATTATTTTAGTGCCAGGAATGTCTTTGTTTATTCTGGACCCTATTCAGAAATTGGCATCTTTTGAAATTTGTGTGAAATTGGCAAAAATTGCTAAATTCTGACCACTGTATTGGATAGTTGAAATCGGTAAATGGGTGGTTTCTTGTACTCATTCGTTAGAAAAAATGGAGTTCTAGCAAAATAGTTACGATTTTTGTCGACAAGTACACTGGAATTGGCCGAAAATAGGGCTCAAAGTGGACAAAATCGCTGACGCGTAAACATCGTCGAGACCTCTAACTTCGCGAGAGCATAATTCCATAAGTTTTCCATCAAATTTCATACTTTTGGTGTCATTATGATCGGGAAAAGATTCTCTATCTTTTCATAAGAAATTTTTTTTTTTTTTTTTTTTTTTTTTTGAAATTTGGCCAACCCTGAGCACAAGTTTCTGAGAGGGCCTGTCGACCCTGAAAGGGTTAAAATGATTTACTGTGTAAAGAATTTCCCGTATGAAGATAGACTTAAAGCCTTAAATCTCCACTCTCTGGAGAGATGTAGAATGAGGGGAGATATCATTGAAGTGTATAAGTGGATGACGGGCATAAACAAAGGAGATATTAATAAAGTACTGAGGGTATCGAACCAGGTAAGAACCAGAAATAATGGATTTAGGTTGGATAAATTTAGATTTAAAAAGGACAAAGGTAAGTAATGGTTCTATAACAGAGTTGTGGATGAGTAGAACAATTTTCCCAGTAGGGTGATCAAGGCTAGGACTTTGGGCAGCTTTAAAAAGAGATTATACAAATATATGAGTGGGAGGGGATGGGTTTGATTTGTGTCATTGGGTAAGGGAGTAAATTCTTGGATAGCTTTGGGTACAGGTCATTTTGATAATGACCTGCCTTGTATGGGCCAGTAGGCCTTCTTCAGTGTTCCTCCATTCTTATGTTCTTATGATGGTACATGAGGCTTTCCAGTACCATCATCATCATAGCCTTCCATATTTCTTGGCTCCCATGTGGTTCCAAGTTTTCCCAATTGATTTCCTTGTGGTTGAAGTCACCCATGATAAGTAGCTTTGCCCTGCTCTCATGAGCCCTTCTGGCCACCTCAGCCAGTGTGTCAACCATCACTATTACTCTCATCATACTCTTGCCTTGGCCTCCTGCTGTTCTGTGGTGGGTTATACATCACTGCAATCACCACCTTGGGACCTCCAGACTGAGGTTAGTATTATGCAATCTCTTGCTTCTCCTCTGACTCCTCTCTCCAGCTCATCAAAATCCCATCAATTTTTGATCAGCAGTGCCACTCCTCCACCCCCTCTGTTCCCTCTGTCTTTCCTCAGGATCTGATATCCCATTGGAAAGATGGCATCTGTTATCATCCCTGTGAGCATGGCTTCTGTGAGAGCTATGATGTTCAGTGATGCCTCTGACTCTTTCGTGCCACTCCTCCTACTTATTTGTTATTCCATCAGCGTTGGTGTACCATACCTTCAGTTTTCTCTCCAACACTGTTTTGGGGGGTCTTAAATTATACGTATGTGTTTCTCACACTCTTTTCCATAGGGCTGGCACTAGAAGCATTCTTGGGGCCCATGGTGGCTTATTTAGCAATTACAAGCACCAAAAACAATGGAATAACACGATTCCACGCATGTATGCACGGAATCGTCCTCACTGGCTTTGTAAACAATGGCACACTGGCTGGTACACAGAGTGGCTGAGCCCGCTCACAGCGCCGTGCCGACACATTCGGGACGAAAGCTCCTAACCAAGATTTTAGGTGTTATCCGAGCCAATTTTTTTACACCAAAGCGAGGCGTTATCCAATTTTTGGCGTTTTCCGATGTAGGTGTTAACTGAAGGTCCACTGTACTCAGCTTCTACACACACACTGTACTGTGTGTGTACTCACCTAATTGTGGTTGCAGGAGTCAAGACTCAGCTCCTGGCCCTGCCT
>NC_069441.1:30823837-31065009 GCF_026875155.1 Cherax quadricarinatus
TGTCTGAACGCTCTGGGAGTTTCAGATACACCAATAGAGGCTTACAATCACCACTAGCAATCACCACTAGCATTAGTACACATCAAAAGAGTAAGCCTGTCTTTCACAGGCTTATGTCCTGAGAATGCCTTTTCCTCCTGAGTAATGTAGGTCCTGCTTGGCATTTTCTTTTAAAACAGGCCTGTTTGGTCGCAATTAAACACTTGTTCAGGTTTCAATTCTTCACTGTCTATGTACTCCTTGAATTCCTTCACATATTTGCGTAAACATCATCGAGACCGCTAACTTTGCGAGAGCACAATTCCGTAAGTTTTCCACCAAATTTCATACTTTTGGTGTCATTTTGATCGGGAAAAGATTATCTATCTTTTCATAAGAAAATTTTTTTCTGAAAATTTTTCGACCGAGAACAAGTTTATGAGAGGGCCTCTCGACCCTGAAAGGGTTAATATTGTTTATGTCATATTAGATTAATTTTTTTTTTCAACAAACTGGCTGTATCCCACCAAGGAAGGGTGGCCCAAAAAGAAAAATGAAAGTTTCTCTTTTTAAATTTAGTAATTTATACAGGAGAATGGATTACTAGGCCCATGCTCCTGGCATTTTAGTCACCTCTTACAACATGCATGGCTTACGGAGGAAGAATTCTGTTCCACTTCCCCATGGACATGAGACGAAATAAACAAGTAGAACTATAAAGAAAATAGAAGACAACCCAGAGGGTGTGTATATATATGCTTGTACATTTACGTGTAGTGTGACCTAAGTGTAAGTAGAAGTAGCAGACGTACCTGAAATCTTGCATGTTTAAGAGACAGAAAAAAGACACCAGCAATCCTACCATCACGTAAAACAATAACAAGATTCCGTTTTACACTCACTTGTCAGGACAGTAGTACCTCCCTGGGCGGTTGCTGTCTACCAACCTACTACCCATATTAGATGAATTGTGATAGATAAATAAGCCGTAGAGTTGATATTAGCATCATATTCAAGTATTTTGTCCTGTTCCCAAACAATAAACTCTCCTCCCTGTCCCCTCCTCACCATCTTCCATACACCAACAAGACTCTTCAACAAAGGTAAACGTGATTTAAATGTTCATTTATCCACTTCATTAGTGCTTTATATTTATTTCTCACTGTTTTCTGTATGTAAAATTATACAGGTCTCCCTCAACATTCGCGAGGGTTAAGGGATCAAGAGCCTCGCGAATGTTGAAAAACCGTGAATGTTTGGTGCCCCAATATATTGTAGGGAAATATATTACAATACTGCTTCCTTTACTTGTTGAACCATGAATAATCATAAAATACATGAAAACGTCGTAAATTGTACTAAATATATACATGTTATGCTTTAATAACGTATGTTATTAAATACCACAGACTCCACCACCACTGCGAGTCCCTACTACCCTCCCTCCGACCCCCGCAACTGGCAGCCAGCCCTCCCACCACTCAGTGTGGTGAGCGTTTTGTTTGTTCATTATTTGCTATTAAACTACAGAATAAATAATGTAAACCCATTCATGACTGCATATTGGAATGGCTATTAGGAAAGGTATTAGACAGTGACATCACGTGTTTACTCTTGAACACAGCAAAGAATCGAACATTTCTGCTATTGCTGCTTTTTTTTAAAATAATAATAATAATAAATAATAATAATAATAATAATAATAATAATAAATATAATATAATGATAATTGAAGAAGGAAATTGTACAAAAATACGAGGGAGTGGTTGACACATCGTCAGTGTGACTTTGTTTATGCTGGAGTAAACATTAGTCTCCCTGCTCTTCCAAACATTTCACAATAATTCAGCAGTTGAGGCAGTGGTATTTAATAACATATATGTTATAAATAATAATAGTACATGTTATCATTAATAACATATATTATTATTAACATGTATATATTTAATAACATATATGTTATAAATAATAATAGTACATATTAGTAATAACATGTATTATTATTAACATGTATGTTATTAAATGTCATTGCCTCAATCACTACCTCTACCACTCGTCACACTCAATCTACAAGCACCAAACACAACGAATTATTGTGAAATGTTTGGAAGAGCAGGGAGACTAATGTTCACTCCAACATAAACAAAGCCACACTGACGATGTGTCAACCACTCCCTCGTATTTTTGTACAATTTCCTTCTTCAATTATATCATATTTATTATTATTATTATTACTATTGTTATTATTAGCTGTAGCAGAAATGTTTAATTCTTTGCAGTGTTCAAGAGTAAACACATGATGTCACCGTCTAATACCTGTCCGAATAGCCATTCCAATATGCAGTCATGAATGGGTTTACATTATTTATACTGTAGTTTAATAGCAAATAATGAACAAACAAAACACTCACCACACTGGGTGGTGGGAGGGCTGGCTGCCAGTTGCGGGGGTCGGAGGGAGGGTAGTAGGGACTCGCAGGTGGTGGGAAACTTAAATATGATTTGGCGGCTGGGAATTTGGTGGCTAGGAATTTGGTGGCTGGATTGGGTGGAATTTGGTGGAATTGGGGGCTGGGAATTTGGTGGCTGGGAATTTGGCGGTTGGGAATTCGCGAATGTGTGAAGCCCGTGAAAGTTGAAAACGTGAATGTTGAGGGAGACCTGTAGTTATTCTCTATAAAAATAATTTTTTTGTTAATACTTTTGGGTGTCTGCAATGAATTAACCTGTAAATGGTCCAAACGTATATATATATACGTTTTTTCAGCATTTTAAAGTATGTAAAAAAAAGTAATTTTTTTTTACATTTGAAAACGTGTAAAAAAAACTTTGATCTACGTTTTTTTTCTGTTATATTTGAAAATATGTAAAAAAACGCAGATCTACTTTTGGAGCACTAGGCATATGAACGTAGATCTGCTTGGACCGTTTATGGGTTAATTGGAATTACATTATTTATTACGGGAAATACAGTGGACCCCGCATAACGATCACCTCCGAATGAGACCAATTATGTAAGTGTATTTATGTAAGTGCGTTTGTATGTGTATGTTTGAGGGTCTGAAATGGACTAATCTATTTCACAATATTCCTTATGGGAACAAATTCAGTCAGTACTGGCACCTGAACATACTTCTGGAGTGAAAAAATATCGTTAACCTGGGGTCCACTGTATTACTTTGATTTTTGTCCGTTTCGGATTTCGACTGACCTTCTGGAACAGATTAAGGATAAAAACCGGGGTTCCAATGTACCTATATTACCAGAAATGTATAGATACTGCAGTTCAATACTGACCCACCATATTGCAACCTCTATCAAACTGTGTAGACACTGCACTCAGTTGAAGAAAGTTTGTCTAGTTCAATGCATCAAAGCCAATTTTCCAGACAACATCAGTCAATGGTTTTCCCCACTTATGGCACCCATGGAGGTTGCAGCCCTATGAAGAAACACTGGTCTAACTGGTTTCCTTAATTACCCTTCGTAGATGCTACCTTGCTAACATCAAAAGTATGTCAAATTCAATAAACCCCTCTCTACCCATACACTCGCACCCACTTGACTAATGTTAAAATCTCTACATCAGCACTTACTTCAGATCCTCCCTGAACTCCAGACATTTGCCAGGCTTCCTTGCACACTTGAAATTTACAGAAAAATGGTATGGTGATATTGACAAGATGTGGTAAAAAAAAATACTTAGAACAGTTAGGGACATTTATTAGAGGAAACTTTTTGCCACATGTGGCTTATTCAGTCCTAATAAATGTCCTGAACTGTATAAAAGTATCTTTTTCCACATACTAGATAACACCCTCTTTACCAACCTATCTTGTTCCACTGTCTCCATGACCAAGCTTTCAAGCCCTCTTCTGCTCTTTGAATTATACCTTCTATAATTCCACACAAGCTTAAAATTTGCATAATATTTACATCACAGTCTAACTTCAGGTTCATTCAAATATTAGTACCACATTATTCTAATAGTTCCATTTTGGCATCCAGTGACAACATATCTTTGTACAATCTAATACTCAAGCAACTTTCTTTTCCTCTTTTAAACACTTCTCTCATAGGACCAGCTGGTAATACATTTCAAAATTTGAATACACAGTATGTATCATCTTGCTCTCCTTCCTACCAATCTGATGTCTTCTTACATTCCCCCAGTTTCTGCTTATTTTCCTCATACTCTATTTGCATTTGCTTTTAAATTCCCTATTTTACTTGTAATATTAATCCCAAACTTTTCAAAATCCACTATCCAGTGTTTTTATTGATGGACAACCTATGAATATATTAAATAACTAATGTTATTTTGGCTACATGGTTTTTCTATGCCCAAATCTCTATTCTGCTCATTATTTCATACGAATGTCAGTGCTAACTAAATTAGTGAAATGGTATCAAACAAAAATCAAATAAAATCTGAAACAAAATGTTAGGCAGATAATTTTGTATTGTTCATGATTTATACTCATCCTCCCTCCCCCATACCCAGTTATAATTCAAAGTTTATTCTCTATAAGGATTACAATGCTGAGTTTACAGAATTTGGTTATTGTGTGGTTTACATGTAGTAAAATACTAATTACAGAGGGGGCCACTAGAACACCTAGCATGGCTAGGCATTTCGGGCAGACTTAGATTAATTCTTAACTTTAAAATATTACAAATTATGAGGCAAGTTGGTATTATGGCTAAGTGACTAAATACTAGTTTGTGAGTTTAGCAATGTGAATGCTTTTGTTTTGGCACAATACATAGTTTCAGTATTGGAGTATCACAGGCCAACTTATGACTAGTTAGGATTCATTATTTTAAGATTGAGAGTGATATTTCTGTTTATGGTCAAATGGGTGAGTGAGTGTAAGTGTGAACCACCAGGTGGTATTCATGTAATTAGTTGACGGGGTGTATCAGGGAGATAAGATGTTTTCTAATGGTAGTTTTGAAGGTGATGAATGTGTTTGCAGTTCTAGAGTTTTCAGGTAGGGTGTTCCAGATTTTAGGGCCTTTGACATACATTGAATTTTTGTAAAGGTTTAGTCGGACACGGGGAATGTCAGAGATGTTTGTGTCTGGTGTTATGCCTGTGGGTTCTGTCACAACTATCAAGAAAGCATTTTAGGTCAAGGTTAATATTGGAATTTAAGGTCCTGTAGATGTAGATTGCACAGTAGTAAGTGTGGATGTACTGAACAGGGAGTAAGTTTAGATCTATGAAGAGCGTGTGGGGGGGGGGGGTGTTGCCAGGGATGGGATTTAGTGATTATTCTTACTGCAGCTTTATGTTGGGTTATTATTGGCTTTAGATATGTTGCTGCAGTTGATCCCCAAGCACAAATAGCATAGGTGAGGTATGGATAAATAAATGAGTGGCATAGTGTGAGAAGGGCATTATGCGGCACGTAGTATTGTATCTTGGAGAGGATCCCAACCATTTTGGATACTTTTTTGGTTATGTGTTGGATATGGGTGCTGAAATTCAGGTTGTTGTTGAGGTATAGGCCTAGGAATTTGCCCTCATTATGTCTGGCAATTAGAGTGTTGTCGATCTTAATGTTAATTTGCGCAACTCCTGCTCTGTATACATAAATAACCCACACAAAGTAAGCAAGTTTATTCAGGTATACACAAATACAGTTACATAGAATTATCATACATAGCAGCATATGTGTAGAGAACCTGGGATAACACAAAAAAGTCAGACAGAGGTTATAATATTTTCTTATTATACTATACTGAAGATAACATCTTATTATCATACTAAAAAGACTATCTACTACACAAGGGTCATTAAGACTGTCTACAATACGAGGGTCATTACTAGGAATAAGGTAAAATTTACACGTATGTTAGCTAAAAAATAGAAAATCATTCCCCTCCCTTTCTGTAGCTACATTCATCAGACACCTTTTGACACTCTTCTTGAACTGGTTCATGCTATGACTGGCTTTGACATGTGCGGGTAGTCTGTTTCATTCCTTTGTTGCTGTACAATAAAAGGTGTTTGAAGCCTGGCCAATGACTGTGGATACTACAAAGTTGTGCTCTCCCCCCCTAGTACTATGATTGCTTTGGTTCCCAACCTTGACAAAATTGACAGCAAGATTTTCTGGACACTGTTTGTGAGCAATTTTATAAACATGATTTAGCTTCAGTTGTTTTACTCTGTCTTCAACATTCAGCATATCCAACTGCTGTAATTCATTCTGGCCTACATGCTCTCTTGGTCCCAGCCCCAGGATGAATCTTATGATTTTGTTCTGGGTGATTTGCAGTCTATCTTTCAGTTTTTTTTGTCAAGGTAGAGTACCATGAAGAGCAAGTGTAATCCATATGGCATTGTATAAGGGCTAGACATAGGGTCCTGCGAGCCTCAGTAAGTAGACACTGTGCTTGTCTATAGAGGAACTTCAGTCTGGCATTCGCTTTCTTTACTACACTGTTCCCTATCAATTCTCCTGACATGCATGGGTCAAAGGGGATTCCCAGATATTTTACTGATGAAACCAAAGTGATGGGCTCCCCATTACACTGGGCATTAAAATTATTTACCCTTCTCAGTTTATGTTTCGTGCCAAAGAGAATGGCTTCAGTTTTCCCGAGGTGTAATGATAGTTTGTTTTCTACTAACCATTTGCTGCAGGACTCCAGTTCCAGTGTTAAAACATTAGCTATATCTTGTGGGTTTTTACCTGACACTAACAGAGCACTGTCATCTGCATACAGTAGGAGTTTGCACTTGACACTGATAGGTATGTCATTGACATAACATAAGAATAATAAGGGACCCAAAATACTACCTTGGGGAACTCCACATGCTATCAGCAGGGGTTCTGATTCCGTTTTGTTGATTTTGACACTTTGTCTCCTGTTGCTAAGGTAGGACTTAAACCAGTCTACAGAACCTATACCGATAGCTTGAAGTTTCTTACATAATATATTATGATTGGCAGTATCTAAGGCCTTTTGCAGGTCTAAGGCTACCACACCTATGAGGAGGAGCAGCTAATGACGACATTTCGGTCGACTGGGACCATTTGTAGAGGATGATTAATGTGAACCTTGGGTTCACATAGAATAGGGAAAGGACCTTTGAAAAAATCACTGGACTAAGGTACTTACCCTTAAATCATGGTTTCAACCATGAAAACCCTCACAGATAGAATAAAAAGCACGTCCAAATAATTTAATCTCATAACTGACCTTCGACAAGAGCTCTGGCGAGACTGGTGATGCCGGTGAAGCTGAGGGTGTTGAGGTTTGGCTAGCATCTGCTGCAGATACACCAACCCGTAGACGTGTCTCAAAGATTTCATCTTTGGATATAGTCTGGAATATCAAGACAGAATTACTTTTAAAACTGATTTATACTGCCTTTCCTTCATAATGCTTGACATCCATATTGCAACTAAAGTCGTTCATCACTAACTACACAGAACCCCGTTAACCCCTTGACTGTCGCAACCCCCAATCCTGAGGTGTCTCCTGGTGTCGCAAAATTAAAAAAAAAAAGAAAAAAAAAAAAAAAAAAAAAAAAAATTCTTATGAAATGATAGAGAATCTTTTCCCGATTGTAATGACACCAAAAAATCAAAATTTGATGGAAAACTGACGGAATTATGCTCTCGCAAAGCTAGCGACCTCGGCAATATTTACAAATCGGCGATTTCACCCACTTTGAGCCCTATTTTTGGCTAATTCCATTGTTCCAGTTGACCAAACTCATAGCTATTTCTTTAGAATTCTGTTTTTTTATTGATTGAGTACAAGAAACTGCCCATTTACCGATTTCAACTACCCAATAACATGGTCAGAAATTTGCAATTTGGCCAATTTCACAAAAATTAAAAAATATGACAATTTCAAAATAAGGTTCAGAATGAACAATGCAGTCATTCCTGGCTCTAAAGTAAGATTTTCTTTGTTCATCAGTCATGTCTCCAGGCCCCTCTGATATTACTCTTGCTTTCTACTTTGAATTTTTATTCAAACAAAAAATAGAAGATTTACTGTTATGCAGACTACTGCAATATTGTAATAATTGTACAAATAATGTCAACCCATTCATGACTGCATATCAGAATGGCTAGTTGGATATTTATTGGACAATGACATCATTTGTTTACTTTTGAACATTGGCAAAAATCAAACATCTTCCCTACTTTGAGCTCCATTTCCAGGTTCTTTTTATAGTAAAACCAATCAAAATGACCTCTACGTCTATAATATGTTCTCCATTCTATCAAACGAGAACAGAACCATAAATACTCTATGAAAATAGACCACAAAGTCAGCATTTTAATAAAAAAAAAAAAAAAAAAAAGGTCAGTTTTTTTTTCTCATTATGCACTGCATGCTCCAGGATTTTTTTTATATAGTGCACACTGAACCACACAGACCTATTCTCTCACATGTGGGCCTACCAGCTTTCTCCTGCTTGATTTGAAGCTGCTAGAATTTATGAGTATATATACGTCAAACGGTACCTCTTAAGACGTATATATACGGCCAAAACAGTCAAAGGGTTAAAAAGAATTGAGGTAATGGATTTTTTTTATACTATACAGGGATTCAAAAATCCATATGACATGATTCAATCACATTACATGGTTCAATTCTCTGGTCTGCTGTCATTCCAAAAAGGTGCCTTTTCCACCACTCCAAATTAACACTAACTCACATGTGGGATTGCTATTCACAGTGATGCTGCATTCCACAGAGTAGTGTTCCAGGGTTAAGAAGACTTGCCACCCTACTGTGCCAATAACACTCATGACATTAACACACTAAGAGTGCCAAACCACACGGTGCACTGACCTCGCCCCTTCATTACACTATGCATCTCTAAACCCCATCCTTATTCCCATTACACCCACCTCTGAATATGGCAAAGAAGACTGGGAAGCCATCAAGCACAAAATGCACACCACAAACCTTGATTACAACTAACAAACTTGTGAGACAGATACTCAACATACAGCAATCCAGAGCACCATCTTACTACCCACACTCAACACTATCCCCTCAAAAAAATTCACAAAAAAGCATTATTCATTCATCCCCTTGGTCAAAACCAAACATCAACTTACATGATATTATAACTGCTTTATTGTAATTAGGCATAGATATACCTATATTTTTATGGAATCTCACTGCCCTCAGATGCCACATCATAAATAATTTTCAATAGAACCATAATAAACAGTGGATAACTCTTGTTAAAAAGGCAGAATACAAAAATTACACCACAAAAATTTTGGAAATTTATCAAAAAAATAAAGAGCATACCAACTTCAAAATGCACTCACCTTACATACAACAACAAACATTTGTGACCTAAGAAAATATTTTCCACAGACTCCCTCCAACGTTCCAAGAGTCTGCGAGCTAAACCATAATCCTAAAGCATCTTCCTAACTCCACCACCACCACTCATACTAATTTTCTAAATGCATCCTTAACCTTGGGTTATTTCACTTTTCAAATCAACAACAGTAATCCTCATTTCAAAACTAAACAAGGATCATACAGACCCATTAACTTGCTTGAAACGCTAGGGAAAACTTATGAAAGACTTATTAACCCTTTGACTGTTTTGGTCTTATGCGCCACTGTTTCGGACGAATTAATACACGTAAATTCTAGCGGCTTCAAATCAAGCAGGAAAAAGCTGGTAGGCCCTCATGTGAGAGAATGGGTCTGTGTGGTCACTGTGCACCACAAAGAAAATCCTGCAGCACACAGTACATAATAAAAAAAAAAAAAAAACGTTTTTTTTTGGATTAAAACACCGACTTTGAGGTGTATTTTCGTATAGTATTTATCGTTGTATTCTCATTTTCATGGTCTCGCGTGATAAAATGGAAAATATATTACAGAAATAGAGATGATTTTGATTAGTTTCACAATGAAAATGACCTTGAAATTGAGCTCAAAGTAGCAGAAATGCTCGATTTTTACCAATGTTCAGGAGTAAGCAAAACACACCAAACGACCAATACATGTCAACTGGGGAGTCTAATATTCTTTCACTAGTGCACTGATATTATTTATACCATTTTTACAATAATGCATTAGTCTGCATAATAGTAAATTTTGTATTTTTTGTATAAAAAATCAAAATAGAAAGCAATAGTAATATAAGAGGGGCCTAGAGACGTGACTAATGAACAGAGGATATGTTATTTTAGTGCCAAGAATGTCTACATTGTTTATTCTGGACCCTATTTTGAAATTGGCATCTTTTTTAATTTGCATAAAATTGACCAAATTGCCAATTTCTGACCACTTTACTGGGTAATTCAAATCGGTAAATGGGCGATTTCTTGTACTCAACTGATAGAAAAAATGGAGTTCTAAAGAAACAGCTATGAGTTTGGTCAACTGGAACAACGGAATTGGCCAAAAACAGGGCTCAAAGTCGGTGAAATCACTGATGTGTATGTGTTGCCGAGACTAACTTCGTGGGAGCATAATTCCATGAGTTTTCGACCAAATTTCATACTTTTGGTGCCATTACCATCGGGAAAAGATTCTCTATCATTTCATAAGAATTTTTTTTTTTTCCAAAAATTTTGTAACATAGAATGACAGTTTCAGAAAGGGGCTTGCGACAGTCAAAGGGTTAAGCAATGCCTATAACAACAGCAATTAACAAATATCATCCTCATTAACAGACAATCAGTAATCAGACAACACAGATCTACACAAGATGCACTATCCAGTGCAACCTCAGCTTACAAACGCCTCACCATGTGAACTTTTCAGGATACGAACTGTCGTTCAGTCGATTCTTTGTATCTGGATATGAACGAAATTTCAGGATACGACCTTCCCCCTTAACCCTTTCAGGGTCCAGAGGTCAAATTTCAATGTGTGCACCAGGGTCCAAAAATTTAAAAAAAAAAAAAAATTTTCTCATGAAATGGCAGAAAATCTTTATCTGAAGGTAATAAAATAAAAAGTATGAAATTTGATGGAAAACTCATGAAATTATGCTCTCGCGAATTTTGATGTGTCAGCGATATTTACGCATTGGCGATTTTGCCTACTTTGACTTCCATTTTAGGCCAATTACATTATTCCAGTCAACCAAATTCTTAGCTAGTATTTCGCTAGTATTACTTCTATTCTATCGACTGAGCACAAGAAATCGCCAAGTCAACTGTTTCAACTACAAAATAAAGTGATCGGAAATTGGTAATTTGGCCAATTTAACACAAAGTTCAAAATATTCCAATTTCAAAATAAAGATCAGAATAAACAATATAGGCATTCCTTGCACTAAACTAACATTTCCTCTGTTCATTAAGTATGTTTTCAGGCTTTACAAATGAATTCCATTTTGATTTTTTATTCACATAATGAATTTTTATTCAAACCAAACAATAGAAAAATTTCTGTTGTGCAATATTGTAATAATTGTATAAAGAATATCACCACATTTGTGAATGTATATTAGACCCACCACTGGTGTGTATTAGACCTGTGAGGTCATTTGTTTACTCTTGAACATTGGCAAAAATTTAACATTTCTGCTACTTTGAGCTCAGTTTCAACCCATTTCCAGAACTAAAACCAAACAAAATCGTCTCTGTTTCTGTAATATATCTTCCATTCTATCAAATGAAACCAAGAAATTGCAAATACAACTATAAAAAAAACATAGGAAAAAACACTGCAAAGTCACTGCTTTAACCTTTTAACTGTTTCGGTCGTATATATACGTCTTATGAGGTACCATGTGTGACGTATATATACTCAAATTCTAGTGGCTTCAAATCAAGCAGGAGAAAGCTAGTAGGCCCACATGTGAGAGAATGGGTCTGTGTGGTCAGTGTGCACCATATAAAAAAAAATCCTAGAGCATGCAGTGCATAATGAGAAAAAAAAAAAAAAGACCATTTTTTTTAATTAAAATGCCAACTTTGTGGTCTATTTTCGTATAGTATTTATGGTTGTATTCTCATTTTCTTGGTCCCATTTGATAGAATGGAAAACATATTATTGAAATAGAGGTGATTATGATTGGTTTTACTATAAAAAGAACCTGGAAATGGAGCTCAAGAGTAGGGGAAATGTTTAATTTTTGCCAATGTTCAAAAGTAAACATAGATGGGAAGTACAGTGCCTGCACTCTGAAGGAGGTGTGTTAATGTTGGAGTTTAAAAACTGTAGTGTAAAGCACCCTTCTGGCAAGACAGTGATGGAGTGAATGATGGTGAAAGTTTTTCTTTTTCGGGCCACCCTGCCTTGGTGGGAATCGGCCAGTGTGATAATAAAAAAAAAAAAATAATAATAATAATAATAATAATAATAATACATTATTTTATTATTATAGAATTGATGAGGGAAAAAGAGTGAGTGGTGCACTTAGGAGTCTGTGGAGACAAAGAACTTTGTCCTTGGAGGCAAAGAGGGGAATGTATGAGAGTATAGTTTTACCAACGCTCTTATATGGGTGTGAAGCGTGGGTGATGAATGTTGCAGCGAGGAGAAGGCTGGAGGCAGTGGAGATGTCATGTCTGAGGGCAATGTGTGGTGTGAATATAATGCAGAGAATTCGTAGTTTGGAAGTTAGGAGGAGGTGCGGGATTACCAAAACTGTTGTCCAGAGGGCTGAGGAAGGGTTGTTGAGGTGGTTCGGACATGTAGAGAGAATGGAGCAAACAGAATGATTTCAAGAGTGTATCAGTCTGTAGTGGAAGGAAGGCGGGGTAGGGGTCGGCCTAGGAAAGGTTGGAGGGAGGGGGTAAAGGAGGTTTTGTGTGCGAGGGGCTTGGACTTCCAGGAGGCATGCATGAGCGTGTTTGATAGGAGTGAATGGAGACAAATGGTTTTTAATACTTGACGTGCTGTTGGAGTGTGAGCAAAGTAACATTTATGAAGGGATTCAGGGAAACCGGGAGGCCGGACTTGAGTCCTGGAGATGGGAAGTACAGTGCCTGCACTCTGAAGGAGGGGTGGTAATGTTGCAGTTTAAAAACTGTAGTGTAAAGCACCCTTCTGGCAAGACAGTGATGGAGTGAATGATGGTGAAAGTTTTTCTTTTTCGGGCCACCCTGCCTTGGTGGGAATCGGCCAGTGTGATAATAAAAAATAAAAATATTTTATTATTATCACACTGGCTGATCCCCACCAAGGCAGGGTGGCCCGAAAAAGAAAAACTTTCACCATCATTCACTCCATCACTGTCTTGCCAGAAGGGTGCTTTACACTACAGTTTTTAAACTCCAACATTAACACCCCTCCTTCAGAGTGCAGGCACTGTACTTCCCATCTCCAGGACTCAAGTCCGGCCTGCCGGTTTCCCTGAATCCCTTCATAAATGTTACTTTGCTCACACTCCAACAGCACGTCAAGTATTAAAAACCATTTGTCTCCATTCACTCCTATCAAACAGCTCATCATGCCTGCTGGAAGTCCAAGCCCCTCGCACACAAAACCTCCTTTACCCCCTCCCTCCAACCTTTCCTAGGCCGACCCCTACCCCGCCTTCCTTCCACTACAGACTGATACACTCTTGAAGTCATTCTGTTTCGCTCCATTCTCTCTACATGTCCGAACCACCTCAACAACCCTTCTTCAGCCCTCTGGACAACAACATGTTTTGGTAATCCCGCACCTCCTCCTAACTTCCAAACTACGAATTCTCTGCATTATATTCACACCACACATTGCCCTCAGACATGACATCTCCACTGCCTCCAGCCTTCTCCTTGCTGCAACATTCATCACCCATGCTTCACACCCATATAAGAGCGTTGGTAAAACTATACTCTCATACATTCCCCTCTTTGCCTCCAAGGACAAAGTTCTTTGTCTCCATAGACTCCTAAGTGCACCACTCACCCTTTTCCCCTCATCAATTCTATGATTCACCTCATCTTTCATAGACCCATCTGCTGACACATCCACTCCCAAATATCTGAATACATTAACCTCCTACTAATAATACTAATAATAATACAGTGGACCCGCGGTTTACGATCAGCTCCCAATGCGACCAATTATGTTTTATTTATTTATTTATTTATTTTATTTAAAAATTTGAGCACACATACAGAGGTACAAAAAATACAGATAAGAGCAGCATGCCAAAGCCACTTATACTATGCATAGCATTACGGGCTGGCTTAAAATTAACTTAAGATTAACTAAGCAATGATGAAATCGGTGATAAATCTTTAATGTAAACAGATTACTCTAAAGCACAAGTGAGTATTACAAAGACAGGTCATATGGTTGTATGCCTTGTTGTACATTCAGTAGAATGGAGTATTCTGTTAGGAAGTGTATTTAAAAAATAATAAAGTTAGATTGGGTTTTAGGTTTAACATTTATGTGATATAATTGTGAGAAACATTTAAGATATACAATTTATAAGGTTCAGTTATTCAGTATTTATTTGGTTTTGGGTGAGTAAGTGATCTTTGAGAAAGAGACTTGAATTTATAAACAGTAGTGTTTCTTTTATATTTACAGGTAATGAATTCCAGATTTTAGGCCTTTTATGTGCAGAGAGTTTTTGCATAGTGTGAGATGGACACAGGAACATCAAAGAGTGATCTGTGCCTTGTGTTATGGTCATGTGTTCTGTTGAGGTTGGCAAGATGTTTGAGGGGAGGGTTAATATCAGAGTTAAGTGTTCTATGTATGTAATAGGTGCAGTAATAAGTATGGATGTTTTGTATGGTGAGTAGGTTTAGTGTATTGAATATTGGTGGAGTGTGCTGCCTATAGTGAGAATTTGTTATCATTCTAACTGCAGCCTTTTGTTGGGTAATTAGTGGTCTGAGATGGTTACTTGTTGTTGAGCCCCATGCACAAATTCCATAGGTGAGATAGGGTAAATAAGAGTGATATAGGGCCAGGAGGGCTGACTGTGGAGCATAGTACCGTATCTTCGATAGTATGCCTACAGTCTTGGAAATTTTCTTAGAAATTTGTTGTATATGTGTTTGAAATTTGAGTCTATTATCAAGGTGGATTCCTAAGAATTTTCCCTCTGTTAGCTTTGTGATAGGTGATCCGTTTATCATTATGTTAAGAGGGACATCTGTAGCTCTGTTACCAAACTGAATGAAGTAGGTTTTGTCAATGTTTAGTGTAAGTTTGTTAGTCCTCATCCAGGTAGATATTTTCTGTAATTCGGTATTTACAGTATTGGCTAGCGTGACTGGCTCGGGTGGGAGAAGACGTATGTAGTGTCATCTGCAAATAGTGTGGGTTTGAGTAATTGCGAAGCATTTGGTAGGTCATTTATGTATAGGAGAAAGAGAAGAGGGCCAAGGACACTTCCCTGTGGGACAACCAACTGTAATTGGTTGTGCAGAAGAGTTTGCCCCATTTGCATACACATATTGGCTTCTGTTGCTGAGGTATGACTTGAGGTAGTTGAGGGAGTGCCCTCTTATACCATAGTGTGACAATTTTACGTGGAGCAAGTCATGGTTAACTGTATCAAAAGCTTTACGTAAGTCAATGAAGATCCCCAGTGGGACTTCTTTTTCTCTATTGCAGTGTATATATGTTCTAGCATGTGTATAATAGCATCATTAGTATTTTTATTAGGCCTGAATCCAAATTGGCAGGGGTTGAGTATGTTTTGGGAGATAAGGTAGGAGTAGATTCGTGTATGAATTAATTTTTCGAAGATTTTTGAGAGAGGGTGTAAGTTGGATATTGGCCTATAGTTATTCAACTCTGTTTGGTCTCCTCCTTTGTGGATCGGGTGACCCTTGCTATTTTGAGTACTGTAGGGAAGGGGGAGGATTCAATGGATTTGTTAAAGAGTGTTGCAATGATTGGTGATAGCACTTGTGACACTTTTTTGTATATAAAGGGTGGTAAGGTATTTAAATCTCCTTCCTTGTTTTTTAGTGTGTTGATAATAAGGGAGACTTCGTATGGGTTAGTCGGAGCTAGGAACAGTGTGTTCGGGTAGTTGCCGGTGAGGTAGTCATTTGGTGGGGTATCTGAGCTTGGGATTTTATTGGCAAGGTTTTGTCCTATAGTGGAGAAGAAGTCATTGAGTCTGTTTGCTGTTTCTGTTGGTGGGAGTTGGGGTTCATCTGATTTTGCTAATTTTATTTCGCTATTTCGTGATATCTTTTTTGATCCTAGAATTTCTGATAGGGTTTTCCAGGTCTTTTTTATATCACCTCGTAAGTTGGATAATCTGTTCTCATAATACAATTTTTTTGCCCTTCTTATCAGGCTGGTTAGGATTGACGAGTAACGTTTTGTATTTATGCAAGTGTGTTTGTATGTGTATGTTTTGGGGTCTGAAATGGACTAATCTAATTCACAATATTACTTATGGGAACAAATTCGGCCAGTACTGGCACCTGAACATACTTCTGGAATGAAATAATATCGTAAACCGAGGGTCCACTGTACTTAATAATTATAATAATATGCATGTACTATTTTTTTTTTTATTATCACAATGGCCGATTCCCACCAAGGCAGGGTGGCCCGAAAAAGAAAAACTTTCACCATCATTCACTCCATCACTGTCTTGCCAGAAGGGTGCTTTACACTACAGTTTTTAAACTCCAACATTAACACCCCTCCTTCAGAGTGCAGGCACTGTACTTCCCATCTTCAGGACTCAAGTCCGGCCTGCCGGTTTCCCTGAATCCCTTCATAAATGTTACTTTGCTCACACTCCAACAGCACGTCAAGTATTAAAAACCATTTGTCTCCATTCACTCCTATCAAACACGCTCATACATGCCTGCTGGAAGTCCAAGCCCTTCGCACACAAAACCTCCTTTACCCCCTCCCTCCAACCTTTCCTAGGCCGACCCCTACCCCGCCTTCCTTTCACTACAGACTGATACACTCTAAGTCATTCTGTTTTGCTCCATTCTCTCTACATGTCCGAACCACCTCAACAGCCCTTCCTCAGCCCTCTGGACAACAGTTTTGGTAATCCCGCACCTCCTACTAACTTCCAAACTACGAATTCTCTGCATTATATTCACACCACACATTGCCCTCAGACATGACATCTCCACTGCCTCCAGCCTTCTCCTCGCTGCAACATTCATCACCCAGCTTCACACCCATATAAGAGCGTTGGCTCCTAAGATGTATATATATGACCAAAACAGTCAAAGGGTTAATATGCAAAGCATTTTGGGCGAACTTAACCCTTTTGAGGGTCCAAGCTGTAGATCTAAATCATGAGCTCAGCTCACCTAGATAAGTAGTGAGCAGTAAATTTGGGCCTAGATATGAGAAAATGCATCTATGTGGCAAGTGTGCACCATATAAAATAAATCTTGCAGTACGCAGTGCACGAGAAAAAAAAATGAGAACGTGTTTTTGGATTAAAACACCAACTTTGCGGTGTATTTTCGAATGGCTTTTACAGTTGTATTTGCGGTTCTTGGTCTCATTTGATAGAATTAAAGATATATTACAGAAACAGAGATGATTTTGATTGGTTTTAGTACTAAAAATAGCATGAAATTGAGCTCAAAGTAGCAGAAATGTTAGATTTCTGCCAATGTTCGAGAGTAAACAAATGACGTCACGCGTCCAATACACGTCAACTGTTGGGTCAAATATACATTCACAAATGCGCTGATAATGGGGAGCATTTGATTGAACTCTGTATAGAAAGGGGTTTGGTTATAGATAATATATTTTAAGAAAAAGAAGATAAATAAGTATACAAGATATGATGTAGGACGAAATGACAGTTTGTTGGACTGCGTATTGGTAGATAAAAGATTATTGGGTAGACTTCAGGATGTACATGTTTATAGAGGGGCCACAGATAATTCAGATCACTTTTTAGATGTAGCTACAGTGAGAGTCAAAGGTAGATGGGATACAAGGAAAATGGAAACAGCAAGTAAGAGAGAAGTGAAGGTTTATAAACAAAAGGAGGTGGAAGTTAGGGTAAGACATAAACAACTGATGGAGCTAGTGAGAATACAGGCAATGGAGTAGAAAATGTATGGGTTAAGTTTAAGAATATATAGTGTTAAAGTTTTCAGCAGAAGTTTGTGGTAACAGAAAGTGGGTGCGGGAGGGAAGAAGAGTGATTGGTGGAATTATTATTATTATAATCAGAAAGAAGTGCTAAACCACAAGGGTTATACAGTACAGCAGGGCAGGGAAGGATGCAGGGGTAATGGGTAGGAAGAGGGAAAGGGATGATTATTAGGTTACGAAGTGTAGCGGGGTAGTGGATAGTGCAGGGGTAGAGGGTAGCTAGAGATTAAGGTGGAATGGACTGAGAAGAGTGCCAGAGATATTGTCATCATCATCAGAGTTTGTGTAGTAAATCAGTTGCTGTCAAAAAGGCAAAGAGTCCGGATTAAAGGAGATTCCGTCAGCAAAAAGGAAAGGTAAAGAAAGGGCAGCAGAGCGGAGACTATGTTGGAGGTAAATTCTGCGTGCTCATTGATAGAGTGGGCAGTCCAACAGAATGTATCTAACAGATACCGGAACTTGACAATTCTCACAGAGAGGAACAGGACGCCTCTCCATGGTGTTTGCCACGCTATTTGCTCTAGCTGGCACTCAAACTGGTGCTCCCACAAGGTACTAAGTGCTCCCAGATTTTTTTAATAGTGCGCACATTGAGTGCACAGACCCATTCTTTCATGTCTAGGCGACTCAAGCCTATTGTGCCAAATTTGAAGGAATGAAAAATAAAATGATCTACGTTTGGAGCACTACATGTGCAAACGTAGATCTATGTTTGGGCAGTTTAAGGGTTAATCCAAAAACACAGTTGGCATTTTTTTTCTCATTATGCACTACATGCTGCAGGATTATTTTTATACTGCGCACACTGACCACACTGACCCATTCTCTCCCATGTGGGCCTACCAGCTTTCTCCTGCTTGATTTGAAGCCACTAGAATTTTGGCAAATTAATCCTTAAATGGTCCAAACATATATATGTTCTCTCGCCCAGCACCCCGAATATCTTGGAAAGAAAAAAAAAATTTTTTTTAGAGAAATAAAGAGTACATTTTTTTAACCCTTTGACTGTCACAGGCCCATTTCTGAAACTGTCATTCTATGTCGAAAATACTCAAAAAATAAATTATTTTTTCTTATCAAAAAGTTAGGATTATTTTGCTGAGTGTTTAACCCTTTGAGGGTCGACAGGCCCTCTCCGAAACTCCTTCTCAGGGTCGGCCAAATTTCAAAAAAAAAAAAAATTATTTTTTCTTATGAAAAAATAGTTTTTTTTTCTAAACATTATAGGATAAACAAAAAAAATTTACCATCAATACTTACGGAGATATGGATGCATGAAGTTTGCAGAAAATGAGCCGCGTATGGCAACAGCGGCGACTGCCGCTCACCCGGTAAACTTTGATTTACTTGTATTTGAAGGTTTGTTGTTTTTTTCACTATTTTATTTTTTCACATAACTTATGTGGCCTATGAGACCAAAGTAAGGTGCAATGTACATATATACACTCGTTGTATACAACACAATAAGCACACAAACATAATTATCAATATATTGTTTACAAAACTTGTTTACAAAAACAAACAATACAAAACATTGTTTATTATTGTTCTATAATATATATACCAATATACAGTCACTGAACATATTCTATTAGTTCTGCAGCTTGTGGAACTCTGAAACATGGTGTCATACACAATGGTGTTTTATCTTTCTCCCTCATTCTATCTCTTTCAATCTGTCTCTCTCTTTCTATCTGTCATGTCTATCTCTGTCTCACAGGTACACATAAATACAAGTATACATAGTTATAAATTACCTAGGATAACCCAAGAAATCCAGACAAAGTGCTATACTCTGCTTGAAGATGTGAGTAAAAGTGATGACAACAGTCTTGTGGCTCTCTGAGACAGAGAGCTAGACGGATAGACAGATAGACAGGGAGCTTGACAGACAGACAAATAGACAGACAGAAATGTTAGTGTACCAGTACCAGTGTACTAGTGTTCACCCTCCTCCTCCTCTTCTTCTCTTCCTCCTCTTCCCCCTACTCTTCCTCATACTCTTCCTCTTCCTCCTCTTCCTCTTCCTCCTACTCTTCTCTTCCTCCTCCTACTCTTCCTCTTCCTCCTCCTCTTCCTCCTTCTTCCTCTTCCTCCTACTCTTCCTCCTCCTCCTCTTCTTCCTCTTCCTCCTCTTCCCCCTAATCTTCCTCCTACTATTCCTCTTCCTCCTCCTCTTCCTCTTATTCCTCTTCCTCCTACTCTTCCTCTTCCTCCTCCTCCTCTTCCTCCTCCTCCTCTTCTTCCTCTTCCCCCTACTCTTCCTCCTCCTCCTCGTCCATAGTGTAAATTACAAGGAGTCGGCAGCTGTCAAAGTGACATATTGGCTCATTACTCTTTCCCCCTCCGGCCTGTCAAAACAATGGGGTCGGATGCTGCTTCCCCTCCTCCATTCTATCTAATTATCTTTCTCCTCATTCTATCTGTCTGTCTTCTTCTGTCTCACAGGTACACATAAATACAAGTATACATAGTATAAATTACCTAGGATAACCCAAGAAACCCAGACAAAGTGCTATACTCTGCTTGAAGATGTGAGTAAAAGTGATGACGCAGTCTTGTGGCTCTCTGAGACAGAGAGCTAGATGGATAGACAGGGAGCTTGACAGACAGGCAAATAGACAGACAGAAATGTTAGTATACCAGCAAAAACAAAGGGAGGGCGATGTTCATCTCATCTTTTGGCATCAGCTCTACCCTCATTTACCCTCATCAAACGTCAGCACTTATCAGATGTTATCTCCCCTTATCTTGTTACTGTCATGGGTGAACATTTATTATTACATATTATTATTATTATTACCTATTATTATTATGTATTATTATTATTATGTATTATTATTATTATGTATTATTAATATGTATTATTGTTATCATTACGTATTCTTCTTCTTCCTCCTCCTCCTCCTCCTCCTCCTCTTCCTCCTCTTCCTCCTCCTCCTCCTCTTCTTCTTCCTCCTCCTCCTCCTCTTCTTCTTCTTCCTCCTCCTCCTCCTCCTCCTCCTCTGCCTCCTCCTCCTCTTGCCTCCTCCTCCTCTTGCCTCCTCCTCCTCTTGCCTCCTCCTCCTCTTGCCTCCTCCTCCTCTTGCCTCCTCCTCCTCTGCCTCCTCCTCCTCTGCCTCCTCCCTCCTCCATTCTTGGAACATGTTGAAGAGCTTGTAGTTCATAATCACTATCATTATCATCACCAATGCTCACATCTGAGTCTGGGATTTTGGAAAATAGGAGTTTCCTCTTTGATTCTGGTACAACTGAACGACGGCCCAGCACCAGAGGTGGAAGGCTGTGGGTTGTCTGGGTTTTCCTCACTATTACCCATATTATGGTCATTAGTTTCGGTCGAAACCTCACCAGAACCTTGAAACTCATCTTCACTGTCACTTCCATCTGTATTAGAACTGTCACTGGGGAACAAAAGTGTCCCAATTCGCCGAGGAGTGAGGAACTTCTTACCGCAGGGCACGGTGGAAATTGTGTACTATGATGGCATTCCCACAATGCACCACTGGGTCCCAGATTTTTTTCCTACTGCGCACACCCACCACACAGACCCATTCTCTCACATCTAGGCTTATCAGCCTTTTCCTGCGAGATTTGAGGCCGCTAGAATTTATGCGTACTAGTACGTCAAAAACCCCCACGCGTAAGACGTACTAGTACGACCAAAACCCTCAAAGGGTTAAGGTATAAAAAAAAAATTGTGGTCATTACTTACTGAGATATAGAGGCATAAAGTTGGCAGAAAATGAGCCATGTATAGCAACAGTGGCAAATGCCACTTACCCGGTAAACATTTTTTTTTACTCCCATTCGAAGGTTTCTAGCTTTTTCCACTAATTTATGTGGCCTGCGAGTCCAAAGTAAGGTGCAATGTACATACATACAGTTGTTGTATACAACACAATAAGTACACAATCATAATTATCAATACAGTGGATCCCCGCCTTACGAACGCATCACGTTACGTTAAATTCACCATACGAAACATTTGAACGCAAAAATTTTGCCTCGCCTCACTATCAAAAAAAACTCGCCTTACGTGATTCATCCAGGACGCATCCCATGTGTGGCCTCGGCACCAGTGTTTACAAGCCAGCCAGTGAGGTCGCATTTACGCATACATTTGGTACATTTCACATTATCCCAGTGTTTTTAGTGCTTGTAACTGCAAAATAAGTCACCATGGACCCCAAGAAAGCTTCTAGTGCCATCCCTGTGGTGAAAGGGGTGAGAATTAGTATGGAATTGAAAAAAGAGATTAAGGAAATGTTTGCAAAGTGGGCTCAACTGCAAACCTTTATGGATGAAAATCACCCTGACACAGCTACTGCAAGCCGTGTTGGCAACCTGTACAATGACAATGTTATGGCCCATTTTAGGAAAGTCTTAACCCTTTGAGGGTTTCGGACGTACTAGTACGGCTTACGACCCAGGGTTTTTGACGTACTAGTACGCCTAAATTCTAGCGCCCTCAAATCTAGTGGGAGAAAGCTGGTAGGCCTTCATATGAAAGAATGGGTCTATGTGGTCAGCGTGCACAGTCTAAAAAAAATCCTGCAGCACACGGTGCATAATGAGAAAAAAAAAACTGACCATTTTTTTGGAATAAAACAGCGACTTTGCACTGTATTTTCGTATGGAATTTATTGTTGTATTCTAGTTTTCTTGGTCTCATTTTATAGAATGGAAGACATATTACAGAAATTGAGATGATTTTGACTGATTTTACAATGAAAGGTACCTTGAAATTGAGCTCAAAGTAGCAGAAATGTTCGATTTTTACCAAATTTCAAAAGTAAACAAATCGTGCCAAGCGTGCAATACACGTCAACTGGTGAGTCTAATATTCTTTCACAAGTGCACCAATAATATTTATACCATTTTTTACACTAATGCAGTAGTCTGCATAACAGTACATCTTACATTTTTTGTGAGAATAAAAATTCAAAATGGAAAGCAAAAGAATATAAGAGGGGCCTTGAGACCTGACTAATGACCAGAGGAAATGTCATTTTAGTGCCAGGAATGTCTTTCTTGTTTATTCTGGACCCTATTCGGAAATTGGCATCTTTTGAAATTTGTGTGAAATTGGCAAAATTGCTAAATTCTGACCACTGAACTGGATAGTTGAATTTCATAAATGGGTGGTTCCTTGCACCCATTCGATAGAAAAAAATGGAGTTCTAGCGAAATATTTATGTTTTTTGTCGACTAATACAGTGGAATTGGCCGAAAATGGGGCTCAAAGTGGGCAAAATCGCCAATGCGTAAACATCGCCGAGACCACTAACTTTGCGAGAGCATAATTCCGTAAGTTTTCCATCAAATTTCAAACTTTTGGTGTCCTTATGATCGAGAAAAGATTCTCTATCTTTTCATACAAGAAAATAATTTTTTTTTTTTAAATTTGGCCGACCCTGAGAACGAGTTTCGGAGAGGGCCTGTCGACCCTCAAAGGGTTAACCCTTTGACTGTTTCCGACGTCTTACGAGCCAATGTTTCTGACGTATTTATACGCATAAATTCTAGCAGCTTCAAATCAAGCAGGAGAAAGCTGGTAGGCCCACATGTGAGAGAATGGGTCTCCATGGTCAGTGTGCACCATATAAAAAAAATCGGGGAGCCAGTGGTGCATTGTGGGAATGCCATTTCAGTTGTCCTTTTTCAGCATGTCTAGCGGTAAGAAATATGTGATTCCCCAGCAAATCTGGGACTCTTCTCTTCCCAAGTGATGCTCTAACACAGATGGAAGTGTCAGTGAAGATCAATTTCATGATTTGGAGGAGTTTGAGACCAAAAGCAATGGAGGAGGAGGAGGAGAGGAAGAGGAGGAGGAGGAGGAGGGAGGAGGAGGAGGAGGGGGAAGGAAGAGGAGGAGGAGGAGGAGAAGAGGAGGAGGAGGAAGAAGAAGATGTAATAATATTGTTCCTTGAAGCAAGAAAAAAAAAAGTCCACCCCATGACAGTGACAAGATAAGGGGAGATAACATCTGATAAGAGCTGACTTTGATGAGCGTAAACGAGGGTAGAGCTGATAAGGAAATATTACATGACCATCGCCCTCCCTTTGTTTTTGCTGGTACACAAACATTCTGTCTGTCTATTTGTCTGTCTGTCCAAGCTCCCTGTCTGTCCATCTAGCTCTTTGTCTCAGAGAGCCACAAGACTGTGTCATCACGTTTACTCACATCTTCAAGCAGAGTATAGCACTTTGTCTGGATTTCTTGGGTTATCCTAGGTAATTTACACCATGTATACTTGTATTTATGTGTACCTGTGAGACAGAGATAGGCAGACAGATAGAAAGAGAGACAGATTGAAAGATATAGAATGAGGGAGAAAGATAATTAGATAGAATGGAGGAGGGGAAGCAGCATCTGACCCCATTGTTTTGACAGGCAGGAGGGGGAGTGAGTAATGAGACAATATGTCACTCTGACAGCTGCCGACTTCTGACTCAAAACAATTATAAGCCACACACTCCCACACAAGACGAGGACGAGGACGAGGACGAGGACGAGGACGAGGACGAGGACGAGGACGAGGAGGAGGAGGAGGAGGAGGAGACAACAACAAACAAATATTTGTCTGTCTATTTCTCTGTCTGCCAAGCTCCCTGTCTATCCTTCTAGCTCTCTGTCTCAGAGAGAGCCACAAGATAAGATAAGATAAGATAAGATTTCGTTCGGATTTTTAACCCCGGAGGGTTAGCCACCCAGGATAACCCAAGAAAGTCAGTGCGTCATCGAGGACTGTCTAACTTATTTCCATTGGGGTCCTTAATCTTGTCCCCCAGGATGCGACCCACACCAGTCGACTAACACCCAGGTACCTATTTGCTGCTAGGTGAACAGGACAACAGGTGTAAGGAAACGTGTCGAAATGTTTCCACCCGCCGGGAATCGAACCCGGGCCCTCCGTGTGTGAAGCGGGAGCTTTAGCCACCAGGCCACCGGGCCACCACTGTGTCATCATCACGTTTACTCACATCTTCAAGCAGAGTATAGCACTTTGTCTGGATTTTTTGGGTTATCCTAGGTAATTTACACTATGTATACTTGTATTTATGTGTACCTGTGAGACAGAGATAGACAGACAGAGAGAAAGAGTGAGACAGATTGAAAGAGATAGAATGAGGGAGAAAGATAATTAGATAGAATGGAGGGGGAAGCAGCATCCAACCCCATTGTTTTGACAGGCGGGAGGGGGAGTAAGTAATGAGACAATATGTCATTTTGACAGCTGCGGACTCCAGACTCAAAACAATTATAAGCCACACACTCGCACCCAAGACAAGCTTGCTGAAGGGTGATAATAGCAGTTTTATGAAAGTATCTAGTGACTATATATGTGTATATATATATTATAGAAACCAGAAGCAAGAAGGGAAGGCAGGAATGAAGGAAGGACTAGATGAAAGTAAGGAAAAAAGTAAGGAAGGACAGCTGAAGGAATGTAGGAAGAGAGGTGGAATGCCCTCCAGGTAGCCTCCAGGTAGGAAAGGAATGAAGGAAATTAGGAAGGAAGGAATGATGACACACAACCATTTACCTAGGATAACTACATAACACAACTGCCTGCTAATACTTGGAAGAAAACTGCCCAGACGAGGTGTTTTGTCTTTGCACATAAAAAAACACTTCCACAAAAATGCACACACTGATTTTATGTGTGAGGAGTGTAAAACACCATTGTGTATGACACCATGTTTTATGAGTGACGAGTGTAAAACACCATTGTGTATGACACCATGTTTTATGTGTGAGGAGTGTAAAACACCACTGTGTATGACACCATGTTTTATGTGTGAGAGTGTAAAACACCACTGTGTATGACACCATGTTTTATGTGTGAGAGTGTAAAACACCACTGTGTATGACACCATGTTTTATGTGTGAGAGTGTAAAACAAACCCTTGTGTATGACACCATGTTTTATGTGTGAGGAGTGTAAAACACCACTGTGTATGACACCATGTTTTATGTGTGAGGAGTGTAAAACACCACTGTGTATGACACCATGTTTTATGTGTGAGAGTGTAAAACACCACTGTGTATGACACCATGTTTTATGTGTGAGAGTGTAAAACACCATTGTGTATGACACCATGTTTTATGTGTGAGGAGTGTAAAACACCACTGTGTATGACACCATGTTTTATGTGTGAGGAGTGTAAAACACCACTGTGTATGACACCATGTTTTATGTGTGAGAATGTAAAACACCACTGTGTATGACACCATGTTTTATGTGTGAGGATTGTAAAACACCATTGTGTATGACACCATGTTTTATGAGTGAGGAGTGTAAAACACCATTGTGTATGACACCATGTTTTATGTGTGAGAGTGTAAAACACCACTGTGTATGACACCATGTTTTATGTGTAAGAGTGTAAAACACCACTGTGTATGACACCATGTTTCACAGAGTTCCACAAGCTGCAGAACTTCTAGGAATATGTTCAGTGACTGTATATTGGTATATACAGTGGACCCCCGGTTAACGATATTTTTTCACTCCATAAGTATGTTCAGGTGCCAGTACTGACCGAATTTATTCCCATAAGGAATATTGTGAAGTAGATTAGTCCATTTCAAACCCCCAAACATACACGTACAAATGCACTTACATAAATACACTTACATAATTGGTCGCATTCGGAGGTAATCGTTATGCGGGGGTCCACTGTATATTATAGAAAAATAGTAATAAACAATTTTTTGTATTGTTTGTTTCTGTAAACAAGTTTTGTAAACAATATATTGATAATTATGTTTGTGTGCTTATTGTGTTGTATACAACAAGTGTATATATGTACATTGCACCTTACTTTGGTCTCATAGGCTACATAAGTTATGTGAAAAAATAAAATAGTGAAAAAAACAACAAACCTTCAAATACAAGTAAACTAAAGTTTACCGGGTGAGCAGCAGTCGCCGCTGTTGCCATACGCGGCTCATTTTCTGCAAACTTCATGCCTCTATATCTGGGTAAGTACTGATGGGAAAAATTTTTGGGGGGGACTATAACAATCAGAAAAATAATCTTAACATTTTCATAAGAAAAATAATTTTTTTTTTTCAAATATTTTGCGACACCAGAAGACACTTCAGGATTGGGCCTTTCGACAGTCAAAGGGTTAACATAACGCGATGTGTTCGTAAGACAGGGGTCCACTGTATATTAGGTTGAAGGGTTTACTGTCATTTAATCTACAGTGGATCCCCGGTTTTCGTAATTAATCCGTTCCGGAGAGAGTGACTAATCCTGAATCTGATGATTTCTGAATATATTTTCCCCATAAGAAATAATGTAAATCCAGTTAATCTGTTCCAGACACCCAAAAGTATTAACAAAATTATTTTTTTATAGATTAAATATAGATTTACATACAGAAAAGAATGAGAAATCGAGTATAAAACAATAATATCACACTTACCTTTACTGAAGACTTGTTGGTGTATGGAAGATGGGAGGAGGGGAAAGGGTTAGGGTGATGTTCCTCCATAAATGTTTGCACCTCACTCCACTTTGCACAAATGTCCTTAATCTTCGAAGAAGGAACCTTCTTCCCTCACTCTTTCTCATCCTCTGAAGCAATTTCCTCAGCTGGTGTACATAAGCTCTGCAGCAGACCTGTTGGCCCATACTAGGCAGGTGCTTCACAAACAATCCTACTAACAAATACATATTTGTCCAACCCAATTTTCAATGCTACCCAAGCAATAAGCTTTGATAATTCTATTCACTCATGTGCAAATCCCACTCAAATCAAATCATGTGTGTGGGGAAGTACCCTGGCTGCTGTGTTCTTTCTTGAATTCTATCATGTTTATTGCCTTCTTTACCAAAGGTCTGGCACTAGCTTTCTTTTGGCCCATGGTGGCTTATTTAGCAGTTGCAATCGCTAAAAAGAATGGAATAATACAAAAGGTATCGTATGAACACGTGGGATCGTTCTCACTGGCTGATAAACAATGGCACACTGGCTGTAAATGGGGTGTCAGTGCATGGACATGTTCAGGATGAATGACTATTACCAAATTCAATGGCTATCACTGAGCCAGTATTCTGACGAAAAAACATTACTTATTTCAAATATTACGAAATCTGACGACTACGTAATCCGGGGGTCCACTGTAATTAAAAAAGTAATGCTAAAACTCTTATGAGTGGTTTAATTTTTTCCATCAAGACAAGGTAATTATATCTCATTTTAGCCTCAAACAAGCCAAGAAAATATTATGCAAACCTTAAATAACTGAGAGACTTCATGAGAGCTGAGTTCACTGGAGGATGCTGAAGTACCCATCACCAGGAACTTATCACGCACCAGTGCTGCAGGAGTCAGCTGCTCACTCACAGTTACACCAATTTCAAGCTGTGTACCAGCCTCTAAAACACCCACAGAGGGACGTACCCGATACTTCTCTGGTGATGTAGTTTTTATCTGAAAATGCAAGATGCAATCATTAGCCATAATAAGGTTTAATTAAACTATATAAAAAGTACATGATTATTGCAATCCTTTATTATTCTCACATTAGGTTGAGTGAAGTAACTCAATATCCTTAACCCTTTCAGGGTCGCCAGGCCCTCTCCGAGACATGTTCTCACGGTTGCCAAAAAAAAAAAAAAAAAAAAAAAAAAAAAAAAAAAAATTATGAAAAGATAGAGAATCTTTTCTCGATCATAATGACACCAAAAGTATGAAATTTGATGGAAAACTTACGGAATTATGCTCTTGCAAAGTTAGCGGTCTCGACGATGTTTACGCATCAGTGATTTTGCCCACTTGGAGCCCTATTTTTCGACCAATTCCGGTGTACTAGTTGACGAAAATCATAACTTTCGCTAGAACTCCATTTTTTCTAACGAATGAGTACAAGAAACCACCCATTTACTGATTTCAACTATCCAATAAAGTGGTCAGAATTTAGCAATTTTGCCAGTTTCACACAAATTTCAAAAGATGCCAATTTCCAAATAGGGTCCAGAATAAACAAGACATTCCTGGCACTAAAATAGCATTTCCTCTGTTCATTAGTCACGTCCCCATGCCCCTCTTACATTCTTTTGCTTTCCACTTTGAATTTTTATTCTCACAAAAAATAGAAGATTTACTGTTATGCAGACTACTGCATTAGTGTACAAATGGTATAAATAATATCAGCGCACTTGTGAAAGAATGTTAGACTCACCAGTTGACATGTATTGGACACGCAGCATGATCTGTTTACTTATGAACTTTGGCAAAAATCGAAGATTTCTGCTACTTTGAGCTCAATTTCAAGGTACTTTCCATTGTAAAACCAATCAAAATTGTCTCAATTTCTGTAATATGTCTTCCATTCTATAAAATGAGACCAGGAAAACTAGAATACCATCATAAATACCATACGAAAATACAGTGCAAAGTCGCTGTTTTAAACCAAAAACACTGTCAAAGTTTTTTTTTCTCATTATACACTGTGTGCTGCAGGATTTTTTTTTTATACTGCACACACTGACCACATAGACCCATTCTTTCACATGTAGGCCTACCAGCTTTCTCTCACTAGATTTGAGGGCACTAGAATTTAGGCGTACTAGTACGTCCAAAACCCTGGTGCCTAAGCCGTACTGGTACATCCGAAACCCTGAAAGGGTTAAGAAAATGAGCTATCTATATAATATTTACTAATACATTACTACATATATGGTACTGTGAAAACAAGTGCAAGTATAGCTGTCCATTGGTTCATACAGCAGATGCATTCCAGGAACATGACAGCTGTACTGAACTCAGCAGACTATCAACACTTAATTCTACACAATAATCTTTAATGTACTTTTAAACCACACCAATCACACATGTTAAATGTACAAAGCACATACAAAATTCTTCTGTCAACAAACTGGCTGCATCCCACCAAGGCAGGGTGGCCCAAAAAAGAAAAATGACAAGTTTCTCTTTTTAACTTTAGTACAGCCTCTCCTCACTTAGTGGCGTACTCATTTACCAATGACTTGGACTTACGGCAGGCTTTCTGACCAGCATGCATACTTAACCCTTTGACTGTCGCGGTCGTATATATACATCATAGGAGATACCGTGTTTGACGTATCTATACGCATAAATTCTAGCGGCTTCAAATCAAGCAGGAGAAAGCTGGTAGGCCCACATGTGAGAGAATGGGTCTCCGTGGTCAGTGTGCACCATATAAAAAAAATCGGGGAGCCAGTGTTGCATTGTGGGAATACCATTTCAGTCGTCCTTTTTCAGCATGTCTAGCGGTAAGAAATATGTGACTCCCCAGCAAATCTGGGACTCTTCTCTTCCCAAGTGATGCTCTAACACAGATGGAAGTGTCATTGAAGATCAATTTCATGATTTCGAGGAGTTTGAAACCAAAAGCAATGGAGGAGAAGGAGGAGGAAGAAGAGGAAGAGGAAGAGGAGTGAAGAAGAAGAAGGAGGTGAAGAAGAAGGAGGTGAAGAAGAAGAAGGAGGTGAAGAAGAAGGAGGTGAAAGAAGAAGAAGAAGGAGGTGAAAAGAAGAGAAGAAGGAGGTGAAGAAGAAGAAGAAGGAGGTGAAGAAGAAGAAGAAGAAGGAGGTGAAGAAGAAGAAGAAGAAGGAGGTGAAGAAGAAGAAGAGAGGAGAGTGAAGAAGAGAAGAAGAAAGAAGGAGGTGAAGAAGAAGAAGAAGAAGGAAGGTGAAGAAGAAGAAGAAGAAGGAGGTGAAGAAGAAGAAGAAGGAGGTGAAGAAGAAGAAGAAGAAGGAGGTGAAAGAAGAAGAAGGAGGAGGTGAAGAAGAAGAAGAAGAAGAGAGTGAAGAAGAAGAAGAAGGAGGTGAAGAGAAGAAGAGGAGGTGAGAAGAAGAAGAAGGAGGGTGAAGAAGAAGAAGAGGAGGAAGAAGAAGAGGAGGAAGAAGAAGAGGAGAAGAAGAGGGAAGAGAAGAAGAGGAGGAAGAAGAAGGAGGTGAAGAAGAGAAGAGGAGGAAGAAGAAGAGAGGAGGGAAGAAGAAGAAGAGGAGGAGAAGAGGGAGGAAGAAGAGAGGAGGAGGAAGAAGAGGAAGAAGAAGAAGGAAGAAGAGGAGGAAGAAGAAGAGAGGAAGAAGAAGGAAGAAGAAGAGGAGTGGAAGAAGAAGAAGAGGAAGAAGAAGAAGAAGAGGAGGAAGAAGAAGAGGAGGAGGAAGAAGAAGAAGAAGAGGAGGAAGAAGGAAGAAGAGGAGAGAAGAGGAGGAAGAAGAAGAGGAGGAAGAAGAGGAGGAGAAGAAGGGAGAGAAGAAGAGGAGGGAAGAAGAAGAGGAGGAAGGAAGAAGAGAAGAAGAGAGAGGAGGAAGAAGAAGATAGAGAGGAAGAAGAAGAAGAGAGGAGGAAGAAGAAAGAAGAGGAGGAAGAAGAAGAGGAGGAGAGAAGAAGAGGAGGAGAAGAAGAAGAAGAAGAGGAGAAGAATAGAAGAGGAGGAAGAAGAAGAGGAGAAGAGAAGAAGAAGAGGAGAAGAAGAAGAGGAGGAGGAAGAAGGAAGAAGAGAGAGGAAGAAGAGGAGGAGGAGGAAGAAGAAGAGGAGGAGGAAGAGAGGAGGAGGAAGAGAAGAGAGGAGGAGGAAGAAGAAGAGGAGGGAAGAGAAGAGGAGGAGGGGGAAAGGGAAAGGAGGAGAGGGGAGGAGGAGGAGGAGGAGGAGGAGGGGAAAGGGGGAAGAAGAGGAGGAGGAAGAAGAGGAGGAGGGGAAGAAGAAGAAGAGGAGGAGGAAGAAGGGAAAGAAGAAGAAGGGGGGGAGGAAGAATAGGAAGAAGGAAAATAATACCTAATATAATAATATGTAATAGTATGTTCCCTTGAGGCATGAAACAGTCCACCCCATGACAGTGACAGATAAGGGGAGATAACATCTGATAAGAGCTGACCTTTGATGAGTGTAAACGAGGGGGGCAGCTGTTATCTAGAGCAGGAGGGGGAGGAGAGAGGAGGAGGAAAAAGAGGAAGAGGAAGAGGAAGAGGAGGAGGAGGAGGAGGAGGGAGGAGGAGGAGGGAGGAGGAGGAGGAGGAGGAGGGGGAGGAGGAGAAGGAGAAGGAGAGGAGGAGGAGGAGGATGCAGGAGGAGGAGTGAGGAGGAGAGGGAGGAGAGAGGAGGAGTAAGGAGGAGAAGGAGGAGGTGGAGGAGAAGGAGGAGAAGGAGGAGAAGGAGGAGAAGGAGGAGAAGGAGGAGGAGAAGGAGGAGGAGGAGGAGGAGGAGACGACGACAAACAAACATTTGTCTGTCTTCCAAGCTCCCTGACTATCCGTCTAGCTCTGTCTCAGAGAGAGCCACAAGACTGTGTCATCATCACGTTTACTCACATCTTCAAGCAGAGTATAGCATTTTGTCTGGATTTTTTGGGTTATCCTAGGTAATTTACACTATGTATACTTGTATTTATGTGTACCTGTGAGACAGAGATAGACAGACAGAGAGAAAGAGACAGACAGATGAAAGAGATAGAATGAGGGAGAAAGATAATTAGATAGAATGGAGGGGGAAGCAGCATCCGACCCCATTGTTTTGACAGGCGGGAGGGGGAGTAAGTAATGAGACAATATGTCATTTTGACAGCTGCCGACTCCAGACTCAAAACAATTATAAGCCACACACTCGCACCCAAGACAAGCTTGCTGAATGGTGATAATAGCAGTTTTATGAAAGTATCTAGTGACTATATATGTGTATATATATATATTATAGAAACCAGAAGCAAGAAGGGAAGGCAGGAATGAAGGAAGGACTAGATGAAAGTAAGGAAAAAAGTAAGGAAGGACAGATGAAGGAATGTAGGAAGAGAGGTGGAATGCCCTCCAGGTAGCCTCCAGGTAGGAAAGGAATGAAGGAAATTAGGAAGGAAGGAATGATGACACACAACCATTTACCTAGGATAACTACATAACACAACTGCCTGCTAATACTTCGAAGAAAACTGCCCAGACGAGGTGTTTTGTCTTTGCACATAAAAAAACACTTCCACAAAAATGCACACACTGATTTTATGTGTGAGGAGTGTAAAACACCATTGTGTATGACACCATGTTTTATGAGTGAGGAGTGTAAAACACCATTGTGTATGACACCATGTTTTGTGTGAGGAGTGTAAAACACCACTGTGTATGACACCATGTTTTATGTGTGAGGAGTGTAAAACACCACTGTGTATGACACCAAGTTTCAAAGAGTTCCACAAGCTGCAGAACTTCTAGGAATATGTTCAGCGACTGTATATTGGTATACAGTGGACCCTCGACTAACGCTATTAATCCGTTCCTGAGAGCTCATCGTTAGTCAAAATTATCGTTAGTCAAGTTAATTTTCCCCATAAGAAATAATGGAAATCAAATTAATCCGTGCAAGACACCCAAAAGTACTGAAAAAAAAAAAATTTAACACATGAAATATTAATTTTAATACACACAAACTGAAGAAGACATGCACAGTTACATGACACTTACCTTCATTGAAGATCTGGTGATGATTGATGGGATGGGAAGAGGGGAGAGTGTTGATGGTCTTAGTGTTTAGAAGGGGAATCCCCTTCCATTAGGACTTGAGGTGGCAAGTCCTTTTTTGGGGTTACTTCCCTTCTTTTAATGCCACTAGGACCAGCTTGAGAGTCACTGGACCTCTGTCGCACAACATATCTGCCCATAGAGGCCTGTACCTCCCATTCCTTTATGACATTCCTAACGTGTTTCACAACATTGTCAGTGTCACCATTAAACACTTGTTCAGGTTTCAGTCCTTCACTGTCTATGTACTCCTTGAATTCCTGCACATATTTTTCAGCTGCTTTTTTGGTCCAAACTGGCAGCCTCACCATGCCTTATCACACTATGTATGCCACTACGATTCTTAAATCTCTCAAACCAACCCTTTTCTGGCCTTAAATTCACTCACATCACCACTAGTTGCTGGCATTTTTCTAATTAAATCGTCATGCAACTTCCTAGCCTTTTCACATATGATCGCTTGAGAGATGCTATCTCCTGCTATCTGTTTTCGTTTATCCATACCAATAAACAGTCTCTCAACATCTTCTATCACTTGCGATCTCAGTTTCGAAAACATAGTTGCACCTTTGGCAAGAACAGCTTCCATGATTGCCGTTTTCTTGGCCACAATAGTAGCGATGGTTGATTGGGGTTTTTTGTACAGCCTGGCCAGCTCGGAGACATGCACTCCACTTTCATACTTAGCAATGATCTCTTTCTTCATATCCATAGTAATTCTCACCCTATTTGCTGTAGGGTTGGCACTAGAAGCTTTCTTGGGGCCCATGGTGACTTATTTTGCAGGTGCAATCACTAAAAAGGCTGTGATAATATGAAATGTTCTGACTTTATGCTTGGAAGCGACCGCGGTGGCTGGCTGGCTTGTAAACACTGGCCAGAAGTGGACGCGTCTCAGACAGAAGGAATAGTGTTGGTCGAGTTTTTTAGCGCTAATCGAGGCAAAATTTTTGCGATAAAATGTATCGCTAGTCAGATTTATCGTTAATCGATGCCATCGCTGGTCGAGGGTCCACTGTATATATTATAGAACAATAGTAATAAACACTTTTTTTTGTATTGTTTGTTTTTGTAAACAAGTTTTGTAAACAATATATTGATAATTATGTTTGTGTGCTTATTGTGTTGTATACGAGTGTATATATGTACATTGCACCTTACTTTGGTCTCACAGGCCACACAAGTTATGTGAAAAAATAAAATAGTGAAAAAGCAACAAACCTTCAAATACAAGTAAATTAAAGTTTACCGGGTGAGCGGCAGCCGCCGCTGTTGCCATATGTGGCTCATTTTCTGCAAACTTCATGCCTCTATATCTGGGTAAGTACTGATGGGAATTTTTTTTTTTTTTGGGACTAAAACAATCAGAAAAATATTCTTAACATTTTCATAAGAAAAAATAATTTTTTTGTTTTTCGAATATTTTGCAACACCAGGAGACACTTCAGGATTGAGCCTTTCGACAGTCAAAGGGTTAAATGTATATTAGAGCTGATTTCCTCTATTCTGTTTATTACAATATACAGTACACTACTGTATAAACATTTAAAAATATACCAGAAATGTTATAAATGGTGCAAAGGTGACATTAAAACAATATCAAAGATGGTTGACAAACCCACTACCATTTTAGTATGCTCCTTGATTAGTGACAAATTCATTTACCAATGTGGTCTTAGGGACAGAACTCTGTCGTTAAGTGAGGAGAGACTAATACATAGAGAACAGGTTACTAGCCCCTTGTTCCCAGCATGTTAGTCGCCTTTTACGACACGCATGGCTTATGGAGGAATAATTCTGTTCCACTTCCCCATGGAGATAAAAAGAAATGAAGAACAAGAACTACTAAGAAACTAGAAGAAATCCCAGAGGGGTATGTATATATATGCTTGCACATGCATGTGTAGTGTGACATAAGTATGGAGAAAATTCTCCAGTAAAGGGGGGTATCTTTCAGCCCCCTCAGCCCCCCTTTAGCCCTCTGAGGGACTTGGCCTCCCCCAGAAGGGGCTAATGGAGTCTTACTTCATCCCAAACAGATTCATCAAACCCACATGTTTGTACCCTAGCATCACAAGCCACACTATCCTCTCCTTGCTAGTTCTTGATCGACTACACAGTGAGGATTAAACGAGAGTAACTACTCTTTTCTCATTAGCAGGGAAACTAAGGAAAACCCTGCACCCACTTTATCTACAATTTGGGACAATTACGAAGTGTAGTCCATAGCTAGATAAGAAATCTACCATCTAGTATTGAATACTGTTGCAATGTTTAGCAAGGAAGTAAAATAAAGACAAGTTCAGCATATCCTTTGTGAGGACGCTGAGGAGAGGGCAGAGGGCAGCGAGCAGACTGCTTCAAGGAACGGACAAGCATGCGTGTCACAAGGGCGTTGCCTCCTTATCAAACAAAAGACAAAGGGACAGTAGTGACCAGTGTGTTCTTGACTCTTGCTCATTCTGACAATCTCAGGAAACTAGGAAAGTTAGACTAGTTCCCTTATACGTATAAGCCAGGAAATTCATGATAGAACTAATCACGCAGTGTTATTACATATCCGTTTTCTTCCTGTTGTGGATAATAGTACCCCGAAACTACGAACAAATGATGGAACTGAGTAGTAAACTGCAACCGGTAGCAAAGGATTGCAACAAATATTCCCGACGAAGTGGTGAACATCAGAGTAACATTCTCCGAGACACTCAAGCCTTCAGTCCATTCCAGTCAACCATATCGGTCCTAACCCTTCAACTGTCCAAACGTAGATCTACGTTTTTGCGCGTAGCACTCCGACCTTGACTTTATCCATAAGAAAGCATGTAAAAAGTAACATATCTACATTCGGAGCGCTACGCGAGCGAACGTAGATCTACGTTTGGACAGTTTAAGGGTTAATGGCTCACATTACACGAGCAAGGTAAGTCTTAATCTCGCTTGTAGAGCTTATTTAGCAGTTGCAAGCACTAAAACAAGTGGAATATTATGAAATGCATCGTATGAACACGTGGGACAGTGCTCACTGGCTGATAAACAATGACACACCAACTGTAAATGGTGTGTCAGGCTGCTCGGATGCGTTTTGGATGAATGACTTACCAAGGTAAATGACAATCACCGAGCCAATATTTTGACGAAAAAACGTTACTATTTCTGAATACAGTGGACCCCCGCATAACGGACGCCTTGCATAGCGGACAATCCGCATAGCGGACGCTTTGATCGCTAAAATTTTGCCCCGCATAGCGCCCAAAAACCCGCTCAGCGGCCTTCGTCCGAGACGCGTCCAATGTGCGGCCTGAGCCACGCTCACATGTTCCGCGGGTGGCATTGTTTACCAGCCAGCCTCCGCGGTAACATCCAAGCATACAATCGGAACATTTTGTATTATTACAGTGTTTTTGGTGATTTTTTTCTGGAAAATAAGTGACAATGGGCCCCAAGAAAGCTTCTAGTGCCAACCCTACAGCAATAAGGGTGAGAATTACTATGGAGATGAAGAAAAAGATCATTGATAAGTATGAAAGTGGAGTGCGTGTCTCCGAGCTGGCCAGGTTGTATAATAAACCCCAATCAACCATCGCTACTATTGGTGGTACAGCTGCTGCTGCTGCTGTATCACAGTCAGCTGCTGCTGCACTGTCAGCTGCTGCTGCTGTACCACCGTCAGCTGCTCCTGCTGCTGTAGTACCGTCTGCTGCTGCTGTAGCATCATCTGCTGCTGCTGTAGCATCGTCTGCTGCTGCTGTAGCATCGTCTGTTGCTGCTGTACCACGTCTGTTGCTGCTGTACCACCGTCTGCTGCTGCTGCTGCTGTAGCATCGTCTGCTGCTGCTGCTGCTGTAGCATCGTCTGCTGCTGCTGTAACATCGTCAGTTGCTGCTGTAGCATCGTCTGCTGCTGCTGTAGCATCGTCTGTTGCTGCTGTAGCATCGTCTGCTGCTGCTGCTGCTGTATCATCATCTGCTGCTGCTGTAACATCGTCAGCTGCTGCTGCTGCTGCTGTAGCACCGTTGTTGGTGTGGGCTTATTGAGAATACCAAGAAACAATTAACCCCAGAGGATTTGCCACCCAGGATAGCCCAAAAAAAGTCAGTGTCATCGAAGACTGTCTAACTTATTTCCATTGGGGTCCTTAATCTTGTCTCCCAGGATGCAACCCACACCAGTCGACTAACACCCAGGTGAACAGGGAAAATGCCTGGAACTAGTGCTCATATTGGTGAATTTAGAGCCAGCAAAGGTTGGTTTGAGAGATTTAAGAATCGTAGTGACATACACAGTGTGATAAGGCCTGTTCTGGAAGAAAATACCAAACAGGACCTACAGTACTCAGGAGGAAAAGGCACTCCCAGGACACAGTGTCTCATCAGTCATTGCTGCATCTTCAATAAAGGTAAGTGTCATTTATTCTTCATTTAGTAGAGTAGTACATGCACAATATATATTGTGCATGTACTACTCTACTATTGTGCATGTATCCTTCTCTTTGTGTGTAGGAAAATGTATATTTCATGTGGTAAAATTTTTTTTTTCAAACTTTTGGGTGTCTTGCACGGATTAATTTGATTTCCATTATTTCTTATGGGGAAAATTCATTCACATAGCGAACATTTCGCATAACAGCCAGCCCTCTTGCACGGATTAAGGTCGCTATGCGGGGGTCCACTGTATTACGAAATCTGAGGGTCTGCCGTATTATTACATATACAGTGGGCCCTCGCCTAACGAAAGCATAACGTTAAATCCGCCTAATGAAGCATTTGAGTGTCAAAATTTTGCCCCGCCTAATGATAAAAAACTCGCCTAACGTGATTCGTCCGGGACGCATCCCACGTGTGGCCTGAGTGCACCTCAGCTGCCCCGTGGGTGCCAGCGTTTACAAGCCAGCCAGTGCGGTTGCATCTACGCATACATTCAGTACATTTCACCTTATCCCAGTGTTTTTAGTGCTTGTAACAGCAAAATAAGTCACTATGGGCCCCAATAAAGCTTCTACTTCCAACCTTGTGGTAAAAAGGGTGAGTATTAGTATGGAAATTAAGAAAGAGATAATTGCAAAGTACGAAAGTGGTGTGCGTGTCTCGGAGCTGGCCAGGCTGTATACCAAACCCTAATCAACCATCGCTACTATCTTGGCCATCAAAATGGCAATTAAGGAAGCAGTTCTTGCAAAAGGTGCAAGTTTGCTTTTGAAACAGATTGCAAGTGAAAGAAGAAGTTGAGAGACTGTTATTAGTGTGGATAAATAAAAAACAGATATCAGGAGATAGCATCTCTCAAGCGATCATATACGAAAAGGCTAGGAAGTTGCATGACGATTTAATTAAAAACATGCATGCAACTAGTGGTGATGCGAGTGAATTTAAGGCCAGCAAAGGTTGGTTTGAGAGATTTAACCCTTTCAGAATTGCCAAGCCCTCTCTGAAACTTGTTATCAGGGTCGCCAAATTTTCAAAAAAAAAAAGATTATTTTTTCTTACGAAAAGATAGAGAATCTTTTCCCGATCATACTGACACCAAAAGTATGAAATTTGACGGAAAACTTACGGAATTATGCTCTCGCAAAGTTAGCGGTCTCGCCGATGTTTACACATTGGCGATTTTGCCTAATTTGAGCCCTATTTTCGGCCAATTTCATTGTACTAGTCGACAAAAATCATAACTATTTCGCTAGAACTCCATTTTTTCTATCGAATGAGTACAAGAAACCACCCATTTACCGATTTTGACTATGCAATAAAGTGGTCAGAATTCAGCAATTTTGCCAATTTCACACAAATTTCAAAAGATGCCAATTTCCAAATAGGGTCCAGAATAAACAAAAAAGACATTCCTGGCACTAAAATAACATTTCCACTGTTCATTAGTCATGTCCCCATGCCTCTCTTACATTCTTTTGCTTTCCACTTTGAATTTTTATTCTCACAAAAAATAGAAGATTTACTGTCAGTAAGACTACTGCATTAGTGTAGAAATGGTATAAATAATATCAGCGCACTTGTGAAAGAACATTAGACTCACCAGTTGATGTGTATTGGATGCGTAGCATGATTTGTTTACTTTTGAACTTTGGTAAAAATCAATCAAACATTTCTGCTACTTTGAGCTCAATTTCAAGGTACTTTTCATTGTAAAACCAGTCAAAATCAACTTAATTTCTGTAATATGTCTTCCATTCTATAAAATGAGACCAGAAAAACTAGAATAAAACAAAAAATGCCATACGAAAATACAGTGCAAATTCGCTGTTTTAATAAAAAAACACAGTCAAAGTTTTTTTTTACTCATTACGCAGTGCGTGCTGCAGGATTTTTTTTATACTGCGCACACTGACCACAGACCCATTCTTTCATATGTAGGCCTGCCAGCTTTCTCTCACTAGATTTGAGGGCGCTAGAATTTAGGCATACTAGTACGTCAAAAACCCTGGTGCGTAAGCCATACTAGTACGTTCGAAACTCTGAAACGGTTAAGAATTGTAGTGGCATACAGTGTGAGAAGGCATGGTGAGGCTGCCAGTTTGGACCAAAAAGCGGCTGAAAAATATGTACAGGAATTCAAGGAGTACATAGACAGTGAAGAATTGAAACCTGAGCAAGTGTTTAATTGTGACGAAACAGGCCCGTTTTGGAAGAAAATGCCAAACAGGACCTACATTACTCAGGAGGAAGCACTCCCAGGACATAAGCCTATGAAAGACAGGCTTACTTTTTTGTTGTCTGGCAAAGCTAGTGGTGACTGCAAAGTGAAGCCTTTATTGGTGTATCATACTGAAACTCCCAGAGTGTTCAGGAAAAACAATGTCCTCAAGGCTAATTTGTGTGTGCTGTGAAGGGCAAACAGTAACGCATGGGTCACTAGGGACTTTTTCTATGACTGGTTTCACCATGTGTTTGCCCCCACTGTGAAAAATTACCTCTTGGAAAAGAAATTGGACCTTAAGTGCCTCCTGGTATTACACAATGCTCCTGGACATGATTCAGACTTGGCAGAGCGAATTTCGAGGGACATGAAGGTCAAATTTTTGCCTCCTAATACCAGTCCTCTCCTGCAGCCCATGGACCAGCAGGTCATTTCAAACTTCAAAAAATTCTACACAAAAGCTATGTTTCAAAAATGCTATGAAGTGACCTTAGACACTTGATTGACCGTAAGAGAATTTTGGAAAGATCACTTTAGTGTCCTCAGTTATGTAAAACTTATAGGTAAGGCTTGGGAGGGAGTGACTAAGAGGACATTGAACTCTGCTTGAAGGAAATTGTGGCCAGAATATGTAGAAGAGAGGGATTTTGTAGGGTTTGAGGCTAACCCTGAGAAGCCTACACCAGTTGTGGAATCCACTGTGTCATTGGGAAAGTCCTTGGGGTTGGAGGTTAGTGAGGAGGATGTGGAAGAGTTGGTGGAGGAGGACAATGAAGAACTAACCACTGATGAGCTGCATGATCATCTTCAACATCAAGAGGCCATGCATGAGGAAACTGCTTCAGAGGAGGGGAGAGAGAAATTGAAGACATTGCCTACTTCAAAGATTAAGGAAATGTGTGCAAAGTGGGTTGAACTGCAAACCTTTATGGATGAAAATCATCCTGACACAGCTATTGCAAGCTGTGTTGGCAACCTGTACAATGACAAAGTTGTGGCCCATTTTAGGAAAATCTTAAAGGAACGTGAGGTACAGAGCTCTATGGACAGATTTGTTGTGCGACAGAGGTCCAGTGACTCTCAAGCTGGTCCTAGTGGCATTAAAAGAAGGGAAGTAACCCCGGAAAAGGACTTGCTACTTCAAGTCCTCATGGAAGGGGATTCCCCTTCCAAACAATAACAACTTCCACTATCTCCCCTCCTCCCATCCCATCAATCATCACCAGATCTTCAATAAAGGTAAATGTCATGTATACTTTACTTCGTAGAGTAGTAATTGTGCATGTCTTCTTATTTTTGGGTGTATAAAAATGTATATTTCATGTGGTAAAAATTTTTTTTTTCATACTTTAGGGTGTCAGGAACAGATTAATTTGATTTCCATTATTTCTTATGGGGAAAATTAATTCAGCTAACAATAATTTCAGCTAACGATGAGCTCTCAGGAACGGATTAATATTGTTAGGCAAGGGTCCACTGTATTATTAGTAGTATGTACATACTACAAATAATTATTATTATTATTAATTTAGGGAACTGGAGCACAGATCCAATTCCCTAGATCAAGAGCCCCTCACCATGTACGTACTACTAATACTAATAATTTTTTTTTATTATTATCACACTGGCCGATTCCCACCAAGGCAGTGTTGCCCGAAAAAGAAAAACTTTCACCATCATTCACTCCATCACTGTCTTGCCAGAAGGGTGCTTTACACTACAGTTTTTAAACTGCAACATTAACACCCCTCCTTCAGAGTGCAGGCACTGTACTTCCCATCTCCAGGACTCAAGTCCGGCCTGCCGGTTTCCCTGAACCCCTTCATAAATGTTACTTTGCTCACACTCCAACAGCACGTCAAGTATTAAAAACCATTTGTCTCCATCACTCCTATCAAACACGCTCACGCATGCCTGCTGAAGTCCAAGCCCCTCGCACACAAAACCTCCTTTACCCCCTCCCTCCAAACTTTCCTAGGCCGACCCCTACCCCGCCTTCCTTCCACTAAGACTGATACACTCTTGAAGTTATTCTGTTTCGCTCCATTCTCTCCACATGTCCGAACCACCTCAACAACCCTTCCTCAGCCCTCTGGACAACAGTTTTGGTAATCCCGCACCTCCTCCTAACTTCCAAACTACACGAATTCTCTGCATTATATTCACACCACACATTGCTCTCAGACATGACATCTCCACTGCCTCCAGCCTTCTCCTCGCTGCAACATTCATCACCCATGCTTCACACCCATAAAGAGCTTGGAAAAACTATACTCTCATACATTCCCCTCTTTTGCCTCCAAGGACAAGTTCTTTGTCTCCACAGACTCCTAAGTGTCAAACCACTCACCCTTTTCCCCCTCATACCAATTCTATGATTCCCTCATCTTTCATAGACCCATCCGCTGACAGATGCACTCCACTCCCAAATACTGAATACATCACCTCCTCCCATATTCTCTCCCTCCAATCTGATTATTCCAATCTTTCAATCACCTAATCTTTTTGTTATCCTCATAACCTTACACTTTCCTGTATTCACCTTTTTAATTTTCTTCTTTTGCACACCCACCAAATTCATCCACCATCCTCTCTCTCTGCAACTTTCTCTCAGAATCTCCCAAGAGCAAGTGTCATCAGCAAAGAGCAACTGGACAACTCCCACTTTATGTGTGATTCTTTATCTTTAACCCCACACCTCTTGCCAAGACCCTCGCATTTACTTTTCTTACAACCCCACTATACATATATTAAACAACCACGGTGACATCACACATCCATGTCTAAGCCTACTTTTACTGGAAATAATCTCCCTCTTTCCTACATACTCTAACTTGACTCACATCCTCGTAAAACTCTTCACTGCTTTCAGTAACCTACCTCCTACACCATAGCACCGCAACATCCTGCACAATTGCCCCCCCTAACCACCCTGTCATAAACCCTTTTCCAAATCATAAATGTGCCACAAAAACCTCTTTAGCCTTATCTAAATACTGTTTCACTTTATATGTTTCACAGTAAAAACCTGTCCACACACCCCTACCTTTCCTAAAGCTCCGTGTTCATCTATCCCTATTACTCCAGTCCTTACTTTTAATTCTTTCAAATATAACTCTAACATTACCTATACCAGATATACTCAAACAGACGTATCCCCCTATAATTTTTGCACTCTCTTTTGTCATCCCTTTGTCCTTTATAAAAGGCGAATATCTATGCATGCTCTCGTGCCAATCCCTAGTACACCTAACCTACCCTCTTCCATACATATTATTAAATAACTTGCACCAAACCACTCCAAAACTATATCCCCACCTGCTTTTAAAACATTTCTATCTTTATCCCATCAATCCCGGCTGCCTTAAACCCCTTTCATTTTACCTACTGCCTCAACACGAACTTCCCCCCACACTCACAACTGGCTTTTCCTCACTCCTACAAGAAGTTATTCCTCTTGCCCATACACGAAATCACAGGTTCCCCTATCTTCATCAACATTTAACAATTCCTCAAAAATATTCCTCCATCTTACCCAATACCTCTAACTCTCCATTTAATATCACTCCAGCAACCATCCCAGGAAGTACTACCGTCCTGCCAGATGACTGTAAACAAAAAATCCTGTAACTGTTTTGCATGATGGTAGGATTGCTGGTTTTCTTTTTTCTGTCTCATAACACACGCTTGTGTGGTGGGGGAAGATAAACAGGGATATTCTTGCTACTCCTACTTACACTTTGGTCACACTTCACAGACACGCACATCGCATATATATATATACATACATCTAGTTGTCCCCTTTTTTCTAAATAGCTCCTTGTTCTTTTTTATTTCTTCTATTGTCCATGGGGAAAGTGGAAAAGAATCTTTCCTCCGTAAGCCATGCGTGTCGTATGAGGCGACTAAATGCCGGGAGCAATGGGCAAGTGACCCCTTCTCCTGTAACAATTACTAAAAAAGAGAAGAAGAAAAAATTTAATAAAACTGGGTTTTGCTGGGGGGGGGGTAAATGTGCGTGGATGTAGTGCGGATGAACGAGAAACAGATGATTGCTGTGTTATGAATGAGAAGAAGTTGGATGTCCTGGCCCTACGCGAAACAAAGCTGAAGGGGTATAGAGTTTCAGTGGTGGGGAAATTAATGGGATTAAATCTGGAGTATCTGAGAGAGTTAGAGCAAAGGAAGGTAGCAGTAATGTTAATGAATCAATTATGGAAGGGAAGAGAGAATATGAATGTGTAAATTCAAGAATTATTTGATAAAGTCAAGTTGGATGCGAGAAGTGGGTCGTATTGACTTGTAATGCAAAACCTGGAGAAAGAGGAATGCAGAGGAGAGAGAGAGATTTTGGGAGATGTTAAGTGAATGGTATAGACCTATGAACCAAGTAGAGAGTAATTGTGTAGGGGACTTGAATGCTAAAGTGGAGAAACTTTTAGAGAGGTGGTGGTTAAGGTAAGTTTTGGGGTGCAGTGTAAATGATAATGGGAGCCCTTTGATTGAGCTTTGTATAAAAGGGGTTTAGTTTATAGGTTAAACATATTTTTAACGAAAAAGAGGATAAATAAGTATACACGCTATGATGTTAGGGGGGGCGAAATGACAGTAATTTGTTGGATTAGTATTGGTGGATAAAAGACTGTTGAAGTAGACTTCAGGATGTACATGTTTTATAAGGGGCCACAGATATATCAGATCATCTTCTAGTTGTAGCTACACTGAGAGTAAAAAGGTTATGGGATACAAGGAGAATATAAAGCATCAGTAAGAAGATAGGTGAGGTTTATAAACTAAAAGAGGAGGCAGTTAGGGGAAGATAAAACACTATTGAGGGATAGATGGGCTAATGAACATAGGCAATGGGGTCGAAGAGGTATGGGGTAGGTTTAAAAATGTAGTGTTAGAGTGTTCCAGCAGAAGTTTGTGGTTACAGGAAAGTGGGTGCAGGAGGGAAGAGAGCGATTGGTGGAATGATGATGTAAAGAGAGTAGTAAGGGAGAAAAAGTTAGCATATGATAAGTTTTTACAAAGTAGAAAGTGATGCAAGGATAGGGTGAAGAGTATATGGAGAAAAAGAGAGAATTAAGAGAGTGGGGAAGCAATGTAAAAAGATAGCAAATGAAGAGAGTGGTGAATGTTATCACCAAATTTTGTTGAAAATAAGAAAAAGTTTTTGGAGTGAGGATTAACAAGTTAAGAAAGCCTAAGAACAAATGATTTGTCTGTTAAAAATAGGAGAGGAAGTTATTTAAATGGAGAGTTAGAGGTATTGGAAAGATGGAAGGGAATATTTTGAGGAATTGTTAAAGTGTTGATGAAGATTAGGGAAGCTGTGATTTCGTGTATAGGGCTAGGAGGAATAACATCTGTAGAGTGAGAAGAGCCAGTTGTGAGTGTGGGGGAAGTTCGTGAGGCAGTAGGCAAAATGAAAGGGGTAAGGCAGCCGGGATTGATGGATAAAGATAGAACTGTTAAACAGGGTGGGGATATATTTTTTGGATTGGTTGGTGCAATTATTTAATAAATGTATGGAAGAGGTAAGGTACCTAGGGACTGGCAGAGAGATGCATTGTTCCTTTGTATAAAGGCAAAGGGGATAAAATACAGTGCCAAAAATATAGGGGGATAAGTCTGTTGAGTGTACCTGTAAAGTGTATGGTTGATTATAATGAAAGAATTAAGAGTAAGACGTAGGAATAGGATAGCAGATGAACAAGGGGCTTTAGGGAAAGGTAGGGGGTGGTGTGGACCAGGTGTTTACAGTGAAACATATAAGTGGAACAGTATTTAGATAAGGCTAAAGAGGTTTTGGTGGCATTTTATGTTGGAAAAGTCATATGACAGGGTGGATAGGTGGGGCAATGTGGCAGATGTTGCAAGTGTAATGGTGTAGGAGGAGTTACTGAAAGCAGTGAAGAGTTTTTACGAGATAGTGAGGCTCAAGTTCTCTAGACTGAGTATGTAGGAAAGAAGGAAATTTTTTCCCAGTAAAAGTAGGCCCTTAGACAGGGATGTGTGATGTCACCGTGGTTTTTTAATATATTTATAGATGGGTTGTAAGAGAAGTAAATGCGAGGGTCTTGGCAAGAGGCCGTGGAGTTAAAAGATAAAGAATTCACACACAAAGTGGGAGTTTGTCACAAGCTGGCTCTTTGCTGATGACACGTGCCTCTTGGAGATTCTGAAGAGAAAGTTGCAGAGATTGGTGGATGAATTTGGTAGGGTGATGCAAAAGAAGAAAATTAAAGGTGAAATACAAGGAAAGAGTAAGGTTGATGAGGACAACAAAAATGATTAGTGATGAAAGATTGAATATCAGATTGGAGGAGAGAGTGTGTGAAGGAAGGTGAATGTTTCAGATATTTGGGAGTGGACAGTGTCAGCGGATGGTTCTAGAAGATGAGGTGATCATAGAATTGGATGAGGGAAAAAGGTGAGTGGTGCACATAGGAGTCCTGTGGAGACAAAGAACTTTGATCCCTTGGAGGCAAAGAGGGGAATGTAATTAGAGTAATAGTTTTTTAACGAACGCTCTATATGGTGATGTGAAGCGTGGGTAATAATGCTGCACGAGGAGAAGGCTGGAGGCAGTGAATCATGGTCAGAGGGCAATGGTGTGGTGTGAATATAATGCAGAGAATTCGTGTTTGGAAGTTAGGAGAGGTGCGGGATTTACCAAAACTGTTGTCCAGAGGGCTGAGGAAGGGTTGTTTGAGGTGGTTCGGACATGTAGAGAGAAAGAGCGAAACAAGAATGACTTCAAGAGTGTATCAGTCTGTAGGGGAAGGAAGGCGGGGTAGGGGTCGCCTAGGAAGGGTAGGAGAGGGGGTAAAGGAGGTTTTGTGTGCGAGGCTTGGACTTTCCACAGGCAAGCGTGCGAGTTTGATAGGAGTGATGGAGAAAATGGATTTTAAATATCTTGACGTGCGTTGAGTGTGAGCAAAGTAACATTATCTGAAAGGATTCAGGGAAACCGGCAGGCCGGACTTGAGTCCTGGAGAATGGGAAGTACAGTGGCCTGCCACCTCTGAAGGAGGGGTGTTTAATGTTGCAGTTTAAAAAACTGTAGTGTAAAGCACCCTTCTGGCAAGACAGTGTTGGAGTGAATGTGGTGAAAGTTTTTCTTTTTCGGGCCACCCTGCCTTGGTGGGAATCGGCCGGTGTGATAATAAAATAAAAAATAAATCCATTTGTTCTCTAGGCTTCCTTAACTGTTAATCTCACTCCAAAAACTTTTTCCTTATTTTCAACAAAATTTGTTGATAACATCTCACCCACTTCTCTCATTTGCACACTTTTTACATTGCTTCATCACTCTCTTAACCTCTCTCTTTTTCTCCATATACTCTTCCCTCCTTGCATCACTTCTACATGTAAAAACTTCTCATAAGCTAACTTTTCCTCCCTTACTACTCTCTTTACATCATCATTCCACCAATTCGCTCCTCTACCCCCTGCACCCACTTCCATGTAACCACAAACTTCTGCTGAACATCTAACACTACATTTTAAACCTAACCCCATACCTCTTCGACCCCATGCCTATGCTCTCATTAGTCCCATCTATCCTCCAATAGCTGTTTTTATATCTTACCCTAACTGCCCTCCTCTTTTAGTTTATAAACCTTCAACCTCTCTCTTCCCTGATGCTTCTATTCTCCTTTATCCCACTACCTTTTTACTCTCAGTGTACTATAACTAGAAAGTGTCTGATGTATCTGTGGCCCCCTCTATAAACAATTTACATCCCTGAAGTCTACTCAACAGTCTTTTATCTACAAACATAATCCAACAAACTACTGTCATTTCGGCCCTACATCATATCTTTGTATAACATATTTATCCTTCTTTTTCTTAAAATATGTATTACCATAACTAAACCCCTTTCTATACAAAGTACAATCAAAGGGCTCCCATTATCATTTACACCTGGCACCCCAAACTTACCTACCACACCCTCTCTAAAAGTTTCTCCTACTTTAGCATCCCAGGTCCCCTACACAATTACTCTCTCACTTGGTTCAAAGGCTCCTATACATTCCTAACATCTCCCAAAATCCTCTCTCTCCTTTCTGCATTCCTCTCTTCTCCAGGTGCCATACACGCTTATTATGACCCACTCCACTTCTCAGCATCCAACCTTTACTTTAATCACATAATTCTTGAATTTACACATTCATATTCTCTTCTCTCCTTCCATAACTGATCCTTCAACATTACTGCTACCCCTTCCTTAGCTCTACTCTCTCAGAATACTCCAGATAATTAATCTCCATTTATTTCCCCACCACCACCCTTTCAGCTTTGTTTCGCTTAGGGCCAGGACATCCAACTTCTTTTCAATTATAATAATAATTTCTTTTCAATAATAATAATAATAATAATAATAATAATAATAATAATAATAATAATAATAATAATTGAAGCATGGTGTAAGAAAGTGCATCATTGTCTTCTCTCTCCACTAATGAGTGTGTTGACATATGATGAGGGTACACTGCCTTCCCTTTATTTGTTTTCACTTTACACAAACATGTCTATCTGTCTGCTTCTCTCCTTTTCTGTCTGTATCTGTCTGCCTGCTTCTCTCTCTCTCTCTGTCTCAGAGAGAGCCACTAGTGAACTAACACGTGTTTACACTCAATGCAGTAGTCACATCTGAGTCTGATGCCTATTATTTGCCAGTCTGGATTTTTTTTGGGTTATCCAAGGTAATTTACACAATGTATAATTGTATTTATGTGTAACAGAGAGAGAGAGAGAGAGACAGGCGTGCACAAACACACACACACACACACACACACACACACACACACACAGAGCCAGCCAACCAGTTATCCAGCCAACCAGTTATCCAGCCAGCCAGTTATCCAGCCAACCAGTTATCCAGCCAACCAGTTATCCAGCCAACCAGTTATCCAGCCAGCCAGTTATCCAGCCAGCCAGCCAGTTAGCCAGCCAGTTAGCCAGCCAGTTAGCCAGCCAGCCAGCCAGTTGTCCAGCCAGTTATCCAGCCAGCCAGCCAGTTAGCCCAGCCAACTCACTTTCCTACTACTCCCACTGCCTCCCACCCCCCCTTATTGCCTATCCCCACCACTCAGGCTGCTGGAGAGTGAGGTATTCCTTAGCTTGGCTTAGTTGCAAAGGTGCACTGAATTACCACTCCCACAATGCAATGCGGGTGCACAGATTTTTTTCCTACTGCGCACACTTACCACAGACCCATTCTATCACATGTACACTTATCAGTTCTCTCCTGCTCAATTTCAAGGCGCCAGAATTTATGCGTACTAGTACGTCAATAACCCTGGTGCGTAAGCCGTACTAGTACGTCGGAAACCCTGAAAGGGTCAAGAGAAAATGATGCAAATTAAAGTTTCTTGTATCCAAACCCTTACTTGGGTTATGAATTTGAGAAATTGACAATTGACTACAAATTTTCAGATGAAACACATTCATCAGAGATGCATCCATTCTGTTCTTGGGCTAGTGATGGAAATGCTTAACCACATGCCTGACAACATGCATATGCTGCAGTCTGTCATCACTAAGTGGTATTAAATTCTGAAACCAGTAATGTAAAAAGTAATGACACCAAAAGTGTGAAATTTGATAGAAAAACTTACGGAATTACTGTTTCTGAAAGTTAGTGTTCTCTGTGATGTTTATGCATAATCGATTTTGCCCACCGAGTCCTATTTTAGGCCAATTCCATTGTTCCAGTTGACCAAATTATTAGCTATTTCGCTTGTATGCCTTCCATTCTATTGCCCGAGTACAAGAACCCGCCCATTTAACTATTTCAACTATCCAAGTGATCAAAAATAGCTAATTTGGCCAATTTCACACAAAATTAAAAAACTGTTTAGAAATGAAGTCCAGAATAAACAATGTAGACATTTCTGGTGCTAAAACATTTCCTCTGTTCATTAGTTATGGCCCCAGGTCTCTTATATTACATTTTCTTTCCATTTGGTATTTTTATTTACACACACAAAAAAAAAAAAAAAAAAAAAAAAAAAAAAAACTTTACTGTTAAGCAGAATACTGCATTATTATAATTGTATAAATAGTGTCAGCACATTCATGACCATATATTAGACCAACCAGCTGGATGAGTATTGGACGAGTTATGTAATTTGCTTTCCTCTGGAATATCGGGCAAAAATTGAACCTTTTCACTACTTTGAGCTCAGTTTCAAGCTACTTCCAGTCCTGAAACCAATTAAAATCATATCTGTTTCTGCAATATATCTTACATTCTATCAAATGATACCAACCATATAAACCATCTGATAATAAAATGCAAAGTTGCTATTTTAAACCAAATACAGTGGACCCCCAGTTAACGAACTTTTTTCATTCCAGTAGTATGTTCAGGTGCCAGTACTGACCGAATTTTTTCCCATAAGGAATATCGTGAAGTAGATTAGTCAATTTCAGACCCCCAAACATACACGTACAAACGCACTTACATAAATACACTTACATAATTGGTCGCATTTGGAGGTGATCGTTATGCGGGGGTCCACTGTACAGTGGAACCTCCGTTTTCGTTTGCCCTGGTTTTCGTCGAATACCGTTTTCAATGACTTTTTTCATCAAAATATTGTCCCAGTTTTCATTCATCACCTCTGTTTTGCTCCACTGTACTGAACGTGTCCGTCTGCCTGCGCCCACACAAAGCATCCCACACATGCATTCTGAGTCAGTCTGGCTCTGTTACTCATCAAGTGAACATTACCCTGTGCATTTATACAAAACATCTCGTAATAATCCAAAGTTTTTTGTGCTCGCTTATTGAGTGCGACCGCTAAATAAGCCACCATGGGGCCAAAGAAAGTTCTGAGTGCCAGCCCTTTGATAAAGAAGGCAAGAAACACGATAGAACTCAATGGTGGTAGAGGGCGGTAGTGGTTGTGATGGTGATAGAGGATGGTAGAGGATGGTGGTAAGGGGTGGTTGTAATGGTGGTAGAGGGTGGTAATTATGGTAGTAGAGGGTGGTAGTGATGGTGGTAGAGATAACCTCTCCTCCCTCTCCCCTCCTCGCCGTCTTACATATGGCAACAAGAGTCTTCAGTAAAGGTACAAGTGATTTAAATGTTCATTTATCCATTTCATTAGTGCTTTATATTTATTTCTATATGTAAAACTATAGTTATTCTCTATAAAATGTATTTATGTTAATATTTTTGGGTGTCTGGAATGGATTAATTGGATTTATATTATTTCTTATGGGAAATGTTGCTTCAGTTTTCGGTGAATTCGGTTTTCGTCAGACTCTCTGGAACGAATTAAAGACGAAAACTGAGGTTCCACTGTACATGGATAGTTTTATCCATCATGCAACAAGTGGGGCAGGATTTTTTTTTTAATATGGTGAACACTCATTGCATAGCTAGGCCCAAATTTACTGCTCACAGCTTACCTGAGTGAGCCGAGCTCATCATGTGGTACTACAGCACTGATCCTGAGCTCAAAGCCATAGCACTACAGCAGGGGCCTCAAAAGGGTTAAACATAGGTTACAGAGAAGAAAAATCACAGTGTTATCATTTAAGAATATAATGATAATCACAAATGTTAATGAAAAAACAGAACTTCAAAAAGGCATTTAAGAAGCATTTCCTTTAAAATGATTTACAAGAACTGTACTGAAAAATACAAAATAAAAAAGGAACAAATACAGAATGTGACCCCAATGTTATACAAAAACAGACAATCTTTAACACAATTTTCTGATATACTATTCATACTTTTGAAATGCTAACAAAATTCAAGTACAGTAGGGCCCCACTTAAACGGCAGGATAGGTTCCAGGCTACCGCTGTAAAGCGGAAATCACCGTAAAGTGGAACACCCTTTTTTCCCACTTATAAATGCATACAAATACTAGATAAGTTTACACTAACATATAAAGTTAGCAATAGAACTAGGCATCAAAAAACAATAAAAAAGTACAATACACACATAGTGCACTCATTACTTACCTTAAAATATTTATAGTCTTAATCTAGGGTGAGATGAGTAGTATTTATTGTAAGAAATCAAGTGTGGTATGTATGGTAGTCAGCCGGGCTACCATACCAGGCCAACCCACCCACACATACTATTCTATGATATTTAAGCATCCCAGAGCGATAAAATGTATATACGGTTCACTCATTACTTACCTTAAAATATTTGTAGTCTTAATGTAGGGTCAGGAGTAAGTAAATGAAATAAAATGAATAAATGAGAGAGAGAAAGAATGAGTACATGAAAGAGGACAGGCGCAGAGTTATGTAAACAAACCAGGCGAAGGCAAGTTTTGTAAACAAACGAAGTGTACACGTCTGGTTTGTGTACAAGTTACATTGTGTACAGGTTGTCTCTACACTGATACGGTAAAATAAATAAAGAAGAAAACTCCCATTCTCATGTAACATCATTTTGAGAAGAAATGATGCTCTGATTTAAGGCAATGGAAATAAGTCACTTTGACTTTTTTGGGTTATCCTAGGTACTCTACACATATGCTGCTATGTATGATAATTCTATGTAACTGTATTGTGTATACCTGAATAAATTTACTTACTTACTTTACTTACTTACTTACTTACTTATGCTGTTATGTATGATAATCCATGTAACTGTATTTGTATATACCTGAATAAACTTGCATACATACGAAAGGAATAATTTTCTACAGTTACCCCCAGTAACACATTTACTCTTATGTTAGATTAAAGAAAATGTTATCTGGCTACCACATCTCATTTATGTTTATTTATTCTATTGTGGGGTGTATTTATCATCTTTATATGTTATGTATCATGTTTATTATATACAGTGGACCCCCGGTTAACGATATTTTTTCACTCCAGAAGTATGTTCAGGTGCCAGTACTGACCGAATTTGTTCCCATAAGAAATATTGTGAAGTAGATTAGTCCATTTCAGACCCCCAAACATACACGTACAAACGCACTTACATAAATACACTTACATAATTGGTCGCATTCGGAGGTAATCGTTATGCAGGGGTCCACTGTAATTTTGAAAAAAATATCATGGATGGATTAATGAAAATGTGTATATACAATGTGTATATACAACATTTAATGAGACTCGGTAATTATTATTATTATTATTATTATTATTATGTATTATTATTATGTATTATTATCATTATCATTTCTCATATGGTGTCATTTACGCAAGTTGTCTGCTACCACATCTCATATTTATGTTTATTTATTCTACTGTGGGGTGTATTTATCATCTTTATATGTTATGCATCGTGTTTATTATATAATTTTGAAAAAAATATCATAGATGGATTAATGAAAATGTGTATATTAACGTAATATACGACATTTAAATGAGACTCGATGATTATTATCATTACTAATATGATGTCTGGAGACACAAGACACTCTTACTGATTTTAATGTGTACCTGCACGCCAGCACAGTGTGTAAGTTTATTTAGGTACAGGTATACATAAGTATAATTATCAGAGTATATATAAACTATGAAATAACTTTTAAAAACTCTTGAAATTTTGGAGTTTCCAGACAAACTGGAGAGACTTTGTGCTTATGGATCTCTCAGAGAATGTAAACAAACCGGGTGGGGCGCGGTGACCGTATTAGAAAGTCAGGTGGGGGGAGCCGTATAGCGAGTTTTGGTCATAATTTGAAATGACCGTATTAGCGGAATGCCGTAAAGCGAAACGCCGTAAAGTGGGGCCCTACTGTATACATTTGAAAAGCCAGCCTGATCTCATCCAGGGTGCAAAATTGGCAATAATATATTTGGAGAGTTTACCTTAAAAGCTACGTGGGTACTGGCAGGGTTGGTCAGTACTATATTTGCTGTGGCACCAATGCGACAATTACTAAACATCAATCCTTCAGTTGGTTCAATTTCTATCATGGCACCTGAAATAAGAACATTTTAAGTACATGCAAGTTAAAGTGTGTGTATGTTAAGGATGGGATAATACCAAATTACTTTTGCTGGTACTAATACCATCAAAATTAGCAGATACCCACTGGCACCATCAAAATTAACCAATACCAATACTTTGGCATATCCCTAGTGTATGTGCAAGTACATAGACAAGAACATACAGTTTGCACGTCCGAAAAATTACCAGCAGGGTCCTGAAAGAATCAGTTTAGCACTTTATAGGATAAGGTATAATTCAGAGGAATGATGTGGGGTTGTTAAGGTGGTTTGGAAATTTAGAGAGGATGAAGCAGAAAGGTAAAACATTGAGGCTGTATAAAACTGGGGTGGAGGGAAGGAGGGATAGGGTCATCCCAGGTAGGGTTAGAGGGAAGAAGCAAGTTTTGAGTGCTAGAGGCTCAAGAATCCAACAGACTTCAGTGACTAATGGATTGGAGAAAGGGGAGGCAAATGGATTTTATGGCCTGACATGCTGCTAGAGAGTGAGAATTTAACATTTATGAAGGGATTTAGGGAAACTGACTAGGCAGCCTAGAATCCTGGAGGTGGGAAGTAAAGTGCCTGTCCTCTGAAGGAAGGGGTGGAGATGTTGTCACAAAAGGCCATTTGAATCATGAGTGTGCACTTGTGGCAAGACAGCCAATGAATGAAAATAAATGGTATAAAATACAGACACATTGAAACAAACACATGTGCAGTTTAATGTGATCCTTTATTGACAACGTTTCGCCCACACAGTGGGCTTTTTCAAGTCACAAACAGATCTACCTGGGGTGGAAGGTACGTGAGTATTTATAGTCAGGTTCAGAATGTTGAGGTCAGGTGGAGAATGCTGCATCTGATGATCTACCAGGTGGGGTTATAGAGTCTAAAATCTTGGGTAGCTTGGCAGGGGTATTGGACAAATTGTGAGCAGACCTTCTGCAGTGTTCTATGTTCTTATGTGGGATAGCGATGAAGTTTCTTGGCAAGTGGTTCAGCTATGTTATAGAAGCCACTGTTCCGGTTGAAATTGTTGGTTATAGAGACAAGTGATGATTCCAGGATTCTTCGGTATTGAGTGTTGTCTTCTGTGGCGATAAGTCTCGAGTTTCTGTAGTTAATTAAATGGTTGTGTGAATTGCGATGTTGTACACAGGCATTCCTTGTATCATCAGTCCTGCTTGCGTATTGGTGTTCTGAAATACGTGTTTGGAGGTCTCTTGATATTTCGCCCACGTATAATTTGTTGCAGTCATTACAAGGGATTATGTATACCCCTGCAGAGGATAGAAGCTTGTCCTGTCTACTACTGGTGATGTCCTTGATGGTCGTGGTTGTAGAGGTAGATACTTGGAATGATGTATTGGAAAAGATGTTGGAAACATGTTTGGCAATGGAGTTGGTGGGGAGGACTATGTATCTCTTCTCGGCAGTGCCTTCTCTGGGTGTGTTGAAGATGTTTAATGCCTGCCGTCTGCAGTCTCTGATGAAGTGACGAGAAGGTCTGCTCACAACTTGTCCAATACCCCTGCCAAGCTACCCAAGATTTTAGACTCTAACCCCACCCGGTAGATCATCAGATGCAGCATTCTCCACCTGACCTCAACATTCTGAACCTGACTATAAATACTCACGTACCTTCCACCCCAGGTAGATCTGTTGTGACTTGAAAAAGCCCACTGTGTGGGCGAAACGTTGCTAATAAAGGATCACATTAAACTGCATACGTGTTTATGTTTCCACAGCCATTGAATAAATTATTTTTTTTTGTCATCCTATCATGGAATATGACTGACATTTTAAAAGGAAAAAGGCTTGAAAATAAAGATCACTTGGACAGAAAAAATGAAGCATAGGTACAGAGCCACAGTCATCTCTGCAAATTTACGGATTTACATACTTGTGGATTTTGATTATTCCATGTTATTATTAATGGACAACTGGCTAATATTTTATATTAACCCAAGTTTTGTCTGGCTCAATGGCTTTTCCATGTCAGTTTTTTTTTATTTTGGTTATTATTTTGAATGAAAATCAATACTAATCAGATCAGCAATATTTGGGATGGTGTGAGTTACCAGAAGTGTTATTCAGAGGGCTGAGGGGTTGAGGTGATATGGACATTTTGAGAAGATGAAGAAAAACAGAATGACTAGGAGAGCATATAAATCTTGGGCATAGAGGAGGGGGTTTAGGAATCATCCTAGAAAAGGTTGGAGAGAGGGGGTAAAGGAAGTTATGATTGCTAGAGGTTAAGACATCCAACAGGCATCTGTGAGCGTATTGGAGAAGAGTGGAGATAAATGGGTTTTTTATAATTTGATGTGCTGTTGGTATGTGAGCAAGATAATTTAAGAAGTAATTTGTGGAGACCTGTTAGTTGGACAAGTCCTGGAGATGGGAAGTACATTGCCTGCACCCACTGCCTGAGTGGCAGCAAGCAGCAACAAAGCTGATCTTATATCTTGCCTTCCCCTGGGCCTATCTGAACTCCAGTGATGGCCTAATTGCAAGTACTGCTGCAACATGCAAGGAACCTGTAGCGACATGAAAACTAATGGTGACAACAATGAAATGGACTAAATATGACCAAAAGAGGGATCGGCATTCAAGTACCAGACGTAATGCCAGACGTGAACCAGACACCAGACGTTTTCCACTACACTGAAATAACTGACCTCCATATCAACTGCACCAGTGTTCAATGGGAAGACAACATGGCAGAAAACCTAACAAAACTCCAAGGAAATGACAGGTCTGTAGGACCTTTTTCCCTCAGTGCCAAAGGAGGGAAGGAATTGAGCATTTAAACATGGCTGACTGGCATCCAAACACCAGCTACTGCCAAATGTACAACTAGCAAGGTCAAGTTCTCATGTATACTGACATTTTTCTATAGTGACAGTAGCATCATATCGAGTGCACCACCATCATATTACCTGTACCACTGTTAATGAGAGGGAAACACAGGAGACATCAAAATCTACAATACAAAACTCCAACGAAACTATCATATGACAGTTATCTCTCAGTGCCAATCGTGGGAGAGAAGTGAATAGTTATACAGCCGAGGTTAATGTTTTAGTAGCTGACCTATATTCAGCTGACCAGTGTACAGTGAGAGAATCATAGGAGAAAATGCCAAATCTATCTATAAAACTAAAGAGAAGTCAGGTTGTTGGTGGCATTTTCTTCCCTCAGTGTTTTTAAAAATGGCTGAAACAGCAGACCAGGTCAGGCAGTCAACACGACACAGCCCCGATAAATAGAATTGAGGGGAATTTGGACGGATAAAGCCACTGATTAAAACTTTCTGGTCCTGCCAGAATGGAAATGAGTTAGAAGTGTAATAGGTGAAGCTGGACTGTGAAGCGAGGCCTGAAGGGGGTGGGGTAAAATAAGGGGATAAATGAAAGGGGTTTGTGAAGTAAAGGGGTAAGCGAAGAGTGAAGAGGGTTTTGAAGTAGATACCAGGAAATTTACTAATAATCAGTGGTGACTGCTAGAGCAGTTACTAGGGTTTGCTAGGTGACTGGAAAAGAGAAATAAATATTGTTGTGTATGATTAAAAGAGTGAAGAGTGAAAATGGCAGGCATTAGGGGGGATGTACAGGCTGCCATAATTATATTTATCTTTCTGCTGCAATTCCGTGAAGAAGGAAATCAGTCATGGGGGCTGGAAAAGGCGAATGGGGTAATAACACCCTGGACAGTAAAAGCCCAACAGTTGTCATTCAACCAGAAACATAAATGTCACTATTGCCACAAGGTATGGCAACACCGCATACCCGAAGAAAAACAGTGGCACACAGCTCTTATTGTAGCGCTCTTAAGTGGTGATATCCAAATTAATCCAGGACCTCAAACTATTGTGCAGAGGCAAAAGACAGACAGATGACAGTGTTAATAATGGTCTAGTAGCTAGGAATGATAACCTTAACTCCACATGTAATGCATACATAGGCCAATGTGAGACAATACAGCCATTTTTATTATCTCAAACACCACCAAACAGGTGCCTACAGTGCACTAAAGTACGAAAGAAGAACAGAAAAGGCACCTTATGTAAAATGTGTAAGGGGTTGGTGCATAATGGATGTGTGTACAGTTATAGTAATGGTGCCAGAATTCATTTTGTGTGTAACAAATGCACTTCGGCACAGTTACCCTTTAGCAATGATGACACTGATTTACCTAATTTTAATACAAATGACCCATTGCCATATATTGACGATTATAATTGTTTTATGAAAACAGGCCATCACTTTATTCAAGTCAACGCAAGAACACTTTTTCCAAAATTGGCAGAGATTAGGATTTTAGCTAACAGAACAAGGGCGGCAGTTTTATCCATCTCTGAATCCTGGTTGGATGATACGGTGACTGACGACGAGGCCAGAATAGAAGGTTACAATATAAAATGCTCATATAGGAACAGAAAAGATGGTGGGGTATGTGCCTATGTTAGAAATGACTTAGCTTACAACCCAAGACCTGATTTAAATAACAAACTGGAGATTCTATGGTTTGAAGTGCTGCTTCCCAAAACCAAACCCATCTTATTAGGAACTAGTTACCGCCCTCCCACCCAGGACCAGTTCTTAGAAGACTTTTCTAGAGTCTTGTCTGGACTTGAAAACAATTGCGAGACAATAATACTGGGAAACTTCAATATCTGTTTTCAGCAGCAAAATAATGGGCTATGCAAAAGGTATAAGCAAATTCTAGGTTTAAATAGTTACACTCAACTAATTAATACACCAACCCAGATCACACAGTTCTCAGCCACCCTAATTGACCACATACATTGTAACCGCTCTGAGAACATTAGTCAGTCAGGAGTCATTACCATAGGCCTTAGTGATCATTTCATCATTTACTGCACCAGGAAAATCACTAGGGATAGGATAGGCCTACACATGACAATAAAAATGAGGTCAACTAGAAACTACAGTAAAGAAACACTGGTAAATAGGTTACACAATTGTGACTGGACAGTGATAACAAGTTGCATGGACGTAAACGATGCCTGGGAAAAATTCAAAACAATGTTCACTACCATCCTTGATAATATTGCACCAGTAAAAGAGGTTAGGATTAAACAGAGAACTTAACCCTGGATGACTACTGAGATATTAGATAATATGAAATTCAGAGATCAGTTGCTAAAAAGATTTAAAGCAAACAGACAGGATATTGCAGCACTAAATTAATTCCAAAGGGTGAGGAACAGAGTACAGAGACTTATAAAAGGAGCAAAGGCAAAGCACTATTGCTCAAAAATTGAAGAGTATAAGCATAACCCCAGAAAGCTCTGGCAACAACTAAAACAGTTGGGGTATAGCCATAAACCAGTAGATAGGTCTAACATAATACTCACTATCAATAATGAGGTATGCCACAAAACAACAGAGGTGGCAAATTGTTTTAATTCCTACTACACATCTGTCACATCAACACTAGCAAGTAAACTACTAGCTGCATCAAATACCTTTAACACAGACTCAGATAAGTTTCAAACATACTATACCAATAAAGGGGTAATCCCTAACAGTTGTCAACTAGTAAGTGTATCTCAAGACTTTATTCAAAAAGAACTAAGCAGGTTAAACCCAACTAAGAGCACTGGTCCGGATAACATCGCGTCTAAGTTCCTAAAAGATGGTGCTTCTGAATTGTCAATCCCTATTGCTCACATAATAAATTTATCCATCACCACTGGAGGGGTTCAAGGAGGCCAGAGTTACTTCAAGAAAAATAGTAGGTCTGATGTAAGCAACTATAGGCCTGTTAGTATACTCAGTATAATATCCAAAATTCTGAACATTAAAATGGTATAAAATACCGACAGGTTGTTAGGTAAGACACATATGCAACAGTTAGGTATCTTTATTATGAAACGTTTTGCCTACACAGTAGGCTTCTTCAGTCAAGTACAGAAAAGTTGATAGAAGCAGAAGATACTTGAAGACGATGTAATCAGTCTATCACCCTTAAAGTTTTGAGGTGGTCAGTCCCTCAGTCTGGAGAAGAGCATTGTTCCATAGTATGAAACAATATGGAGATGAAGTGACAGAATGGAACAATGCTCTTCTCCAGACTGAGGGACTGACCACCTCAAAACTTTAAGGGTGATAGACTGATTACATCGTCTTCAAGTATCTTCTGCTTCTATCAACTTTTCTGTACTTGACTGAAGAAGCCTACTGTGTAGGCGAAACGTTTCATAATAAAGATACCTAACTGTTGCATATGTGTCTTACCTAACATCCAAAATTCTAGAGAGGGTGGTGTACTATCAAGGAGTTAAGTACCTTAACCCTTTGAGGGTTTTGGTCGTACTAGTACGTCTTACGCGTAGGGGTTTTTGACGTACTAGTACTCATAAATTCTAGCGGCCTCAAATCTAGTGGGAGAAAGCTGGTAGGCCTTCATATGAAAGAATGGGTCTATGTGGTCAGTGTGCACAGTCTAAAAAAAATCCTGCAGCACACAGTGCATAATGAGAAAAAAAAAACTTTTACCATTTATTTTTAATAAATCAGCGACTTTGCAGTGTATTTTCGTATGGTATTTATTGTTGTATTCTAGTTTTCTTGGTCTCATTTTATAGAATGGAAGACATATTACAGAAATTGAGATGATTTTGACTGGTTTTACAATGAAAGGTGCCTTGAAATTGAGCTCAAAGTAGCAGAAATGTTTGATTTTTACCAAACTTCAAAAGTAAACAAATCGTGCCAAGCGTGCAATACACGTCAACTGGTGAGTCTAATATTCTTTCACAAGTGCACCAATAATATTTATACCATTTTTTACACTAATGCAGTAGTCTGCATAACAGTAAATCTTATATTTTTTGTGAGAATAAAAATTCAAAGTGGAAAGGAAAAGAATATAAGAGGGGCCTTGAGACGTGACTAATGACTAGAGGAAATGTCATTTTAGTGCCAGGAATGTCTTTCTTGTTTATTCTGGACCCTATTCGGAAATTGGCATCTTTTGAAATTTGTGTGAAATTGGCAAAATTGCTAAATTCTGACCACTGTACTGGATAGTTGAATTTATAAATGGGTGGTTTCTTGCACTCATTCGATAGAAAAAATGGAGTTCTAGCGGAATATTCATGTTTTTTGTCGACTAGTACAGTGAAATTGGCCGAAAATGGGGCTCAAAGTGGGCAAAATCGCCGATGCGTAAACATCGCCGAGACCGCTAACTTTGCGAGAGCATAATTCCGTAAGTTTTCTATCAAATTTCAAACTTTTGGTGTCTTTATGATCGGGAAAAGATTCTCTATCTTTTCATAAGAGAAAATAATTTTTTTTTTTTTTTAAATTTGGCCGACCCTGAGAACGAGTTTCGGAGAGGGCCTGTCGACCCTCAAAGGGTTAATGACAACAATATTCTCCACAGCTATCAATCAGGCTTTAGAAGATCTTACACAACCGACATCTCCCTAATTAATCTGATGGATTACACGAGAACTGAAATGTCAATGGGGAACCGCATAGGTATGGTAACCTTAGACCTGCAAAAGGCCTTAGATACTGTTAACCACAATATATTATGTAAGAAACTTCAAGCTATCGGTATAGGTTCTGTAGACTGGTTTAAGTCCTACCTCAGCAATAGGAGACAAATTGTCAAAATCAACAAAACAGAATCAGAATCCCTGCCGATAGCATGTGGAGCTCCCCAAGGTAGTATTCTGGGTCCCTTATTATTCCTATGCTATGTTAATGACATGCCTGTCAGTGTCAAGTGCAAACTCCTACTGTATGCAGATGACAGTGCTCTGTTAGTGTCAGGTAAAGACCCACAAGATATAACTAAGGTATTAACACTGGAACTGGAGTCCTGCAACAAATGGTCAGTAGACAACAAACTATCATTACACCTTGGTAAAGCTGAAGCCATTCCCTTTGGCACGAAACAAACTGAGAAGGGCAAATAATTTTAATGTTCAGTGTAAGTGGGAGCCCATCATTTTAGTTTCCTCAGTAAAATATCTGGGAATCCCCTTTGAGCCATGCATGTCAGGAGAATTGATAGGGAACAGTGTAGTAAAGAAAGCGAATGCCAGACTGAAGTTCCTCTATCGACAAGCACAGTGTCTACCTACCGAGGCTCGCAGGACCCTATGTCTAGTCCTTATACAGTGTCATATGGATTATGCTTGCTCTTCATGGTACTCTGCCTTTGTGACGAATGGTTTTGAAAACCGACAAGTTGAAGAATTGAGACACTTATGCAACACATGGGAATCTTTATTGAAGAAACGTTTCACCACACAGTGGCTTCATCAGTCCAATACAAAGTAGAAATGGGTAAGGAGAGGAGAAGTTTGAGGTAATCAGTCCCTCAACCTTTTGGTACAAAGTCTTGGTACAAAGACTTCAATGCTTGCCCAACCTTTGGACGATGACCTACTTACACTAGTGGCAGGTCCCACTGTGATCCTGCCTCCTCCTGCTTCAACTCATCTGACTGCAATATATAAGCCACCTCTCTGGCCCTATGCTGCACTTCCTACAAGAGTGATGGACTGAACACATCAATTCCAGGTTGAGGGACTGATTACCTCAAACTTCTCCTCTCCTTACCCATTTCTACTTTGTATTGGACTGATGAAGCCACTGTGTGGCAAAACGTTTCTTCAATAAAGATTCCCATGTGTTGCGTACTCTGCCTTGACAAAAAAACTGAAAGATAGACTGCAAATCACCCAGAACAAAATGGTAATTCATCCTGGACCTGGGTCCAAGAGAACATGTAGGCCAGGATGAATTACACCAGTTGGATATGCTGAATGTTGAAGACAGTAAAACTGAAGCTAAATCATGTATTTAAAATTGCTCACAAACAGTATCCAGAATATCTTGCTGCCAATTTTGTCAAGGTTGGGAACCAAAGCAATCATAGTACTAGGGGGAGAGAGCACAATTCTGTAGTACCCACAATCAGTGGCCAGGCTTCAAACACCTTTTATTGTACAGCAATAAAGGAATGGAGCAAACTTCCTGCATATGTCAAAGCCAGTCATAACATGAACCAGTTCACGAAGAGAGCTAAAAGGTGTCTGATGAATGTAGCTACAGAAAGGGAGGGGAATTATTTTTTATTTTTTTTTAGAACACACATGTGTAATTTTACCTTATTCCTAGTAATGACTAGTACTGTAGATAGTCTTAATGACCCTCGTATAGTAGAGGGTCTTAATAGTATGATAACATCTTATTATCTCCATTACAGAATAATAATAATAAGATATTATCACCTTAATTTTTATAATAAGCTAAAAGGACCCCAATGGAAGTAAGTCACTGTCTGACTTTTTTGGGCTATCCTGGGTGCTTTACACATTCTGCTATGAATGATAATCTATGCCATTGTATTTGTGTATACCTGAATAAACTTACTGAAGGAAGGGTAGTAATGTCACAATTTGTTGGGTCCTCTGAACTTCATAATTCTGGCAAGACAGTGACTAAATGAGTGAGTGAAAATGTTTCCTCCTTTATCAGGTGGGAGACAGCCAGTCTTGGAAAGAAAAAAAAAAAAAAAAAAAAAGGGCAGAACAGGGGGACACAAAATGAACCTAAATCTCAAACAAGATTTGTGATTCAGAGTTATTTTTCCATTACTTATGTTTTATATTTTGCAAAACCTAAAGGAACATATTCCCCTCATCAATTTGTAAAGGCAACTGTTCTTCATGTGCCGAAGAGGGTCTGAGTGAGGCATATACACAGATAGCTTGTGTGTTTAATTTTCCTGTTAAGGTGGTTTGTCTCTATGTATACAGTATAAATAACTTGACAAACAGAACATATTTTAACCCTTTCAGGGCTGAGAGGCCCTCTCCTAAACTCTTTTTCAGGCTTGAAAATTTTTCAGAAAATTTTTTTTTTCTTATGAAATAATAGAGAATCTTTTCCTGATCATAATGACACCAAAAGTATGAAATTTGATGGGAAAACTTACAGAATTATGCTCTCGCAAAGTTAATGGTCTCGACAATGTTTACGCATCGGCGATTTCGCCCACTTTGAGCCTTATTTTCGGCCAATTTCTGTTTAGTAGTCAACAAAAATCATATCCATTTCGCTAGAACTCCATTTTTTCTATCGAATGAGTACAAGAAACCACCCATTTACTGATTTCAACTATCCAATAAAGTGGTCAGAAATTAGCAATTTTGCCAATTTCACACAAATTTCAAAAGACACCAATTTCCAAATAGGAACCAGAATAAACAAGACAGACATTCCTGGCACTAAAATAACATTTCCTTTGTTCATTAGTCACATTCCCAGGCCCCTCTTACATCTCTTTTGCTTTCCACTTTGAATTTTTATTTTCACAAAAAATAAAAGATTTATTGTTACGCAGACTACTGCATTAGTTTAGTAATGGTATAAATAATATCAGTGCACTTGTGAAAGAATGTTAGACTCACCAGTTGGTGTGTATTGGACGCTTGGTATGATTCATTTACTTTTGAAATTTGGTAAAAATCGAACATTTCTGCTAATTTGAGCTCAAATTCAAGGCACTTTTCATTATGAAGCCAATCAAAATCATCTCAATTTCTGTAATATGTCTTCCATTCTATAAAATGAGACCAGGAATACTAGAATACAACCATAAATACCATACAATAATACACTGCAAAGTTGCAGTTTTAAACCAAAAACACCTTTACCTTTGATATACCTTTGAAGAATTTCGAGAGTATATCTACTCTGAGCCCGGCCATGGGCCAGGCTCATCTAGTGCTCACCTGGTCAACCAGGCTGTTGCTGCTGGAGGCCCACTGCCCCACATATCCATCAAAGCCTGGTTGATCTGGCACCTGGTGAAGATACTTGTCTAGTTTCCTCTTGAAGGCTTCAACAATTGTTCCAGCAATGTTTCTGATATCTTTTGGTAAGGTGTTGAAAAGTCTGGGACCCCGGATGTTGATACAGTGTTTCCTTATTGTCCCCACTGCACCCCTGCTCCTCACTGGGTTTATTTTACACTTCCTCCCATATCTCTCACTCCAGTATGTTATGGCAATGTGCAGATTTGGGACCAAGCCCTCGAGTACCTTCCAGGTATATATTATCATGTACCTCTCTCTCCTCCACTCCAATGAGTATACAGTGGACCCCCGGTTAACGATATTTTTTCATTCCAGAAGTATGTTCAGGTGCCAGTACTGACCGAATTTATTCCCATAAGGAATATTGTGAAGTAGATTAGTCCATTTCAGACCCCCAAACATACGCGTACAAACGCACTTACATAAATACACTTACATAATTGGTCGCATTCGGAGGTAATCGTTATGCGGGGGTCCACTGTATATTCAAGACTTGCAGGCGTTCCCAGTAGTTTAGGTGCTTTACTGGCTCAATGTGAGCCATAAACGATCTCTGCATTTGTTTCAGCTCCGATATTCTCCTGCCCTGAACGGGGCCATCAGCACTGAGCAAATCTAAGTGAGGAAGCACTAGCGATTTGAAGAGTGTCACCATCGGCATTGTTTTCCTTGTTTTGAAAGTTCTCAATACCCACCCAGTCATCTTCCTGGCAGTCGGAGTTTCTTTCCTCTCATTATGCACTGTGTGCTGCAGGATTTTTTTTATACTGTGCACACTGACCACAGACCCATTCTTTCATATGTAGGCCTACCAGCTTTCTCTCACTAGATTTGAAGGCGTTAGAATTTAGGAGTTCTAGTACATCAACAACCCTGGTGCGCAAGCCATACTAGTACTTCAGAAACCCTGAAAGGGTCAAGATGTTTGCAGTAGATGCAAAAAATACTCTGCAAAACAAAAAAAAAAAAAAAATCCTTACAATGCTAGAATTTTAAGTAGGCAAGTACAGTGGACCCCCCGCATACCGTTGGCACCACATAACATTAAATCCGCATACCGATACATTTTATCGCTAAGATTTTGCCTCGCATACCACTAAAAAACCCGCTCAACGCTATTCGTCCGAGACGCGTCTAATGTGCAGCCTGAGCCAGCCTCACATGTTCCGACGGTGGCATTGTTTACCAGCCAGCCTCCGCGGTAACATCCAAGCATACAATCGGAACATTTCGTATTATTACAGTGTTTTTGGTGATTTTATCTGCAAAATAAGTGACCATGGGCCCCAAGAAAGCTTCTAGTGCCAACCCTGTGGTAAAAAGGGTGAGAAATATTATCGAAATACTGTGGTACCATGGTCAACTGCTGATGCTGCTGTAGCACTGTCAGCTGCTGCTGCTGTAGCACCATCAGCTGCTGCTGCTGCTGCTGCTGCTGCTGCACTGTCAGCTGCTGCTGCTGCTGCTGTACCACCATCAGCTGCTGCTGCTGCACTGTCAGCTGCTGCTGCTGCTGTAGCACTGTCAGCTGCTGCTGCTGTAGCACTGTTGTTGGTGTGGCTTATTGAGAATACCAAGAAACAATTAACCCCAGAGGGTTAGCCACCCAGGATAACCCAAAAAAGTCAGTGTCATCGAAGACATTGGGGTCCTTAATCTTGTCTCCCAGGATGCAACCCACACCAGTCGACTAACACCCAGGTGAACAGGGAAAAATGCCTGGAATTAGTGCTCATATTGGTGAATTTAAAGCCAGCAAAGGTTGATTTGAGAGATTTAAGAATCGTAGTGGCATACACAGTGTGATAAGGCCTGTTCTGGAAGAAAATGCCAAACAGGACCTACAGTACTCAGGAGGAAAAGGCACTCCCAGGACACAGTGTCTCATCAGTCATTGCTGCATCTTCAATAAAGGTGTCATTTATTCTTCATTTAGTAGAGTAGTACATGCACAATATATATTGTGCATGTACTACTCTACTATTGTGCATGTATCCTTCTCTTTGTGTGTAGGAAAATGTATATTTCATGTGGTAAAATTTTTTTTTCATACTTTTGGGTGTCTTGCATGGATTAATTTGATTTCCATTATTGCTTATGGGGAAAATTCATTCGCATAACGATAATTTCGCATAACAATGAGCTCTCAGGAACGGATTAATATCGTTATGCGGGGGTCCACTGTACTATGTAATGTAAATGTGAGAAGAAAAAAAAAAGTCATGAATATAGATACCATGATAAAATAATGAATGGGGGATGAAGAAAAAAATGATGATTCAGGAGACACACACAAAGAGAATCATTATTTATCCCTAAGATGACTCAAGGCTGGAACGTTTTCATACAACATAGTAATGACATTGCTGAAATGAAGTCAGGTGACCAAATTAAATCACTGGCCCATAGATGACTCCAACTTTATCCTGTCCCCCGTTTTTGTCTCAACAATAAAAAAGGCTTTCAAATGAGCTGATGTAGGTAAACATAGGAACCCTTAACCTGACTGTGTAAAACCCTTGTGTAAAAAAAAAAAAAAAAATGATCTATCTGAAGGCATAGTCACTTGCAAACCCCTTGGCTATGCCGGATCATCCAACCGCAAGGCTGTCTTTACAACACTGAAGATTCCAACAGAATGAGGAGAAGAATCTAAATGCACAACCTGGCTGTGGAAAAGGGGAGCTGGTCAGCTCTTTGCTCAAAGCTTGGGAACTATGATTATAATGGTCTTCTCTGAAGTGATGCTGAAAACAAAGAATTCTTTCACTGAACATATACTTAATTTCCGACGCAATTACATCCCTAACCAACAGTACTTGACAAAGCCTTCAGATCAGCCTTAGTTCATCTTTTATTGTAGAGAGGCTCCTTCTGCTAAGTACAAGGCTTGGAGAAGGTATAAAAAGCATCCCACTATAATAATAACCCGCATAGGCAAGCCTGTCAGCAGATGGATGAAGACCAAAAGCACCCCATCTCTACTAGAAGTAAAGAGAAAGCTGACCTCTTTGCTGAACATTTTGCTGCAAAGATGAAGGTTCCTGATCCAGCAAGGAAATCTTCTTGGTTAGCCACAAGAACCTGTGTCAAAGTTGTCAGTGATGACAATAAGGTAGCTGGATCAAAAAAAGGCTGTGGGCCCAGAAAAGTTGATCCCAAGATTGATGAGCAGATGTGCAGACCAGTTAGCATCACCTCTAACTCTCATTTATCAGCACTGCCTAGCAGAGTGTAATTGGCCTTCTGTGGAAGGAGGCAAATGTAATCACTGTTCACAAAAAAAAAAAAAAAAAACAGCAACTAAAGACCAATGTCGCTCTTGTCAATCACTGGCAAGATTCTTGAGACAATAATATGGCAGATGAAAGCATCTTCCAACTACAGTGGAACCTCTACTTGCGAGTTTAATCCTTTCTATGTCCTTGCTCGCAACTGGATTTGCTCATTTGCAGAGTCAATTTTCCTCATTTAAATTAATTGAAATGCAATTAATCCGTTCCAGTGAAATTCTGTACTTCAATAATTTCACTAATATCAACTCCACGGCTTATTTATCTATCTCACCTCATCTGATGTATACTCTAAAATGAATAAAATATGTCATTCATGTAGTGGTATGGGCGGTGTCAGCGGTGGACAAGAGTTTGTCTGGAGACCGGGCAAAATACTTCATGAACAATTTCGCTAATATCTATATGGCTTATTTATATATCACAGTTCATCTAATATGGCATAACAAACAATAAAAATAACAGAAACATGATATATATACTCTAGAATGAATAAAATGTGTCATTATGTAACAGGTGGAGGCGGCCACAACTGCTCCCTCTTTGTTGTGGTAAACACTGCCATCTAGTGACGGCCTGTTGAAGCCGTCTATTATAATTATTATATGTAGTACACTGTATTATTATACATTTTTTTTTTTTTTTCAACAAGTCGGCCGTCTCCCACCGAGGCAGGGTGACCCAAAAAAAGAAAGAAAATCCCCAAAAAGAAAATACTTTCATCATCATTCAACACTTTCACCACACTCACACATTATCACTGTTTTTGCAGAGGTGCTCAGAATACAACAGTCTAGAAGCATACACACATAAAGATACACAACATATCCCTCCAAACTGCCAATATCCCAAACCCCTCCTTTAAAGTGCAGGCATTGTACTTCCCATTTCCAGGACTCAAGTCCGACTATATGAAAATAACCGGTTTCCCTGAATCCCTTCACTAAATATTACCCTGCTCACACTTCAACAGATCGTCAGGTCCCAAGTACCATTCGTCTCCATTCACTCCTATCTAACACGCTCACGCACGCTTGCTGGAAGTCCAAGCCCCTTGCCCACAAAACCTCCTTTACCCCCTCTTTCCAACCCTTTCGAGGACGACCCCTACCCCACCTTCCTTCCCCTATAGATTTATATGCTTTCCATGTCATTCTACTTTGATCCATTCTCTCTAAATGACCAAACCACCTCAACAACCCCTCTTCTGCCCTCTAATACTTTTATTAACTCCACACCTTCTCCTAATTTCCACACTCCGAATTTTCTGCATAATATTTACACCACACATTGCCCTTAAACAGGACATCTCCACTGCCTCCAACCGTCTCCTAGCTGCTGCATTTACCACCCAAGCTTCACACCCATATAAGAGTGTTGGTACTACTATACTTTCATACATTCCCTTCTTTGCCTCCATAGATAACGTTTTTGACTCCACATATACCTCAACGCACCACTCACCTTTTTTCCCTCATCAATTCTATGATTAACCTCATCCTTCATAAATCCATCCGCCGACACGTCAACTCCCAAGTATCTGAAAACATTCACTTCTTCCATACTCCTCCTCCCCAATTTGATATCCAATTTTTCTTTATCTAAATCATTTGACACCCTCATCACCTTACTCTTTTCTATGTTCACTTTCAACTTTCTACCTTTACACACATTCCCAAACTCATCCACTAACCTTTGCAATTTTTCTTTAGAATCTCCCATAAGCACAGTATCATCAGCAAAAAGTAACTGTGTCAATTCCCATTTTGAATTTGATTCCCCAAAATTATTATATATGTATTATTATTATATTCTTTCTTTCAACACACCGGCCGTATCCCACCGAGGTGGGGTGGCCCAAAAGGAAAAACTAAAGTTTCTCCTTTTACATTTAGTAATATATACAGGAGAAGAGGTTACTAGCCCCTTGCTCCCGGCATTTTAGTCACCTCTTATGACATGCATGGCTTACGGAGGAAGAATTCTGTTCCACTTCCCCATGGAGATAAGAGGAAATAAACAAGAATAAGAACTAGAAAGAAAATAGAAGAAAACCCAGAGGGGTGTGTAAATATATGCTTGTACATGTATGTGTAGTGTGACCTAAGTGTAAGTAGAAGTAGCAAGACGTACCTGAAATCTTGCATGTTAATGAGACAGAAAAAAGGACACCAGCAATCCTACCATCATGTAAAACAATTACAGGCTTTCGTTTTACACCCACTCGGCAGGACGGTAGTACCTCCCTGGGCGGTTGCTGTCTACCAACCTACTACCTAGGTATTATTATTATACATATACACCTACCATCCGACTTATGACCGAGTTCGGTTCCGAGAAACCGGTCCTAAGTCGAAATGGTTGTAAGTCGAACTTTACTACTGAATATCAACAAAACATTTTTGTAATTACTTTATTTTATTGTTTTATTTTGGTATTTCATGTTTTACTTTACTTTTTATGTTGTTAGTACTGTATTTTATACTGTAAGGTTTAGGATAAACACTGTGTACAACACAAATAGTTGTTTATTTCCCAGAAATTTGGCATAAAAAACACGGTCGTGTCGAGTGGTCGTAAGTCAAGCAGGTCGTAAGTCGGATGGTAGGTGTATTATTATTATTATAGGCAGTAGGTTGGCAGACAGTAACCACCCAGGGAGGTACTACCGTTCTGCCAAGTGAGTGCAAAACGGAAGTCTGTAATTGTTTTACATGATGGTAGGATTGCTGGTGTCCTTTTTTCTGTCTCATAAACATGCAAGATTTCAGGTACATCTTGCTACTTCTATTTACACTTAGGTCACACTACACATACATGTACAAGCATATATATACACACACCCCTCTGGGTTTTCTTCTATTTTCTTTCTAGTTCTTGTTTTTGTTTATTTCCTCTTATCTCCATGGGGAAGTGGAACAGAATTCTTCCTCCCTAAGCCATGCGTGTTGTAAGAGGAGACTAAAATGCTGGGAGCAAGGGGCTAGTAACCCCTTCTCCCGTATAAATTACTAAATTTAAAAAGAGAAACTTTCATTTTTCTTTCTGGGCCACCCTGCCTTGGTGGGATACGGCCGGTTTGTTGGAGAAAAAAAATATTATATTATTATTATATTATTATTATTATTGTATTATATTATTATACTATTATTTTTATATGTACAGTGGACCCCCGCATAACGATCAGCTCCCAACTCGAACAATTATGTAAGTGTATTTTTGTAAGTGCTTTTGTAGGTGTATTTTTGGGGGTCTGAAACGGACTAATCTAATTCACAATATCTCTTATGGGAACAAATTCGGTCTATAACGGCACCCAAACAGACTTCTGGATTGAAATAATATCGTTATCTGGGGGTCCACTGTATTATTATTATAATTATATTATTATTATTATTGTATTATAGTATTATTATTATACGTATTATTATTATACATACAGTGGACCCCCGGTTAACGATATTTTTTCACTCCAGAAGTATGTTCAGGTGCCAGTACTGACCGAATTTGTTCCCATAAGAAATATTGTGAAGTAGATTAGTCCATTTCAGACCCCCAAACATACACGTACAAACAAACTTACATAAATACACTTACATAATTGGTCGCATTCGGAGGTAATCGTTATGCGGGGGTCCACTGTATTATTATTATTGAATAAATAATTTGTAATTTTTATTCACACAAAAAATATAAGATTTACTGTTATCCCTTATTGCAATAATTGTATAAATAATGTCAACTCATTCACGACTGCATATTGGAATGGACAGTGACGTCATTTGTTTACTCTGAAACAGCCAAGCAATTGAACATTTGTCCTAGGTTGAGCTCAATTTCAAGGCACTTTTTTTGTGAAAGCAATCAAAATCATATCTTATTTCTGTAATATATCTTCCATTCTATTAAATGAGACCAAAAAAACGAGAATACAACCATAAAAACCATTCGAAATTACCGCTAAGGGGTGGCTAATTGCTGAGAAGTGAACTCCATTATTTATGCTTAGATTTCTTTCATTATTATTATTATTGCAGTGGACCCCCGACATTCAATATTAATCCATTCCTGAGAGCCATCGAATGTCGAAAATATCGAAAGTCGAATCAATTTTCCCCATAAGAAATAATGGAAATCAAATTAATCCGTGCAAGACACCCAAAAGTATGAAAAAAAAAAATTACCACATGAAATATTAAGTTTGATGCAATAGAATAATAACAATAACAAATTAATAACAATAGAATAATTGACACTTACCTTTAATGAAGATCTGGTGACGATTGATGGGATGGGAGGAGAGGAGTGTGTGGATGGTTTTAGTGTTTAGAAGGGGAATCCCCTTCCATTAGGACTTGAACTGGCAGCCTCACCATGCCTTACCACACTGTGTATGCCACTACGATTCTTAAATCTTTCAAACCAACCTTTGCTGGCCTTAAATTCACTCACATCACCACTAGTTGCAGGCAATTTCTTTACCAAATCATCATGCACTCTAACACGCACTCCACTTTCGTACTTTGCAATTATCTCTTTCTTCATTTCAATAGTCATTAGCACCTTTTTTCTCAAAGGGTTGGCACTGGAAGCTTTGTTGGGGCCCATGGTTACTTATTTTGCAGAAACAAGCACCAAAAACAGTGATAATATGGAATGTACCGAATGTATCCTTAGATGCACGCACACTGGCTTGCTTGTAAACAATGGCACGCACGGTGTAGTTCAGGCCACACGTGGACACGTCTTGTATGAATCGTATCGAATGTCGAGGCAAAATTTTTGCGTTAAAATGCATCGAATGTCGGATTTATCGAATGTCGATGTCATCGAATGTCGGGGGTCCACTGTATTATTATATAAATAATTTGTAATTTTTATTCACACAAAAAAATAAGATTTATTGTTATTCCTTATTGCAATAATTGTATAAATAATGTCAACCCATTCACGACTGCATATTGGAATGGACAGCCAAGCAATGGACTATTTCTCCTAGGTTGAGCTCTATTTCAAGGTACTTTTCGTCGTGAAAGCAATTAAAATCATATCTATTTCTGTAATATATCTTCCATTCTATCAAATGAGACCAAAAAAATGAGAATACAACCATAAAAACCATTCAAAATTACAGCTATTGGGTGGCTAATTGCTGAGAAGTGAACTCCGTTATTTATGCTTAGATTTCTTTTATTCTTGGTGTACGTTAAGAAGCATCTTTTCATCATACATTGTCCAACAAACAAATGAGATACAATTCCCGAGATCAAGAGCAAGAGCCCCTTACCAGTGTCAAGGAACCTGCCTTGAGGTCTGCTCGTTTGTGGAACTTTTGCTCGCGTATGGAAGCAAAAAATCGACCCATCGACTGCTCGTATTTGGAAAAACTCGCACGTGGACATGCTCGCAAGTAGAGGTTCCACTGTACTATTTACTTCATGACTGTCACTATGGCTTCAGAAAAGGTCACTCTGCTGCTAAACCTCTCCACTAAGTAGCATCAGTCACTGGATGAATCCAAGATCAGCTGTGTAGTAGCAGTGCACATTGCTGGTGCTGCTTTCGACAAGAGTATGGCACCAAGGACTCTTGACAAAACTGCAAGCACTGTTTCGCTGACTGCCTTCTCAATGGAAGAGATTCAACAAAACACTACTGGTGTCAGTGTTCCATAAAAGTGTACTCTGGCCACTGTTATGGAATGATTTCAATGACCCTCTGCAACTCATCCCAAAATCCCATGCAAATGCAAATGGCTGTACTCTGACGTTTACTTATCCATGAGAGAAAATGCCAGCGGCACGAAGTTTCATCAATCACCAGCTTACAACTATATCATCCTGGGAAAAACTATGGTAGGTTACATTTCTTTAAGAAAACACACATCATAATGGTCTCTAGGCACCATGATATTAATGCTGGAGCAGTGGTACGAATAAATGAGGGAATCTTGGAACCCAGAGATGAGGTGACATCCTTGGGGTGAAATTCGATTCCAGGATGACCCAGAAGAACCACAGTGAATTTCTCAAACAAGACAGCCAGAAAGCTTACAGCACTTAAGACTTATCTGGCATCTCATCAACAATAGAGGCTGTAAGACTCTGTATGAGGCACAAATGCACTCACACCTTGAGGATGCTCCACTTTCTTGGATTGCCTGCCCCACTGGATTATCCCGTAAATAAAGCAAGTGAGAAACTTCCGTAGTGGACGGAAGGCAGGGACAGTCAAATCAAGTGTTCATCAATAAAAATGTTGAATAATCAGCATTTGTAAACAAAAAAGCCTACAAATTTGTAGGGATGACTAAGATTTCTTGTGAAAATTAACTTGTAAGTAACTAGACATGAGAAATTATCGCTTTTGAAACAAACTGCATGCAATTCTGCAACAAAGTTAATTATATACATATATGTACACATTTTTCAGTTAAAATAAAGAGTTGGGGAGTAGTAGATGGGGAGATAGAGGTTTTGGGTAGATAGAGAGAATATTTTGAGGAACTTTTAAATGTCAACGAAAAAAGGGAAGCGGTAATTTCATGCACTGGGCAGGGAGGTATACCATCTTTTAGGAGTGAAGAAGAACAGGATGCGAGTGTGGGGGAGGTGTGCGAGGCATTACGTAGAATGAAAGGGGGTAAAGCAGCTGGAACTGACGGGATCATGACAGAAATGTTAAAAGCAGGGGGGGATATAGTGTTGGAGTGGTTGGTATTTTTGTTTATTAAATGTATGAAAGAGGGGAAGGTACCTAGGGATTGGCAGAGAGCATGTGTAGTCCCTTTATATAAAGGGAAGGGGGATAAAAGAGATTGTAAAAATTATAGAGGAATAAGTTTACCGAGTATACCAGGAAAAAGTGTATGGTAGGGTTTTAAGTGAAAGAATCAGAGGTAAGACAGAATGTAGGGTTGCGGACGAGCAAGGAGGCTTCAGAGTGGGTAGGGGATGTGTAGATCAAGTGTTTACATTGAAGCATATATGTGAACAGTATTTAGATAAAGGTAGGGAAGTTTTTATTGCATTTATGGATTTAGAAAAGGCATATGATAGAGTGGATAGGGGAGCAATGTGGCAGATATTGCAAGTATATGGAATAGGTGGTAAGTTACTAAATGCTGTAAAGAGTTTTTATGAGGATAGTGAGGCTCAGATTAGGGTGTGTAGAGGAGAGGGAGACTACTTCCCAGTAAAAGTAGGTCTTAGACAGGGATGTGTAATGTCACCATGGTTGTTTAATATATTTATAGATGGAGAGGGGTGGGATTAAATTATGGGGAATTAAATACAAAATGGGAATCGACACAGTTGCTTTTTGCTGATGATACTGTGCTTATGGGAGATTCTAAAGAAAAATTGCAAAGGTTATTGGATGAGTTTGGGAGTGTGTGTAAAGGTAGAAAGTTGAAAGTGAACATAGAAAAGAGTAAGGTGATGAAGGAATCAAATGATTTAGATAAAGAAAAATTGGATATTAAATTGGGGAAGAGGAGTATGGAAGAAGTGAATGTTTTCAGATACTTGGGAGTTGACATGTCGGCGGATGGATTTACGAAGGCTGAGGTTAATCATAGAATTGATGAGGGAAAAAAGGTGAGTGGTGCGTTCAGGTATATGTGGAGACCAAAAACGTTATCTATGGAGGCAAAGATGGGAATGTATGAAAGTATAGTAGTACCAACACTCTTATATAGGTGTGAAGCTTGGACTGTGAATGCAGCAGCGAGGAGGCAGTTGGAGGCAGTGGAGATGTCCTGTCTAAGGGCAATGTATGGTGTAAATATTATGCAGAAAATTCAGAGTGTGGAAATTAGGAGAAGGTGAGGTGTTAATAAAAGTATTAGTCAGAAGGCTGAAGAGGGGTTGAGGTGGTTTGGTCACTTAGAGAGAATGGATCAAAGTAGAATGACATGGAGAGCGTATAAATCTGTAGGGGAAGGAAGGCGGGGTAGGGGTCGCCCAAAAAGGTTGGAAGAAAGGGGTAAGGGAGGTTTTGTGGGTGAGGGGCTTGGACTTCCAGCAGGTGTGCATGAGCCTGTTCGATAAGAGAGAATGGAGACGAATGGTATTTGGGACCTGACGATCTGTTGGAGTGTGAGCAGGGTAATACAGTGGACCCCCGCATAGCGACTTTAATCCGTGCAAGAGGGCTCATTGTTATGCGAAATGATCGGTATGCGAATGAATTTTCCCCATAAGAAATAATGGAAATCAAATTAATCCGTGCAAGACACCCAAAAGTATGAAAAAAAAAATTTTACCACATGAAATATACATTTTCCTACACACAAAGAGAAGGATACATGCACAATAGTAGAGTAGTACATGCACAATATTTTATTGTGCATGTACACTCTACTAAAGAAGAATAAATGACACTTACCTTTATTGAAGATGCAGCAATGACTGATGAGCACTGTGTCCGGGGAGTGCCTTTTCCTCCTGAGTACTGTAGGTCTTTTTGGGCTTTTTTTCCAGAACAGGCCTTATCACACTGTGTATGCCACTACGATTCTTAAATCTCTCAAACCAACCTTTGCTGGCTTAAATTCACCAAAAAGAGCACTAGTTCCAGGCATTTTTTCCCTGTTCACCTGGGTGTTAGTCGACTGGTGTGGGTTGCATCCTGGGAGACAAGATTAAGGACCCCAATGGAAATAAGTTAGACAGTCTTTCGATGACACTGACTTTTTGGGTTATCCTGGGTGGCAAATCCTTTTGGGGTTAATTGTTTCTTTGGGATTTCAATTTAAACCACACCAACAACGGTGCTTACAGCAGCAGGGAGCAGCAGCAGCAGCTGACAGTTTCTACAGCAGCAGCAGACGATGCTACAGCAGCAGCAGACTGTAATTACGCAGCAGCTGACGGTGGTACAGCAGCAGCAGCAGCTGACAGTGCTACAGCAGCAGCAGACGATTTTTACAGCAGCAGCAGATGGTACTACAGCAGCAGCTGACGGTGGTACAGCAGCAGCAGCAGCAGCTGACAGTGCTACAGCAGCAGCAGACGATGCTACAGCAGCAGCAGACGGTACTACAGCAGCAGCAGACGGTACTACAGCAGCAGCAGACGGTACTACAGCAGCAGCAGCTGACGGTGGTACAGCAGCAGCAGCAGCTGAGTGCTACAGCAGCAGCAGATGATGCTACAGCAGCAGCAGAGGTACTACAGCAGCAGCAGACGGTACTACAGAAAGCAGCAGACGGTATACACAGCAGCAGCAGCAGCAGCAGCTGATGGTGGTACATCAGCAGCAGCTGACGGTGCTACAGCAGCAGCTGACGGTGCTACAGCAGCAGCTGACGGTGCAGCAGCAGCAGCAGCAGCAGCAGCAGCAGCTGACAGTGGCACAGCAGCAGCAGCAGCTGTACCTCCAATAGTAGCAATGGTTGATTGGGGTTTATTATACAACCTGGCCAGCTCGGAGACACGCACTCCACTTTCATACTTATCAATGATCTTTTTCTTCATCTCTATAGTAATTCTCACCCTTATTGCTGTAGGGTTGGCACTAGAAGCTTTCTTGGGGCCCATGGTCACTTATTTTGCAGATAAAATCACCAAAAACACTGTAATAATACGAAATGTTCCGATTGTATGCTTGGATGTTACCGCGGAGGCTGGCTCATAAACAATGCCACCGGCGGCACATGTGAGGCTGGCTAAGGGCGCACATTGGACGCGTCTCGGACGAAGAGCGGTGAGCGGGTTTTTGAGCGGTATGCTAGGCAAAATTTTTGTGATAAAAGCGAGCGGTATGCGGATTGTACGTTATGTGATGGCGACGGTATGCGGGGGTCCACTGTATTTAGTGAAGGGATTCAAGGAAACTGGTTATTTTTGAATAGTTGGACTTGAGTCCTGGAAATGGGAAGTACAATGCCTGCACTCTACAGGAGGGGTTCGGGATATTAGCAGTTTGGAGGGATATGTTGTGTATCTTTATACGTACATATATGCTTCTAAACTGTTGTGTTCTGAGCACCTCTGTGAAAACAGTGATTACGTGTGAGTGAGGTGAAAGTGTTGAATGATGATGAAAGTATTTTCTTTTTGGAGATTTTCTTTCCTTTTGGGTCACCCTGCCTCGGTGGGAGACGGCCGACTTGTTAAAAAAAAAAAAATTGTACACATTTATATTTTTAAATATTCTAGATTCACAAAACCTCATGGAGCACTTATTTTATTTAGAAAGCACTAGAAACATTTAGTTATTTAAAGTTTTAAACCTCCAGTTGGTTCCCAACTTATCTTGTTCCACTGTTACGACCTAGGCAATTTGAAACCAATTAATAAGTTACCAATACAAGCTCAAGCCTTCCAGTATGTGCAGCTACTTGAGATTTACTCAGAGCTGAATTTTAAAAGAATTACATTTTTACCAGATGCACTCGTAATTTGTGCATGTTCATTTTATGCGTGTAAGGAGATATTTGTTAGAGACTGGTCCAAGAACTATAGATTTAATATTTCTGATTTTCTAAAGGCATTTGTAGCCACTGCTAGCTGCTCCCAACAAACCTGTTATCCCAACTGACTGGTGGCAAAAATTTGAAATTTACCTCCATTAGTTGCAGTAGTCCTGCGCAGCAGTGGTTTACCCTTCACTGGTGAAGCTGGAGGCATGGCACTTCCCTCTGCAAAATGCACCTGAAAATAAAAATACACAACTTCTTCAACGGAAAGTAAGTCTAAAATGCATCACATATTAATCCTTAAACTGTCCAAATGTAGTTCTACGTTCACTCGCATGGTGCTCCGAATGTAGATCTATGTTTTTTTTTTTACATTCTTTCTTATGGGGAAAATCAAGGTCGGAGTGCTACGGGGGGAAAAAAACGTAGATCTAATTTGGACATTTAAAAAGGGGTTAAAAAAATGTATATTCGGGGGGAAAATTTTTAATTTTTGGGCCAAAAGGGTGAGTGCTGGCCCCCATCAGAGCCCATGCAGCAAAGGGGGGAAAAGAAAGGCATTCAGGCTAAATTTTAAAAGAATTTGGAGGACATTTCCCAAAATTTCCCTTAAAAATAAAGGGAGCCCCCCCCCTTTTTTGGGGGTTTGAAAAAAAAAGGGGAAAAATATTTTACAACCAAAACCTCAAGTTCCCTTTAAAGTAGGAAAAAGAAAAATTAGGTTTTTTTTTTAAAAAAAATTTATAAAAAAATAAAAAATGTACTGAAAGTACTATGTACTACAGAAATCAAAGTTTTTTTCAGTGGCAGTTATGGAGAGACAAGGGAACCTCGGGGGGAGGACACTTTTAAATTTTAAAAAATTTATTCTAGACAGCATCAAAGTGAGGACAAAAATGTCCCACATGTTTTTAAAAACATTCCCCCTGTGCAGATTTTTTTTTTTTTCTTTTTAGAAAGGGGTTGAAACCCCCTTTAAGGGTTTTGCAATGATTTTTTATGGGGTTAAAATATATAAAAAATTTAAACCTTTTTTCTTTTTAATTTTAAAATTTTGGGAAAAAATTTTTGGCGATAATAGCAAAAATCGTCAATGTATGATTTTAAAATTATTATTTGACTTTTTGTTTTTTTAAGGGAAGTAACATATTAAGTGCTCAGTTCAAGTCTTGATTGTCAAACTACAAAAAATTACCTTGTACTCTTTAGACTGCCGCTTCGGAGCGGAGTTGTCCACGAAAGCAATCACGTAAATCGAGGGGGGGGGGTGTCCCCCTCGCCTAAAGTATTCGGGTCGCTCTAGACCCCTTTTTGGGGGTTTTGGACAGATTGCCCTTTCTCAAAAAATTCTTGTTAGTTCGTAGAACTCTGTTCACAGAACATTGTTTTAGATTTTAGTAAAATCCGGGCCTTTTGTACTGAGGTTGTGGGCTCATAACATTTCCAAAAAAATCTGGGGTCCTGGGGCTTTAGCTTCTCACCTAACTCGACTGGTACCCGGTGTATTATCAAAGTCGGGATTTTCTTATGTTTGAACTTAAAATTCAGTAGAAAATGGGATTTTTGGCGATTTTTGGGTGGAGGATCTGCAGGGGGTCCCTACTTGGGGGGGTTCTTTAAATTATCCCTTTTTCCCTTTGATTCTGTGTCGCATTTTGCTTGTTATATTCCCTTTTGGGGCCTTAGAAATTCTTTTTTTTGGGTTCAAGCAGACGTTCTATTGCCAGTTTGTCAAGAAGTTATTTATTGGGGACTTTGTCAGTCACTTGTTTAAGTCTAAATTGAGTCATGAGGGAAAATAGCGAACTACTTGGAGCACTTACACGCATACAAAACTTGTACATACCTTTGAATATCTTATTAAAAGTTAATGTACCAGACGGGGACTTAAAAAATTATAAATGGGGAAATGTGCTTTCAGCACAATAATAAATGGGAAAAAAAGATGTGATATTATTTTGAATTTCTGTGATTAATTTAATTTTTAAATTTTAAAAATATATCCAGACAACTTAAAGATTAATAAATTTTTTAAAATTTTAATTTCTTTTAGTTAGTAGCCTACCATTGTAATCCCGGAAAACCTATTTAAAAAATTTCGAATTTTTTTTTGGGTAAAGGGCAAGGATACTGACAAATTGTTTCGAAAAAACCCCGTAACAGGGTGGATCAAAAAGGGCAGTCCTTTCTAAATATTCCACGGAGATCTCTAAGCTTTTAGAATCGCGTTTTTTGTAACAGTAAGCTATACTGGAAAAGGGGTTACTAGCCCATTGCTCCCAGCATTTTAGCTGACTTTTACAAAACACATTGCTTACGGAGGAAAGATTCTTATTCCCCAGGTATATGAAAGGAAAAGCAATAAGAACAAGAACTGCTAACACAAAATCAAAGAGAACTTAGATGAGAGTGTATATATGAACGTGCACATGCATGTGTAGTGTGATCTAAGTGCAAGTAGCAAGATGTACCTGAAATCTTGCATGTTTATGAAACAGGAAAAAGACACCAGCAATCCTACCATCACTTAAAACAAATACAGGCTTCCATTTTACACTCACTTGGCATTAGGTTAGTACCTCCCTGGGCAGCTGCTGTCTACCAACCTACTACTACTTTCTTTTTGTTTTTTTCTTTCTTTTAGAGTCACCATACCTCAGTGGGAAACAGCCAACGTGTTTAACCCTTTGACTGTTTCGATCGTATATATACTACGTCTTATGAGCCAATGTGTTTGATGTATATATACTCAAAAATTCTAGCAGCTTCAAATCAAGCGGGAGAAAGCTGGTAGGCCCACATGTGAGAGAGTGGGTCTGTATGGTTAGTGTGTTGTGTGGTTAGTGGTGTGTGTGTGTGTGTGTGTGTGTGGGGTGTGTGTGTGTGTGTGTGTGTGTGTGTGTGTGTGGTGTGTGTGTGTGTGTGAGGTGTGTGTGTGTGTGTGTGGGGTGTGTGTTGTGTGGTGTAGTATAAAAAAAATCCTGCAGCAAGCAGTGCATAAGGAGAAAAAAAAGCTCCGACCGCTTTTTTTTTTGTAGATGAATGGTTCAAAGAACCGACAGTTAAATTAGACACATGTGCAACCTCTTGGGTAACTTTATTGAGGAAACATTTCGCCACACAGGGGCTTCATCAGTCCATACGTAGGAGAAACTTGAAGAACAGGAGGAGAATGAGGTAATCAGTCCCTCAACCTTGAGTCAATGTGTTCAGTCCATCAATTTTGAAAAGAATACGGCATATGAGCGGAGAAGCACTTAAAACCGTATGGCAGGGGGGGTGCAGCGTCGTAGGTGGTGTCACATTTGTCCAATGTTTTAGTAGGTCATGCCCAAGGGTTAGGCAAGCGAAGAATTCCCAAGTATTAAGATCCCAAGAAGTTGCAGTGTCTGACAGGATTGTAGATGAATGGTTCAAAGAACCATAAAGTTACCCAAGAGTTGCACATGTGTCTAATTTAACAACATGTCGGTTCTTTGAACCATTCATCTACAATCCTGTCAGACACTGCAACTTCTTGGGATCTTAATACTTGGGGAATTCTTCGCTTCCCTAACCCTTGGGCACGACCTACTTCCACATTGGACAAATGTGACACCACCTACGACTGCTGCACCTCTCCTGCCATACGGTTTATAAGCTGCTTCTCCGCTCATATGCCGTATTCTATTCAAGATTGATGGACTGAACACATCGACTCAAGGTTGAGGGACTGATTACCTCATACTCCTCCTCTCCTTACGCCTTCCTCTTTGTATTGGACTGATGAAGCCACTGTGTGGCGAAACGTTTCCTGAATAAAGATTCCCATATGCTGCATAAGTGTCTCAATCTTCAAACTTGTCGGTTTTTCAAACCATTCATCACGCTTTTTTTTTGGATTAAAAAGCAGACTTTGAGGTATATGTATTTTTGTATAGTTTTTATGGTTATATTCTTGTTTTTATAGTCACATTTGATAGAACAGAAAACATATTATAGAAATGGAGATGATTTTGATGGGTTTTACTATGAAAAGGACCTTGAAATGGAGCTCAAAGTAGAAGAAATGTTTGATTTTTGCCGATGTTGAACAATAAATGTCCAACTAGCCATTCTAATATGTAGTCATAAATGGGTTGACATTATTTATACAATTATTACAATACTGCAGTAGTCTGCATAACAGTAAATTTTTTGTTTCAATAAAAATTCAAAATAGAAAAAGCAAGAGTAATATCAGAGTGGCCTGAGACATGACTGATGAACAAAGAAAATGTTATTTTAGAGCCAGGAATGACTGCATTATTCATTCTGGACCCTATTTTGAAATGGGCATATTTTTTAATGTGTGAAATTGGCCAAATTGCCAATTTCTGACCACTTTATTGGGTAGTTGAAATCGGTAAATGGGCAGTTTCTTGTATTCAATTGATAGAACAAATGGAGTTCCAAAGAAATAGCTACAAGTTTGGTCGACTGGAACAATGGAATTAGCCAAAAATAGGGCTCAAACTGGGCAAAATTGCCAATTCGTAAATATTGCTGAGGTCACTAACTTCGCGAGAGTAATTCCCTAAGGTTTCCATCAAATTTCGTACTTTTGGTGTCATTACCATCGGGAAAAGATTCTCTATCATTTCATAACTTTTTTTTTTTTTCAAATATTTTGCAACACCAGGAGACACCTCAGGATTAAGGGTTGCGACAGTCGAAGGGTTAAAAAAAAAAAATTGACAAAAACCACACATTAACCCTTTCAGGGTTCAGAGGCCAAATTTCAAAGTGTGCACCAGTGTCCAAAAATTTTCAAAAAAATTTTCTTATGAAATAGTAGAGAATCTCTTTCTGAAGGTAATAAAACAAAAAGTACAAAATTTGGTGGAAAATTTACAAAATTATGCTCTCGCGAATTTTGACGTGTCAGCGATATTTACACATCAGCAATTTTGCGGACTTTGATTCCCATTTTAGGCCAATTACATTCTTCCAGTCTACCAAATTCTTAACTATTTCACTAGTATTACTTCTATTCTGTTGATTGATCACAAGATTTCGCCAATTCAAATGTTTCAACAACAAAATAAAGTGATCGGAAATTGGTAATTTGACCAATTTAATGCAAAGTTCAAAATATTCCAATTTCAAAATAGGGTCCAGAATAAACAATGCAGGCATTCCTGGCACTAAACTAACATTTCCTCTGTTCATTAGTTATGTTTTCAGGCTTTACTAATGAATTCCATTTTGATTTTTTATTCACATAATGAATTTTTATTTAAAAAAAAAAAAAAGATTTACTGTTATGCAATATTGTAATAATTGTATAAATAATATCAGCACATTTGTGAACGTATATCAGACCCACCAGCTGGCGTGTATTAGACGTGTGAGGTCATTTGTTTACTCTTGAACATCGGCAAAAATTTAACATTTACGCTACTTTGAGCTCAGCTTCAAGCCATTTCCAGTATTAAAACCAATCAAAATAATCTCTATTTCTGTAATATGTCTTCCATTCTATCAAATGTGACCAAGAAACTGCAAATACAACTATAAAAAACATACGAAAAAATACTGCAAAGTCACTGTTTTAATCGAAAATTACAGTCTCAGTTTTTTCTCTCATTATGCACTACGTGCTGCAGGATTTGTTTCATGTGGTGCACACATACCACATTGACGTATTCTCTCATATCAAGGACAAAATTTTCCGCTCACAGCTTATCAGAGTGAGCTGAGCTCATGATGTAGATCCACGGTTTGGACCCTGAACGTAAAGCCGTAGAACTATGGCACGGACCCTCAAGGGGTTAAACACGTAAAAAGCAGAAGTGTGCCTGGACCCTCCCAGAGAATGTAACAAAGTACATATCAGTGGGAATGCTTTAGGTCTGTCTGATAAGGACACTAAATAAAAATGCATGAAGGATAAACAGAAATATGCTGGGTTCCTCTGTACTGTACAATTGGGCACAAAGTACTTTTGCATGCAAGATAACTCTCATAATGTAATAAAATGTAACTAGCCTGTAACTGAGTGAAGGGATGACAGTGCCAGAATAACAACCATACACCAAGGCCAATGTCTAGTCTACCAATACTATCAAAAATATTTAAGAAAATAATCCACAAGCAGCTGTACATGTCCATAACCAAACTATGCACCTCCTGCAACCCAATTTGGTTTCTATTAAAAATGCAATTGTGAAAATGCACTAAGCAGTTTATGCAGCACTCAAAGCCTATTATCCTCAAGAACTTATTGATCTGTGTATGCACAAGGCTTTATATATGAAAGACCAGTATTCATCACAAACTACATCACTAGATACTTTGAGGGCACATATGCAACTACCATACTATACTTTCAATCCTACCTTATTAATAAGCAACAGAACAGCCATTAACGGCACCTCAGCTACTCTACTAATTTAATTAGGTACCCCCAATTTAGCATCCTGGACTCTTCTTTAAGGTGTGCCAAAATATCAGTGGGTACTGGATAATTTTAATGGTACAGTGGACCCCCGCATAACGATATTAATCCGTTCATGAGAGCTCATTGTTATGCGAAATTATCGTTACGCGAATGAATTTCCCCATAAGAAATAATGGAAATCAAATTAATCCGTGCAAGACACCCAAAAGTATGAAAAAAAACATTTTTACCACATGAAATATTAATTTTAATAAACACAAACTGAAAAAGGCATGCACAATTACATGACACTTACCTTTATTGAAAATCTGGTGATGATTGATGGGATGGGAGGAGGGGAGAGAGAGTGTTAGTGTTTAGAAGGGGAATCCCCTTCCATTAAGACTTGAGGTGTCAAGTCCTTTTCTGGGGTTACTTCCCTTCTTTTAATGCCACTAAGACCAGCTTCAGAGTCACTGGACTTCTGTCGCACAACATATCTCTCCATAGTGGCCTGTACCTCTCATTCCTTTATGACTTCCCTAAAGTGTTTCACAACATTGTCAGTGTAATAGTCACCAGCATGGCTTGCAATAGCTGGGTGAGGGTGATTTTCATCCATAAAGGTTTGCACTTTCAGCCACATTGCACAGATTTCCTTAATCTTTGTAGTAGGCAACTTCTTCAATTTCTCTCTCCCCTCCTCCAAACCAGTTTCCTCAGGTCTGGCCTCTTGCTGTTGAAGTTGATCCAGCAGCTCGTCAGTGGTTAGTTCTTCATTGTCCTCCTCCACCAACTCTTCCACATCATCCCAACTAACCTCCAACCCCAAGGACTTTCCCAATGCCACAATGGATTCCTCAACTGGCATACTCCTCTCAGGGTTAGCCTGAAAACCTTCAAAATCCCTTTGGTCTACACATTCTGGCCACAGTTTCTTCCAAGCAGAGTTCAAGGTCCTCTTAGTCACTCTCTCCCAAGCCTTACCTATAAGGTTTACACAATTGAGGATATTAAAGTGCTCTCTCCAAAACTCTCTTAGAGTCAGTTGAGTTTCTGAGGTCACTACAAAGCACCTTTCAAACAGAGCTTTTGTGTACAGTTTTTTGAAGTTTGCAATAACCTGCTGGTCCAAGGGCTGTAGGAGAGGAGTGGTATTAGGAGGCAAAAACTTCACCTTAATGAATTTCATGTCCCCATAAGTCGCTCGCACGTCTGTAGGATGACAGGGGCATTGTCTAACACCAGGAGGCACTTAAGTTCTAATTTCTTTTCAGTTAGGTAAGCTTTCACATTGGGGGCAAATGCATGGTGTAACGTCATAGAAAAAGTCCCTAGTGACCCATGCCTTACTGTTTGCCCTCCACAGCACACACAAATTAGCCTTGAGGATATTCTTTTGCCTGAACGCTCTGGGAGTTTCTGAGTGATACACTAATAAAGGCTTCACTTTGCAATCACCACTAGCATTGGAACACATCAACAGAGTAAGCCTGTCTTTCATAGGCTTATGTCCTGGGAGTGCCTTTTCCTCCTCAGTAATGTTGGTCCTGCTTGGCCTTTTCTTCCAAAACAGGCCTGTTTCATCACAATTAAACACTTGTTCAGGTTTCAGTCCTTCACTGTCTATGTACTCCTTGAATTCCTGCACATATTTTTCAGCTGCTTTGTGGTCCGAACTGGCAGCCTCACCATGCCTTATCACACTATGTATGCCACTATGCTTCTTAAATCTCTCAAACCAACCTTTGCTGGCCTTAAATTCACTCACATCATCACTAGTTGCAGGCATTTTTTTAATTAAATCCTGATGCAACTTCCTAGCCTTTCACTTATGATCACTTGAGAGATGCTATCTCCTGCTATCTGTTTCTCATTTATCCACACCAATAAGAGTCTCTCAACATCTTCCATCACTTGCGATCTCTGTTTCGAAAACACAGTTGAACCTTTGGCAAGAACAGCTTCCTTGATTGCCGTTTTGTTCCCCCAATTAGAGGATGGTTGTTTGGGGTTTTTTATAAAACCCTGGCCACTCGGAGACACGCACTCCATTTTCATACTTATCAATGATCTCTTTCTTCTTTCCTTTAGTAATTCTCCCCCTTATTGTGTAGGGTTGGCACTAGAAGTTTTCTTGGGGCCCATGGTCATTTTTTGAAGATAAAATCCCCAAAAACCGAAATAATACAAAATTTTTCCGATTGTATGCTTGGAGGGTTCCCGGGGAGGCTGGTGGTAAACAATGAAAACCGGCGGAACATGGAGGCTGGCAAAGGCCCCCATTAGCGCGTCTCGGACGACAGGTTGAGGGGGTTTTTTTTACGGTATGCGAGGGCAAAATCTTAGCGATAAAATGTATCGGTTGCGGATTTAACGTTAGTCCCGGCCAACGGTTGGGGGGGGTCCACTGTATTCGTCTAAAACCTAGACCGACAAGCTAAAATTCGTCTAATCCCATCCTTACTCTTCTTTTCACCCTTTATAAAGATCTTTTAAAACTGTCATTGTATTTTAAAACCCTTTCCCAGGCCCAGAGGCCAAATTTCAAGGTGTGCACCGGGTCAGAATTTAAAAAAAAAGTGGGGGGGGACCTAAATGCTAAAGTGGAGAAACTTTTAGAGGGGTGTGGTAGGAAAAGTTTGGGTCCCCAGGTTAAATGATAATGGGACCCCTTTTGTTGAACTTTGTATAGAAGGGGTTTGTTATAGGTAATCATTTTTTAAAAAAAAGAGGATAAATAAGTATACAAGATATATGGGGGGTTTAAAATGACAGTATTTGTTGGATTATTATTGGGTAAATAAAAGCGTTGAGTAGACTTCAGGATGTACATGTTTATAGAGGGGCCACAGTTATAATCACTTTTTAGTTGAAACTCATGAGAGAAAAAGGAGATGGGATAAAAGGAAAATAGAGCATCAGAAAAGGGAGGGGTGAAGGTTTTAAACTAAAAGAGGAGGCATTAAAGGTAAGATATAAACAGCTATTGGAGGATAGAAGGGCTAATGGAGAAAAGGCAAGGGGGTCGAAGGGCATGGGGTGGGTTTTAAACCCTTTTTTGACTGTCGGGCCGTAATTCGTCTTAAGGTACAGTGTTTGAGTTTTTTTTTTTTTTTTTTATCACCCCGGGCCCGTTTCCCCACCAGGCGGGGTGCCCGAAAAAGAAAAACTTTCACATCATTCACTCCATCATGCTTCCCCGAAGGGGTTTTACACTAAGTTTTTAAACTGAACATTAACACCCCCTCCTTCAGGGCGGCACTGTTTTCCCCTCCCCAGGACTCAAAATCCGGCCTGCCGGTTTCCCTGAATCCCCTTTAAAATGTTACTTTCTCACACCCCAACAGCACGTCAAAGTATTAAAAACCATTTGTTCCATTTTACTCCTATCAAACACGCTCACGGGATGCCTGCTGGAAGTCCCAAACCCTGCACACAAAACCCCCTTTCCCCTCCCTCCAAAACCCTTTCCTAGGCGACCCCCCCCCCCCTTCCCTTCCCCTACAGATGATACACTTTGAAGTTATTCTGTTTCGCTCCTTCTCTCCACATGTCCCAACCACCTCAACAAACCCTTCCTCACCCCCTGGACAACAGTTTGGGAATCCCGCACCCCTCCCAAAATTCCAAAAATACGAATTCTCGCTTATTTTCACACCACACATTGCCCTCGACTACTCTCCACTGCTCCCGCCCTTTTCCCCGCTGCAAACATTCATCACCCCCCCTTCACACCCAATAAAAGCGTTGGTAAACTATCTCTCATTTCTTCCCCTCTTTCCCCCAAGGCAAGTTTTTTGTCTCCACAGACTCCTAAGTGCCCCCTCACTCTTTTTCCCCCATCAATTCTAGATTCACCTCTTTTCTAGCCCCCCCGCTGACCGTCCCCTCCCCAAAAATTGAATAGTTTACCTCCTCCATACCTCTCCCCCCAAACTGAAATTTTTTAAACTTTCATCACCTAATCTTTTTGTTATCCCCATAAAACCCTTTCTTTTCCTGAATTCCCTTTAATTTTCTTCTTTTGCACACCCCACCAAATCATCCCCCAATCTCTGCAACTTTCTTAGAATTCCCAAGAGACGTGTCTCAAAAGAGAGCTGTGAAACTCCCAATTTTTGTGTGATTTTTTTACTTTTAACTCCCCGCCTCTTTCCAAGACCCCCGCATTTATTTTTTAAACCCCATCTTAATTATTTAAAAAACCACGGTGACTCACACATCCCTTTTCTAAGGCCTACTGTTTGAGTAAATTTTCTATAAAATTCCCGCGGCTTCAAAATCAAGCAGGAGAAAGGGTAGGCCCCATGTGGGAAGAATGGGTCTTGTGGGTCGTGTCACCATATAAAAAAATCCTGGAGCACGCGTGCTAAGAGGAAAAAAAAAAATCAGAGTTTTTTTTTTTAAATTAAATGCCACTTTGTGGTCTATTTTCGTATAGTATTTATGGTTGATTTCGTTTTTTTTGGTTCATTTGATAGAAAGGAAGACTGTTATGAAATAGAGATGATTTGATTGATTTTACTATTTTAAAGAACCTAGGAAAGGAGCTAAAGTAGGGGAAATGTTTGATTTTTTTCCAATGTTTAAAAGTAAGCAAATGATGCCCTTTTCCAGTAAATGTCCAACTAGCCATTCTAATATGCAGTCATGAATGGGTTGATGTTATTTATACAATTATTACAGTATTGCAGCAGTCTGCATAATAGTAAGTCTTCAATTTTTTGTTTGAATAAAAATTCAAAATAGAAAGCAAGAGTAATATCAGAGGGGCCTGGAGGAACACGACTGATGAGCAAAGAAAATGTTATTTTAGAGCCAGGAATGTCTGCATTGTTCATTCTGGACCTTATTTTGAAATTGTCATATTTTTTAGTTTTCGTGAAATTGGCCAAATTGCAAATTTCTGACCACATTATTAGGTAGTTGAAATCGGTAAATGGGCAGTTTCTTGTACTCAATCGATAAAAAAATGGAGTTCTAAAGAAATAGCTACGAGTTTGGCGACTGGAACAATGGAATTAGCCAAAAATAGGGCTCAAAGCGGGCGAAATCGCCGATTTGTAAACAGCGCCGAGGTCGCTAACTTCGCGAGAGCATAATTCCGTCAGTTTTCCATCAAATTTCGTTTTTTTTGGTGTCATTACAATCGAGAAAAGATTCTCTATCATTTCATAAGAAAAAATATTTTTCTTTTTTTTTTAAATTTTGCGACACCAGGACGTAAGACATATATATACGGCCGCGACAGTCAAAGGGTTAAAAATGTAGTGTTAGAGTGTTCAGCAGAAGTTTGTGGTTACAGGAAAGTGGGTGCGGGAGAGAAGAGGAGCGATTGGTGGAATGATGATGTAAACAGAGTAGTAAGGGAGAAAAAGTTAGCATATGATAAGTTTTTACAAAGTAGAAGTGATGCAAGGAGGGAAGAGTATATGGAGAAAAAGAGAGAGGTTAAGAGAATGGTGAAGCAATGTAAAAAGAGAGCAAATGAGAGAGTGGGTGAGATGTTATCAACAAATTTTGTTGAAAATAAGAAAAAGTTTTGGAGCGAGATTAACCCTTTGAGGGTCGACAGGCCCTCTCCGAAACTCGTTCTCAGGGTCAGCCAAATTTAAAAAAAAAAAAAAAAAATTATTTTCTCTTATGAAAAGATAGAGAATCTTTTCCCGATCATAAAGACACCAAAAGTTTGAAATTTGATAGAAAACTTACGGAATTATGCTCTCACAAAGTTAGCGGTCTCGGCGATGTTTACGCATCGGCGATTTTGCCCACTTTGAGCCCCATTTTCGGCCAATTTCACTGTACTAATCGACAAAAAACATGAATATTTCGCTAGAACTCCATTTTTTCTATCGAATGGGTGCAAGAAACCACCCATTATGAAATTCAACTATCCAGTACAGTGGTCAGAATTTAGCAATTTTGCCAATTTCACACAAATTTCAAAAGATGCCAAATTTCCGAATAGGGTCCAGAATAAACAAGAAAGACATTCCTGGCACTAAAATGACATTTCCTCTAGTCATTAGTCACGTCTCAAGGCCCCTCTTATATTCTTTTGCTTTCCACTTTGAATTTTTATTTTCCCCAAAAAAATACAAGATTTACTGTTATGCAGACTACTGCATTAGTGTAAAAAATGGTATAAATATTATTGGTGCACTTGTGAAAGAATATTAGACTCACCAGTTGACGTGTATTGCACGCTTGGCACGATTTGTTTACTTTTGAAGTTTGGTAAAAATCGAACATTTCTGTTTACTTTGAGCTCAATTTCAAGGCACCTTTCTTTATAAAACCAGCCAAAATCATCTCAATTTCTGTAATATGTCTTCCATTCTATAAAATGAGATCATGAAAACTAGAATACAACAATAAATACCATACGAAAATACACTGCAAAGTCGCTGATTTATTAAAAAAAAATGGAAAAAGTTTTTTTTTTCTCATTATGCAGTGTGTGCTGCAGGATTTTTTTTAGACTGTGCACACTGACCACATAGACCCATTCTTTCATATGAAGGCCTACCAGCTTTCTCCCACTAGATTTGAGGCCGCTAGAATTTATGAGTACTAGTACGTCAAAAACCCCTACGCGTAAGAAGTACTAGTACGACCAAAACCCTCAAAGGGTTAACAAGTTAAGGAAGCCTAGAGAACAAATGGATTTGTCAGCTTAAAATAGGAGAGGAGAGTTATTAAATGGAGAGTTAGAGGTATTGGGAAGATGGAGGGAATATTTTGAGGAATTGTTAAATGTTGATGAAGATAGGGAAGCTGTGACTTCGTGTATAGGGCAAGGAGGAATAACATCTTGTAGGAGTGAGGAAGAGCCAGTTGTGAGTGTGGGAGAAGTTTGTGAGGCAGAAGGTCAAATGAAAGTGGGTACCCCAGCCGGGATTGATGGGATAAAGATAGAAATGTTAAAAGCAGGTGGGGATATAGTTTTGGAGTGGCTGGTGCAATTATTTAATAAATGTATGGAAGAGGGTAAGGTACCTAGGGATTGGCAGAGAGCATGCATAGTTCCTCTGTATAAAGGCAAAGGGGACAAAAGAGAGTGCAAAAATTATAGGGGGATAAGTCTGTTGAGTATACCTGGTAAAGTGTATGGTAGAGTTATTATTGAAAGAATTAAGAGTAAGACGGAGAATAGGATAGCAGATGAACAAGGAGGCTTTAGGAAAGGTAGAGGGTGTGTGGACCAGGGGGTTTACAGTGAAACATATAATGAACAGTATTTAGATAAGGCTAAAAGAGGTTTTTTGTGGAATTTATGGATTTGGAAAAAGGGCGTATGACAGGGTGGATAGGGGGGCAATGTGGCAGATGTTGCAGGTGTATGGTGTAGGAGGTAGGTTACTGAAAGCAGTGAAGAGTTTTTACGAGGTTTAGTGAGGCTCAAGTTAGAGTATGTAGGAAAGAGGAAATTATTTCCCAGTAAAAGTAGGCCTTAGACAAGGATGTGCAGTGTCACTGTGGTTGTTTAATATTTTATAGATGGGGTTGTAAGAGAAGTAAATGGGGAGGGTCTTGGAAAGAGGCGTGGAGTTATAAGATAAAGAATCACACAAAAATTGGGAGTTGTCACAGTTGCTCTTTGCTGATGACACTGTGCTCTTGGGAGTTTCTGAAGAGAGTTGCAGAGATTGGTGGATAAATTTGGTAGGGTGTGCAAAAGAAGAAAATTAAAAGTGAATACAGGAAAGAGTAAGGTTATGAGGATAACAAAAAGATTGGGTGATGAAAGATTGGATATCAGATTGGAGGGAGAGAGTATGGAGGAAGTGATGTATTCAGATATTGGGAGTGGACGTGTCAGCGGATGGGTCTATGAAAGATGAGGTGAATCATAGAATTGATGAGGGGGAAAAGGGTAGAGTGGTGCACTTAAGGAGTCTGTGGAGAAAAAGAACTTTGTCCTTGAAGGCAAAGAGGGGAATGCATGAGAGTATAGTTTTCCCAAATGCTCTTATATGGGTGTGAAGCATGGGTGATGAATGTTGCAGCGAGGAGAGGCGGGAGGCAGGGGAGATGTCATGTCTGAGGGCAATGTGTGGTGTGAATATAATGCAGAGAATTCGTAGTTTGGAAGTTGGGAGGAGGTGCGGGATTATCAAAATGTTGTCCAGAGGACGAGGAAGGGTTGTTGAGGTGGATCGGAATGTAAGAGAATGGAGAAAAAACAGAATGACTTCAAGAGTGTATCAGTCTCTAGGGAAGGAAGGCGGGGTAGGGGTGGCCTAGGAAGGTTGGAGGGAGGGGGTTAAAGGGGGTTTTTGTGTGCGAGGGGCTTTGGACTTCCAGCAGACATGTGTGAGCGTGTTTGATAGGAGTGAATGGAGACAAATGGTTTTTAATACTTGACGTGCTGTTGGAGTGTGAGCAAAGTAACATTTATGAAGGAGTTCAGGGAAACCGGCAGGCCGGACTTGAGTCCTGGAGATGGGAAGTACAGTGCCTGCACTCTGAAGGAGGGGTGTTTATGTTGCAGTTTAAAAACTGTAGTGTAAAGCACCCTTCTGGCAAGACAGTGATGGAGTGAATGATGGTGAACGTTTTTCTTTTTCGGGCCACCCTGCCTTGGTGGGAATCGGCCAGTGTGATATTAAAAAAAAAATAAAAAAAAAAAAAAAAAAAAAGTTTGTTATTTTTCTTATGAAATGGTAGAGAACCTTTTTTCTGAAGGCAATAAAACAAAGCATGAAATTTGATGGAAAATTGACGAAATTACACTCCTGTGAATTTTGATGTATCAGTGATATTTACGCATTGGCGATTTTGCTGATTTTGACTCCCATTTTAGGCTAATTACATTACTCTAGTCGACCAAATTCTTAGCTATTTCACTAGTATTACTTCTATTATATCGACTGAGCACAAGAAATCACCAACTACAAAGGAAAGTGATCGGAAATGGGTAATTTAGCCAATTTAACGCAAAGTTCAAAATATTCCAATTTCAAAATAAGGTCCACAATAAACAATGCTGGCATTCCTGGCACTAAACTAACATTTCCTCTGTTCATTAGTTATGTTTTCAGGCTTTATAAGTGAATTCCATTTTGATTTTTTATTCATATATTGAATTTTTATTCAAACCAAAAGTAGAAGATTTACCGATATGCAATATTGTAATAATTGTATAAATATCATCACCACATTTGTGAACGTATATTAAACCCACCAGCTGGCATGTATTTGATGTGCGAGGTCATTTGTTTACTCTTGAACATTGGCAAAAATTTAACATTTCTGCTACTTTGAGCTCAGTTTCAAGCTATTTTCATTACTAAAACCAATCAGAATCATCTCTATTTCTGTAATATATCTTCCATTCTATCAAATGACACCAAGAAATCATGAATACAACTATAAAAAAATACAAAAAAACACTACAAAGCTGCTGTTTTAATCCAAAATTATGGTCGCAGTTTTTTTCTCTCATTATGCACCGAGTGCTGCAGGATTTGCTTTAGGTGGTGCACACTTACCACAGAGATGTATTCTCTCATATCTAGGCCCAAATTTACCGCTCACAGCTTATCTGAGTGAGCTGAGCTCATGGCGTAGATCTATGGTTTGGACCCTGGCTTCAAATCCGTAGATCTATGGGACAGACCCTGAAAGGGTTAATAACCCAACAAAAAACTGCAGTGCAATTGATTACTAACTCCTGCATTAGACAACACACTGCACCACTTTTCAAGTCTTAACTTGCTTAATATACAAAACATCCACACTTATTATTGTACCTACTACATACACACAACACTATACTTAAATGTAAACCCTCCTCTCAAACTCCTCCTTGATAACTATAACAGAACACACAGCCATAATACGGGACACAAATCACTCTTCAATATCCCTCGTGTCCATCTCTCCCTATGCAAAAATGCTATGCATATAAAGGGCCCGATGATCTGGAATTCATTGCCAGAACACACTAAAGGACCCCTGCCTGCAAATCAGATTAAGGCCCTACTAAGAAATCACCTCATCACCCAAAATTAACCAGACAAACCATACCTAATATTTACCAGTTACTCAAAAGCTAGTCATATTGTGCTGAGGATTGCTCAACCACTTACTCACTACTTCAAAACTAGAATGTCTAAATTTCATTGTTTTAAATAGTACTAAATTGTAATACATCATATGTAAATTGTTATAAATTGTTCTATTGTAATACTGTAATCTTTATAAATTAATTCAATAGTGTAATTATTATCTACAAGACTTATCAAAGCCAAGGTAGCATTACCTAATAGAATATTTTCTTGTACTCACTGTAACTTATCTAATGACCATATGAACTATTATTGCCTTCCTAATCTTAAGTTAATTTCTAAGTTTGCCCGAAATGTTCTGCATAGAAAGGGGCTTTTGGCATGTACACACAACTATTATATTCCTCTGTACAACCATGTATCATGTCAAAATAAACTGCTTATTCTTATACAGTTGGGCCCCACTTTACGGCGTTCCGCTAATACGGTCATTTCAAATTATGACAAAAACTCGCTATACGGCTTCCCCCCACCTGACTTTCTAATACGGTCACTGCGCCCCACCCTGTTTGTTTACATTTTCTGAGAGATCCGTAAGCACTAAGTCTCTCCATTTTGTCTGGAAACTCCAAAATTTCAAGAGTTTTTAAAAGTTATTTCATATTTTATATATACTTATAATTATACTTATGTATACCTGTACCTAAATAAACTTACACACTGTGCTGGCGTGCAGGTACACATTAAAATCAGTAAGAGTGTCTTATATCTCCAGAAGTCATATTAGTAATGATAATAATAATCACAGACTCTCATTTAAATGTCGTATATTACGTTAATATACACATTTTCATTAATCCATCTATGATATTTTTGAAAATTATATAATAAACACGATGCATAACATACAAAATATGATAAATACACTCCACAGTAGAATAAATAAACAAATATGAGATGTGGTAGCAGGCGACTTGCACAAGTGATGCCATATTAGAAATAATAATAAAAATAATAATAATAATAATAATAATAATAATAATAATAATAATAATAATACAGGTCTCCCTCAACATTCGCGAGGGTTAGGGGATCAAGAGCCTCACAAATGTTGAAAAATTGTGAATGTTTGGTGCCCCAATATATTGTAGGGAAATATAATACAATACTTCTTCCTTAACTTGTTGAACCATGAACAATCATAAAATACATGAAAACATCGTAAATTGTACTAAATACATACATGTTATGGTTTAATAACAGGTATGTTATTAAATACCACTGCCTCCACCACTGCCTCCACTTCCTCGACCACTGCGAGTCCCTACTACCCTCCCTCCGACCCCCCAACTGGCAGCCAGCCCTCCTACTAGTGTGGTGAGTGCTTTGTTTGTTCATTATTTACTATTAAACTACAGTATAAATAATGTAAACTCATTCATGACTGCATATTGGAATGACTATTCGGACAGGTATTGGACGGTGACAATGTGTTGACTCTTCAACACAGCAAAGAATCAAACATTTCTGCTACTGCTAATAATAACAATAGTAGTAATAATACTACTACTAATAAATTATAATAATAATAAATACGATAGAATTGAAGAAGGAAATTGTACAAAAATACGAAGGAGTGGTTGGCACATCGTAAGTGTGGCTTTGTTTATGCTGGAGTGAGCATTAGTCTCCGTGCTCTTCTAAACATTTCACAATAATTCACTGTTTGGTGCTTGTAGATTGAGTGCGACTAGAGTGGTAGAGGCAGTGGTTGGGGAAGCGGTTGAGGCATTGGGTGAGGCAGCAGTTGAGGCAGTGGGTGAGGCAGTGGTTGAGGCAATGGTAGAGGCAGTGCGTGAGGCAGTGGGTGAGGCAGTGGTTGAGGCAATGGTAGAGGCAATGGTAGAGGCAGTGGGTGAGGCAGTGGTTGAGGAAATGGTAGAGGCAGTGGTTGAGGCAGTGGGTGAGGCAGTGGGTGAGGCAGTGGGTGAGGCAGTGGGTGAGGCAATGGTAGAGGCAGTGCATGAGGCAGTGGGTGAAACAATGGTTGAGGCAGTGGTTGAGGCAGTGGTTGAGGTAGTGGGTGAGGCAGCAGTTGAGGCACTGGTAGAGGCAGCAGTTGAGGCAGTGGTATTTAATAACATGTTATAAATAATAATAATACATATTACTAATAACATGTATTATTATTATTTTTTATTATTATTATTATTATTATTATTAATAACATGTATGTTATTAAATACCACCTGCCTCACCCACTGCCTCACCCACTGCCTCACCCGCTGCCCACCCGCTGCCTCAACCCACTGCTCAACCCACTGCCTCACCCACTGCCTCACCCACTGCCTCACCCACTGCCTCACCCACTGCCTCGCCCACTGCCTCGCCCACTGCCTCGCCCACTGCCTCGCCCACTGCCTCACCCACTGCCTCACCCACTGCCTCACCCACTGCCTCACCCACTGCCTCACCCACTGCCTCACCCACTGCCTCACTCACTGTCTCACCCACTGCCTCACTCACTGCCTCACCCACTGCCTCACCCACTGCCTCAACCAGTGCCTCACCCAGTGCCTCACCCAATGCCTCACCCAATGCCTCACCCAATGCCTCACCCAATGCCTCAACCGCTTCCCCAACCACTACCACTCCAGTCGCACTCAATCTACAAGCACCAAACACAATGAATTATTGTGAAATGTTTGGAAGAGCACGGAAACTAATGCTCACTCCAGCATAAACAAAGCCACACTGACGATGTGTCAACCACTCCTTCGTATTTTTGTACAATTTCTTTCTTCAATTCTATCGTATTTATTATTATTATTATTATTACTACTACTATTGTTATTATTAGCAGTAGCAGAAATGTTTGATTCTTCGCTGTGTTCAAGAGTCAACACATGATGTCACCGTCCAATACCTGTCCGAATAGTCATTTCAATATGCAATCATGAATGGGTTTACATTATTTATACTGTAGTTTAATAGCAAATAATGAACAAACAAAACACTCATCACACTGGTGGGAGGGCTGGCTGCCAGTTGGGGGGGGGTCGGAGGGAGGGTAGTAGGGACTCGCAGGTGGCGGGAAACAAATATGATTTGGCGGCTGGGAATTTGGAGGCTGGGAATTTGGCAGTTAGTAATTCGCGAATGTGTGAAGCCCGCAAAAGTTAAAAATGTGAATGTTGAGGGAGACCTGTAATAATAATAATCACCGAGTCTCATTAAATGTCGTATATTACGTTAATAGTATGAACATTTTCATTAATTCATGATATTTTTTTCAAAATTATATAATAAACATGATACAAAACATATAAAGATGATAAATACACCCCACAATAGAATAAATAAACAAATATGAGATGTGGTAGCCAGATAATTTGTACAAGTGAAGGCAAGAATATTTTCTCTAATCTAACAAAAGAGAAAATGTGTTACTGGGGTTAACTGTAGAAAATTATTCATTTCGTATGTAAGTTTATTCAGGTATCTACAAATACAGTTACATACATTATCATACATAACAGCATATGTGTAGAGACCCCAGGATAACCCCAAAAAAATCAGAGTGACTTATTTCCATTGCCTTCACTCAGAGCGTCATTTCTTCTCAAAATGATGTTACATGAGAATGGGAGTGTTTTTCTTTATTCTACCGTATCAATGTAGAGACAACTTGTACACAATGTAACTTGTACACAAACCAGACGTGTACACTTTGTTTATTTACAAAACTTACGTTCGCCTGGTTTCTTTACATAACTCAGCGCCTGTTCTCCCTCAGGTACTCATTCTTTCTCTCTCTCATTTATTCGTAAAGGAGGTGACCCTACAGATGTAAACAACTATAGGCCAATATCAAACTTACCATTGCTATCCAAAATCTTTGAGAAACTCGTGCACAGGAGACTATATTCATTTGTAACTTCACAAAACATACTCAACCCCTGCCAATTTGGATTCAGGAAAAATAAAAGCACTAATGATGCAATTGTAAAAATGCTAGATCTGCTTTACACAGCATTGGAAAGTAAGGAATATCCGCTAGGAATTTTTATTGACCTAAGAAAAGCTTTTGACACAGTAGACAACGGCATCCTACTCCACAAACCTGATCATTATGGTGTAAGAGGCCATGCGCTTGCATATTTCAAATCCTACCTTACTAATAGGTATCAGTATGTCACCATTAAAGACACATAATCAACACAGCCACTTGATACTGGAGTTCCACAAGGAAGTGTCCTAGGACCCCTGCTCTTCCTCATTTACATCAATGATATTCCAAACGTATCCCAACACCCGAAACCCCTTCTCTTTGCTGACGACAAGACTTATGTCATATCTCACCCTAATCTTGCCACCCTCAACACCATTGTTAATGAGGAGCTGCTCAAAATATCAACTTGGATGACAGCCAATAAACTTACACTTAACACTGACAAAACCTACTATATTATGTTTGGTAGCAGAGCAGGTGCTGCGCAACTTAACATTAAGATCGACAGCACTCTAATTACCAGACAAAATGAGGGCAAATTCCTAGGCCTATACCTTGACAACAACCTGAATTTCAGCACCCATATCCAACACATATCAAAAAAAGTATCCAAACAGTTGGGATCCTCTCAAAGATATGATACTATGTGCCGCAAAATGCCCTTCTCACACTATACCGTTCACTCATTTATCCATACCTCACCTATGCTATTTGTGCTTGGGTATCAACTGCAGCAACACACCTAAAGCCAATAATAACTCAACAAAAAGCCGCAGTAAGAATAATCACTAAATCCCATCCCTGGCAACACCCCCCCCCCCCCACTTTTCATAGAACTAAACTTACTCCCTGTTTAGAACAGCCACACTTACTACTGTGCAATCTACATATACAGGACCATAAATTCCAATATTAACCTTGACCTAAAATGCTTTCTTGATAGTTGTGACAGGACCCACAGGCATAACACCAGACACAAACATCTCTACGACATTCCCTGTGTCACACTAAACCTTTACAAAAATTCAATGCATGTCAAAGGCCCTAAAATCTGCAACACCCTAACTGAAAGCTCTAGAACTGCAGACACATTCATCACCTTCAAAACTACCATTAGAAAACATCTTATCTCCCTGATAACTAAATAAAAACCACCTGGTGGTTCACACTTACACTCACTCACTTACTCATTCACCCATTTGACTATAAGCACAGAAATATGTATCTTAATCTTATAATAATGATTCCTAACTAGTCATAAGTTTGCCTGTGATACTCAAATATAGAAACTAGGTATTGAGCCAAAACAAAAGCATTCACATTGCTAAACTCGCAAACTAGTATTTTGTCACTTAGTACTTAGTCAACTTACTCCCCAATTTATAATAATTTAGGGTTAAGAATTATTCTAAGTTTGCCCGAAATGCCTAGCCATGCTAGGTGTTCTAGTGGCCCCCCTCTGTAATCCGTATTTTATTACATGTAAACCACACAATAACCACAATCTGTAAACCCCACAGTGTATTCCTTATAGAGAATAAACTTCGATTTGATTTGATCTCATTTACTTACTCCTGACCCTACATTAAGACTACAAATATTTTAAGGTAAGTAATGAGTGAACTGTATATACATTGTATCGCTTTGGGATGCTTAACCCTTTGAGGGTCGACAGGACCTCTCCGAAACTCGTTCTCAGGGTCGGCCAAATTTAAAAAAAAAAAAAAAATTATTTTCTCTTATGAAAAGATAGAGAATCTTTTCCCGATCATAACGACACCAAAAGTTTGAAATTTGATAGAAAACTTACGGAATTATGCTCTCGCAAAGTTAGCGGTCTCGGCGATGTTTACGGATCGGCGATTTTGCCCACTTTGAGCCCATTTTCGGCCAATTTCACTGTACTAGTCGACAAAAAAACATGAATATTTCGCTAGAACTCCATTTTTTCTATCGAATGGGTGCAAGAAAACCACCCATTTATAAATTCAACTATCCAGTACAGTGGTCCAGAATTTAGCAATTTTGCCAATTTCACACAAATTTCAAAAGATGCCAATTTCGGAATAGGGTCCAGAATAAACAAGAAAGACATTCCTGGCACTAAAATGACATTTCCTCTAGTCATTAGTCACGTCTCAAGGCCCCTCTTATATTCTTTTGCTTTCCACTTTGAATTTTTATTCTCACAAAAAATATAAGATTTACTGTTATGCAGACTACTGCATTAGTGTAAAAAATGGTATAAATATTATTGGTGCACTTGTGAAAGAATATTAGACTCACCAGTTGACGTGTATTGCACGCTTGGCACGATTTGTTTACTTTTGAAGTTTGGTAAAAATCGAACATTTCTGCTACTTTGAGCTCAATTTCAAGGCACCTTTCATTGTAAAACCAGTCAAAATCATCTCAATTTCAGTAACATGTCTTCCATTCTATAAATGAGACCAAGAAACTAGAATACAACAATAAATACCATACGAAAATACACTGCAAAGTCGCTGATTAATTAAAAAAAAATGGAAAAAGTTTTTTTTTTCTCATTATGCACCGTGTGCTGCAGGATTTTTTTTAGACTGTGCACACTGACCACATAGACCCATTCTTTCATATGAAGGCCTACCAGCTTTCTCCCACTAGATTTGAGGTCGCTAGAATTTATGAGTACTAGTACGTCAAAAACCCCTACGCGTAAGACGTACTAGTACGACGAAAACCCTCAAAGGGTTAAATATCATAGAATAGTATGTGGGGGTGGGTTGGCCTGGTATGGTAGCCCGGCTGGCTACCATACACACAACACTTGATTTTTTACAATAAATACTACTCATCTCACCCTAGATTAAGACTACAAATATTTTAAGTAATGAGTAAACTGGATATGCATTTTATCGCTGTGGGATGCTTAAATATCATAGAATAGTATGTGTAGGTGAGGTGGTCTGGTATGGTAGCCCGGCTGGCTACCATACACACAACACTTGATTTCTTACAATAAATACTACTTGTCTCACCCTAGATTAAGACTATAAATATTTTAAGGTAAGTAATGAGTGCATTATGTGTGTATTGTACTTTTTATTTTTTTGATGCCTAGTTCTATTGCTAACTTAATATATGATGAAGATAGGGAAGCTGTGATTTCGTGTATAGGGCAAGGAGGAATAACATCTTGTAGGAGTGAGGAAGAGCCAGTTGTGAGTGTGGGGGAAGTTCGTGAGGCAGTAGGTAAAATGAAAGGGGGTAAGGCAGCCGGGATTGATGGGATAAAGATAGAAATGTTAAAAGCAGGTGGGGATATAGTTTTGGAGTGGTTGGTGCAATTGTTTAATAAATGTATGGAAGAGGGTAAGGTACCTAGGGATTGGCAGAGAGCATGCATAGTTCCTTTGTATAAAGGCAAAGGGGATAAAAGAGAGTGCAAAAATTATAGGGGGATAAGTCTGTTGAGTGTACCTGGTAAAGTGTATGGTAGAGTTATAATTGAAAGAATTAAGAGTAAGACGGAGAATAGGATAGCAGATGAACAAGGAGGCTTTAGGAAAGGTAGGGGTGTGTGGACCAGGTGTTTACAGTGAAACATATAAGTGAACAGTATTTAGATAAGGCTAAAGAGGTCTTTGTGGCATTTATGGATTTGGAAAAGGCGTATGACAGGGTGGATAGGGGGGCAATGTGCAGATGTTGCAAGTGTATGGTGTGGGAGGTAGGTTACTGAAAGCAGTGAAGAGTTTTTACGAGGATAGTGAGGCTCAAGTTAGAGTATGTAAGGAAAGAGGGAAATTTTTCCCAGTAAAAGTAGGCCTTAGACAAGGATGTGTGATGTCACCGTGGTTGTTTAATATATTTATAGATGGGGTTGTAAGAGAAGTAAATGCGAGGGTCTTGGCAAGAGGCGTGGAGTTAAAAGATAAAGAATCACACACAAAGGGGGAGTTGTCACAGCTGCTCTTTGCTGATGACACTGTGCTCTTGGGAGATTCTGAAGAGAAGTTGCAGAGATTGGTGGATGAATTTGGTAGGGTGTGCAAAAAGAAAATTAAAGGTGAATACAGGAAAGAGTAAGGTTATGAGGATAACAAAAAGATTAGGTGATGAAAGATTGAATATCAGATTGGAGGGAGAGAGTATGGAGGAGGTGAACGTATTCAGATATTTGGGAGTGGACGTGTCAGCGGATGGGTCTATGAAAGATGAGGTGAATCATAGAATTGATGAGGGAAAAAGAGTGAGTGGTGCACTTAGGAGTCTGTGGAGACAAAGAACTTTGTCCTTGGAGACAAAGAGGGAATGTATGAGAGTATAGTTTTACCAACGCTCTTATATGGGTGTGAAGCGTGGGTGATGAATGTTGCAGCGAGGAGAAGGCTGGAGGCAGTGGAGATGTCATGTCTGAGGCAATGTGTGGTGTGAATATAATGCAGAGAATTCGTAGTTTGGAAGTTAGGAGGAGGTGCGGGATTACCAAAACTGTTGTCCAGAGGGCTGAGGAAGGGTTGTTGAGGTGGTTCGGACATGTGGAGAGAATGGAGCGAAACAGAATGACTTCAAGAGTGTATCAGTCTGTAGTGGAAGGAAGGCGGGGTAGGGGTCGGCCTAGGAAGGGTTGGAGGGAGGGGGTAAAGGAGGTTTTGTGTGCGAGGGGCTTGGACTTCCAGCAGGCATGCGTGAGCGTGTTTGATAGGAGTGAATGGAGACAAATGGTTTTTAATACTTGACGTGCTGTTGGAGTGTGAGCAAAGTAACATTTATGAAGGGATTCAGGGAAACCGGCAGGCCGGACTTGAGTCCTGGAGATGGGAAGTACAGTGCCTGCACTCTGAAGGAGGGGTGTTAATGTTGCAGTTTAAAAACTGTAGTGTAAAGCACCCTTCTGGCAAGACAGTGATGGAGTGAATGATGGTGAAAGTTTTTCTTTTTCGGGCCACCCTGCCTTGGTGGAAATGGGCCGGTGTGATAATAAAAATAAAAAATAAATTTACTATATTGTATGCTTTTATAAGAGAAAAAAAAAGGGGGTTCCCCATTTTACGCGTTTTCCACTTTACGGCGGTAGCCTGGAACCTAACCTGCCGTATAAGTGGGGCCCTACTGTACATCGTTTGTGCAAAACTGGATCACATCACATCCCTCATAGGGAAAACTATAGTTACAGTGAGTATTACGGGCAAGATTAAACCTTACTTACGCCTAGAAGGACTATAGTATTTTACATATATGTAAGAATGAAGATTTTACATTAAAATAATTTTATAAATTAACCCTTTTACGCTTCGGGTTTTTTAATACGTCTTACGAGCCACCGTGTTTTAAAGTATATACAGTGGAACCTCAAATATCGAACTTTCTTCGGTCCAGAAGTCTGTTCGACTGCCTTTACCGAATGAATTTATTCCCATCAGGAATAATGCAAATTAGATTAGTCCATTTCAGACCCTTAAAAATACACTTATAAAAGCACTTACAAAAATACACTTACATAATTGGTTGGTTGGGACAGTTTCGATTTTTTGGGTTTCCCCTTACTCAAATTTTATAGCTTCAAATGAAGCAGGAGAAAGCTGGTAGGCCCACATGTGAGAGAATGGGTCTGTGTGGTCAGTGTGCACCATATAAAAAAAAATCCAGCAGCATGCAGTGCATAATGAGAAAAAAAATTACAACCGTTATTTTTAATTAAAATGCCGACTTTGTGGTCTATTTTTGTATAGTATTCTCATTTTCTTGGTCTCATTTGATAGAATGGAAAACATATAGAAATAGAGGTGATTTTGATTAGTTTTACTATGAAAAGAACCTTGAAATGGAGCTCAGAGTAGGGGAAATGTTTGATTTTTGCCGATGTTCAAAAGTAAACAAATTATGTCATTTTCCAATAAATGTCCAAGTAGCCATTCTAATATGCAGTCATGAATGGATTGACATTATTTCTACAATTATTACAATATTGCAGTAGTCTGCATAACAGTAAATCTTCTATTTTTTGTTTGAATAAAAATTCAAAATAGAAAGCAAGAGTAATATCAGAGGGGCCTGGAGACGTGACTGATGAACAAAGAAAATGTTATTTTAGAGCCAGGAATGTCTGCATTGTTCATTCTGGACCCTATTTTGAAATTGTCATTTTTTTAATTTTCGTGAAATTGGCCAAATTGCAAATTTCTGACCACATTATTGGGTAGTTGAAATAGGTAAATGGGCAGTTTCTTGTACTCAGTCAATATAAAAAATGGAGTTCTAAAGAAATAGCTATGAGTTTGGTTGACTGGAACAATGGCATTAGCCGAAAATAGAGCTCAAAGTGGGCAAAATTGCCGATTCGTAAATATCGCCGAGGTCGCTAACTTCACGAGAGCGTAATTCCAACAGTTTTCCATCAAATTTCATTCTTTTGGTGTCATTACAATTGGGAAAAGATTCTCTGTCATTTCATAAGAAAATTTTTTTTTTATGGGGGGGAAATTCTGCAACACCAGGAGACACCTCAGGATTTGGGGTTGCGACAGTCAAGGGGTTAAACAAATGTACATGAAGCAGATAAAATCCTAAGTTACATGGGAATAAGAACATTCCATTAATTCAAAATTAAATTCAATTAAAAATTATAATGAGTTAAACTAGTACCTGTATTATTATAGAATGTGACGAGATAGTATCTTACACAAGTGACTATATAGACATAAAATTGTAGCAAGGTACACGAGAAAAAGAGTATCTAGAATATACAATAAAGTACAGTGGAACTTTGGCTTATGAGTGCCCCACGATGTGACTTTCAGGATACGAGCAGTTGCTCTGTCGATTTTTTGCTTCTGGATATGAGCGAAATTTTAGGATGCGGGCGGGCCTCAAGAGCCCCTTACCTTGACGCTGGTAAGGGGCTCTTGCTCTTGATCTAGGAAATTGGATCTCGGTTGTCTGTTGGACTATCTTATTGAAACTTGGGCAGTGAAGGATGGAAAGATGCTTCTTAACATACACCAAAATTGCAAGAAATCAGACCATAAATAATGGAGTTCACTTCTCAGCCATTATCCGCCCCTTAGTGGTATATTTTCAAATGATTTTTATGGTTGTATTGTCGTTTTTCTTGGTCTCATTTGATGGAATGAAAGATATATTACGGAAAAAGATATGATTTTGATTGGTTTCACGACAAGAAGTACTACATTGTACTTGGAAACTGAGCTCAAAGTAGCTGAAATGCTCGATTCTTTGGCGATGTTCAAGAGAAAACAAATGACATCACCATCCAATATCTGTCCGACTGGCCAGTCCAATATGCAGTCATGAATGGGATGACATTATTTATACAATTATTACAACAATGCAGTAGTCTGCATAACAGTAAATCTTCTATTTTGTGTGAATAAAAATTCAAAATGGTAAGCAAGAGTATTATTATAAGAATACATATGTACTAATAATTAATTAATAATAAATATAATACAGTGGACCCTCGCCTAACGAACGCATCGCATAATGTTAAATTCGCCTAACGATACATTTCAACACTAACTTTTGCCTTGGTTAACGCTAAAAAACTCGCCTAACAATATTCGTCCTCGGGTACCAATTAATATCGTTAGGTGAGGGTCCACTGTATACATAATATAAATTATTACAAGAATACGTATGTACAGTGGACCCCCGGTATTCGATGGCATCGGTATCCGATAAATCCGGTATTCGATGCATTTTAATGCAAAAATTTTGCCTCGGTATTCGATGCAATTCATACGAGACTTGTCCAAGTGTGGCCTGAACTGCCCCGTGTGTGCCAGTGTTTACAAGCCAGGCAGTGTGTGCGCATCTAAGAATACATTCGGTACATTTCATATTATCACTGTTTTTGGTGCTAGTTTCTGCAAAATAGGTCACCATGGGCCCCAAGAAAGCTTCTAATGCCAACCCTTCGAGAAAAAAGGTGCTAATGACTATTGAAATGAAGAAAGAGATAATTGCAAAGTACGAAAGTGGAGTGCGTGTGTCGGAGCTGGCCAGGTTGTATAGTAAACCCCAGTCAACCATCTCTACTATAGTGACCAGGAAAATGGCAATCAAGGAAGCTGTTCTTGCAAAAGGTGCAAATGTGATTATGAAACAGCGACTGCAAGTGTTAGAAGATGTTGAGAAACTTATTGGTGTGGATAAATGAAAAACAAATAGCAGGAGATAGCATCTCTCAAGCGATCATTTGTGAAAAGGCTAGGCAGTTGCATGACGATTTGGTAAAGAAAATGCCTGCAACTAGTGGTGATGTGAGTGAATTTAAGGCCAGCAAAGGTTGGCTTGAAAGATTTAAGAATTGTAGTGGCATACATAGTATGATTAGGCATGGTGAGGCTGCCAGTTCGGACCAAAAAGCAGCTGAAAAATATGTGAAGGAATTCAAGGAAATGTGTGCAAAGTGGCGTGAAGTGCAAACCTTTTCTGATGAAAATCGCCCTGACACAGCTACTGCAAGCCGTGTTGGCAACCTGTACAATGGCAATGTTGTGAACCACTTTAGGAAATTCATAAAGGAACGAGAGGTACAGGTCTCTATGGACAGATATGTTGTGCGACAGAAGTCCAGTGACTCTTAAGCTGGTCCTAGTGGCATTAAAAGAAGGGAAGTAACCCCAGAAAAGGACTTGCTACCTCAAGTCCTAATGGAAAGGGATTCCCCTTCTAAACAGTAACAACTTTGACACTCTCCCCTCCTCCCATCCCATCAATCATCATCAGATCTTCATTAAAAGTAAGTGTCAATTATTCTATTGTTATTATTCTATTGTTATTGTTGTTATTGTAATTATTCTATTGCATTAAACTTAATATTTCATGTGGTAAAATTTTTTTTTTTCATACTTTTGGGTGTCTTGCACGGATTAATTTGATTTCCATTATTTCTTATGGGGAAAATTGATTCGCTTTTCGATATTTTCAGTATTTGATGAGCTCTCAGGAACGGATTAATATCGAATACCGGGGGTCCACTGTACTAATAAATAATAATAATATGTATAATATAATTATATAATACAGTAGGTTAGGTTCCAGGCTACTGCCGGAAAGCAGATTTGCCGGAAAGCAGATCTCCATTTTTTCCATTTACAAATGCATATAAATGCCAGATAAAATGTTTACACTAACAAATTAAGTTAACAATAGATCTAGGCATTAAAGAGTAAAATACACACAGTGCACTCATTATTTACTTCAAAATATTTGTAGTATTTACTCTAAGAAGTCAGATGTGGTAGCCCTCCTAGCTACCCCACCCACACATACTATACTACAATGCTTAATCCTTTCAGGGTCAAGAAGCCCTCTCCTAAATTCATTCTCAAGGTCAAAAATTTTTGGGAAAAAAAAACAAATTATTTTTTTCTTATGAAATGATAGAGAATCTTTTCCCGATCATAATGACACCAAAAGTGTGAAATTTGATAGAAAACTTATGGAATTATGCTCTCTCAAAGTTTACGGTCTCGATGATGTTCACGCATCGCTGATTTTGCCCAATTTGAGCCCTATTTTCGGCCAATTTCAGTGTACATATTAGTTGACAAAAATCATATCTATTTCACTAGAACTCCATTTTTTCTATCGAATGAGTACAAAACCACCCATTTACCGATTTCAAGTATCCAATAAAGTGGTCAGAAATTGGCAATTTTGCCAATTTCACACAAATTTCAGATGCCAATTTCCAAATAAGGTTCAGAATAAGCAAGACAGACATTCCAGGCACTAAAATAACATTTTCTCTGTTCATTAGTCATGTCCACGGGCACCTCTTACATCTCTTTTGCTTTCCACTTTGAATTTTTATTCTCACAAAAAATAGAATATTTACTGTTATGCAGACTACTGCATTAGTGTAGAAATGGTGTAGAAATGGTATAAATAATATCAGTGTACTTGTGAAAAAATATTAGACTCACCAGTTGACGTGTACTGGATGCTTGGCATGATTTGTTTACTTTTGAAATTTGGTAAAAATCAAACATTTCTGCTACTTTGAGCTCAATTTCAAGGTCCTTTTCATTATGAAACCAATCAAAATCATCTCAATTTCTGTAATATGTCTTCCATTCTATGAAACGAGACCAGGAAAACTAGAATATAACCATAAATACCATACGAAAATACACTGCAAAGTCGCTGTTTTAAACCAAAAATACGGATGGAGTTTTTTTTTTTTCTCATTATGCACTGTGTGCTGCAGGATTTTTTTTATGCTGTGCACACTGACCACAGACCCATTGTTTCATATGTAAGCCCACCAGCTTTCTCTCACTAGATTAGACGGCACTAGAATTTAGGCACTCTAGTACGTATGTCAATAACCCTGGTGTGCAAGCCGTATTAGTACATCGGAAACCCTGAAAGGGTTAAAGCTCCCTAAAGCGATAAAATGCATATACAGTACACGCATTACTTACATTAACCCTTTCAGGGTTTCGGACGTACTAGTACGGCTTACGCACCAGGGTTTTTGATGTACTAGTACGCCTAAATTCTAGCGCCCTCAAATCTAGTGAGAAAGCTGGTAGGCCTACATATGAAAGAATGGGTCTATGTGGTCAGTGTGCACAGTAAAAAAAAAATCCTGCAGCACACAGTGCGTAATGAGAAAAAAAAAAAAAACTGACCATGTTTTTGGATTAAAACAGCGACTTTGCACTTATTTTCGTATGGTATTTATGTTTGTATTTTAGTTTTCCTGGTTTCATTTTATAGAATGAAAGACATATTACAGAAATTGAGATGATTTTGACTGGTTTTACAATGAAAAGTACCTTGAAATTGAGCTCAAAGTAACAGAAATGTTCGATTTTTACCAAAGTTCAAAAGTAAACAAATCATGCTAAGCGTCCAATACACGTCAACTGACGAGTCTAATATTCTTTCACAAGTGCTCCAATATTATTTATACCATTTCTACACCAATGCAGTAGTCTGCATAACAGTAAATCATCTATTTTTTGTGAGAATAAAAATTCAAAGTGGAAAGCCAAAGAATATAAGAGGGGCATGGGGACGTGACTAATGAACAGAGGAAATGTTACTTTAGTGCCAGGAATGTCTTTCTTGTTTATTCTGGACCCTATTTGGAAACTGGCATCCTTTGAAATTTGTGTGAAATTGGCAAAATTGCTAAATTCTGACCACCGTATTGGATAGTTGAAATTGGTAAATGGGTGGTTTCTTGTACTCATTTGATAGAAAAAAATGGAGTCCTAGTGAAATAGTTATGATTTCTGTCAACTAGTAGACTGGAACTGGCCGAAAATAGGGCTCAAAGGGGGAAAATCGCCGATGCGTAAACATCGTCGAGACTGCTAACTTCGCGAGAGCATAATTCCATAAGTTTTCCGTCAAATTTCATACTTTTGGTGTCAGTATGATCGGGAAAAGATTCCCTATTTTTTCATAATTTTTTTTTTTTTTTTTTTTTTTTGAAATTTGGGTGTGGTGACCCTGAAAGGGTTAAAATATTTGTAGTCTTAATGGTCTTAATGTAGGGTGAGTGAAAAGTATTTATTTGTAGAAAGTCATGTGGGAGGTATGGCATCCTGCCTGGCCACTTATACAGATGACATTAAGCTCCCTAGAGCGATAAAATGCATACATAGTACATGTACACTCATTAATTACCTTAAAATATTTGTAGTCTTAATGTAGGGCAAGAGGCGATTATTTGTATGAAGTCAGTTTGGGAAGTATGGGTAGCCAGGAAGGGCAGCCCTCACCACCCCACCCCACCCACACATAATGTAAACAAACCAGATGAACACGTCTGGTTATCGTCACTTTACATTGTGTACAAGTTGTCTCCACGTTGATACAGTAGAATAAATAAAGAGAAACACTCCCATTTTTCTTTCTAGTTCTTGTTCTTGTTTATTTCCTTTTATCTCCATGGGGAAGTGGAACAGAATTCTTCCTCCGTAGGCCATGCGTGTTGTAAGAGGCGACTAAAATGCCGGGAGCAAGGGGCTAGTTACCCCTTCTCCTGTATATATTACTAAATTTGAAAGGAGAAACTTTGTTTTTTTCTTTTGGGCCACCCTGCCTCGGTGGGATACGGCCAGTGTGTTGAAGAAACACTCCCATTCTCGTGTAACACCATTTTTAGAAGAAATGACACCCTGAGTGAAGGCATACGAAAGGAATAATTTTCTAGTTACCCACATTAATATTATAGTGACATTTTCTCTGATGTTGGACTACAAGTGTTGCACCACAATCTACAAGGTGCCTGGCTACCACAAGTTGCCTGGCTACCACAAGTCATATTTATGTTAATTTATTCTACTGCAGGGTGTATTTAGATGGATTAAGCAAAATGTCTATACATATTAACATTTTATACGATATTTAATGCTCCTTAGAGTGATTATTATTATTATTATTATTATTATTATTATTAATATGGTGTCTTCACGAATAATAAGACACTCTTAGTGATTTTAATGTGTACCTGCATGCCAGCCCTGTGTGTAAGTTTACTTAGGTACAGGTACACATACATATAATTATCAGTTATAATAATAATGTAGGTATGTAGTCCGCCTGGGCTACATAGCTACATGATATTTTATGTGGCCCAGAGCCATATTATTACCATCGACATACCATGTTCACTGACTTTAATCGTTTCTAACAACTACCTTTAGATGCCATCATAAACAAAGGGAGAAAGAATGAATAATTCAAGCCGAGAATTGTAAACAAGTGTCATGTATAAAGGGGAGTGACGTATTGCTTTCCCTCTGCCCAGCTACCACACCTCCATAGTTTATAAACAAAATGTTTACATGTAACATGTTTCTTATATAATTTTGAAGAAAATATAACAAATGGATTAATGAAAATGTCTATATTGATGTAAAATTGGACATTTAATGTGCCCAAGAGTGATTATTACATAGAGAGATGTGCTCATGGAGAATGTAAACAAACCAGATGGTGTGCGCAATATTTGAAAGACAACTTGCCGTATAGAAAGTTTTGGTCATAATTCGAGATCGCCATATTAGCGGAACGCCCTAAGGTGAAACACAGAAAAGCGGGGCCCTACTGTATATGTAATATAACATAAATTATAATAATACATACGTACTAATAATCCAATCAATCTGTTCCAGACACCCAAAAGTATTAAAAAAATATATTTTTTTCACATGAAATATACATTTTCCTACACAGAAAACAAAGACATGCAGAATAAATATTTATTAATGTACATTAATAATTCATAAAATGACACTTGCCTTTACTGAAGACTTATTGATGATTGATGAGACAGAAGGAGGGGAGAGGATGAAGGTGTATTATTGTTTGGAAGGGGATTCCCCTTCCGTAAGGACTTTAGGTAGCAAGTCCTTTTCTGGTGTTACCTCCCTTCTTAGTTTTTTAATGCCAATAGGACCAGTTTGAGAGTCACTGGACCCCTGTCACACCAAAAATCTGTCCATAGAGCTCTGTCTCTGGCATGTCTAAGATTTCCCTAAAATGGGACAACATTGTCACAGTGAAAGTCATTAGCACGGCTTGCAACAGCTGTGTCAGGGTGATGTTCATCCATAAAGGCTTGCAACTTTGTCCACATTGTACAAATGTTCTTAATCATTGAAGAAGGCAACTTCCTCCATCTCTCTTCCTCCTCCTCTGAAGCAATTTCCTCAGTTGTGGCCTTTTGCTGTTGCAGATGCTCTTGCAGCTCATCAGTGGTTAGCTCTTCATCGTTGTCCTCCACCAACTCTTCCACATCCTCGCCACTAACCTCCAACCCCATGAACATCCCCAATGACAACAGATTCCACAACTGGTATAGGCTCCTCAGGGTTAGCCCCAAACCCTTCAAAATCCCTTTCTTGTACAAATTCTGGCCACAATTTTCTCCAAACAGAGTTCAAAGTCCTGCAAGGCAATCCCTCCCAAGCCTTACCTATAAGGTTTATGCAACTGAGGATACTGAAGTGATCTTTCCAGAACTCTCTTAGGATCAATTCAGTGTCTGAGGTCACTTCAAAGCACTTTTCAAACACTGCTTTAGTGTACAGTTTTTTTAAATTTGAAATGACCTGCTGGTCCATGGGCTGGAGGAGAGGAGTGGTATTAGGAGACAAAAACTTGACTTATGAAACTAAACTCCCCCACAATATACTCTTGCAAGTCTGGAGGATGAGCAGGAGCATTGTCTAATACCAGGAGGCACTTGAGTTCCAATTTATTTTTTAGGCGGTATTTTTTCACACTGGAAGCATGCCACATTTCATCCATGTCATGCCTACAGCATGACATGGATGAAATGTGGCACGCTTCCATCTTTTTCATGATATTCTGGGCATTTTTGATAGGACTGAGGAATGGACTATTCCCTGGAAACTGTAAAACATCTTTGTTCTCCAAGAGCCAATTGCTTACTTTTTTGACCTTGTGACAGGGAGCACTATCTAAAGCATAAAGGTGGTGTAGCCTTGAATTTCAAAAATATTCAGTAGGTGTCATTACGATTTCGTGAGTCATGTTAACGGCTTTGAGGGGACTTGAGCTAGAGTTCGTCACGGCCACGCTAGCTGGAGATTTGTCTGTAAAAACTTGCATTTGAAGTCACAGGAGTGCCTATGCTAACCTTCCTATGGTGTAGAAATATACCTAGTTGGACGAATTTTATTGTGGCTAGCTGGTCCAGTGGCTAACGCGACGGTCTGGAGTTTCGAGACTCTCTGATCGCGGGTTCTATCCCGGCCAGTGGTATGGTTTGTTTGCAATCATGTCATTACGATTTCATGAGTCATGCTATGTAGTGGTTGGCATTCAGTGCAACACTTTGGGGAAGGAAGTACAAACCCCATTGAGCAAGTAAATCACTAAGCAACCTCAAACGATGATGGATTATGGGTGCTTTACTGTGCTCACTGCGCATGCAGTCGTACTTGCTGATGAAGGAGCGACACCTCACTCTGCTTTGACGACCTTGAATGCACTTAAATGTGAATTCATCTGACAACATGACTTTTTTCCCCCCACTCATTAACACACTAGTACACATTTCCTGACAAACTGCAGGCATTCCTCGTTCATACAGGGCACGAGTAGGAGCTTCCTTGCAGTATGATGACTTGGCAGGCAGAGTCCTCTTGCAGGCAGTGAGAGCTACACTTAATCAAGGTTAGGATGCATTTCTTTGAGCTATGATGCAGTCATATGTGGATTTCTATGTAGTTCACTGCTTGTCCAGTATCAGATTTTGTAGCGGGAATAGCATCTGGTGGAAGGCCATGGGCAGCAGCAAGTAACACCAATACACTGGACTCTGCATGTGTATTATGGCAATTGTCTCAAAGCCAATACAGTGGAACCTCGGCTTACGAATTTAATCCGTTCTGTGGACATGTTCATATCCTGATTTGTTAGTAAGCTAAGTCAATTTTCCTCATTTAAATTAAATGAAATGCAATTAATTCATTCCAGCTGAATTCCTGCTCTCAGAAGGGATGACAAAATAACTATGGCTTATTTATCTGTCAATTCATCTAGCATGGCATAATAAACAATATAAATAACATAGAAACCTGATATACACTCTACAATGAATAAAATATGTCATTATGAGGAAAGCAAAGGTAGGAGGATTGTGGTTGCGAGAGTGGTCACGCATTCTCGCTATGAAAACATCAGAAGTGTTATTATAAGAGAAAACAGTTTTTGAGGCTGACTGAATCAGATCTGGTGTACAACACTTACATACCTTGGAGAAGAAATGCAGAGCAGCATATCCTGTCAGGAGTTCACACTTTTCTTAAGAACTGTTAGGTAAAATTTCTATGTTTATCTCACTACACTACGCATCTCTTGCGAGCTGTTTCTCCGTCAACCATGTCAACAGCAGCTTTTCCATATTTTCAATGACGGAGGTCCACTGCTTAGAAATTACTGTAACGCCCTTTGCTGGCGCTATAGCCTTTATAGACTCCTACTGCTTTAGTATTGTACATATAGTAGAGGGGCTACGCTTGTACTCACTCGCCAAGTCCTTAACCCCTGTACCTAGTCTGTGCTTATCAATGATTTCCTGCTTTAATTCTATACAAATCCTCTTTTTCTTCTTGGCACTGTCCTTTGTACTTGCTTTCTTAGGACCCATGGTTAGAAGAAAAATCAGGCGAATTAACTGCATGAAACGTAGGGAAATCACGAGAATTCCTTGCACCGCGAGGGTATTCCTTAAACATATGTGCACTGGTGGTGCTGTCAAACTAAATTATACGCAGTACGTACATAGTGTTATTATAATTATTACTATTGTACTATGACGTATTATTAGTGGACCCTCGGATAATGCCTTTAATCTGTTCCAGAGACTAGTTTTTAACCAATTTAGCCTTTAGCCGAATTAATTTAACCCCAAAAGAAATAATGGAAATCCAATTAATCCGTTCCAAACACCCAAAAGTATTAAGCAAAATAATTTTTTCATACATGAAATATACATTTCCCTACACAGAAAGCAATGATACATGCACAATAAACAATACTGAAATGACACTTACCTTCATTGTGGATTTGTTGAAGAGTGATGAGAAGGGAGGAGGGGAGAGGATAAAGGCGTTCTATTGTTTGGAAGGGGAATCCCCTTCCATAAAGACTTCAGGTAACAAGTCCTTTTCTGGGGTTACCTCCCTTCTTGGCTTTTTAATGCCACTATGACCAGCTCAAGAGTCACTGGACCAGTCACACCAAATATCTGTCCAGAGAGCTCTTGTTTCTCGCATCCCTTAAAGATTTCCCTAAAATGGGACACAAAGTGTCATTGTACATCTTGCCAATACGGCTTGCAACAGCTGTTTCAGGATAATTTTCATCCATAAATGCTTGCAACTTTGTCCACATTGTACACATTTCCTTAGTCTTTGACGAAGGCAACTTCGTCTGTCTCACTTCCTCCTCTGAAGCAAATTCCTGAGCTGTGATCTGTTGCTGATGCACCTGAAGCTCTTGCAGCTCTGTAGTGGGTAGCTCCTCATCGTTGTCCTCCACCAATGCCTCCACGTCCTCGCCACTAACCTCCAACCCTATGAACTTCCCCAATGCCACAATAGATTCCATAACTGGCATAGTCTCCTGAGGGTTAGCCCCAAACCCTTCAAAATCCCTTTCTTGTACACATTCTGGCCACAATTTTCTCAAAGCAGAGTTTTAAGTCCTGCAAGTCACTCCCTCCCAAGCCTTACCTACAAGGTTTATGCAACTGAGGATACTAAAGTGATCTTTCCAGAACTCTCTTAACCCTTTCAGGGTCCATGCCATAGAACTATGGCTTTACGTTCAGGGTCCAAACCGTAGATCTACGCCATGAGCTCAGCTCACTCTGAAAGAATACATCTATGTGGTATGTGTGCACCGCATAAAACAAATCCTGCAGCACACAGTGTATAATGAGAGAAAAAGCCGAGACCGTGATTTTCGATTAAAACAGTGATTTTGCAGTGATTTTTCTTATGTTTTTTATAGTTGTATTTGCAATTTTTTGGTCTCATTTAATAGAATGGAAGATATATTACAGAAATAGAGATGATTTTGACTGGTTTTAGCAATGTTAATGGCTTGAAACTGAGCTCAAAGTAGCAGAAACGTTAAATTTTTGTCGATGTTCAAGAGTAAACAAACGACCTCGCATGTCTAATACACGCTAGCTGGTGGGTTTAATATACATTCACAAATGTGGTGATGATATTTATACAATTTATTACAATATTGCATAACAGTAAATCTTCTATTTTTTGGCTTGAATATTATTATTATTATAATCAAAAAGAAGCGCTAAGCCACAAGGGCTATACAGCGTTGGTTTGAATAAAAATTCATTATGTGAATAAAAAATCAAAATGGAATTCATTTGTGAAGCCTCAAAACATAACTAATGAACAGAGGAAATGTTAGTTTAGTGCCAGGAATGTCTGCATTGTTTATTCTGGACCTTATTTTGAAATTGGAATATTTTGAACTGTGTTAAATTGGCAAAATTACCAATTTCCAATCACTTTATTTTGTAGTTGAAACGATTAACTGGGCGATTTCTTGTGCTCAATCAATAGAATAGAAGTAATACTAGTGAAATAGCTAAGAATTTGGTCGACTGGAATAATGTAATTGGCCTAAAATAGGAGTCAAAGTCGACAAAACCGCCGATTTATAAATATCGCTGACACATCAAAATTCGCTGGAGCATAATTTCGGCAATTTTCCATCAAATTTCGTACTTTTTGTTTTATTACCTTCAGAAAAAGATTCTCTACCATTTCATAAGAAAAAATAAAAATTTCTTTTAAAATTCTTGGACCCTGGTGTGCACTTTGAAATTTGGCCTCTGGACCCTGAAAGGATTAAGGTCAATTCAGTGTCTGAGGTCACTTCAAATCACTTTTGAAACAACGCTTTGGTGTACAGTTTTTTGAAGTTTGAAATGAACTGCTGGTACATGGGCTGGAGGAGAGGAGTGGTATTAGGAGGCCAAAAACTTCACTTTGATGAAGCTCAACTCCCCTGCAATTTGCTCTTGCAAGTCATGAGGATGAGCAGGAGTAGTGTCCATTACCAAAAGGCACTTGAGTGACAATTTATTTTCCAAGAGGTACTTTTTCACAGTGGGGCCAAACACGTCATAGAAACAGTCAAGGAAAATGTCCCTAGTGACCCATACCTTACTGTTTGCCCTCCATATCACACACAATTCAGTCTTGACTGTTTTTCTTGAACACGCTGAGTTTCAGAGTGATACACCAGTAAAGGCTTCACTTTGAAATCCCACTAGCATTACCACAGAACAAAAGAGTTAGCCTGTATTTCACAGGCTTGTGTCCTGGGGATACCTTTGCCTCCTGAGTAATGTAGGTCCTGTTTGGCATTTTCTTCCAAAACATGCCTGTTTTGTCACAACCGAACACTTTTTGGGATTTTAATTTTTCAGTGTATGTACTCCTTAAAGTCCAGCACATATTTTACAGCCGCTTTTTTGTCAGAAATGGCAGCCTCACCATGCCTTATCACACTGTGCATGCCACTACGATTCTCAACACTTTCAGGGTTTCCGACGTACCAGTACGTTTTACGCACCAGGGTTATTGACGTACAAGCACTCGTAAAGTCTAGCGCCTTCAAATCTAGTGAAAGCTGGTAGGCCTACATATGAAAGAATGGGTCTATGTGGTCAGTGTGCACAGTATAAAAAAAAAATCCTGCAGCACACACTGCATAATGAGGAAAAAAAACTGACTGTTTTTGGTTTAAAACAGTGACTTCACACTGTATTTTTGTATGGTATTTATGACTGTATTCTAGTTTTCCTGGTCTCATTTTATAGAATGGAAGACATATTACAGAAATTGAGATGATGTTGATTGGTTTCACAATGAAAAGTACCTTGAAATTAAGCTCAAAGTAGCAGAAACGTTCGATTTTTGCGAAAGTTCAAAAGTAAACAAATCATACCATGTGTCCAATACACATCAACTGGCGAGTCTAATATTCTTTCACAAGTGCGCTGATATTATTTATACCATTTCTACACTAATGCAGTAGTCTGCATAACAGTAAATATTCCATTTTTTGTGAGAATAAAAATTCGAAGTGGAAAGCAAAAGAAATGTAAGAGGTGCCTGAGGACATGACTAATGAACAGAGGAAATGTTATTTTAGTGCCAGGAATGTCTGTCTTGTTTATTCTTGACCCTATTTGGAAATTGGCATCTTTTGAAATTTGTGTGAAACTGGCAAAATTGCCAATTTCTGACCACTTTATTGGATAGTTGAAAATGGCAAATGGGCAGTTCCTTGTACTCATTCAATAGAAAAAAAATGGAGTTCTATCAAAATAGTTATGATTTTTGTCGACTAGTACACTAGAATTGGCCGAAAGTAGGGCTCAAAGTGGGCGAAATTGCCGATGCGAAAACATCGTCGAGACCGCTAACTTCGCAAGAGCATAATTCCGCAAGTTTTTCATCAAATTTCATACTTCTGCTGTCATTACGATCAGGAAAAGGTTCTCTATCATTTCACGAGGAAAAAATTATTTTTTTTCCCGAAAAATTTTCGACCCTGACAAGTTTAGGAAAGGGCCTCTCAACCCTGAAAGGGTTAAATCTCTCAAACCAGCCTTTGCTGGCCTTAAATTCATCAATAGCAGCACTATTTGGGGGCACTTTACATGCAATTGCCTTGCCTTTTCACATATTATTGACCGAGAAAATATCTCCTGTTAATTGTTTCTTGTTTATCCACACCAACAACAGTCTCTCCACATCTTCGAGCATTTGCTATCTTTGTTTTGTAAGCATACTTGCACCTTTTGCAACAACAGCTTCCTTGATTGCCTTTTTGTTGGCCAAGACAGTAGTGATGGTTGAACGGGGTTTATGTAACCTTTCCAACTCTGAGATATGCATTCCACTCTTGTACTTCGCGATTATCTCTTTTTATAATGCAATAGTATTTCTCACCCCTTTTTACCATAGGGTTGGCACTAGAAGCTTTCTTGGGGCCCATGGTGGCTTATTTAGCAGTTACAAGCAATAAAAACAATGGAATAATACAAAATATATCGCATGTACGCGTGGAATCGTCCTCACTGGCTTTGTAAACAATGGCTCACTGGCTGTACAAGGAGTCACGGAGTGGCCGGGCTCACTCAGGCCGTGCAGACACGTTCGGGACAAAAACCCTTAACCGAGTTATTTGGCATTAGCCGAGCCAATATTTTTACACCAAAGCGAGCCGTTACCCGATTTTGGAGCTAACCGGTGAAGCCTTTACCCAAGGGTCCACTGTAGTTCTACTGTCTTCCAATTATGTCCTTGAATCTGTATTGATAAAGCCACTGGATGGTGAAACATCTACAATAAAGATAACCGGATGTTGCACGCGTGTCTTAACTTTCATCAAAAACAGTGTCGTCAAGCCTAATTTGTGTGTGATGTGCAGGGCATGGGTCACTAGGGACATTTTCCACAATTGGTTCTATGAAGTGTTTGGCCCAAATGAAAAAATACCTCCTGTAAAATAAATTGGAACTCAAGTGCCTCCTGCTATTAGATAATGCTCCTGCTCATCCTCCAGGTTTGCAAGAGCGAATTGTAGGGGAGTTTAGTTTCATAAAAGTCAAGTTTTTGTCTCCTAAAACCACTCCTCTTCTCCAGCCCATAGACCAGCAGGTCATTTCAAATTTCAAAAAACTGTACACTAAAGCAGTGTTTCAAAAGTGCTCTGAAGTAACCTCAGACACCAAATTGACCCTAAGAGAATTCTGGCAAGATCACTTCAGTATCCTCAGTTGCATAAACCTTATAGGTAAGGCTTGGGAGGGAGTGACTTGCAGGACTTTGAACTCTCCTTGGAAAAAATTGTGGCCAGAATGTGTACAAGAGAGGGATTTTGAAGGGTTTGGGGCTAACCCTGAGGAGCCTACACCAGTTGTGGAATCTATTGTGTCATTGGGGATGTCCATGGGGTTGGAGGTTAGTGGCGAGGATGTGGAAGAGTTGGTGGAGGACAATGATGAAGAGCTAACCACTGATGAGCTGCAAGAGCATCTGCAACAGCAACAGACCACAGCTGAGGAAATTGTTTCAGGAGAAGGGGAAGAGAGATGGAGGAAGTTGCCTTCAACGATTAAGGACATTTGTACAATTATGTGGACAAAGGTGAAAGCCTTTACAGATGAACATCGCCCTTATATTCTTATTAACCCTTTCAGGGTTTCGGCCATACTAGTATGGCTTATGCGCCAGTGTCCATGACGTACTAATATGCATAAATTCTAGCGCCTTCAAATCTAGTGAAAGCTGGTAGGCCTACATATGAAAGAATGGGTCTATGTGGTCAGTGTGGACAGTATAAAAAAATACTGCAGCACACAGTGCGTAATGAGAAAAAAAAAACTTTGACCGTGGTTTTGGATTAAAACAGCAACTTTGCGCTATATTTTTGTATGGTATTTATTGTTGTATTCTAGTTTTCCTGGTCTCATTGTATAGAATGGAAGACATATTACAGAAATTGAGATGATTTTGACTGGTTGTACAATGAAAAGTACCTTGAAATTGAGCTCAAAGTAGCAGAAATGTTCGATTTTTACCGAAGTTAAAAAGTAAACAAATCATGCTAAGCGTCCAATACATCAACTGGTGAGCCTAATATTCTTTCACAAGTGCGCCAATATTATTTATACCATTTCTACACTAATGCAATAGTCTGCATAACAGTAAATCTTATTTTTTTTGTGAGAAAAATTCAAAGTGGAAAGCAAAAGAAATGTAAGAGGGGCGTGGGGATGTGACTAATGAACAGAGGAAATGTTATTTTAGTGCCAGGAATGTCTTTCTTGTTTATTCTGGACCCTATTTGGAAATTGGCATCTTTTGAAATTTGTGTGAAATTGGAAAAATTGCTAAATTCTGACCACAGAATTGGATAGTTGAAATCGGTAAATTGGTGGTTTCTTGTACTCATTCGATAGAAAAAAAATGGAGTTCTAGCGAAATAGTTATGATTTTTGTTGACTAGTACATTGGAATTGGCCGAAAATAGGACTCAAAATGGGCAAAATCGCCGATGCGTAAACATCGTCGAGACCGCTAACTTTGCGAGAGCATAATTCCGTAGCTTTTCCATCAAATTTCATACATGACAAATAACAAAACAAAGTCACAATACTGTGACTGGAACGATACACAAATAACCCGCACATAGAAGAGAGGAGCTTACGACGATGTTTCGGTCCGACTTGGACCATTTACAAAGTCACAGTGTGACTTTGTAAATGGTCCAAGTTGTAAATTTCATACTTTTCGTGTCATGATTGGGAAAAGATTCTCTATCTTTTCATAAGAAAAAATAATTTTTTTTTTTGGGGGGAAATTTGGGGGACCCTGAGAACAAGTCTCTGAGAGAGCCTGTGGACCCTGAAAGGGTTAATGTTGAAGAAAAGTACAATGACAGGCTACCTTTTCTATAAAGGACACTGAAACATGCCTTCTCAAATCCATCCATATACATTCGTCCCACCTATTTTTTTTTTTTATCCTACCCAAGCCATAGCTTTTGCTGCATCTGACTGTGCGACTGACAGCCCTGCTGCCAGATGCATAGTTGTAAGTTGAGTGGTCACATGTCGAGCAGGTCTAAAGTTGGAGGGTAGGTGTAGATGAATGGCTCAGAGAACTAACAAGTTGATAAATTAGACACATGCCTAACCCTTGGGCATGACCTACTTCCACATTGGACAAATGTGATACCACCTACAACTGCTGCATCTCTCCTACCTAGAACATATAAGATACTTCTTTGCAGATACTATACTGTACGTATTCTTTTCAAGATTGATGGATTGACTACATTGACTCAAGGCTGAGGGACTGATTACCTCAAACTACTCCTGCTCTTCCCCGTTCTCCTTTGTATGGATTGATGAAGCCACCGTGGCAAAACGTTTCCTCAATAAAGATACCCAAGTGTTGTTTGGACCTGTACTTAACTCTGTGAAGACGTGTCTCGTGTGCTCTCTGTGAATCTGAACAAGATGTTCTCTCTTGAGCAACTCTACCAGCAGCTAAAGGAAGAACTGAGGAAGGCTAAGCTTGAGATACAGCAACTGACTGAGGAAAACAAGATGATTCATAGTAATCCTCCTGTTGAGAATCCTCAAGCCAAGAAAGGAACCTGGACAGTGGCTGGAAAGCATGGAACAAAGTTAAGGATCAAGAGGACAGATGGAGAGGTAGAATCAACAAAGATCCAGGAAACTGTTGTGGAAACATCGAACCCATTTTCTATGCTACCTGATTAATGCGAGTCAACTACTGGGAACATCAAAACGAACGACGACAAGGAAGGTAAAAATGTTGTTGTTGGGGATAGCCAGGTTAGGTACATGGATAGGGCCTTCTGCTTAACCCTTTGACTGTCGCGGCCGTATATATACGTCTTATGAGGTACCGTGTTTGACGTATATATGCTCATAAATTCTAGCGGCTTCAAATCAAGCAGGAGAAAGCTGGTAGGCCCACATGTGAGAGAATGGGTCTGTGTGGTCAGTGTGCACCATATAAAAAAAATCCTGGAGCACGCAGTGCATAATGAGAAAAAAAACTGACAGTATTTTTTAATTAAAATGCCGACTTTGTGGTCTATTTTCGTATAGTATTTATGGTTGTATTCTCGTTTTCTTGGTCTCATTTGATAGAATGGAAAACATATTATAGAAATAGAGGTGATTTTGATTGATTTTACTATAAAAAGAACCTAGAAATGGAGCTCAAAGTAGGGGAAATGTTTGATTTTTGCCAATGGTCAAAAGTAAACAAATGATGCCATTGTCCAATAAATATCCAACTAGCCATTCTAATATGCAGTCATGAATGGGTTGATGTTATTTATACAATTATTACAGTATTGCAGCAGTCTGCAAAATAGTAAGTCTTCTATTTTTTGTTTGAATAAAAATTCAAAATAGAAAGCAAGAGTAATATCAGAGGGGCCTGGAGACATGACTGATGAGCAAAGAAAATGTTATTTTAGAGCCAGGAATGTCTGCATTGTTCATTCTGGACCTTATTTTGAAATTGTCATATTTTTTAGTTTTCATGAAATTGGCCAAATTGCAAATTTCTGACCACATTATTAGGTAGTTGAAATCGGTAAATGGGCAGTTTCTTGTACTCCATCGATAGAAAAAATGGAGTTCTAAAGGAATAGCTATGAGTTTGGGCGACTGGAACAATGGAATTAGCCAAAAAAAGGGCTCAAAGTGGGCGAAATAGCCGATTTGTAAACAGCGCCGAGGTCGCTAACTTCGCGAGAGCATAATTCCGTCAGTTTTCCATCAAATATAGTTTTTTTTGTGTCATTACAATCGGGAAAAGATTCTCTATCATTTCATAAGAAAAAATAATTTTTTTTTTTTAAATTTTGCAACACCAGGAGACACCTCAGGATTGGGGGTTGCGACAGTCAAAGGGTTAAAGGAGAGGAGTAGGAGGCAGAGGGTGCGTTTTCCAGGGGCTGGGATGAAGGATATTGTTAGCCGTCTGGATGACATCACGAGAGGTAATGGGAGCAATCCTATTATCTGTCTCAGTGCTGGAGGCAATGATATTGGCAGACACAGGAGTGAGGACCTGATTAGCAGGTATAGGTCAGCAATAGAGATAATTAGGAGGAAGGGTGGGAACCCTGTCATATGTGGTATTTTGCCAAGGAGAGGAGTTGGAATGGTTGTCCAGGGCAGTTGGTGTCAATTGCTGGCTGGACAAATACTGTAAGGAAAACATGATAACATTCATTAACAACTGGGACCTCTTCTATGGCAGAAATGACATGTATGCCAGGGATGGGGTTCACTTGTCTAGGTCTGGGGTGGGGGCACTGGCAACTGCAGTGGAGGGAGCTGTTAAGACTTTGAACTAGGAATAGTTAGTAGTATGGGTTTTGGCGGGAAAACAAAGAAGTCCCAGTGTAGTAATATTGTGAGTTCTAGGGGAACTAGTAATAGGCAGAAAGAGGTGGATATTGGAAAGCCTGTGGCACTAGGTGACAAGGACAGTAATAGGTTTAGTGGAAAAACAAATGAGCAGGAAGGGTAAAGAAAAAGGAGGGTTTTTAACCCATAAACTGTCCAAACGTAGATCTACGTTCACATGTGCAGCGCTCCGACCTTGATTTTTCCCCTATTTGAAAGCATGTAAAAAAACATAGATCTACGTTCGGAGCCCCCCGCACGTGGACGTAGATCTACATTTGGACAGTTTAAGGGTTAAATATACATTATGCTAATAGCCGTAGTGCTAGGAATAAGATGGACGAGTCAAGATTAGATGCTAGTGCAGGTAACATTGATGTATTTGCCGTAAGTGAGACATGGTTTAATTCAAAAAGTCAGGACATGCCTGTAGAATGTCACATTCAGGGTTTTAAATTGTTCCAAGTAGATAGAAGTATCGGGAAGGGGGGTGGGGTGGCACTGTATGTCCGAGATCGCTTGAACCGTTGCATAAAAACGGGGTGGCTGGCTGGTTATCTGGCTGGCTAACTGTCTGTCTCACAGGTACACATATATACAATTATACATAGTGTAAATTACCTAGGATAACCCAAAAAATCCAGACTGGCAAATAATACACATCAGGTCTCAGATGTGATATAGTGACTACTGTGTCGTGTGTAATACGTGTTAGTTCACTAGTGGCTCTGAGACAGAGACAGACAGAAAGAGAGGCAAGCATTAAGACAGACAGAGACATGTTTATGTGTAAGGTGAAAACAAATAAAGCGAAGGCAGTGTACCCTCATCAAATGTCGCCACTGTCATTAATGGAGTGATTAGATGAGTGCGTGCCTGCCATCTTGCCAGTCAGCTATCTAGAGGGCCTGTCAACTCTGAAAGGGTTATGGACTTGTTACCTAAAGTCTTTATGGAAGAGGATTCCCCTTCCAAACAATAAGTGCTCCCTCACTCCTCCTCCCTATCTTCCAGATGCCATCAACAATCTTCAATAAAGGTAAGTAAAAATGTTATTTTATATGTTTATTTAAATGTTTATTTCTCTATTACTAATTGTACTATGTATGTTTGTTGTGTATATGTAAAACTATAATGTAATCTCTATAAAATGTATTTTATTGTGAATTTTTTTGGGTTTCTGAAACGGATTAATTGTATTTCCACTATTTCTTATGAGAAATATTGGTTTGACTTCAGAACTAGCTCCTGGAACAGATTAAGTTCTAAACTCGAGCGCCCACTGTACTTTCCTAAATCCTTTCGAAATCTAAACTTGTCTAATTCGAATCCATTATTGCGGGTTCTCTCATGGAGGGATATCCTCAAAACCTTATTTATAACCCTTTTATTAATACCCATCTTCCACTTGTACACTTCAATCATGTAAGACGAAGAATGAGGGGAGACAAGTGAATGCAGTTTAACCCCTTTCAGGATTTAGGCCAAACTAGTACGGCTTACGTGCCAGGGTCCATGACCTACCAGTACTCATAAATTCTAGTGCCTTCAAATCTAGTGAGAGAAAGCTGGTAGACCTACATATGAAAGAATGAGTATGTGCACAGTATAAAAAAAATACTGCAGCACACAGTGCGTAATGAGAAAAAAAAAACTTTGACCGTGTTTTTGGATTAAAACAGCAACTTTGCACTGTATTTTCATATGGTATTTATTGTTGTATTCTAGTTTTCCTGGTCTCATTTTATGGAATGGAAGACATATTACAGAAATTGAGGTGATTTTGACTGGTTTTACAATGAAAAGTACCTTGAAATTGAGCTCAAAGTAACAGAAATGTTCGATTTTTACCAAAGTTAAAAAGTAAACAAATCATGCTAAGCGTCCAATACACGTCAACTGGTGAGTCTAATATTCTTTCACAAGTGCGCCGATATTATTTATACCATTTCTACATTAATGCAGTAGTCTGCATAACAGTAAATCTTCTATTTTTTGTGAGAATAAAAATTCAAAATGGAAAGCAAAAGAATGTAAGAGGGGCATGGGGACGTGACTAATGAACAGATAAATATTATTTTAGTGCCAGGAATATCTTTCTTGTTTATTCTGGACCCTATTTGGAAATTTGCATCTTTTGAAATTTGTGTGAAATTAGCAAAATTGCTAAATTCTGACCACTGTATTGGATAGTTGAAATCGGTAAATGGGTGGTTTCTTGTAATCATTCGATAGAAAAAAAATGGAGTTCTAGTGAAACAGTTATGATTTTTGTCGACTAGTACATTGGAATTGGCCAAAAATAGGGCTCAAAGTGGGCAAAAATCGCAGATGCGTAAACATCGTCGAGACAGCTCACTTCTTGTGAGCATAATTCTGTAAGTTTTCCATCAAATTTCATACTTTTGGTGTCGTCATGATCGGGAAAAGATTCTCTATGTTTTCACAAGAAAAAATAGTTTTTTTTTTGTGGGGGGAAATTTGGGGGACCCTGAGAACAAGTCTCTGAGAGGGCCTGTGGACGCTGAAAGGGTTAAGAGTCTTCAATCGTTCTTTGCAGGGAAGATTTCTAATGCTACGTATTAATTTAGTCATTCTATGCTGGATGTCCTCTAACAAATCCACATCCATTCCACAACATGAACACAAGAATTGAGCTGCACAATCCAGGTGAGGTCCCACTAATAATGTATAAAGCTGTAAAATAACTGCTGGACTTCTGTTGCTTCCACTTCTTGATATAAATCCCAGTAATCTGTTTGCCTTATTACATATGCTTAGGCACTGCTGTCTTGGTTTAAGGTTGCTACTTACCATAACCCCCAAGTCGTTTTCGCAATCTGTATGGCTGAGCTCTACATTATTTAACTTGTATGTGCTAGGGTTATGGACACTCCCAAGCTTCAGAACCTTGCATTTATCTACACTGAACTGCATCTGCCACTTTTCTGGCCATCTTCCCTCTCTCCAAAGTGATATCCAATTTTTCTTTATCTAAATTGTTTAATACCCTCATCATCATACTCATAAGAACATAAGAATGGGGGAACACTGCAGAAGGCCTACTGGCCCATACAAGGCAGGTCCTTATCAAAACGACCTCTACCCAAAGCTACACAAGAATTTGCTCCCCTGCCCAATGACACCAATCAAACCCAGCCCCTCCCACTCATATATCTTGTCCAATCTCTTTTTAAAGCTAACCAAGGTCCTAGCCTCGATCACCCTACTCGGGAGATTGTTCCACACATCCACAACTCTGTTAAAAAACCAGTACAGTGGAACCTCGCCTAACGAACGCATCGCATAACGTTAAATCCGCCTAGTGATACATTTTAACACAAAAATTTTGCCTCGGCTAGCGCTAAAAAACTCGCTCAACACAATTCGTTCGAGACGCGTCCACATGCGGCCTGAGCCCGCCTCACTTGTTCCATGGGTGCCAGTCTTTACAAGCCAGCCACCGCGGTCGCTTCCAAGCATACAATCGGAACATTTCATATTACCACAGCCTTTTTAGTGATTGCACCTGCAAAATAAGTCACCATGGGCCCCAAGAAAGCTTCTAGTACCAACCCTACAGCAAAAAGAGTGAGAATTAGTATGGATATGAAGAAAGAGATCATTGCTAAGTATGAAAGTGGAGTGCGTGTCTTCGAGCTGGCCAGGTTGTACACAAAACCCCAATCAACCATCGCTACTATTGTGGCCAAGAAAACGGCAATCAAGGAAGCTGTTCTTGCCAAAAGTGCAACTTTGTTTTCGAAACAGAGATCGCAAGTGATAGAAGATGTTGAGAGACTGTTATTGGTGTGGATAAACGAAAAACAGATAGCGAGAGATAGCATCTCTCAAACGATCATATGTGAAAAGGCTAGGAAATTGCACGAGATTTAATTAGAAAAATGCCTGCAACTAGTGATGATGCGAGTGAATTTAAGGCCAGCAAAGATTGGTTTGAGATATTTAAGAATCGTAGTGGTATACATAGTGTGATAAGGCATGGTGAGGCTGCCAGTTCGGACCACAAAGCGGCTGAAAAATATGTGCAGGAATTCAAGGGGTACATAGACAGTGAAGGACTGAAACCTTAACAAGTGTTTAACTGACAAAACAGGCCTGTTTTGGAAGAAAATGCCAAGCAGGACCTACATTACTCAGGAGGAAAAGGCACTCCCAGGACATAAGCCTATGAAAGACAGGCTTACTCTGTTGATGTGTGCCAATGCTAGTGGTGATTGCAAAGTGAAGCCTTTATTGGTGTATCACTCAAACTCTCAGAGTGTTCAGGAAAAACAATGTCCTCAAGGCTAATTTATGTGATCTGTGGAGGGCAAACAGTAAGGCATGGGTCACTAGGGACTTTTTCTATGACTGGTTACACCATGCATTTGCCCCCACTGTGAAAAATTACCTAATTGAAAAGAAATTAGACCTTAAGTGCCTCCTGGTATTAGACAATGCTCCTGGTCATCCTTCAGACGTGGCAGAGCGACTTTCTGCGGAAATGAACTTCATTAACCCTTTCAGGGTCCGTCCCGTAGATCTACGGCTTCAAGTTGAGTGTCCAAACCGTAGATCTCCCCAAAATTCTAGCGCTCATAGGCCTACATGTGAGAGAATGGGTCTGCGTGGTGGGTGTGCGCCATAAACAAAAAATCTAGGCGCCCGCATAGCATTGTGGGAACGCCGGCTCAGTTACCCTTGTTCATCATGCCTTGTTGCAAGTCAGCTCTCACTCCCAGGAAAATTGGGACTCTCCTCTTCCTATCTGATAGTTCTGACACTGATGGAAGTGGAAATGAAGACGAATGAAATAATATCGTAAACCGGGGGTCCACTGTATTTCAAAGGACCTAAAATCTGAAACACCCTACCTGAAAACTCTAGAACTGCAGACACATTCATCACTTTCAAAACTACAGTTAGAAAACATCTTATCTCCCTGATCTACCCCGACAACTAACTACATAATAACCACCTGGTGGTTCACAATTACACTCACTCACCCACTGACTATAAACCCAGAAATACTAATCTTAATCTTAAAATAATAAATCCTAACAAGTCATAAGTTTGCCTATGATACTCCAATATAGACACTTTGTATTGTGCCAAAACAAAAGCATTCACATTGCTAAACTCACAAATTATGATGTAGTCACTTAGCCTTAATACCATAATCAGTAAGGATTTAATGTTAAGAATTAATCTAGGTCTGCTCAAAATGCCTAGCCAGGCTAGGTGTCCTAGTGGCCCCCTCTGTAAATAATATATATTTTATAACATGTAAACCACACAATACCCAAAACCTGTAAACCCCACATTGTAACCCTTATAGAGAATAAACTTGAATTGAATTTTCCATCAAATTTTGTACTTTTTTTTTATTATTATGTTTTTCAACAAGTCGGCCGTCTCCCAACGAGGCAGGGTGACCCAAAAAAGAACGAAAATCCCAAAAAAGAAAACACTTCCAGCATCATTCAACACTTTCACCACACTCACACATTATCACTGTTTTTGCAGAGGCGCTAAGAATACAACAGTTTAGAAGCATATACATATAAAGATACACAACATATCCCTCCAAACTGCCAATATCCCAAACCCCTCCTATAAAGTGCAGGCATTGTACTTCCCATTTCCAGGACTCAAGTCTGACTATACAAAAATAACTGGTTTCCCCAAATCCCTTCACTAAATATTACCCTGCTCACACCAACAGATCGTCAGGTCCCAAGTACCATTCGTCTCCATTCACTCCTATCTAACACGCTCACGCACGCTTGCTGGAAGTCCAAGCCCCTTGCCCACAAAACCCCTTTACCCCCTCTCTCCAACCCTTTCGAGGACGACCCCTACACCGCCTTCCTTCCCCTACAGGTTTATATGCTTTCCATGTCATTCTACTTTGATCCATTCTCTCTAAATGACCACCTCAACAACCCCTCTTCTGCCCTCTGACTAATACTTTTATTAACTCCACACCTTTTCTTAATTTCCACACTCCGAATTTTCTGCATAATATTCACACCACACATTGCCCTTAGACAGGACATCTCCACTGCCTCCAACCGTCTCCTCGCTGCTGCATTTACCACTCAAGCTTCACACCCATATAAGAGTGTTGGTACTACTATACTTTCATACATTCCCTTCTTTGCTTCCATAGATAAAGTTTTTTTGACTCTACATATACCTCAATGCACCACTCACCTTTTTTTCCCTCATCAATTCTATGATTAACCTCATCCTTCATAAATTCATCCGCCGACACTCAACTCCCAAGTATCTAAAACATTCACTTCTTCCATACTCCTCCTCCCCAATTTGATATCCAATTTTTCTTCATCTAAATCATTTGATACCCTCATCACCTTACTCTTTTCTATGTTCACTTTCAACTTTCTACCTTTACACACATTCCCAAACTCATCCACTAACCTTTGCAATTTTTCTTTAGAATCTCCCATAAGCACAGTATCATCAGCAAAAAGTAACTGTCAATTCCCATTTTGAATTTGATTCCCCATAATTTAATCCCACCCCTCCCGAACACCCTAGCATTTACTTCTTTTACCAATCCCCATCTATAAATTATTAAACAACCACGGTGACATTAACATCCCTGTCTAAGACCTGCTTTTACCAGGAAGTAGTCTCCCTCTCTTCTACACACCCTAACCTGAGCCTCACTATCCTCATAAAAACTCTTTACAGCATTTAGTAACGTACCACCTATTCCATATACTTGCAACATCTGCCACAATGCTCCTCTATCCACTATCATATGCCTTTTCTAAATCCATAAATGCAATAAAAACTTCCCTACCTTTATCTAAATACTATTCACATAAATGCTTTAATGTAAGACTTGTATCTAACATCCCTACCACATTCTTGAAACTCCTTGCTCATCCTGCAATTCTACATTATCGTTCCGGCCTCTAATTCTTTCAATTACAGTGACCCCCCATACCGCACCAATCGCATACCGTACATCCGCATACTTCTGCTTGCTTTTTTTCGCAAAAATTTTGCTCGCATACTGCCCAAAAAACCCGCTCACCGCCCTTCGTCCGAGACGCGTCCAATGTGCGGCCTGAGCCACGCTCACATGTTCCGCCGGTGGCATTGTTTACCAGCCAGCCTCTGCGGTAACATCCAAGCATACAATCGGAACATTTCGTATTATTACAGTGTTTTTGGTGATTTTTTCTGGAAAATAAGTGACCATGGGCCCGAAGAAAGCTTCTAGTGCCAACCCTACAGCAATAAGGGTGAGAATTACTATAGAGATGAAGAAAGAGATCATTGATAAGTATGAAAGTGGAGTGCGTGTCTCCGAGCTGGCCAGGTTGTATAATAAACCCCAATCAACCATCACTACTATTGGTGGTACAGCTGCTGCTGTACCATCCGTCATGCTGCTGCTGCACTGTCAGCTGCTGCTGCTGTTGTACCACCGTCAGCTGCTGCTGCTGTTGTACCACCGTCAGCTGCTGCTGCTGTTGTACCACGTCAGCTGCTGCTGCTGTTGTACCACCGTCAGCTGCTGCTGCTGTTGTACCACGTCAGCTGCTGCTGCTTGTACCACGTCAGCTGCTGCTGCTGTTGTACACGTCAGCTGCTGCTGCTGTTGTACACCGTCAGCTGCTGCTGCGCTGTAGCATCGTCTGCTGCTGCTGTAGCATCTCTGCTGCTGCTGTAGCATCATCTGCTGCTGCTGTAGCATCGTCTGCTGCTGCTGTAGCATCGTCTGCTGCTGCTGTAGCATCGTCTGCTGCTGCTGTAGCATCGTCTGCTGCTGCTGTAGCATCGTCTGCTGCTGCTGTAGCATCGGTCCTGCTTGCTGCTTGATATCGCACGTACTCGTCTGTTGTGCTGTGCATGTCTGTTTGCGTACACCGTCAGCTGCTGCTGCTGCTGTAGCACCGTTGTTGGTGTGGCTTACTGAGAATACCAAGAAACAATTAACCCCAGAGGGTGTCATCGAAGACTGTTAACTTATTTCCATTGGGGTCCTTAATCTTGTCTCCCAGGATGCAACCCACACCAGTCGACTAACACCCAGGTGAACAGGGAAAAATGCCTGGAACTAGTGCTCATATTGGTGAATTTAAAGCCAGCAAAGGTTGGTTTGAGAGATTTAAGAATCGTAGTGGCATACACAGTGTGATAAGGCCTGTTCTGGAAGAAAATGCCAAACAGGACCTACAGTACTCAGGAGGAAAAGGCACTCCCAGGACACAGTGTCTCATCAGTCATTGCTGCATCTTCAATAAAGGTAAGTGTCATTTATTCTTCATTTAGTAGAGTAGTACATGCACAATATATATTGTGCATGTACTACTCTACTATTGTGCATGTATCCTTCTCTTTGTGTGTAGGAAAATGTATATTTCATGTGGTAAAAAATTTTTTTTCATACTTTTGGGTGTCTTGCACGGATTAATTTGATTTCCATTATTTCTTATGGGGAAAATTCATTCACATACTGAACATTTCGCATAACAATCAGCCCTCTTGCACGGATTAAAGTCGCTATGCGGGGGTCCACTGTATAACCCCACCGTACACTTTTCCTGGTATACTCAGTAAACTTATTCCTCTATAATTTTTACAATCTCTTTTGTCCCCTTTCCCTTTATACAAAGGGACTATACATGCTCTCCGCCAATCCCTAGGTACCTTCCCCTCTTTCATACATTTATTAAACAAAAGTACCAACCACTCCAACACTATATCCCCCCTCTGCTTTTAACATTTCTGTATGATCCCATCAGTTCCAGCTGCTTTACCCCCTTTCATTCTACGTAATGCCTCGCATACCTCCCCCACACTTACATTCTGCTCTTCTTCATTCCTAAAAGATGTTTTATTACCTTCAGAAAAAGATTCTCTACCATTTCTTAAGAAAAAATAACAATTATTTTTTGAAAATTCTTGGACACTGGTGTGCACTTTGAAATTTGGCGTCTGAACATATTGGTCAGTAAGGTTAACCTCTCCTCTTCTGATGCACCTATAAATTCCCCTTTTCTCCCCCAATAGATGCTCTAGTCTCCTGTTAACCCATTTGGGATCATTATTAGGCCTAATTTCTCTCTGGGGATTGTATATACTCTGAGCTTGGTGTACATTATTAGGAAAAAAATCATAAAAGCAGATCCCATCATAATCATAAGTATGATCATCATCAATAAAATCATTAGTTAGATAACCCCATTCGAGATTAGACAGGTGTTCCCCAAGTCCACTATAATCGGCAGAACGAGAATCAGGGATTTTTACCGTATTATCATTATTCTTGCATTCCCAGTTAATGCTAAAAGTGATGGATTTGTGATCACTTGCGCCAAGCTCTTCAGTGATCTCCAAATTATTTATGAGTGTTTCTTTATTTGACAAGACTATGTCAAGCAAATCATTACCCCTGGTAGGCTGTTACACACTGCTTCAGAAAACAGTCCTGAACTGTTTCCATAAAGTCACTGGACTCCAGATTACCGGTCAAAGAAGTCCAGTCAATTTGACTAAAGTTAAAATCCCCTACTATCACTACATTATTGTGTCTAGAAGCCCTAACAATTTCGTCCCAAAGAAGTCTCCCTCTATCATGATCCAAGCCTGGAGGTCGGTATATTGCACCTAGAACCAGTTTTTCTTGATCTTCTACAAACTCTACCCAAACAGATTCTGTAACTATTCCATCTATATTTATACCTGTTTTTATGCAACAGTTAATATTTTCTTGAACATATAATGCAACTCCTGCCCCCTTCCCATAGAACAACTTAAACCCTTGAATATTACACTCAGCAATCATATCCCGACTCTTTAAATTATACCACATTTCAGTTAATGCAATGACATCAAAGTTCCCAGCACATGCTACCAAACATAGTTCATTAATCTTAATTCTTGCACTTCAACTGTTAGCATAAAATACTCCTATCTATGTTCACTTTCAACTTTCTACCTTTGCACACCCTCCCAAACTCATCCACTAACCTTTGCAACTTTCCTTTAGAATCTCCCATGAACACAGTATCATCAGCAAAAAGTAACTGTCAACTCCCATTTTGTACTTTATTCCCCATAATTTAATCCCACCCCTCTCCCCAACACCTTAGCATTTACCTCCTTCACAACCCCATCTATAAATATATTAAAAAAGCCCAAAGCCTCTATAACAAACATTCCCCCCAAAAAAATAAACAGATCACAGCAAAGAGACTAAATAATCCCTGGCTAACACCAAGCATCCTCAAATCCATTAACACAAAGCACAAATATGAAAAACAGTACAGAATGGGTAAAGTAACTAGAGAACAGTCTAAACATTACTCGTCAGCACTTACCAGCCTGTTAAGAAGATCTAAAAAATTGTACTGTGAAAATAGATTACATAACATCAAAGGTGATATGAAAAATACCTGGAAAACTATCTGAAATTCTTGGAAATAAAAAGTTATCCAAAAAACAAAACAATCAAACTAACAAAATCAGATGAACCCCTACTCATACCTACTGAATCAGCAAACAGACTCAATGTTTTCTTCTCCACCATAGGAAAAAATCTAGCAAACAAAATACCAAGTGTAAACACCCATCCATCAGACTACCTCATAGGTACCTACCCAAATACGCTATTCCTAGTTCCAACCAACCCCACAGAAGTTACGATCATAAACACCCTTAAAAACAAGGCAGGAGACATAAACAACTTGCCTGTTTTTATGTCCAAAAAAGCTTCTCAAGTATTGTCACCAATTATTGCAACGCTCTTTAACAAACCCATTGAATCATCTACCTTCCCAACAATCTTCAAAGTAGCGAGGCTTACTACGATCCACAAAGTAGGTGACCAAGATGACTTGAATAACTATAGACCAATATCTAACTTACCACTGCTCTCTAAAATCTTTGAAAAATTAATTCACAGACGGATCTATTCCTACCTCGTCTCAACATATTAAACCCTCGTCAGTTTGGATTCAGGAATAATGAAAGCATGAATGATGCTATCATACACATGCTAGAACTAATATATACCGCACTCGAAAAGAAAGAAGTCCCGCTGGGTATTTTCATTGATTTACGTAAAGCTTTCGATACAGTCGACCATGAACTGCTGTACTCCAAATTAATGCACTATGATATCAGAGGCCACTCCCTCAACTACCTAAAATCATACCTTAGTAACAGAACTCAATATGTGTATGCAAATGATGCAAACTCTTCCACCCAACCAATCACAGTAAGAGACCCACAAGGAAGTGTCCTTGGACCACTCCTCTTTCTCATCTACATCAATGATCTACTGAATGCATCACAGCTACTCAAACCCCTATTATTTGCAGATGACACTACATATGTCTTTTCCCACCCAAACACAGTCATACTAGCAAACACAGTCAATGTCGAATTGCAGAAAATATCTGCCTGGATGATGACTAATAAACTTACCCTGAATACTGATAAAACCTATTTCATTCAGTTTGGAAACAAAGCTGCAAATTATCCAATTAACATAACGCTAAATGGATCATCAATCACAAGACTCACAGAGGGAAAATTCCTAGGTATCCACCTTGACAGTAGCCTTAAGTTCCGGACACACATACAACAAATCACCAAGAAAATCTCCAAGACTGTAGGCATACTATCAAAGATAAGGTACTACATTCCACAATCAGCTCTCCTCGCACTGTACCATTCACTCATATACCCTTATCTTACATATGGAATTTGTGCATGGGGATCAACAACATCCAATCACCTAAAACCCCTAATAACCCAGCAAAAGGCAGCAGTAAGAATGATAACGAATTCCCACTCCCGCCAGCATACTCCACCAATTTTCAAAAGTCTGAATCTGCTCACCATTAAGAACATCCATACTTATTCATGTGCCTACTACATACACAGAACAATACATGCAAATATAAACCCTCCACTCAAACTTCTCACCAACCTAAACAGGACACATGACCACAACACAAGACACAGATCTCTTTTTGATATACCTCGTGTCCATATCACACTGTATAAAAACTCTATGCACATAAAGGGCCCCAAAATATGGAATTCATTACCAGAAGATATTAAAGTAACCCAGTCTGAAAATTAATTTAAGACTTCTCAAAAGCCACTTAATCACCCTAGACTAAACGCTAAATGCTCAGTACACACACATACTCACTTATGTACTCCCACGTCATAACTTCAACAATCACTTTGAACCTTTTATCCACTGTTGACAGGAATATAATTAAATCATTGTTTTCACAAAAAGCCTTTTAGAATATATGAACACATCTTTTGTCTTATACAAATTTGATTCACTTATAATTAATAATCTACTGTACAATTATGAAATAATTACTATCCTACTGTACAACTATGATATAATCCTTAGTGTTAAGCAGTCTGTAAGCCAATAATGTTAAGTTGGCCCATAATGCCTAGGCATAATAGAGGCTCTCTTTGCATGGCAACCCAGTATTGTAAATACAAAATCTCAATGTACTGTTTGCAAAGACAAATAAATAAATAAATAAATAAATAAATAAATAAATAAATAAATAAATAAACAACCATGGCGACATTACACATCCCTGTCTAAGACCTACTTTTACCGGGAAGTAATCTCCCTCTCTCCTACACACCCTAACCTGAGCCTCACTATCCTCATAAAAATTCTATACAGCATTTAGTAACTACTACCTATCCCATACACTTGCATCATCTGCTACATTGCTCCCCCTATCCACTATCATATGCCTTCTCTAAATCCATAAATGCAATGAAAACGTCCCTATACACAAATAACCCGCACATAAAAGAGAGAAGCTTACGACGACGTTTCGGTCCAACTTGGACCATTGACAAAGTCACACCGAAACGTCGTCGTAAGCTTCTCTCTTTTATATGCGAGTTATTTGTGTATCGTTCTAGCCACGGTATTGTGCCTTTTTTTGTTATTGTTAAAATGTCCCTAGTTTTAATCTAAATACTGTTCACATATATGCTTCAATGTAAACATTTGATCTACACATCCCCTACCCACTATAAAGCCTCCTTGTTCATCTGCAATCCTACTCTGTCTTGCCTCTAATTTTCTCAATAATAACCCTACCGTACACTTTTCCTGGCATACTTAGTAAACTTATTTCCTCTATAATTTTTACAATCTCTTTTGTCCCCCTTCCCTTTACAGTGGACCCCCAGATTACACAATTAATCCGTTCGAAAAAAAGTGACTTATCCTGAATAACTTATTCCGAATTAATTTTCCCCATAAGAAATAATGGAAACCTTATTAATCCACTTCAGACACCCAAAAGTATTAAAAAAAAGTTTCCTACATGAAATATACATTTACCTACATAGAAAATAATGATACATGAAAAATAAAACAATACATAATAACATCACACTTACCTTTATTGAAGACATGGTGAAGTATGGAAGATGAGAGGAGAGGCTGGAGGAGTTTACTAATGTTTAAAAGGGAAATCCGCTTCCATAAAGACTTCAGGTACCAAGTCCTTATCCTGGGTTGCTTCCCTTTTTTGTTTTTTAATGCTACTAGGACCAGCTTGAGAGTCACTGGACCCCTGTCGCTGAAAAAAACTGTCCAGAGAGGTCTGTTTCTGGCGTATGTTAGGAATTGTGTTGGGAGACAGGACAAGATAGTCCTTCAATATGATGCTAATATCTAGCACAATTCCTCTAATATGACATAATAAACAATAGTAACAACATAGAAACATGATATATACTCTAGAATGAATAAAATATGGCATTATGAATGTCACGAGTGGTGGTGTGTTTGTTGTTGGGTGTATAAGGGCCACTGAAAGATAAGCCTTACGCCGTGGTGGTGAAGGTGGCAGCAAGAGGCAGCAGAAGTGGCGGTGTTAGTCAGTAGCCATGAATACCTACAACAAAAATGGAGGAGTCAGTTTCGTGCTGTCCTTTTTCTGTCGATTAATTGCTCAACTTACTTGCTACACTGTAAATGCTACACTTTATCGCTGGCTGGCGCTATAGCCTTTATAGACTCCTGCTTCTTTAGTATCGTACATATTGCAGAATCACTGAAAAAGGCATTCTCCCCTCTTTCAGCCTTTTACCAAAGGGCTGGCTGGCATTAACTTTCTTTGGGCCCATTGGCTTATTTAGCAGTTACAAGCACTAAAAAGAACGGAATAATACAAAATGTATCTTATTAATGCATGGGATCGTCGTCACTGGCTGGTAAACAATGGCACACTGGTTGTACATGGAGTGTCAGGGCCGCTTATGCCACGCAGACACGTTCCGGACGAATGACTTATACCGAGTTCAGTAACGTTTACCAAGCCAATATTTTAACACAAAAAAAAAAAGTTACCTATTCCGAATATTACTTATTCCGATGAGGACTTAATCCTAGAGTCCACTGTACATAAAGGAACACGCACACTGCCAATTCATAGGTACCTTCCCCTCTTTCATACATTCATTAAACAAAAATATCAACCACTCCAACACTATACCCTCCTGCTTTTAACATTTCTGTCATGATCCTGTCAGTTCCCGCTGCTTTGCCCCCTTTCATTCTACGTAATGCCTCACGCACCTCCCCCTCACTCACATCTTCACTCCAAAAAGATGTTATACCTTCCTGGCCAGTGCATGAAATTACCACTTCCCTTTCTACCCAATACCTCCAGCTCCCCATCTACTAACTCCCCTACTCTGTTTTTAACTGAAATCCATTCGTTCCCTAGGTTTTCTTAACTTGTTTATCTCACTCCAATTTTTTTCTTATTTTCTGCAAAATTTCTTGAGAGTGCCTCTCCCACTATTATGTACTCTCCTTCTGCACGCTCACCACTCTTCACCAGCAATCTTACCATCATGTAAAACAAATACAGGCTTCCTTTTTACACTCACTTGGCAGGACAGTAGTACCTCCCTGGATGGCTGCTGTCTACCAACCTACTACCTACAACAAATGGATATATATATATATTTTTTATATTAATACATTGTCATTTCCCACTAAGGCAGGGGGGCCTATAAAAAGAAAAGCTTTCATCACCATCATTCACTCCATCACTGTCTTGCCAGAAGTGTGCCTACACTACAGTTAAAAAAAAAAAAACTGCACATATTAACACCCTTTCTTCAGAGTGCAGGCACTGCACTTACCATCTCCAGGACTCAAGTCCTGCTAACCAGTTTCCCTGAACATATTCATAGATGTTATTTTGCTCACACTCCAACAGCATGTCAAGTCAAGTCATAAAAGCCATTTGTCTCCACTTGCTCCTGTCTAACATGCTCACACACACACTTGCTGGTTAAAGCCCCTTGCACACAAAACCTTCTTTACTCCCTTCTTCCAACCTTTCCTAGGCTGACTCCCTACCCTGCCTTCCTTCCACTACAGATTTATACTCTCTCCAAGTCATTCCATCCTCTCTAAATGTCTGAACCACCTCAACAATTCCTCCTCAGCCCTCTGGATAATACTTTTAGTAACCCCACATCTCCTTCTAATTTCCAAACTATGAAATCTCTATATAATATTCACACTGCATATTGCCCTCAGACATGGCATCTCCACTGCCTCCAGCCTTCTCCTTTTCTCCTTGTTGTGACATTCACCACTCATGCTTCACACCTATACAAGAGCATTGGTATAACACTACTCTCATACATTCCACTCGTTGCTTCCACTGGTAATGTTCTTTGTCTCCAGAGATTCCTCAGTGCTCCTCTCACTTTTTCTCCCCTCATCAATTTTACGAGTCTCCTTGTCTTTCATAGACCCATCTGCTGACAAGTCCACTCCCAAATAACTGAATATATTCACTTCCTCCATACTCCCTCCCTTCAATCCAGTCTTTCATTACCTTATTTTTTTATAAACCATATCACGGGCGAGGATTGAACCCGCGATCAGAGAGTCTCAAAACTCCAGACCATCGCGTTAGCCACTGGACCAGCTAGCCACAATAAGATTCATCCAACTAGGTATATATCTACACCATAGGAAGGTTAGCATAGGCACCACTGTGACCACAAATGCAAGTTTTTACAGACGAATCTCCAGCTAGCATGGCCATGATGAACTCTAGCTCAGGTCCCCTCAAAGCCGTCAACATGACTCACGAAATCGTAATGAGTATGAAATGGCTTGTTTGCAATCGTGTCATTACAATTTCCTGAGTCATGTTGACGGTTTTGAGGGGACTTGAGCTAGAGTTCGTCACGGCCATGCTAGCTGGAGATTTGTCTGTAAAAACTTGCATTTGTGGTCACAGTGGTGCCTATGCTAACCTTCCTATGGTGTAGATATACACCTAGTTGGACGAATCTTTCTGTGGCTAGCTGGTCCAGTGGCTAATGCGACGGTCTAGAGTTTCGAGACTCTCTGATCGTGGGTTCTATCCCCGCCTGAGGTATGGCTTGTTTGCAATCATGTCATTACGATTCCGTGAGTCAAGTTATTTTTTTTTATCCTCATCACCTTACTCTTTCCTATGTTCACTTTTAATTTCCTTCTTTTACATACCCTACCAAACTTATCCACCAACCTCTGCAACTTCTCTCCAGAATCTCCCAAAAGCACAGCATTATCACCAAAAAAACAACTGTGACAGCTCCCACTTTGTGTTAGATTCATTATCTTTTAATCCCACACCTCTTGCCAATACCCAAGCATTCACTTCCCTTACAACCCCATCTACAAATATATTGAACAACCATGGTGACATCATGCATCTCTGTCTAAGGCCTAATCTCCCTCTCTCCTACATACTCTAACTTCCTTCTTTCAACACACCGGCTGTATCCCACCGAGGCGAGGTGGCCCAAAAGGAAAAACGAAAGTTTCTCCTTTTACATTTAGTAACACATACAGGAGAAGAGGTTACTAGCCCCTTGCTCCCGGCATTTTAGTCTCCTCTTACAACACGCATGGCTTATGGAGTAAGAATTCTGTTCCACTTCCCCATGGAGTTAAGATGAAATAAACAAGAATAAGAACTAGAAAGAAAATAGAAGAAAACCCAGAGGGGTGTGTGTATATATATGCTTGTACATGTATGTGTAGTGTGACCTAAGTGTAAGTAGAAGTAGCAAGACATACCTGAAATCTTGCATGTTCATGAGACAGAAAAAAGGACACCAGCAATCCTACCATCATGTAAAGCAATTACAGGCTTTCGTTTTACACTCACTTGGCAGGGCGGTAGTACCTACCTGGGCGGTTGCTGTCTACCAACCTACTACTTAGGATACTCTAACTATCCTCATAAAAACTTCACTGCTTTCAGTGAACTACCACCTATTCCATACATTTGCAATATCTGTCACAATGCCCCCTATCCATCCTATCACATGCCTTCCCAAATCCATAAATACAGCAAAAACCTCTTTACCCTTACCTAAATACTGTTCAACTATGTTTCACTGTGAACACTGTCTACACGTCCCCTACCCTTCCTAAAGGCTGCTTGTTCATTTGCCATCATGCTCTCCATCTTACTCTTAATTCATTCAATAATAACTACTATACACTTTACCAAGTATGCTCAACAGGCTTATTCCCCTATAATTTTTACACTATTTTTGCCCCTTTTGCCTTTACACACATAAACTATTCATGTTCTCTGCTAATCCCTAGGTACCTTCCCCTCTTCCATACATTTCTTTTTCTTTGAACGCACCAGCCGTATCCCACCAAGGTGATCGAAAAGGAAAAATAAAAGTTTCTCCTTTTGCATTCAGTAATATATACAGGAAAAGGTGTTACTAGCCCCTTGTTCCTGGCATTTTAGTCGCTTCTTAAGACACACATGGCTAACAGAGGAAGAATTCTGTTCCACTTCCTCATGAAGACTTCCATACATTTATTAACCCTTAAACTGTCCAAAGGTAGATCTATGTCCACGTGCAGGGGGCTCCGAATGTAGATCTATGCTTCTTTTTTTTTTACATGCTTTCAAATGGGGAAAATCAAGGTCGGAGCGCTACGCACATGAACGTAGATCTACGTTTGGACATCATTAATATAAGCACCAACCATTCCAAAACTACATTCCCACCCGATTTTAACATTACAGTCTTTATCCCATCAATTCCAGCTGCTTTACTCCCTTTCATTCTACCCACTGTCTCACACACCTTCCCCCACTGGCTCTTCCTACCTCACTCCTAGATGTTATACCTCCCTGACCAATACACGAAATCACAGCTTCCTTATCTTTATCAACATTTATGTAATGCACTTCGGGCCACCCTGCAACCTCCCTCCAACCTCCAATCAGAGATGAGCACTTAATAGGGCAACGTTCAATGCTGTCTCCCATAACACAAAACATTCTATTACAACCCCCCCCTCTTCCCTCTCATTTAGGCAACCACCACTGTCTCTCGGCAGTATACATTTCCCTGCCACTCAGTCTCCCAGCTTTACACGAGCATATAAGCCTGTCACATCGCAACAATATCTCAATCACAACAAACCACACCCAAGCATGCTTACTGCATACATGCGTACAATACCTCTAAACAATAATATATACCTCAACCCTCTTACAAAGGTGTAATGGTAAGTGACCAAGCACAGCAAGGCGTTATATACACAGAGGGTAATACAGTCATCATCCCATGGGACACACATGCAAAAATATAAACCTAAATTCCCCACTATCAAACTGGATCACACACTTAATCCAGCTAGCATCAAACGTACCTCCTAACACCTACTAACCACACTGAACCTTGCCTCGTTTGCATCTGAGCCATACACCCACACCCACCCACACACAACACACACACACACACACACACACACACACACACACACACAACACACACACACACACACACACAACACACACACACACACACACACACTCCCAACGGCGAGCCCATTGATACCCGGATGACATTCTCAATCCTTGCCCCAGCCATTACAACCCCCCCAACCTTACCCCGCCTTCCTTCCCCTACAGATTTATACGCTCTCCATGTCATTCTACTTAGATCCATTCTCTCTAAATGACCACACCACCTCAACCCCTCTTCTGCCCTCTGACTAATACTTTTATTAACTTTACACCTCCTAATTTCCACATTCCGAATTTTCTGCATAATATTTACACCACACATTGCCCTTAGACAGGACATCTCCACTGCCTCCAACCGCCTCCTTGCTGCTGCATTCACAACCCAAGCTTCACATCCATATAAGAGTGTTGGTACTACTATACTTTCAAACATTCCCTTCTTTGCCTCCATAGATAACGTTTTTTGTCTCCAAATATACCTCAACGCACCACTCACCTTTTTTCCCTCATCAATTCTATGATTAACCTCATCCTTCATAAATCCATCCGCCGACACATCAATTCCCAAGTATCTGAAAACATTCACTTCTTCCATACTCCTCCTCCCCAATTTGATATCCAATTTTTCTTTATTTAAATCATTTAATGCCCTCATCACCTTACTCTTTTCTATGTTCACTTTCAACTTTCTACCTTTACACACACTCCCAAACTCGTCTACTAACCTTTGCAATTTTTCTTTAGAATCTCCCATGAGCACAGTATCATCAGCAAAAAGCAACTGTGTCAATTCCCATTTTGTATTTGATTTCCCATAATTTAATCCCACCCCTCTCCCGAACACCCTAGCATTTACTTCTTTTACAACCCCATCTATAAATATATTAAACAACCATGGTGACATTACACATCCCTGTCTAAAACCTACTTTTACTGGGAAGTAGTCTCTCTCTCTTCTACACACCCTAAACTAAGCCTCCCTATCCTCATAAAAACTCTTTACAGCATTTAATAACTTACCATCTATTCCATATACTTGCAACAACAGCCACATTGCTCCCCTATCCACTATCGTATGCCTTTTCTAAATTTGTAAATGCAATAAAAACTTCCCTACCTTTATCTAAATACTGTTCACATATATGCCACAATGTAAACACTTGATCTACACATCCCCTACCCACTCTGAAACCTCCTTGCTCATCCGCAATCCTACGTTCTGTCTTACCTCTAATTCTTTCAATTATAACCCTACTATACACTTTTCCTGGTGTACTCAGTAAACTTATTCCTCTATAATTTTTACAATCTTTTTTCCCCCCCTTCCCTTTATATAAAGGGACTATACATGCTCTCTGCCAATCCCTAGGTACCTTCCCCTCTTTCGTACATTTATTAAACAAAAGTACCAACCACTCCAACGCAATATCCCCCTCTGCTTTTAACATTTCTGTCATGATCCCATCAGTTCCAGCTGCTTTACCCCCTTTCATTCTACGTAATGCCTCACACACCTCCCCCACACTCTCATCCTCCTCTTCTTCACTCCTAAAAGATGGTATACCTCCCTGGCCAGTGCATGAAATTACCGCTTCCCTTTCTTCGTTGACATTTAAAAGTTCCTCCAAATATTCTCGCCATCTACCCAAAACATGCATCTCCCCATCTACTAACTCTCCTACTCTGTTTTTAACTGACAAATCCATTCGTTCTCTAGGCTTTCTTAACCTGTTTAACTCTCTCCAAAATTTTTTTTTCTTATTTTCATTAAAATTTCTTGACAGTGCCTCTCCCACTATCATCCGCTCTCCTTCTGCACTCTATCACCACTCTCTTCACCTTTCTTTTACTCTCCATATACTCTGCTCTTCTTATAACACTTCTGCTTTGTAAAAACCTCTCATAAGCTAACTTTTTCTCTTTTATCACACCCTTTACTTCTTCATTCCACCAATCACTCCTCATTCCTCCTGCACCCACTCTCCTATAACCACAAACTTCTGCCCCACATTCTAATACTGCATTTTTAAAACTATTCCAACCCTCTTCAACCCCCCACTACTCATACTTGCACCAGTCCACCTTTCTGCCAATAGTTGCTTATATCTCACCCGAACTTCCTCCTCCCTTAGTTTATACACTTTCACCTCCCTCTTGCTTGTTGTTGCCATTTTCCTCTTTTCCCATCTACCTCTTACTCTAACTGTAGCTACAACTAAATAATGATCCGAAATATCAGTTGCCCCTCTATAAATGTGTACATCCTGGAGCCTGCCCATCAACCTTTTATCCACCAATACATAATCTAACAAACTAATTTCATTACGTGCTACATCATACCCTGTATATTTATTTATACTCTTCTTCATAAAATATGTATTACTTATTACCAAACCTCTTTCTACACATAGCTCAATTAAAGGCTCCCCATTTTCATTTACCCCTGGCACCCCAAATTTACCTACTACTCCCTCTACAACATTTTTACCCACTTTAGCATTGAAATCCCCAACCACCATTACTCTCACACTTGGTTCAAAACTCCCCACGCATTCACTCAACATTTCCCAAAATCTCTCTCTCTCCTCTACACTTCTCTCCTCCAGGTGCATATACGCTTACTATAACCCACTTTTCACATCCAACCTTTATTTTACTCCACATAATCCTTGAATTAATACATTTATAGTCCCTCTTTTCCTGCCATAACTTATCCTTCAACATTATTGCTACTCCTTCTTTAGCTCTAACTCTATTTGAAACCCCTGACCTAATCCCATTTATTCCTCTCCACTGAAACTCTCCCACCCCTTTCAGCTTTGTTTCACTTTAAACCAGGACATCCAGCTTCTCATTCATAACATCCACAATCATCTCTTTCTTATCATTTGCACAACATCCACGCACATTCAGACTTCCCACTTTGACAATTTTCTTCTTATTCTTTTTAGTAATTTCTTACAGGAAAAGGGGTTACTAGCCCATTGTTCCCGGCATTTTAGCTACTTTTACAACACGCATGGCTTACGGAGGAAAGATTCTTTTTCCACTTCCCCATGGATATAAAAGGAAAGGTAATAAGACCAAGAACTATTAAGAATAAAATCAAAGAAAACTCAGATGAGTGTGTATAAATAAACGTGTACATGTATGTGTAGTGTGACCTAAGTGTAAGTAGAAGTAGCAAGACATACCTGTAATCTTGCATATTTATGAGACAGACAAAAGACACCAGCAATCCTACCATCATGTAAAACAATTACAGGCTTTTGTTTTACATTCACTTGGCAGGACGGTAGTACCCTCCTGGGTGGTTGCTGTCTACCAACCTACTACCAATTAAAACACGTATTTGGGACTATTTTAGTTCAGGGCTGATCTCAAGTGACTATAAAGCTCAACTCTGAATAAAACATTCAATATAAGCTTGGTCTGCCTAGTATTTATATCAAAGCTATATTATACTTCAAGTTTTCCATTATACACGAAAAAAAAAAAATGCCCAGTGAGGTCAAAATGTTGGGGATAATGTCTACCACAAACCACAATTCAATGGTTAATTGTTATTCCATTCATGGGGAAAGTTAAATCCATGGGGGTTATATAGGAAATGAGAGGCATCAGATTCAAAATAAAGAGAATAGTTACAATTCTTTGGATCAAGACCTTTCACCTGAATGAAGATACTTCCCTTGAAGAGTTTAGCTGATAATACATATGTAAATGAAATACTATTATTTTTAATTAAAGTAATCATGATTCTCTAATTTTGTAATGCAGTATTCTACACCTCTTCTGGTCTAACATCTAATTAAAGTAATTGCTGTTATAAATCCAAATTAGTCTCACTTTGCGGTAGTCGACGTCACCATTGGAGATGACCTCATCCACTGGTGTCAGCTCAGGCTCAAACTGGTACTCATATTCATCACTGCCACCCCAAATGGCCAGACACTGATCAGAATCCACAAAATCTTTTATAGATTTCTTATCAACAAATTTGATTTTCTCTATAGATTTTGGAGGCAGCCAAGTTTTGATAATCTTCCACATAGCTGAAAAAGAAAAGAGAAAGATTATACTGCCTCTCCTCACTTAACAACAGAGTTCCATTCCTAAGACCACGTCGGTAAATGAATTCATCACTAAGTGAGGAGCATACTTTAATGGTAGTGGGTTTGTGTCAACCATCTTTGATGTTTTTATGTCACCTTTGCACCATTTATATCATTTCTGGTATATTTTTAAATGTTTATACTGTAGTGTACTGTATACCGTAATGAACAGAATAGAGGAAATCAGTTCTAATATACATTATTTAGGTAAGTATACTGGTCAGAGAGCCTGTCGTAAGTCAGAGTCGTCAGTAAACGAATACGTCGCTAAGAGAGGAAAGGCTGTACAGTGGACCCCCAGATATCGGCCGGTTTAGTTATTGGCCAAATCAGTTATTGGCGGGTTTTTCAGTTCCCAGTTATCGGCCGTTTGCTTGGTTATCGGCTGTTTTGGATGCGTGCACCCGCCGGCTGGGGTAGCTTGCGCTTCAGTTTGGCTTCGTCTCTCGGTGGCTGAGGAAGCTTCTGCTCATACATCCAAACATTTCACTTCTTTACCATTGTTTTTAGTGGTTTTTCCTTGCAGTGCAACTGTGAAGTAAGTAAAGATGGCTCCAAAGAAAGTTCCTAGTAAAGTTCTTGTGGTAAAGGAAGTGAGAAACACCATGAAATTTAAGCGTGAAGCGAAAGAAAAGTTTGAGTGTGGTATGAAGGTAGTGGAACTTGCCAGGATGTACAGCAAGAATAAATCAACAATTACATCCATCCTGGCAAAGAAAGAACAAATCAAAGATGCTAATGTTGCAAAAGGAGTAGCTTTTCTAACTAAACAAAGGCCAACAAAAATGGAAGAGATGGAAAAGTTATTATTATTGTGGATTAAGGAAAAAGAATTAGTGGGAGACAGTGTTGTGGAGTCGATTACTTGTGAGAAAGCAAAGCAGTTGCATGAGGATCTTGCAAAGAAAATGCCTGGAACAAGTGCTGCAGTTTGTGAATTTAGGGCCAGCAAAGGATGGTTTGATAGATTTAAGAAGCATAGTGGCATACACGGTGTTTTAAGGCATGGTGAGGCTGCAAGTTCTGACAAATGTGCAGCTGAAAAGTATGCTCATGAATTCCAGGACAATGTAAAGGCTGAAGGATTCAAACCCCAATAAGTGTTCAATTGTGACGAAACAGGCCTGCTTTGGAAGAAAATGCCAAACATGACCTACATTACCCAGGAGGAAAAGGCACTGCCAGGACACAAGCCTATGAAAGACAGGCTTACTCTTTTGTTATGTGGTAATGCTAGTGGGGATTTCAAAGTGAAGCCTTTACTCGTGTATCACTCAGAAAACCCCAGTGTGTTCAAGAAAAACAATGTCATGAAGAATAGATTGTGTGTGATGTGGAAAGCTAATCATAAGACATGGGTCACAAGGCAAATTTTCAAAGAGTGGGTTAATGATGTGTTTGGCCCAAGTGTGAAAAAATACCTCCTGGCAAAGAAATTGCCACTCAAGTGCCTCCTGGTACTGGACAATGCTCCAGCACATCCTCCAGACTTGCAAGACCAAGTGTTTAGGGACTTCATTTTCATCACAGTGAAGTTCTTGCCTCCTAACACCACTCCTCTCCTCCAGCTCATGGACCAGCAGGTCATTTCTAACTTCAAAAAACTCTACACAAAAGCAGTGTTTCAAAAGTGCTTTGAAGTGACCTTGGACACTCAAGTTGACCCTAAGACAGTTCTGGAGGAATCACTTCACTATCCTCCATTGCATAAGCCTTATGGGCAAGGCTTGGGAGGGAGTGACTTCCAGGACTTTGAACTCTGCTTGGAGAAAACTGTGGCCAGATCGTGTCCAAGAGAGGGATTTTGAAGGGTTTGAGGCTGACCCTGACCATGCCGATCCTGTGGACTCTACTGTGGCACTGGGGAAGTCCCTAGGGTTGGAGATGAGTGGCAAGGATGTGGAAGAGTTGGTGGAGGACCACAGGGAATAGTTAAACACTGAAGAGCTGCAAGAGCTTCATCTCAAGCAGCAACAGACTGCAGCTGAGGAACTTGCTTCAGAGGAGGAAGAAAAGGGAGTGGAGGTGCCTTCTTCAGAGATTAAAGAGGTGTGTGCAATGTGGACTAGGGGTAAGCTTTTGTAGAGAAACATCACCCTGACAAAGCTGAAACAAGCCATATCTGCAACATGTTTAATGACAAAACCCTGTCCCACTTCAGGGAAATCTTAAAGAGATGCCAGACACAGAGCACTCTGGACAGTTATTTTGTGAGACAGGGGTCCAGTGACTCAAGATGGTCCTAGTGGCAATAAAAGACAGAAGGGAAGTAATCCCAAAGAAGGCTTTGCTACCTAAAGTCTTTATGGAGGGGGATTCCCCTTCCAAACACTAACTCCTCCCTCTTTCCTCCTCCCTATCTTCCAGAAGCCAGCATTAGCCTTCAATAAAGGTATGTAATACATAATTGCTAATTTTTTTTTTGTGTGTGTGTGCGGGAATATTTTTGTTTGGAACAGATTAATTGCATTTCTTATAAGAAATATTAATTCGGTTATCGGCCATTTCGGTCATCGGCCGACTTTCTGGAATGGATTACGGCCGATAATCGGGGGTCCACTGTACTAAGAACTGCTACTTTAGCCAACTGCTACTTTATTTTAAGTTATAGAATTTTTTTTTCTTTAAATTCTACAACTTAAAATAAGCTCCTAATTTAGTTAGTTACATTAGAATACAGTAAACACTCCATAAAATGAACTTTAGTAATACAGAACAAAATCCGCTGGTCAACTGATTTGGAAACAATGGATAAGTCCATTACTTGAAAAATTTTCTATTATGTTTATGTTTATGAGGATAGTGAGGCTCAGGTTAGGGTGTGCAGAAGAGAGGGAGACTACTTCCCAGTAAAAGTAGGTCTTAGACAGGGATGTGTAATATCACCATGGTTGTTTAATATATTTATAGATGGGGTGGTAAAGGAAGTAAATGCTAGGGTGTTCGGGAGAGGGGTGGGATTAAATTTTGGGGAATCAAATTCAAAATGGGAATTGACACAGTTACTTTTTGCTGATGATACTGTGCTTATGGGAGATTCTAAAGAAAAATTGCAAAGGTTAGTGGATGAGTTTGGGAATGTGTGTAAAGGTAGAAAGTTGAAAGTGAACATAGAAAAGAGTAAGGTGATGAGGGTGTCAAATGATTTAGATAAAGAAAAATTGGATATCAAATTGGGGAGGAGGAGTATGGAAGAAGTGAATCTTTTCAGATACTTGGGAGTTGACGTGTCGGCGGATGGATTTAGGAAGGATGAGGTTAATCATAGAATTGATGAGGGAAAAAAGGCGAGTGGTGCATTGAGGTATATGTGGAGTCAAAAAACATTGTCTATGGAGGCAAAGAAGGGAATGTATGAAAGTATAGTAGTACCAACACTCTTATATGGGTGTGAAGCTTGGGTGGTAAATGCAGCAGCGAGGAGATGGTTGGAGGCAGTGGAGATGTCCTGTTTAAGGGCAATGTATGGTGTAAATATTATGCAGAAAATACGGAGTGTGGAAATTAGGAAAAGGTGTGGAGTTAATAAAAGTATTAGTCAGAGGGCAGAAGAGGGGTTGTTGAGGTGGTTTGGTCATTTAGAGAGAATGGATCAAAGTAGAATGACATGGAAAGCATATAAATCTATAGGGGATGGAAGGCGGGGTAGGGGTCGTCCTCGAAAGGGTTGGAGAGAGGGGGTAAAGGAGGTTTAGTGGGCAAGGGGCTTGGACTTCCAGCAAGCGTGCGTGAGCGTGTTAGATAGGAGTGAATGGAGACGAATGGTACTTGGGACCTGACAATCTGTTGGAGTGTGAGCAGGGTAATATTTAGTGAAGGGATTCAGGGAAACCAGTTATTTTCATATAGTAGGACTTGAGTCCTGGAAATGGGAAGTACAATGCCTGCACTTTAAAGGAGGGGCTTGGGATATTGGCAGTTTGGAGGGATATGTTGTGTATCTTTATATGTGTATGCTTCTAAACTGTTGTATTCTGAGCACCTCTGCAAAAACAATGATAATGTGTGAGTGTGGTGAAAGTGTTGAATGATGATGAAAGTATTTTCTTTTTGGGGATTTTCTTTCTTTTTTGGGTCACCCTGCCTCGGTGGGAGACGGCCGACTTGTTGGGGGAAAAAAAAAAAAAAAAGTTTACAATCACAGGAAAACAATTTCTTTAACCGAGCTCAATGTCGTTAATCGAGACAATATTTTGACGTAAAAACATTACTTAATCTGATTATCACTTAATCCAATGATGTCTTAATCCAGGGGTCCACTGTACATACATACACAAATTTTATTTGATATCGAGGGGTTAGTCTATAATACATACGTACAGTGTACAACACATACAAATCTTCCTCAGAGAGTTACATGATATGCAACAAAAGCATTAGTACTAATGCTACCATCTACTTTTTTTTTTTTTTTATAATCAAGCCTTTATACCCCTTTGTCAAACACCTACATAACACCGAGTTAATTTTTAAAATTAAATATAAATGTACACTAACAGCTAACTGGATATAAGCCATTATCAATTCAATTCATTTAACCCTTTGACTGTTTCCGATGTATAAATACATCTTACGAGCCAATGTTTCTGACGTATTTATACGCATAAATTCTAGCAGCTTCAAATCAAGCAGGAGAAAGCTGGTAGGCACACATGTGAGAGAATGGGTCTCCATGGTCAGTGTGCACCATATAAAAAAATCGGGGAGCCAGTGGTGCATTGTGGGAATGCCATTTCAGTTGTCCTTTTTCAGCATGTCTAGCGGTAAGAAATATGTGATTCCCCAGCAAATCTGGGACTCTTCTCTTCCCAAGTGATGCTCTAACACAGATGGAAGTGTCAGTGAAGATCAATTTCATGATTTGGAGGAGTTTGAGACCAAAAGCAATGGAGGAGGAGGAGAAGGAGGAGAGGAGGAGAGGAGGAGGAGGGAGGGAGGGAGGGAGGAGGGAGAGGAGGAGAGGAGGGGAGAGGAGAGGGAGGGAGGGAGGAGGAGGAGAGGAGGAGGAGGAGGAGGAGGGAGAGGAGGGAGGAGAGAGGAGGGAGGGAGGAGGAGGAGGAGAGGAGGGAGAGGAGGGAGGAGGAGAGAGGAGGGAGGGAGAGGAGAGGAGGAGAGGGAGGAGGAGGGAGAGGAGGAGGAGGGAGAGGAGGAGAGGAGGAGGAGAGGAAGGGAGGGAGGGAGGGAGGGAGGGGAGGGAGGAGGGGAGGGAGGGAGGGAGGAGGGAGGGAGGGAGGGAGGGAGGGAGGGAAGGGAGGGAGGAGGAGGAGGAGGAGGAGGAGGAGGAGGAGGAGGAGGAGGAGGAGGAGGAGGAGATGTAATAATATTGTTCCCTTGAAGCAAGAAAAAAAAAAAGTCCACCCATGACAGTGACAAGACAAGGGAGATAACATCTAAGGCTGACTTGATGAGCGTAACGAGGTGGAGCTGATAAGGAATATAGATGACCATCGCCTCCCTTTGTTTTGCTGGTTACACAAACATTTCTGTCTGTCTATTTGTCTGTCTGTCAAGCTCCCTGTCTGTCCATCTAGCTCTCTGTCTCAGAGAGAGCCACAAGACTGTGTCATCACGTATACTCACATCTTCAAGCAGAATATAGCACTTTGTCTGGATTTCTTGGGTTATCCTAGGTAATTTACACTATGTATACTTGTATTTATGTGTACCTGTGAGACAGAGATAGGCAGACAGATAGAAAGAGAGACAGATTGAAAGATATAGAATGAGGGAGAAAGATAATTAGATAGAATGGAGGAGGAGAAGCAGCATCCGACCCCATTGTTTTGACAGGCGGGAGGGGGAGTGAGTAATGAGACAATATGTCACTTTGACAGCTGCCGACTTCTGACTCAAAACAATTATAAGCCACACACTCGCACACAAGACAAGGAGGAGGAGGAGGAGGAGGAGGAGGAGAAGGAGGAGGAGAAGGAGGAGAAGGAGGAGAAGGAGGAGAAGGAGGAGAAGGAGGAGAGAGGAGAAGGAGAAGGAGGAGGAGAGGAGGAGGAGGAGGAGGAGAAGGAGAAGGAGGAAGAGGAGAGGAGGAGGAGGAGGAGAAGGAGGAGGAGGAGAAGGAGGAGGAGGAGAAGGAGGAGGAGGAGAAGGAGGAGGAGGAGAGGAGGAGGAGGAGGGAGGGGAGAGGAGAGGAGGAGGAGGAGAGGAGGAGGAGGAGAGGAGGAGGAGGAGAAGAGAGGAAGGAGAGGAGGAGGAGGAGGAGGATGATTGTTTGTTTTTGTAAACAAGTTTTGTAAACAATATATTGATAATTATGTTTGTGTGCTTATTGTGTTGTATACAACGAGTGTATATATGTACATTGCACCTTACTTTGGTCTCATAGGCCACATAAGTTATGTGAAAAAATAAAATAGTGAAAAAAAACAAAAAACCTTCAAATACAAGTAAACTAAAGTTTACCGGGCGAGCGGCAGTCGACGCTGTTGCCATACGCAGCTCATTTTCTGCAAACTTCACGGCTCTATATCTCGGTAAGTACTGATGGCAATTTTTTTTTTTTGGACTAAAACACTCAGAAAAATAATCTTAACATTTTCATAAGAAAAATTAATTTTTTTTTTTTTTAATATTTGGTGACATAGAATGACAGTTTCAGAGAGGGGCCTGAAACAGTCAAAGGGTTAAAAAACTGGTTCTGAGTAATAAACCCATTAATAAGCTTACAATCACACCATATAAATGCACAAAGATAAAATATTTATCTCAACCACAGCTTACATTGTCAACTGCTAAACAGAAATATATTAATACTTATATCAAAATTGCACAATCTTACCACTTAGCAGCCAAGGCATTTCAAACACAATGATGTAGTTAAGGACCCATGGATAATAATTCTTAAACAAGTTTATCATATACTGGATAAACTCCATGTCCATGTTCTTCATCCCAGTTTCACACATGTCAAAGAACACTGTTATCCATTCTCCTTTTTCCTCTCTGCAAATAAAATTCAAATATTAAGTGGAAACCCAAGAACATTCATAATTACACACTGTGAATTTTTTTTACCTTCTGCTACACTCCAACGAGTGCACCTGGAACATTAAGTACAGTATGCATCAGAAATGTACAGTATAAAAAACCCAAATTTGGGATGAAGTAATAAATTTTATCACTATTTAAAACAGTACAGTGGAACTTCAATATTCCTGTCCCTATATTTATACAATTCGATATTCGCCCGACTTTTGAGAAAAATTAGAGTCTGTATTCAGACGGTGTCCTGATATTTGATGTAAACAAAACAGTCCGTCTGGATGAAACCCGATGAAACAAAGCATCACATGCTCTCTTTCATCAGTTTTTATTCATTAAAAATCATTCATACAAGCTATGAAAATTTTTGGTATTTCATTGTTGTTTTGTGGCGCTTTTGAAAATAAGAAATCATGGCCCCAAAAAATAGTAGTGATCCAAACAAGCCTAAAAGGAAAGCAGTAGAACAACAATTAAAGTGAAAAAAAAAAACAAAAAAAAAAAAAAACTCGCTGCAAAGTGGAACACTGTTAGACCTGGCCACTTAATATGGAATGGCAAAATTCACCATATCGTACATATTGAAAAAAAGGCAATAAAAGGGGCTGATGTGGTGAAAGGAGTAAAAATTCTTTGGAAAAACTTTTGTTAGTGTGGATTAGCAAAAAACAATTGGCCAATGACTGTCTTGAAAACAATTTGTGAAAAAAAAGCAATTATATAGCGATCTTAGGAAAGACACCCCAGGAAACAGTGCTGAAAGTGATGAATTTAAGGCAAGTAGGAGCTGGTTTGATAAGGTTAAAACGAGGAGTGGGATTCACAACGTATTAAGGCATGGGGAGGCTACCAGTGCTAACAGAGAAGAGGCTGAAAAGTTTGTTAAGGAATTTAAAACCTATATAGAAATTGAAGGATTTATTCTTCAAAAAGTTTTTAATTGTAATGAAACTGGCCTCCTTTGGAAAAGAATGCTTATTAGAACCTACATCGCAAAAAAAAGAAAAAATCATGACCAAGACAAGCCCATGAAAGACAAGCTAATACTTGTGTGGTAATGCTATTGGAGACTGCAAAATTAAACCATCACTAGTCTACCACTCTGAAAATCCAAGGGTGTTTAAGAAAAACAATGTGGAAAGTGTGAATGCACCTGGAGAAGAGAGGAGTGTAGAGGAGAGAGAGATTTTGGGAGATGTTAAGCAAGTGTGTAGGAACTTTTGATCCAAGTGAGAGAGTAATTGTGGTAGGGGACCTAAATGCTAAAGTAGGAGAAGCATTTAGAGAGGGTGTGGTAGGTAAGTTCGGGGTGCCAGGTGTAAATGATAATGGGGAGCATTTGACTGAACTTTGTGAAGAAAGGGGTTTAGTTACAGATAACATATTTAAGAAAATAAGATAAGATGTGTGGTGTGAATATAATGCAGAGAATTCGTAGTTTGGAAGTTAGGAGGAGGTGCGGGATTACCAAAACTGTTGTCCAGAGGGCTGAGGAAGGGTTGTTGAGGTGGTTCGGACATGTAGAGAGAATGGAGCGAAACAGAATGACTTCAAGAGTGTATCAGTCTGTAGTGGAAGGAAGGCGGGGTAGGGGTCGGCCTAGGAAGGGTTGGAGGGAGGGGGTAAAGGAGGTTTTGTGTGCGAGGGGCTTGGACTTCCAGCAGGCATGCTTGAGCGTGTTTGATAGGAGTGAATGGAGACAAATGGTTTTTAATACTTGACGTGCTGTTGGAGTGTGAGCAAAGTAACATTTATGAAGGGATTCAGGGAAACCGGCAGGCCGGACTTGAGTCCTGGAGATGGGAAGTACAGTGCCTGCACTCTGAAGGAGGGGTGTTAATGTTGCAGTTTAAAAACTGTAGTGTAAAGCACCCTTCTGGCAAGACAGTGATGGAGTGAATGATGGTGAAAGTTTTTCTTTTTCGGGCCACCCTGCCTTGGTGGGAATCGGCCGGTGTGATAATAAAAAAAAAAAAAAAAAAAGATAAATAAGTATACATGATATGATATAGGGCATAATGACAGTACATGTACTTTGTTGGACTACATATTGGTAAATAAGAGACTGTTGGGTTGACTTCAGGATGTACATGTTTATAGAAGGGCCACAGATATATCAGATCACTTTTTAGTTGTAGCTACAGCAAGAGTAAAAGGTAGATGGATACAAGGAAAATGGAAACAGCCAGTAACAGAGGTGAAGGTGTATAAACTAAAGGAGGAGGCAGTTAGGGTAAGATATAAACAACTGTTAGAGGACAGATGGGCTAGTTAGAGTACAGTAGAGCCCTGTTTTACGGTGTTCTGCTAATACGGAGATTTCAAGTTATGACCAAAACTTGCCATACAGCGAGCAGTCTTTCAAATGTGGCGCATGCCCCCTTGTTTGTTTACATTCTCCATGAGCACACATTTCTATTATGTAATAATAATCACTCTTGGACATATTAAATGTCTTTTACGTTAATATAGACATTTTCATCAATCTATGACATTTTTTTCAAAATTATATAAGAAACATGTTACATAGTATATAAACATTTTTGTTTATATACTATGGAGGTGTGGTAGCTGGGCAGAGGGAAAACATTAAGTCACTCCCCTCAATAAAAAACACTTTTGTTTACAATTCTCAGCATGAATTATTCATTACTTCTCCCTTTGTCGATGACAGCATCTAAAAGGTAGTTGATAGAACGATTAAACTCAGTGAACATGGTATGTCGATGGTAATAATATGGCTCTGGGCCACATTAAATATTGTGCAGCTATGTAGCCCAGGCAGACTACATACCTACATTATTATTATAACTCATTATACTTATGTGTACCTGTACCTAAATAAACTTACACACTGTGCTGGCATGCAGGTACACATTAAAATCACTAAGTTTGTTTTATTAGTCTTGAAGATGCCATAATAATAATGATAATAATAACAATAATAATCATATTGAGGTGCATTAAATATCGTACACAACGTTAATACACACATTTTGCTTAATCCATCTAAGTACACCCCACAGTACAATAAATTAACATAAATATGAGCTGTGGTAGCCAGGCAACTTGTAGTCCAACATCAGAGAAAATGTGTACACTATAATATTACTGGGAGTAGCTAGAAAATTATTATTTTCATATGCCTTCACTCAGGGCGTCATTTCTTCTAAAAATGATGTTACATGAGAATGGGAGTGTTTCTCTTTATTTATTCTACAGTATCAACGTGAAGACAACTTGTACATAGTGTAAAGTGACGAAAACCAGACGCGTTCATCTGGTTTGTTTACATTATGTGTGGGTGGGGTGGGGAGGGGAGGGCAAGTTAGCCCTTCCTGGCTACCCATATTTCCCAACCTAACTTCATAAAAATAAAACTCACCTCTCACCCTACATTAAGACTACAAATTATTTTTTTTGTTTTATTAGCACACTGGCCGATTCCCACCAAGGCAGGGTGGCCCGAAAAAGAAAAACTTTCACCATCATTCACTCCATCACTGTCTTGCCAGAAGGGTGCTTTACACTACAGTTTTTAAACTGCAACATTAACACCCCTCCTTCAGAGTGCAGGCACTGTACTTCCCATCTCCAGGACTCGAGTCCGGCCTGCCGGTTTCCCTGAATCCCTTCATAAATATTACTTTGCTCACACTCAAGTATTAAAAACTATTTGTCTCCATTCACTCCTATCAAACACGCTCACACATGTCCGCTGGAAGTCCAAGCCCCTCGCACACAAAACCTCCTTTACCCTCTCCCTCCAACCTTTCCTAGGCCGACCCCTACCCCGTCTTCCTTCCACTACAGACTGATACACTCTTGAAGTCATTCTGTTTCGCTCCATTCTCTCTACATGTCCGAACCACCTCAACAACCCTTCCTCAGCCCTCTGGACAACAGTTTTGGCAATCTCGCACCTCCTCCTAACTTCCAAACTACGAATTCTCTGCATTATATTCACACCACACATTGCCCTCAGACATGACATCTCCACTGCCTCCAGCCTTCTTGCTGCAACATTCATCACCCATGCTTCACACCCAAATAAGAGCATTGGTAAAACTATACTCTCATACATTCCCCTCTTTGCCTCCAAAGACAAAGTTCTTTGTCTCCACAGACTCCTAAGTGCACTGCTCACAAATATCTTATAATAATTAGCACTTTCAGGGTCCAGAGGCCAAATTTCAAAGTGTGCACCAGGGTCCAAGAATTTTCAAAAAATCATTTCATTATTTTTCTTATGAAATGGTAGAGAATCTTTTTCTGAAGGTAATAAAACAAAAAGTATGAAATTTAATGGAAAACTGACGAAATTATGCTCTCGCGAATTTTAATGTGTTGGCGATATTTACGCATCGGCGATTTTGCCGACTTTGACTCCCATTTTAGGCCAATTACAGTATTCCAGTCGACCAAATTCTTAGCTATTTCACTAGTATTACCTCTATTCTATCGATTGAGCACAAGAAATCGCCCATTCAACTGTTTCAACTACAAAATAGAGTGACCGGAAATTGGTAATTTGGCCAATTTAATGCAAAGTTCAAAATATTCCAATTTCAAAATAGGGTCCAGAATAAACAATGCAAGCATTCCTGGCACTAAACTAACATTTCCTCTGTTCATTAGTTATGTTTTCAGGCTTTACAAATAAATTCCATTTTGATTTTTTATTCATATAATGAATTTTTATTCAAGCCAAAAAACAGAAGATTCACTGTTATGCAATACTGTAATAATTGTATAAATAATATCACCACATTTGTGAAAATTTTTATTTTTAAACCCAAAACCCGGCTGCCCATTTTTTTTCCCTTGTAGGAAACCCCCCCTTGGCCTTTCCCCCAAATTTAAACTTTTTCCCCAAACCCAAAATTCAATTTCCCATTTCCATAAATTTAAAACCCTCAAAAACCCCATTTTCCCAATTTTCTTTTTTAAAAACTCCCTTCTTTTTTAAAGACAAAAAATTTGGGGCTTTTAACAATCTATAAAAAAAAAAATTTGGAAAAAAAACCCCCTTTTAAATTCCTTTTTAAATTTGTTACCCATTTTTCTTCTCTTTTTTCCTAAAATTTTTTTTTTGCACCTTTTTCCACTTTGAAAAATTTTCTCATTTTGGGCCCAATTTTTTCTCCCATTTATCTTTTTAATCATCACCCCTATGGTTTTCCCTCCTAAACCCATTTCCGGGAACCCAAAAATTTGGGTGATACTTAATTTTTTCATTTAAAACCTTAAATTTCAATTGTAGGTCCCTTTTGGGGCCCCTTTACCCCCCAATTTTTTTTTCCCCAAATTAAATTCTTTTTTTAAAACCTTCACCCCCCATTTAGCCTTTTTTGAAAAAAAATTTTTTTAAGGAAATAAATAAAAATTTGTTCTGATTTACTGTCCCCCTTAAAATTTTTAACACCCGGTCAAACAAATTTTTTTGGGGGGAAAAAACAAAACCAAAAAACCTGCTTTTCCCTCCACATAATCCTTATCCCCTTTTTCCCCTTTTTCTTAAAAATTCCCAAATTTTAATTTTAAAAAAGGTAAATAAATATTTCCCCTTGGTTTAAAACCCCCCTTTTAAATTTTACAAAGTTCTTTTTCCCAAACCAAAATTTATTGATTGGGTTAAAGGGAACTTTTAAAATCTCCTTGGCATTTATATGCTTTTATAAATAAAAAATAATGGAGTTTGCTTTCCGGTGGGGCGTTTTACTTTTTTGGCAGTATCCGGGAATTTAAACCCTTTAAGGGGGAGCCCTACTGTATAGGAAATGGGGTTAAAAAATGCATGGGTTAGGTTTAAAATAAATTTAGTGTGTTCAGCAGAAGTTTGGGGTTTCAATAAAAAGGGGGCGCGGGGGGGGAAAAAAGAGCGATTGGGGGAATGATTATGTAAAGAGAGTTTTAAATGAAAAAAATTTTAAGCATATAGAGGTTTATACAAAAAAAGTATGCAAGGGGGAAGATTTAGGGAAAAAAAAAAGAAAAAAAAAAAAGGTTTAACAGAGTGGTGAAGAAAATGAAAAAAACAGAAAAGAGAGAGGGGGTAAAAATGTTATAAATAAATTTTGTTGTGTTTAGCTCAAGGGGGAATAAAAATTTTATAGGAGTGGGGGAAAAAACCTTTGCTAGTGGGGGGGAAAGTGATGGACAGTGAGTAAAATGAAAGGGGGGAAAAGGGAAGGGCAAAAGGGAAACTGATGGGATAAACGAAATTTAAAAAAGCGGGTGGGGTTTATAGTTTTGGATTTGGCTAGTTTTTTTTATTTAATAAATTTTAGAAGGGGAAGGGTACCTAGGGATTGGCGAGGCATTGGGTAGTTCCTTTGTAAAAAAGGAAAAGGGGGAAAAAAGTGAAAAATTATGGGGGGAAAAAGGGTCTGTGGGAGTCAAAGGTAGCAGGGGGTAAAAGAAACAAACCCAGGAAGGTACAGTGGGGCCTCATTTTATCAGCCTTTAACCCCTTCCAGAAGATGGGCCTAAAAAACCAAAAAGGGCCCAAAAAAACGGGAAAAAAAAAATTTTTTCCCATAAGAATTAATTTTAAATTCAATTAATCCATTCCAAACCCCAAAAACATTCACAAAAAAAAAATTTTTGAAAAAATTTAAATTATAGTTTTTAACATACAAAAAACCAATGGGGCCCAAAATACTGAAAATTTCATGAAAAATTTAAAATCATTTTTTTACCCCCCTTTTTACTGAAGACTTTTAATTGGCAAATTAAGATAGGGTGGGGGAGAGAGAAGGGGGGTTTTATTGTTTGGAAAGGGAAAATCCCTTCCATAAACTTCATTTATAAAAACCCCTCTGGGGGGTTAAATCCCCTTCTTTGTCTTCTACTGCTACGGGAACCATTTTTGAGACCCACTGCATGTTTTCGGCACCAAAAAAATTTTTAACAGGGGGGTCTGTTTCTGGCGTTCTAAGTTTTCCCCAAATTTGGGACAAGGTTTTTTTTCACTGAAAAAGTTCAATTGGCTTGTTTCAGTTTGGTCGGGGTTTATATTTCTCAACAAAAGCTTGGCACCCTACTCCAATTGGCAAATCTTCTTAATCTTGAAAAAAGGAAAACCTCCCCCCCCTCCCCCCAAATCCTCTGAAGAAATTCCTCCCCCTGGGTCTGTTCTTTTTCCGATAAATTTCCTTGCAGCTCTTCAGTGGTTAGTTCTTCATTTGGGTTTTCCTCCACCCCCTTTTCCCACTTTTTTTTCCCACAAACCCCCCAAACCTTTAAAAGGGACTTCCCCCAAAGACAAAATTTAAAATTCCCCAAAAATTTGGCAGGGTCCTCAGGGCCCTTTTCCCAAACCCTTCAAAACCCCTCTCGGACACAGTTGGCCAAAAAAAAATTTTCCCCAAGCAGGTTCAAAACCCCCTGCCAAGTCACTCCCTGCCAAGCCTTACCTAAAGGCTTACAGTGGAGGATACGAAGGTTTTTCCTTTCCAGAGCTTTTGGGGTAAAATGAGTGTCCAAGTTCACTTCAAAGCCCCTTTTTGAAAACTGCTTAGGGGCCCGAGTTTTTTGAATTTAGAAATGACCTGCTGGTCCAGGGGCGGATGAGAGGGTGTTGTTAGGAGGAAGAATTTTCACTGTTTTTAAAATGAAAGCCCCCAAAGAAATTGGTTTTCCCAAAGTCTGGAGGTGGGGCAGGGGGCCTGTCCAGTACCAGGAGGCACTTAAAGGGGCAATTTACTTTTCAGGGGGGTTTTTTTCACACGGGGGGCCCAAAAACCCCTCATTGACCCCCTTTTTTAAAAATGTGCCTTGTGCCTTTTTATTAGCTTTCCACATCACACCAACTTTCTTGATGACATTGTTTTTCTTAACACTCGGGGTTTTTTCAAAAGTGATACACCAGAAAAGGGCTTCCCCCTTTTAAAACCCCAGAAAGGCATTAGCACAGAACAAAGGAGAAACCCTGTTTTTCACAGGCTGTGTCCGGGCATTGCCTTTCTTTTTGCTTTAACATAGGCCCCTTTTTTGGAAATTTTTTTCCCAAAAAAAGAGGCCCGTTTCTTCACAATTGAACACTTTTTTTGGTTGGGGAAACCCTTTCAGCCCAAAGTACCCCCTTTAAAATTCCTGAAAAAAATTTTTTCAGTTTCCACATTTGCCCAGAATTTTCAGCCTTGCCATCCCCTTACCTACTGTTATGGCCACATGCTTTTTTTTAAATCTCTCAAACCCCCTTTGCTAGCCCAAAATTTCACTAACAGCGGGCATTTGTTCCAGGCATTTTTTTTTTACAAAAATTCCGAGGGCAACGGCCTTGCCTTTTTAAAAAAATAATTAAACTCCAAAAACACCAAACCCCCGCCAATTTTTTTTTGGTGATCCACAACAGAAAATGACTTCTCCACATTTTCCATTTTTTGGGGTGCCCTTTTTTTCTTTACCCTTTTCCCTTTCACAACTTTTACCCTTCCCTTTTAATTTCAACTTTCTTTCCCAGATGGGAAGTGATTTTTGGGATTTTTTTTTTTCCTATGCATCCTGGCAAGTTCCAGCAATTTTTTCCCCCTTTTTTGGCCCCCTCTTCCCCTTTCTCCTTTTTACAAAAAATGACCCCCCCAAATGTTTTCGCAATTACTCAAACCCACCCTTTTGCAGATGACACTACTTACTTTCTTTTTCTCCCCGACCCCCCAAGCCCACACAAACCCAATACAGTGGCCCCCCCGGGTTAACGTTTTTAAAAACCTGCAAGAGGGGAAATTTTGTTTTTCAAAAATAATCGTTATGTAAATTTGTTTTTTTCCCCCATAAAAAATAAGGGAAAAAAAATTTAAATTTCCGTGCAAGACCCCCAAAAGTATGAAAAAAAAAATTTTACCAAAATAAAATTTTCCCATTTTCCCCACACACAAAGAAAAAGGGGAAACATGCACAATAGTAGGGGTTTACATGCACGGGTTTTATTTTGGGTCTGTACTATTACTAAATAAAGGGAATAAAGACATTTTACCTTTATTGAAGATGCAGAAAATGACGTTGAGAACTGGCCCCTGGGATGCTTTTTTCCTCCTGATACTGTGGGTCCTGTTTGGCTTTTTCTTCCAAAACCCGGGCCCCAAACACATGTTTATGCCACAAACGTTTTCTTAAAATTCCCCAAACCAAAACCTTTGCTGGTTTTTAATTTCCCCAAAATAAGCACAAGTTCCAGGTTTTTTTTCCCTTTGTTCACCGGGTTTTTAGTCATTGGGGTGGGTTGAAACCTGGGGGAAAAAGATTAAAGGGAACCCCAAATTTGGAAAATAATTTGGGACAGTCTTCGATGAAAATGATTTTTTTTTGGGTTACCCGGGTGGAAAAATTTTCCTCGGGGGTTAATTGTTTTTTTGGTTTTCCTAAATTAAGCCCCCACCAACAACGGTGCTACAGAAAGCAGCAGCTGGCTGACGGGTGAAAAGCAGCAAGCGCACTGACAGTGCAGCAGCGGGCAGCAGTTTGTACCCCAAAATTTAGTAGCGGGGGTTGTTTGGGGGTTTATTATAAAACCCGGGCCCCACCCGGGGAGACAAGCCTCCATTTTCTTACTTTTTTCAATGATTTTTTTCTTAAACCTATTTTTTTAATTCCACCCCTTTTAATTGCTTTTGGGTTGGCATTTAAAATTTTTCGGGGGGCCCCATGGTCACATTTTTTCCAGAAAAAGCACCGAAAAAAACTGTAATAATATAAAAAATTTTCCCTTTTTAATCTTGGATTTTTAAACCGGCGGAGGGGGTTGGTAAACAATGCCCCCGGCGTAACTTTTTGCGAGGGGTTTTCGGAAAAAAAATTCGTAAGCATTTTTTTAAGCGGTATGCAGGAAAAAAATTTTTGAATTTAAAGTAAGGGGTATGCAAATAATCGCTATGTGAGGGCCATCTTTTTTGGGGGGGGTTTCCACTTTACTTTTAAAATACCGAAATTACAAAAAATACCCTACCTAGAGGGGGGAAAAAAACAAACTTACAAAAAACTTAAACCAAAACCTACCCCATTCAGTTTGGTAACAGATTACAGATGCCCCTCTTAAAAAAAAGAAAAAACGGATCACCTATCACAAAGTAACGGGGAAAAATTTTCCCAAAGGAATCCCCCTTTGGGTAATAGCCCAAAATTTTCACACGCTATTCCAAAAAAATTTCTAAAAAAATTCCAAACTGTGGGGAAAAACTACCCAAGATACGGTACTATTTTCCCACACCCAGCCTCCCTTGGCCTTTTTTAAATTTCCCCTTCTTATTTCCCCCTATCTCCCCTAGGGGAATTTTTGGGCAGGGGGGCTCAACAAAAAATTTAAAACCACCCTCGACCACTTTTTTCCCCAAAAAAAGGGCGCATTTTTAAAATTTGATAAAAAAATTCCATTTCAGGCGCACACCCCACCAATATTCAATACACAAAAACCAACTCCCCATACAAAACATCCATATTTATTACTGCACCTTTTCATCCATAGAACACTTAATCTGAAATTAACCCCCCCCTCAAACATCCCCTCCAACCTAAACGGAACACAGGGCCCATAACACAAGGCACAGATCACTCTTTGATGTTCCTGGGTTTTTATTCAATATCAAAAACTCAATGCCCAAAAAAGGGCCCCTAAAATCTGGAATTCATTCCCTTTTTAAATATAAAAAAACACTACCTGTTTAAAAATTAAAAAGTCTCTACTCAAAGATCACTTACTCACCCAAAACCCAAAATAAATACTGAAAAACCAAAACCCTTTTAATAAATTGTATATTTTAAAATTTTTTTCTCAAAATTTATACCCACATAAATGTTAAAAACCCAAAAAAAAAAAAAAACCCAATCTAACTTTTTTATTTTTTTAAATACACTACCTAACAGAACCTTCATATGACTGAATGCAAACCCTATACCTGTCCTTTTTTAAATACCACTTTTGCTTTATTTAAAACTGTTTACATTAATTTTTTTTATCACTTTAAATTCATCATTGCTTATTTTAACTTAAAATTAATTTTTAAACCCCCCTTAAAGGGTATTTTATAGTATAAGTGGGTTTGGGGATGCTGCCCCTTTTCTGAAATTTTTTTTTACCCCTGTATGTGTGCCTTTAAAATTTTTAATAAAAATAATAATAATTTCATATACCACTCTCATTTTTTTCAAAAAACTTTTTTCCTTAAAACCATCGTGTTTCTCATTTTCTTTACCCCAAAAGAACTTTACTAGGAACTTTATTGGGGGCCAAAGGTTACTTTTTCAGCTGCACTTAACAAAACCCAAAAAAAAAACAATGGATTTTAGTGAAAAAGTTTGGATGAAGAGCAAAGCTTCCTCACTTTCGGCCCAGACCCCACAGCCAACTGCGCTCAAGTGGCTGGCGGCGCAGGTTGAGGGTCCCACATGGCCCAAAAAGTGAAATAATGGCTGTAACCAGAAGCCGAAAAAAAAGGCCAATAAAACCCAGTTGGCCGATAAGCGAAAAGGCCGATGACTGAAGGGCCACGTAAAATAAGGGCCCCGGGCCCAAAAAGAATTTTAAAATAGAAGGGCCCTTTCTTGTTTTACATGAAAGGTAGGATTTCTGGTGTCTTTTCTCTGTTTTCCCTAAAAAAGCAAGAAATTTTAGGTTTCGTTTTTGCCCAATTGTACTTACACTTAAGGGCCACTACCCAAACATGTACAAGCTTTTACCCCTTCCACCGACTTAAAGACCAAGGGTTGGTTCCGACCAACCGGTCGTTAAATCCCAAAAGGGAAAGTTAAATTTGAACCCTTTTAAAATTTTCCCACAATTGGGTTTGGGGCAATAATGTCAAAATTTTTCCTATATAAACTACCTACCTAATACTGGTTCATGTAATGTTTCAATTTTATTATTTCATTCTTTTTTCCAAATTTTTCTTCTATTTTTGTATTTTTAAATTTTTTATGTACTTTTAAAATAATTTTTTACATGGTATTTAATGTATTGTAAAATTTTTCAAAACGCATTTCAGTAACATTTTTTTACTGTTATTTTTTATTTTGTTTGACCAGGGGGAAAAGGGGGGAAAACCACTGGTTTGTGCATCCTGCTAGAATGTTGTGTAACCTATACCCTAAGTAAAGAGAAAAACTCTGGAAATGTTTAATATGTATCCCTGGGTGGGTGGGGGGCCAAGGGGGGTGGGTGGGTGGCTGGGTGGGGGAGTGGGATGGGTGGCTGGATGGGGGGGGTTTGGGTGGAATTTGGTGACTGGCTGGCCGGGGGGAAAGTTTTTGTAAGTAGTATTTTTATTTCTTTTCTTTAAAAATAATTCTTTTTTTTTCTATTTTAATTTTTTTTCTCCTCCTTTTATATATATATCTCTCTTTATATTCTCTCTCTATATTTTTATATTCTCCTTTTCTATAAATTTTTTCTCTCTTTTCTCTCTATTTTTTTTATATAATTTTTTTATATATATATCTTCTTCTTCTTTCTATATCTTTTCTTCTTCTTTTTATTTATTTTTTATCTATATATAATTAATTTTTTCTATTATATTATCCCCTTTTTCTTTCTATTAATATATTATTATATATATTAATTTTAAATTTTTATTTTTAAAATATTATTTATTAATTTTTATACTCTATTATTAACCTTTTATTATTTATTTATCTATTTTTTCCCCTTTTTAAATATATATTATTAAAATTTTATCTCTCTTCTATTTTTATATTATCCCCTTTTTCTATTAAATTATATACTTCTTTCTTCTTTTTTAAATTATATCTTTCTTTCTTTCTTATTTATTATATTATATATATAAATATATTATTATATTTATATATTATTATTAATATACTTCTATTATTTATAAATATTTTTCTTCCTTTTATATTAATTAATTTTATCTTCTTCTTCTAATTATTTTATTATTAAAATTTATTATTATATCTATAAATTATTATATTATTATTAAAATTATTTATAAAAAAAAAATCTTCTTCTAAAAAATTTTATTTATTATATATATCTATAATATTATTATAAAATTTTTATATTTATAAAATTATTATCTTATATTATTATTATTATATTCCCCTTTTTCTTCTTTCTTCTTTATTTATTTAATAAATTTTATTTTTCTCTTCTTTAAACTTCTAAAATTATTATTTATATCTTTCTTCTCTCTTTTAAACTTCCTTCTTCTTTCTCTTTCAATATCTTCTTCTTTCTATTATAAAATTTTTATAATTATTTATTATATATATTTTAAAATTTTTATTATATATATTTTTTCTATAATATTATATTTTATTTTATCTTTATATATCTCTTTCTTCTATTAAATTAATATTATATCTTTTTCTTCTTCTATTTTTATTATAATTTTTATTTCTTCTTTCTTTCTTCTATATTCTTCTTTCTATTATATCTATTATATTATATTCTCTCTCTCTCTTCTTTCTCTCTCTCCTCTCTTTTAAAATTTTCTCTTTTCTTTTCTCTCTCTCTCTCTCTCTCTCTCCTTTTTCCTCTCTCTCTTTTTTTTCTCTTTTCTTTTTCTCCTTTCCTAATAATATTATCTTCTCTTAAATTCCTTCCCAAAAAATTTTTCCCCAAATATAATAATTTTTTTTTCTCCATCCCTTTTTAAATTAATAAATTTTAAAATTAATAATTAATTTTTTATTAATAATAAAATTATAATAATAATAATATTATTATTAAAAAAATTTTCTTCCAACCTTCTTTCCCCTTTCCCTTTTTTAAAATTTTAAACTTTTTATAAAATTTTTTTTTTTGGGGAGAAGGTTAGAAAAATAAATTTAAAAAATTAATAGGAATAAAAGAAAATTTTCCAAGAAAAAAATTGTTTCAGGGGGTTGTGCCCGGGCCCTAAAATTAAAAATTAATTTAATTCAATTTTTCCCAAAAAAAAATTTATAAATTTTTTAATTTATTTTTTTATTAAACCTTTTATTTAAAAATTGGATTAAAAAAAAAATCTTTTTTGAAATTTAAAGGAGAAGCTAGTTAAAAAAGTTTTTTTAATTAAAAGGGAAAAGGGAAATTTTTAAAAATTTATATTTTTTAAAAAATGGGTTTTTTCAAAACCGGACACCAATGATTTTTTCCTGAAAACCGACCAAAAAAACAACAAAAAAGACAAAAATTTTAAAAAAAAACAAGGGTTGAGAACAAAACAACACCAAGGTAGTTAATTTTAAACAAACACAAGGATCCAAAAACCCGACACCAAATTTGGTTAAAAAACAAAAAACAACACAGGGAGACAAAAAACCCCCACAGGTTTGAAAAAAGGGGCCTCCCAGGTAGACCAAAAACACAGGTAAAAAAACAGGAACAAAAACTAGAAAAAAACAAAAAAAAACAAAACGACACACAAGATAAAAAGAAAAAAATACAGGCCCAAAAAAACAGATACAGACAGGTATATGTGCAACATAAAAACAAATGAGGTTCCCAGGAAATAAAGACCTTTCCCTTTCCACAATCTCCATTTCAAGATTTAGACTTCCCTTTAGGGGCCATTTGGGAAAAAAAAAATGTCCCGTTTGTACAGTTAAATACTTTTGATGCGCTGAAAAGACAGGGTTTCTCAAACGGGGCTGCCTGCATTTAACATTTTCTGCCCCCGAGTATTGGGCAAATATTGTACAGCGGTGTGAAACCCGCCGTCCGCCCCGCTGCCAGATGCACGGGCGGGAAGTCGAGTGGACGTATGTCGTCAGGTTTGTAAGCCGGATGGTAGGTGTATATACACAAACCCCCTGGGGTTTTCCTTTATTTTTTTTTTAGTTTTTATTCTTGTTTATTTTTCCCCCTTTTCTCCATGGGGAAGTGGAAAAGGGAAAAAATTTTTTTCCCTAAAACCATGCATGTTGTAAGAGGGGACTAAAATTTCGGGGGCAAGGGGCTAGTAACCTCTTCTCCTGTATATACAGGTTTTACTGAATGTAAAAGGAGAAACCCTTTTGTTTTTCTTTTGGGCCCCCCGCCTCATACAGCCGGTGGTTTTAAAGATATGATAGATGATTTGTAGAAAAATTTGGGCAGGAAAGATATATTTAATTTCAGTGGTCCCCCGCTTTTCGTTAAATTCTTGGCAAACGTAAATTTTCGTCAATCATAGGGGTAATTTTTTGTATAAACATGGAAAATTTCCCTTTTTTTAGGTTGGGCTGGAATAGTTTGGGTTTGTCCAGGACGCATAACCACGGTGTGAGCCGGGGCGGCCTCCCCACCCCGCCAGTCTGGCATTGTTTACAGTGAGTGAAGGGCCCCTTTAAGTCTCCTACAAAAATTTTATAATATTCCATTTATTTTAGTGCTTTTCAATTTCTAAAAAAGCTACCATTTGGGTTTCCCAAAAAAAGCTCCTGGTTTCCAAGCCTTTTGGTAAAGAAGGTGAGAAATATGTACAGTAACAAAAGTCTTGGGGATTTTAGGGAAGTTTTTTTAAAAAACGCCAAAAACGAGCTCTTCCACAGTTACTTTTTTCGAGACAGGACTAGAGTGGCTCTCAAGGTGGTCCTAATGGCATTTTAAAAAACAGAGAAGAGGAGCAACCCCAGAGAAGCAATTTGGGACCTGAGGTGTTTCTTTTGGGAAGGGGGGTTCCCCTTTCCCAAAAGTAAACAATCCAATCTCTTTCCTCCCGAGCTCCCAAACACTAAAAAAGAATCTCCAATAAAGGCGTAAGTGTTATGCTGTTAATGTTTCATTCATCATTTCCCATTGTATTGTTTATGTACTACATGTATATTTCATGTAAAATAAAAAAAAAAAATATTTTTCTTTTAATACTTCTGGGTGTCAGGAACGGATTTAATTGTATTTTACATTATTTCTTATGGGGAAATTGATCGCAAATCGTATATTTCGTTTATAGTAGCTCCTCCAGGAACGGATTAATTACGAACAACGTGGGGACCACTGTATATATATACACCTACCATCCGACTTACGACCTGCTCGACTTACGGACCACTTTACTTAAGACGTGTTTTTTGATGCCAAATAAACAAACTATTTGTGTTGCTACACAGTGTTTATCCTAAACCTTACAGTATAAATACAGTACTACAACATAAAAAGTAAAGTAAAACATGAAATACCAAAATAAAACAATCAAGTAAAGTCATCATTACAAAAATGTTTTGTTGATATTCAGTAGTAAAGTGTTCCGACTTACAAACAATTTCGACTTTTGACCGGTTTCTTCGGAACAAACTCGGTCGTAAGTCGAATGGTAGGTGTATATCTTTCTTGCAACACACTGGCTGTATATCCCACTGAGGCGGGGTGTGGCCAAAAGGAAAAACGAAAGTTTCTCCTTTTACATTTAGTATATATGCGGAGAAGGGGTTATTAGCACCATGCTCCCGGCATTTTAGTCGCCTATTAAAACACGGCATGGGCTTATGGGAGGAAGAATTCTCTTCCGCTTCCCAGGAGAAAGAGGAAATAAAAAGAATAAGAACTAGAAAAGAAAAATAGAAGGGGAAAGAAAACCCAAGAGGGTGTGTATATACACCTACATCCGTACTTACGACCGGCTCGACATATGTTCACTCGACTTACGAAATTCACGGTTTTTCAACATTGGCGAGGCTCTTGATCCCCTAACCCTGCGAATGTTGAGGGAGGACCTGTATATGTGTGTGTGCGAGTGTATATACATATATGGTATAACTAGTATTTTTGTTTTTTAGAGAATAAAGGGAGAAATAGGAAAGGATGTGAGTACCACCTCTATAGCTTGGAGGATGGGGAACCGCTTCATTCCGCTCAGAGAAGGACAAAAAAGTAGCGTGTAGCAGGGAAAACTCTAAAGGTTCTCCCGGAAGCTGTTTGAAATATTGTGTCTTCTTCTACCACACCCCTATAGTGATTGTTGTCGTATTAATATATGATATATGTATATAGTTCTGTATAATATATGACGCGGAGGAGGGCCCCAATATACGGCGGGTTAGGTTCCAGGCTACCGCCGTAAAGCGGAAACCGCTCTGTTCTTGTAAAGTGGAACACCCTTTTTTTCCACTTACAAATGCATACAAACACTAGGATAACAAGTTTACACTAAACATATATTATGTTAGCCAATAGAAACCAGGCATCAAAAAACAATAAAAACGTACATACACACACAGTGCACTCATTCTTACCTTTAAAAATATTTATAGTCTTAATTAGGGTGAGCAAGTAGTATTTATTGTAAAGAAATCAAAGTGTGGTATGTATGGTGTCAGCCAGGCTACCCATACCAGGCCACCCCACCCAAATACATTCTATGAATTTAGCATCCCAAGCGATAAAATGTATATACAGTTCACTAATTACTTACCTTAAAAAATATTAGGGTGAGACAAGTAGTTTTATTGTAAGGATTCAAGTGTGGTATGTAATGGTGTCAGCAGGTACCATACCAGGCACCCTACCACAAACTATTTATGATATTAAGCATCCCATGAGCGTTAAAATGTATATACAGTTCACTCATTACTTACCTTAAAATATAGAGTGATATGAGTAGTATTTATTGTAAAATATCAAGTGTGGTCAGCCAGTCTACCATTACCAGAGAGAAAGAATGAGTGCATGAGAGAGGACAGCAGAGGTTATGTAAACAAACCAGGCGAAGTAAAGTTTGGTAAAACAGTGTACACATTGGTTTGTGTACAAGTTACCATGTTGTACAGGTTGTCTCTACATTGATACGGTAGAATAAAAAGAAGAACACTTCCCATTCTCATGTAAATCATTTGAGAAGAAATGATGCTCTGACTTGAAGGGCAATGGAAAGTAGTCACTTCTGACTTTTTTTGGGTTAATCCTAGGTTCTTCTACACATTATGTTATGTATTTTGTATGTATCGTTTGTTTTAGTATATAATTTTGAAAAAATATCACGAATGGATTAATGGAAAATGTGTCTATATTAACGTAATATCAAATTTAATGATACACAGAGCTCAGACAGCAGCAACAAACTGAACAGGTAGTGGACGATACTCAGTCAGGCGAATAGACGTATTATTCACGTGTCCAGTTTTAGTTCATTCATTATATTTCTAAGAGTTTGTGAAACTTTTAACTTATAATATTTTTATTATTATTTAATAATTAAAAATCACGAAACAATACTCTTACACTGTGTACAAGTTGATAGTACAGGAGATTGATAGCTATAAAGTGAAGGGCATACGAATAGTGAAAGGATTAGTTTGTCTACAGTTATCCCTAAGTGAACAAGGTGATGGGCTTAGAGAAAACGTAGTAATTGCTTCGACACTTCTACAAAACTAGTTTGGTAAAAGCATCTCGTATAGTCGTTTGGTATAAATTTTTTATACTGTGGGTGCCATGTGTTTCTTATATAATTTTGAAAAAAAAATATCATAGATAGATTAAGGGAAATGTTATATTAACGTAATAAAAATTACGACATTAATGCGCCCAAGCGATTATTATTATTACTATTATTTTATTATTATTATTATTATTTATTATGATCAAGAGTATGAGAGGACTCTTAGTGATTTTAATGGATGTAGGCTGCTGCCTGCACGTGTGTAGAAGTTTATTTAGGGAACAGGGTGTACACAAGTTTAAGAGTATTCAAGTACAATACATATAAAATATAAAATATCTTTAACTCTTGAAATTTTGGAAAGTTTCCAGGGGACATAATAAGGAGATGTGCTCCAGGGAGAAGGTAATCAAACTCCGTGGGCCTCTGAGACCGTATTTAGACAGACAGGTGGGGGGAGGCCCCGTATAGCGAAGGTTTTGGTCAAAATTTGAAATGTCCGTATTAGCGGAACGCCGTTAAAGCGAAACGCCGTAAAGCGGGGCCCATCCTGTATGTATGTATGTATATCATATGTATATATATATATATATATATATATATTTATAATATATATATATATATTTTTCAACAAGTGGCCGTCTCCCCACCGAGGCAGAGGTGACCCACAAAAGAAAGAAAATCCCCAGAAAGAAAATGGCTTTCATCATCATTCAACAACTTTCACCACACTCACACAATCATGTTTTTGCAGAGGTGTCAAGAATACAACGTTTAGAAGCATATACGTATAAAGATACACAACATATCCCTCCAAACTGCCAATATCCCAAACCCCTCCTTTAAAGTGCAGGCATTGTACTTCCCATTTCCAGGCCCTCAGTCCGACTACATGAAAATAATCCGGTTTTCCTGAATCTCTTCACTAATATTACCCTGCTCACCACTCAACATATCGTCTGGTCCAAGTACCATTCGTCTCCATTTAACTCCTATCTAACACGCTCATGCACGCTTGCTGGAAGTCCAAGCCCTGCCCACCAAAAACCCTCCTTTACCCCCTCTCTCTCCAAACCCTTTCTGAGGACGTCCCCTACCTCGAATTCCTTCCCTATAGATTTATATGCTTTCCATGTCATTCTACTTTGATTCCATTCCTCTCTAAATGGACCAAACCACTCTAACAACCCTCTTCTGGCCCTCTGACTAATACTTTTATTAACTCCACATTTTTATTAATTTCCACACTCCGAATTTTTGATAATTTTTACACCACACATTGCCCTTAGACAGGACATCTCCACTGCCTCCAACCATCTCCCTCGCTGCTGCATTTAACACCCAGCTCACACCATATAAGAGGGTTGGTACTACTATACATTTCATACATTTCCCTTCTTTGCCTCCATAGACTAACGTTTTTTTGACTCCCACATTATACTCATGCCACCACTACTTTTTTCCCTCGTCAATTCTATGATTAACCTCATCCTTCATAAATCCATCCGCCGACACGTCAACTCCCACGTATCTGAAAAACATTTACTTCTTCCATACTCCTCCTCCCCCAATTTGATATCCAATTTTTCTTTATCTAAATCACTTGATACCCTCATACCTTACTCTTTTCTATGTTTCGCTTTCAAATTTCTACCTTTACACACATTCTCAAACTCATCACTAAACCTTTGACAATTTTTTTTTTAGAATCTCCCATAAGCACAGTACATCAGCAAAAAGTAACTGTGTTCAATCCCATTTTGAATTTGATTCCCCATAATTTAATCCCACCCCTCTCTGAACACTCTAGCATTTAACTTCCTTTACAAAACCCCATCTATAATATCATTAAAAACACCATGGTGACATTTACACATCATGTCTAAGGACTACTTTTACCGCGAAAAGTATTCTCCCTCTCTTCTACACACCCTAACCTGAGCACTCACTATCTCTAAAAGCTCTTTACAGGCATTTAGTAACTTTTCCACATTATTCCATATCACTTGCAAACATCTGCACATTGCTTCCTCTATCAGTCTATTCATATGCCTTTTCTAAATATAAATCAATGAAAATAACGCCCTACCAGATTATCGAAATTGCGGTACACATATATGCTTCAATGTAAAAAACACTTGATCTACACATCCACGCAAGAATCGCCACCTCGATCTCAAAGGAGAGGAGCTACCCACTCTGAAGCCTACGCTTGCTCATCCGCAATTCTAACGATGTCTGTACTGAACCTTAATTCTTTACAATTATAACCCTACAGGTATACTTTCCTGGTGGACTCAGTAGAACTTATTCCTCTATAATTTTTTGAACGTCTCTTTTGATCCCGTTTCCCTTATATAAAGGGACTATACATGCTCGTGACGCCAATCCTCCTGGTACTTCCCCTCTATGTCATGCATTTATTAAACAATAGTACCAACCAAACTCGCCGAACACTATATCCCCCCCTGCTATGGTTAACATTTCTGAGTCATGATGTGCCCATCAGTTCTGTTGCATGTTGTGACCCACTTGTAAATCTACGTTAATGCGCTCACCGATACCCATCCACCACACTTACATTCAGACTCTTCTTCACTCCTATGAAGAAAGATGGTATACCTCCTGGCAGTGCATGAAATTTACCGCCTCCTTTCTTCCTTAACATTTTAAAAGTTCCTCAAATATTTCTCGACTCTACCTAATACCTCGAGCTCTCTCCAGCTACTGAGTATAATATACATCACGTAGTATACATAGCATAAGTATATATATATAATAGTAGTATAAATATATATATATAATATTACAGGGAGGCCCCGCATTGAACGGGCGTTTCACTTTACGGGTTCGTAATACGGGACATTTCAAATTATGACCAAAACTCCGCTATACGGCTGCCCCACTGACTTTCTAATATGGTCAAGGGTGCCCCAACCTGTTTGTTTACATTCTCCATGAGTCAGTAAGCACTATGTCTCTCCAATTTTGTCTGGAAACTACAAAATTTCAAATGTTTTTAAAAGTTATTTCTATTTTTATTTATACTCTGATTAATTGATATTTTGTATACCTGTACCTAAATAAACTTACCTACTGTGCTGGCATGCAGAGTACACATTAAATTGGTAAGTGTCTTATGTTCTCCAGACGTCATATTAGTAATGATAATAAAATCATCGAGTCATTTAAATGTCGTATATTACGTTAATAGTATAAACTTTTTCATTAATCCATCCATGATATTTTTTTTCAAATATTATTAATAAACACGATGCCTATAACATATAAATAAGATAAATACACCCCCACAGTAGGAATAATAAACATAAAATGTGGATATTGTGGTAGCAGACAACTTGCACAAGTGACCCCACTATTAGAAATGATAATAATAATAACAATACTCACCGAGTCTCATTAAATGTCGCTATATATTACGTTAATATACACATTTCATTAATTCATCCATGATATTTTTTTTTTTCAAAATTATATAATAACACGATACATAAACATAAAAAGATGATAATTACCACCCCACAATAGAATAATAAACAAATATAAGATGTGGGAGCAATAACTTGTACAAGTGACGGGCAAAGACAAGAATAACATTTTTCTAATCTAAATAAGAGAAAATGTGTTACTGGGGTTAACTGTAAGAAAATTATTCCTTTCCGTATGTAGGTAAAGTTAGTTTTTTATTCAGGTATACACAAAATTACAGTTACATAGATTACAACATAAATTACGAGTAGGAGATCCTGGATAACCCAAAAAAGTCCAGTGTGACTTATTTCCATTGCCTTCACTCAGAGCTTCATTTCTTTCTCAAAATGATGTTACATGAGAATAGGGCTGTGTTCTTCTTTATTTAATTCTACCGTTAAATGTAGAGACAAATCCTGTACCACAATGTAAACTTGTACACAAACCAGATGTGTTACACTTCGTTTGTTTCAAAACTTACGTTCGCCTGTTTGTTTTACATAACTCTGCGCCTGTCCCCTTTCTCACGTACTCATTCTTTCTCTCTCTCATTTATTCGTTTTATCTAATTTACTTACTCCTGAACCCTACATTAAGACTACAAAATATTTTAAGGTAAGTAATGAGTGAACTGTATGTACTTTTATCGCTATGGGATGCTTAAATATCATAGAATTGTACGTGTGGGTGGGGGTGCCTGGTAAGGTAGCCTGGCTATTACCATTACATACACACTTGATTTCTTTACAATAAATACTATTGGTCTCACCCTCGTTAAAACCTATAAATAATTTAGGGTTGGTAAGTAATGAGTGCACTATGTGTGTATTGTACTTTTTTTATTGTTTTTTGATGCTGGTTCTATTGCCTAACATATATGTTAGTGTAAACTTATCTAGTGGTTTGTATGCATTATAAGGTGGAAAAAAAGGGTGTTCCACTTTACAGCAGTTTCCGCTTTACGGCGGTAGCCTGGAACCTAACCTGCCGTTATATAAGTGGGGGCACGCTCCTGTGTATGTATGTACAGTATATATATATTAAATATAATGATATATGTATAGATATAATATTTATAAGTATATAAGTATATATATATATAATAGGTATATAATATATATAATAGTGAGGCGTATGTTAAGTATTTATTATTTATTTTTATTATCACACTGGCCGATTCCCACAAGGCAGGGTGGCCCGAAAAAAATAAAAACTTTCACCATCATTCATCCACCACTGTCTTGCCAGAAGGTGCTTTACACTACAGTTTTTAAACTGCCATTAACCCCCTCCTTCAGAGTTCAGGCACTGTAACTTACCATCTCCAGGACCACGTCCGGGACTGCCGGTTTTACCTGATCCCCTTCTTATAATGTTACTTTGCTCACACTCCAACTGCACGTCCAAAGTTTTAAAACCATTTGTCTCCATTCCACTCCTATCAACACGCTCCCGCATACCTGCGGGAAGTCCAAGCCCCTCGCACACAAAACCTCCTTTAACCCTCTCTCCAACCTTTCCTAGGCCGACCCCTACCCCACCTTCCTTTCCACTACAGACTGATACATCTTGAAGTCATTCTGTTTCGCTCCATTCTCTTACATGTTCCAGAACCACTCAACAACCCTTCCTCAGCTCTTCTGGCCTAACAGTTTTGGAACTCCCGCACCTCCTCCTAACTTCCAAACTAGGAATTTTCTTCTGCATTATATTCACACCGACACATTGCCCTCAGGACATGACATCTCCACTGCCTCCAGCGATTCTCCTGGCTGCAACATTACATCACCCAATGCTATCACACACATATAAGAAGCATTAGGTGTTGAAAGAAGTAATACTCTCATACATTCCATCTGCTTTGCCTCCAAGGAATCAAGTGAGTATCTTTTGTCTCCACAGACTCCTTAAGCTGCGCACTCACTACTTTGTTTGCATCGCATCAAGTGTCGATGATGATTCACGTCTCATCTTTCATAGACCATCCGCTGACACGTCACTTGCCAATATCTGAGCAATAACAGTCACCCGCCTCCATACACTCTCCCTACCAAAGTCTGAATTCAATCTTCATCACCTAATCGTTTTTATGTGATCCTCTAACTTACTTCTTTCCTAGTATTCACTTTAAATTTTCTTTCTTTTTGGAGACACACCTGTACCAAGATTTCTCTACAAGTCTGCTGCAAATTCTCTTCTAAAGGAAGGTCTCCCAAGAGCACTCGAGTTGTATCTCGAGGCTAGAGCAGGCGTGTGACAACTCCCCACTTTGGTGGTTGTGATTCTTTATCTTTTAACTCCACGCCTCTTGTCAAGACCCTCGCATTTACTTCTCTTACAATCCCCATCTATAGATTTATTAAACAACCACGGTTGACAAGCTACATCCTTGTCTAAAGGCCTACTTTTATGGAAATAATTTCCCTCTTTCCTACATACTCTACTTGAGCCTCACTATCACTCGTTTAAAAACTCTTCACTGCTTTCAGGTAACTACCTCCTACACCATACATTCAACATCTGCCATTGCCCCCCTATCCACCCTGTCATACGCCTTTTCCAAATCCATTAATGCCACAAAAGAACCTCTTTAGCTTATCTAAATACGTTACTTATATGTTTCACTGTAAACACCTGGGTCCACACACCCCCCTAACTTCCTAAGCTCCATGTTCATCTGCTATCCATATTCTCCATCTTACTTCTTAATTCTTTCAATAATAACTCTAACATTCACTTTACCGGGTATTACTCAGCAGACTTATCCCCCTATAATTTTTGCACTCTCTTTATCCCCTTTGCCTTTATACTAAAGGAATATGCATGCTCTCTCCGCCAATCCCTAGGTACCTTACCCTCTTCCATACATTTATTAAAAATAATTGCACCACCACTCCAAAACTATATCCCCACCTGCTTTTAACATTTCTACCTTTATTCCCATCACCCACTAATCCCGGCTGGCCTTACCCCCTTTCATTTTAACCTACTGCTCACGAACTTTCCCCCCCACTACAACTGGCTCTTCCTCACTCCTACAAGTGTTATTCCTCCTTGTCCTATTACACGAAATCACAGCTTCCCTTATCTTCATCAACATTTAACAATTCCTCAAAAATGTTTACCTCCCATCTTTCCCAATACCTCTAATCTCCATTTAATAACTCTCCTCTCTATTTTAACTGACAAATCCATTTGTTCTCTAGGTTTTCTTAACTTGTTAATCTCACTCCAAAACTTTCTCTTATTTTCAACAAAAATTTGTTGAAACATACTCACCCACTCTCTCATTTGCTCTCTTTATACAATTGCTTCACCACTCTCTTAACCTCTCTCTTTTTCTCATATTACTCTTCCCTGGCCTTGCATCACTTTACTTTGTAAAAACTTCTCATATGCTAACTTTTTCTCCCTTACTACTCTCTTTACATAATCAATTCCACCAATCCCGCTCCTCTTCCCTCCCTGCAACCCACTTTCTGTAAACCACAAACTTCTGCTGAACACTAACACTAAATTTTTAAAACCTACCCACATACCTCTTGACCCCATTGGCCTATGCTCTCATTAGACCATCTATCCTCAATAGTGTTATATATTTCCCTAACTGCCTCTCCTTTTTGTTTAAAAACCTTCACCTCTATCTTCCCTGTGCTTCTATTCTCATTGTATCCCATCTACCTTTTACTCTCAGTGTAGCTACAATAGAAAGTGACTGATATATCTGTGGCCCTCTATAATCATGTACATCCTGAAGTCTCACTCACAGATAGAATAAGAAGTAAGACGGAGAGAGAATAGGATAGGCAGACATGACAGGAGGCTTTAGGAAAGGTAGGGGGTGTGTGGACCAGGTGTTGTTTTACAGTGAAACATATAAGTTGAACAGTTATTTAGATAAGGCGAAAGAGTTCTTTGTGGCATTTATGGATTTGGGAAAAGGGTATGACGGTGTGGATAGGGGGAAATGTGGCAAGATGTTGCAAGTGTATGGTGTAGGAGGTAGGTTACTGAAAGCAGTTGAAGAGTTTTTACGAGGATAGTGAGGCTCAAGTTAGAGTATGTAGGAAAGAGGGAAATTTTTTCCCCAGTAAAGTAGGCCTTAGACAAGGATTTGTGTGATGTCACCGTGGTTTGTTTAATATATTTATAGATGGGGTTGTAAGAGAAGTAAATGCGAGGGTTTTGGCAACAAGAGGCGTGGAGTTAAAAGATAAAGAATCACCACACAAAGTGGGGAGTTGTCACAGCCAAAAATCTGCTCTTGCTGATGACACTGTGCTCTTGGGAGGTTCTGAAGAGGAAGTGGCAGGATTGGTGGATGGATTTGGTAGGGTGTGCAAAAATGAAGAAAATTAAAGGTGAATACAGGAAAGAGTAAGGTTATGAGGATAACAAAAGATTAGGTGATGAAGAGATTGAATATCAGATTGGGAGGGATGGAGAGTATGCAGGAGGTGAACGTATCAGATATTTCGGGAGTGGACGTGTCAGCGGTATGGGTCATGAAAGATGAGGTGAATCATAGAATTGATGAGGGTAGGGAGAAAGAGTGAGTGGTGCACTTAGGAGTTCTGTGGAAACAAAGAAACTTTGTCCTTGGAGGCAAAGAAGGGGAAATGTATGAGAGTATAGTTTTACCAACGCTCTTATATGGGTTGAAGCGTGGGTGATGAAGTGAGTCAGCGAGGGAAGGGCTGGAAAGAGGCAGTGGAGATAGTCATGATCTGGAGAGGCAGAGAGATGTGGTGTGAATATTATGATCAGGACTTCGTAGTTTGGGAAGTTAGGAGGAGGTGCGGCGATTACCAAAAAACTGTTGGGGTCCCAGAGGGCATGAGGAAGGGTTGGTGGAGGTGGTTTATCGGGACATGTAGAAGGAGAATGGAGGCCAGAAACAGAATGAGCTTCAAGAGTGTAATCAGTCTGTAGTGGAAGGAAGGCGGGGGGTAGGGGGTCGAGCCGTCAGGGAGGGTTGGAGGAGCAGGGGGTATAGAGGAGGTAGTTTAGTGAGCGAGGGGCTTGAGACGGTCACTGAGACAGGCATGCGTGAGCGATGTGATAGATAGGAGTGAATGGTGACAAAATGGTTTTTTAAAAGACTTGACGTGCTGTTTGGAGGTGTGAGCAAAGTAAAACATTTATGAAGGGAATTAAGGGAGGGAAACGGCAGGGCCGGACTTGAGTCCTGGAGATGGGAATTAACAGTGCCTGCACTCTGAAGGAGGGGTGTTAATGTTGCAAGTTTTAAAAACTGTAGTGTAAAGCACCTTCTGGCAAGACAGTGATGGAGTGAAATGATGGTGAAAAGTTTTCTTTTTGGGCCACCGCTGTGCGTGGTGGAGGAGTCGGAGCGGAGCCGGTGTGATAATAAAAAAAGAAAAATATACATAATCCAACAAACTACTGTCATATTCGCCCTACATCATATCTTGTATACTTTTTTATCCTCTTTTTCTTAAAAATATGTATTACACTATAACTAAACCCCTTTTTCTATACAAAGTTTCAATCAAAGGGCTCCATTATCAGTTCAACTGGCACCCCAAACTTACCTACCACATCCTCTCTATAGTTTCTCCACTTTAGATTCAGGTCCCCTACCAGCAATATACTCTCTCACTTGGTGACAAAGAGGCTCTGCCTATACATCACTTAGAACATCTCCCCAAATCTCTCCTTCTCCTCTGCATTCCCTTCTTCTCCAGGTGCATACACGCTTATTATGACCCACTTCTCGCATCCAACCTTTTTAATTTAATCCACAATTAATTTTGAATTTACACATTCATATTCTCTTTTCTCCTTCCATAACTGATCATTTAACATTACTGGTACCCCCTCCATTTCGCTCTAACTCTCTCAGTTACTCCAAGATTTTAATCCACATTATTTCCCCCACTGAAACTCTCCTACCCCCTTCAGCTTTTGTTTCGCTTAGGGCCAGGACAATCAAACTTCTTTTCTCCATTCATAACATCAGCAATCATCTGTTTCTTGTCATCCGCACTATTCATCCAAGGCAATTTAAGCATCCAGGTTTTATTAAGTTTTTCTTCTTCTCTTTTTTAGTATGTGGTCTACAGGAAGAAGGGGTGTACTAGCCCATTGCTCCCGGCATTTTAGTCGCCTCTACCGACACGCATGGCTTACGGAGGAAAGATTCTTTTCCACTTCCCCGAATTGAAATAGAAGAAATAATGAAGAACAAGAGCTATTTTAGAAAAAGGAGAAAAACCTGATGTTTTGTTATTATACAGTGGACCCCCGGTTAAACGAACTTTTTTCATTCCAGTTGTATGTTCAGGTGCCAGTAGTACTGACCGAATTTTGTTCCCATACAAGGAATTTGTGAAGTAGATTAGTCCATTTCAGACCCCCAAACATACACGTACAAAACGCATTACATAAAATAAACTTACATAAAATTGGTCGCATTTGGAGGTCGATCGTTTACTTTTAAGCGGGGTCCACTGTATATATGCATGTGTCGATGTCTGTGAAGTGTGACCAAAGTTTAAGTAGGAAGTAGGCAAGATATCCCTGTTATCTAACGTGTTTATGAGACAGGAAAAAGAAACCAGCAATCCTACCATCACGCAAAACAGTTAACAGGTTTCTTGGTTTTCACAGTCATCTGGCAGGACGGTAGTAATTCCCTGGGTGGTTGCTGGTCTACCAAACCTACTACCTATATAATATATATATTATATAATATTATATATATAAGATTATATATATATATATATATATATTTATTTATATATATATATATATATATATATAATATATATATTTTTTTTTTTTTTTTTTTATTATCACACCGGCCGATTCCCACAAGGCAGGGTGGCCGAAAAAAAAGACAAACTTTCACCATCATTCACTCCTCACTGTCTTGCCAGAAGGGTGCTTTACACTACAGTTTTTAAACTGCACCATTAACACCCCTCTTCAGAGTGCAGGCACTGTTACTCCCATCTCCAGGAACTCAAGTCCGCCTGTGGTTTACCTGGTAATCCCTTCATAAATGTTACTTTGCTCACACTCCAACTGCAGTCAAGTATTTAAAAACCATTTGTCTCCATTCACTCCTTCATAACACGCTCACGCATGCCTGCTGGAGTCCAAGCCCTCGCACACAAAACCTCTTTACCCCCTCCCTCCAACCCTTCCTAGGCCGACCCCTACCCGCCTTGCCTTCCACTACAGTGATTCACTCGTGAAGTCATTCTGTTTCGCTCCATTCTCTCTACATGTCGAACCACTCAACAACCCTTCCTCAGCACTTCTGGACAACAGTTTTGGTAATCACGCACCTCCTCCTCTAACTTCCAAACTACTAATTCTCTGCATTATATTCACACCCCACATTGCCCTCAGACATGACATCTCCACTGCCTCCAGCTTCTCCTCGCTGCAACATTCATCACCCACGCTTACACCATTTAGGAGCGTTGGTAAAACTATACTTCATACATTCCACTCTTTGCCTCCAGGACAAGTTCTTGTCTCCACAGACTCCTAAGTGCACCACTCACTCTTTTACCTCACAATTCTATGATTCACTCATCTTTCATAGACCATCGCTGACACGTCCACTCCCCAATATCTTGAATACGTTCACCTCCTCCATACTCATCTCCCTCCAATCTGATATCTCAATCTTTCATCACCTATCTTTTTGTTAATCCTCATACCTTACTCTTTCCTGTATTCCCACCTTTAATTTTCTTCTTTTGCACACCTACCAAATTCATCCACCAACCTGCCAACTTATCTTCACGATTCAAGAGCACAGTGTCATCAGCAAAGAGAGCTGTGACAACTCCCCCACTTTGTGTGTTGTGATTCTTTATCTTTTAACTCACGCCTCTTGCCAAGACCCTCGCATTTGCTTCTCTTCAACCCCATCTATTGAAATATATTAAACAACCACGGTTGACCATCACACATCCTTGTCTAAGGCCTACTTTTACTGGCGAGGAAAAAAATTTCCCTCATTCACTACATACTTCTAACTTGAGCCTCACTATCCCGATAAAAAACTATTCACTGCTTTCTCAGTAAACCTACCTCCTACACCATACACTTGCAATCTGCCACATTGCCCCCCTATCCACCCTGTCATACGCCTTTTCAAATCCATAAATGCACAAAGACCCTCTTTAGCCTTACTAAATACTGTTCCACTTATTGTGTTTCACTGTAAAACCTGGTCCCACACACCCCTCCTACCTTGCCTAAAGCTCCTTGTTCATCTGGCATATCTATCTCCGTCTTACTCTTAATTCTTTCAATTATAACTCTACCATACACATTTACCAGGTACACTAACAGACTTATCCCCCTATAATTTTTGCACTCTCTTTTTATCCCCTTTGCCTTTTTATACAAAGGAACTATGCATGCTCTCTGCCAATACCTAGTTACCTTACCCTCTTACTACATTTATAATAATAAATTGCACCAACCAATCCAAAACTATCATCCCACCTGCTTTTAACATTTCTATACTTTATCACATCAATCCCGGCTGCCTTACCCCATTTCATTTTACCTACTGCCTCACGGGAACTTCCCCACGCACTCACCAACTGGCTCTTCCTCACTCCTACAAGATGTTATTCTCCCTTGCCCTATACACGATATCACAGCTTCCCTATCTTCATCAACTTTAAACAATTCCTCAAAATATTCCTTCCATTCTTCCCAATACCGCTAACTCACCAATTTAAATAACTCTCTCTCTTCCATTTTAACGACAAATCAATTTGTTCTCTAGGCTTTCTTAACTTGTTAATCTCACTCAAAACTTTTTCTTATTTTTCAACAAAAATTTGTTGATTAACATTCTCACCCACTCTTCATTTGCTCTCTTTTTTACATTGCTTCACCACTCTTTAACTCTCTCTTTTTCTCCATATACTCTTCCTCCTTGCATCACTTCTACTTTGTAAAAACTGCTCATATGCTAACTTTTTCTCCCTTACTACTACTCTTTACATCATCATTCCACCAATCGCTCCTCTTCCCTCCTGCACCCACTTCCTGTAACCACAAAATTCTGCTGAAACACTTCTACACTACATATTTAAACCTACACCCATACCTCTTCGACCCCATTGGCCTTGGCTCTCATTAGCCATCTATCTCCAATAGCTGTTTATATCTTACCCTAACTGCCTGCCTCTTATTAGTGTATAAGACCTGGTCACCTCTCTCTTCCTGATGCGATTCTATTCTTCCTATGTATCCATCTACCTTTTAGACTGTCAAAGTGGAGGAAAAGGAAGGTAGGAGAACCTCGAGGAAAAAGAAAGGAGAAGTGGTAGCTACAAGGTAGAAAGGTATTATGATATAGTCTGTGGCCCCATCTATTGAGTAAACATAGTACATCCTGAGATGTGTACTCAAACGGTCGTTTATAGATTACCGCAATACATATCAAACAAACTACTGTCAATTTGCGCCCCTCCGTAGCAAGCATATCGATGAGTATAGCTTGTATTATCCTCTTTTTACTTAAAATATGTATTACAGAACTAAGAGACCCCTTTCTATAAGCAAGTTCAATCAAAGGTGCTCCCATTAATCGATTTAACACCTGGCACCCAAAAATTACCTAACCCCACACCCTGTCTGTAAGAGTTTTCCATCCTTTAGACATGTGCAAGTAGCCGCTACCACTCAATACTCTCTCAACTTGGTTCAAAAGGCTCCTTAGACATTCATTAACATAGTCTCCCAAAATCTCTCTCCTCCTCTGCGCATTCCCCTCTCTTCTCCAAGGTGGGCGTAACACGCTTAATTATTGACCCAACGTGTCTCGGCATGGACCAGACCTTTACTTTAATCCAACATATATTCTTGAGATTTAGACATTCGATATTCTCATTTAGTGTCTTCCTTCAATAACTGATCATATGGTATGACATTACTGCTTGCCCTTCCTTTTGCTCTGAACTGTGCCAGATACTCCAGATTAGAATCCCATTTGTAGTTGCCCTGCCCACTGAACCTCTCGACCCCCTATCAGCTTGTGTTTCGCTGTAAACAGAGCTCTTCCACAGTTCTTTGCGAGACAGGACTAGAGGTGGCTCTCAAGGTGGATCCTATTTGTGGCATAAAGAAAAGAGAAGAGAGGAGCAACCCCAGAGAAGCAATTGGTACCTGAGGTGTGCTGGAAGGGGATTCCCCTTCCAAAACTGTGTAAAACAATCCAATCTCTTCCTCTCGGAGTCTCCCATACACTAAGGAAGAATCTCCAATAAAGGCGTAAGTGTTATGCTGTTAATGTTTCATTCATCATTTCCCATTGTATTGTTTATGTACTACATGTATATTTCATGTAAAATAAAAAAAAAAAATATTTTTCTTTTAATACTTCTGGGTGTCAGGAACGGATTTAATTGTATTTTACATTATTTCTTATGGGGAAATTGATCGCAAATCGTATATTTCGTTTATAGTAGCTCCTCCAGGAACGGATTAATTACGAAAAACGAGGGACCACTGTATATATATACACCTACCATCCGACTTACGACCTGCTCGACTTACGGACCACTTTACTTAAGACGTGTTTTTTGATGCCAAATAAACAAACTATTTGTGTTGCTACACAGTGTTTATCCTAAACCTTACAGTATAAATACAGTACTACAACATAAAAAGTAAAGTAAAACATGAAATACAAAAATAAAACAATAAGTAAAGTCATCATTACAAAAATGTTTTGTTGATATTCAGTAGTAAAGTGTTCCGACTTACAAACAATTTCGACTTTTGACCGGTTTCTTCGGAACAAACTCGGTCGTAAGTCGAATGGTAGGTGTATATCTTTCTTGCAACACACTGGCTGTATATCCCACTGAGGCGGGGTGTGGCCAAAAGGAAAAACGAAAGTTTCTCCTTTTACATTTAGTATATATGCGGAGAAGGGGTTATTAGCACCATGCTCCCGGCATTTTAGTCGCCTATTAAAACACGGCATGGGCTTATGGGAGGAAGAATTCTCTTCCGCTTCCCAGGAGAAAGAGGAAATAAAAAGAATAAGAACTAGAAAAGAAAAATAGAAGGGGAAAGAAAACCCAAGAGGGTGTGTATATACACCTACATCCGTACTTACGACCGGCTCGACATATGTTCACTCGACTTACGAAATTCACGGTTTTTCAACATTGGCGAGGCTCTTGATCCCCTAACCCTGCGAATGTTGAGGGAGGACCTGTATATGTGTGTGTGCGAGTGTATATACATATATGGTATAACTAGTATTTTTGTTTTTTAGAGAATAAAGGGAGAAATAGGAAAGGATGTGAGTACCACCTCTATAGCTTGGAGGATGGGGAACCGCTTCATTCCGCTCAGAGAAGGACAAAAAAGTAGCGTGTAGCAGGGAAAACTCTAAAGGTTCTCCCGGAAGCTGTTTGAAATATTGTGTCTTCTTCTACCACACCCCTATAGTGATTGTTGTCGTATTAATATATGATATATGTATATAGTTCTGTATAATATATGACGCGGAGGAGGGCCCCAATATACGGCGGGTTAGGTTCCAGGCTACCGCCGTAAAGCGGAAACCGCTCTGTTCTTGTAAAGTGGAACACCCTTTTTTTCCACTTACAAATGCATACAAACACTAGGATAACAAGTTTACACTAAACATATATTATGTTAGCCAATAGAAACCAGGCATCAAAAAACAATAAAAACGTACATACACACACAGTGCACTCATTCTTACCTTTAAAAATATTTATAGTCTTAATTAGGGTGAGCAAGTAGTATTTATTGTAAAGAAATCAAAGTGTGGTATGTATGGTGTCAGCCAGGCTACCCATACCAGGCCACCCCACCCAAATACATTCTATGAATTTAGCATCCCAAGCGATAAAATGTATATACAGTTCACTAATTACTTACCTTAAAAAATATTAGGGTGAGACAAGTAGTTTTATTGTAAGGATTCAAGTGTGGTATGTAATGGTGTCAGCAGGTACCATACCAGGCACCCTACCACAAACTATTTATGATATTAAGCATCCCATGAGCGTTAAAATGTATATACAGTTCACTCATTACTTACCTTAAAATATAGAGTGATATGAGTAGTATTTATTGTAAAATATCAAGTGTGGTCAGCCAGTCTACCATTACCAGAGAGAAAGAATGAGTGCATGAGAGAGGACAGCAGAGGTTATGTAAACAAACCAGGCGAAGTAAAGTTTGGTAAAACAGTGTACACATTGGTTTGTGTACAAGTTACCATGTTGTACAGGTTGTCTCTACATTGATACGGTAGAATAAAAAGAAGAACACTTCCCATTCTCATGTAAATCATTTGAGAAGAAATGATGCTCTGACTTGAAGGGCAATGGAAAGTAGTCACTTCTGACTTTTTTTGGGTTAATCCTAGGTTCTTCTACACATTATGTTATGTATTTTGTATGTATCGTTTGTTTTAGTATATAATTTTGAAAAAATATCACGAATGGATTAATGGAAAATGTGTCTATATTAACGTAATATCAAATTTAATGATACACAGAGCTCAGACAGCAGCAACAAACTGAACAGGTAGTGGACGATACTCAGTCAGGCGAATAGACGTATTATTCACGTGTCCAGTTTTAGTTCATTCATTATATTTCTAAGAGTTTGTGAAACTTTTAACTTATAATATTTTTATTATTATTTAATAATTAAAAATCACGAAACAATACTCTTACACTGTGTACAAGTTGATAGTACAGGAGATTGATAGCTATAAAGTGAAGGGCATACGAATAGTGAAAGGATTAGTTTGTCTACAGTTATCCCTAAGTGAACAAGGTGATGGGCTTAGAGAAAACGTAGTAATTGCTTCGACACTTCTACAAAACTAGTTTGGTAAAAGCATCTCGTATAGTCGTTTGGTATAAATTTTTTATACTGTGGGTGCCATGTGTTTCTTATATAATTTTGAAAAAAAAATATCATAGATAGATTAAGGGAAATGTTATATTAACGTAATAAAAATTACGACATTAATGCGCCCAAGCGATTATTATTATTACTATTATTTTATTATTATTATTATTATTTATTATGATCAAGAGTATGAGAGGACTCTTAGTGATTTTAATGGATGTAGGCTGCTGCCTGCACGTGTGTAGAAGTTTATTTAGGGAACAGGGTGTACACAAGTTTAAGAGTATTCAAGTACAATACATATAAAATATAAAATATCTTTAACTCTTGAAATTTTGGAAAGTTTCCAGGGGACATAATAAGGAGATGTGCTCCAGGGAGAAGGTAATCAAACTCCGTGGGCCTCTGAGACCGTATTTAGACAGACAGGTGGGGGGAGGCCCCGTATAGCGAAGGTTTTGGTCAAAATTTGAAATGTCCGTATTAGCGGAACGCCGTTAAAGCGAAACGCCGTAAAGCGGGGCCCATCCTGTATGTATGTATGTATATCATATGTATATATATATATATATATATATATATTTATAATATATATATATATATTTTTCAACAAGTGGCCGTCTCCCCACCGAGGCAGAGGTGACCCACAAAAGAAAGAAAATCCCCAGAAAGAAAATGGCTTTCATCATCATTCAACAACTTTCACCACACTCACACAATCATGTTTTTGCAGAGGTGTCAAGAATACAACGTTTAGAAGCATATACGTATAAAGATACACAACATATCCCTCCAAACTGCCAATATCCCAAACCCCTCCTTTAAAGTGCAGGCATTGTACTTCCCATTTCCAGGCCCTCAGTCCGACTACATGAAAATAATCCGGTTTTCCTGAATCTCTTCACTAATATTACCCTGCTCACCACTCAACATATCGTCTGGTCCAAGTACCATTCGTCTCCATTTAACTCCTATCTAACACGCTCATGCACGCTTGCTGGAAGTCCAAGCCCTGCCCACCAAAAACCCTCCTTTACCCCCTCTCTCTCCAAACCCTTTCTGAGGACGTCCCCTACCTCGAATTCCTTCCCTATAGATTTATATGCTTTCCATGTCATTCTACTTTGATTCCATTCCTCTCTAAATGGACCAAACCACTCTAACAACCCTCTTCTGGCCCTCTGACTAATACTTTTATTAACTCCACATTTTTATTAATTTCCACACTCCGAATTTTTGATAATTTTTACACCACACATTGCCCTTAGACAGGACATCTCCACTGCCTCCAACCATCTCCCTCGCTGCTGCATTTAACACCCAGCTCACACCATATAAGAGGGTTGGTACTACTATACATTTCATACATTTCCCTTCTTTGCCTCCATAGACTAACGTTTTTTTGACTCCCACATTATACTCATGCCACCACTACTTTTTTCCCTCGTCAATTCTATGATTAACCTCATCCTTCATAAATCCATCCGCCGACACGTCAACTCCCACGTATCTGAAAAACATTTACTTCTTCCATACTCCTCCTCCCCCAATTTGATATCCAATTTTTCTTTATCTAAATCACTTGATACCCTCATACCTTACTCTTTTCTATGTTTCGCTTTCAAATTTCTACCTTTACACACATTCTCAAACTCATCACTAAACCTTTGACAATTTTTTTTTTAGAATCTCCCATAAGCACAGTACATCAGCAAAAAGTAACTGTGTTCAATCCCATTTTGAATTTGATTCCCCATAATTTAATCCCACCCCTCTCTGAACACTCTAGCATTTAACTTCCTTTACAAAACCCCATCTATAATATCATTAAAAACACCATGGTGACATTTACACATCATGTCTAAGGACTACTTTTACCGCGAAAAGTATTCTCCCTCTCTTCTACACACCCTAACCTGAGCACTCACTATCTCTAAAAGCTCTTTACAGGCATTTAGTAACTTTTCCACATTATTCCATATCACTTGCAAACATCTGCACATTGCTTCCTCTATCAGTCTATTCATATGCCTTTTCTAAATATAAATCAATGAAAATAACGCCCTACCAGATTATCGAAATTGCGGTACACATATATGCTTCAATGTAAAAAACACTTGATCTACACATCCACGCAAGAATCGCCACCTCGATCTCAAAGGAGAGGAGCTACCCACTCTGAAGCCTACGCTTGCTCATCCGCAATTCTAACGATGTCTGTACTGAACCTTAATTCTTTACAATTATAACCCTACAGGTATACTTTCCTGGTGGACTCAGTAGAACTTATTCCTCTATAATTTTTTGAACGTCTCTTTTGATCCCGTTTCCCTTATATAAAGGGACTATACATGCTCGTGACGCCAATCCTCCTGGTACTTCCCCTCTATGTCATGCATTTATTAAACAATAGTACCAACCAAACTCGCCGAACACTATATCCCCCCCTGCTATGGTTAACATTTCTGAGTCATGATGTGCCCATCAGTTCTGTTGCATGTTGTGACCCACTTGTAAATCTACGTTAATGCGCTCACCGATACCCATCCACCACACTTACATTCAGACTCTTCTTCACTCCTATGAAGAAAGATGGTATACCTCCTGGCAGTGCATGAAATTTACCGCCTCCTTTCTTCCTTAACATTTTAAAAGTTCCTCAAATATTTCTCGACTCTACCTAATACCTCGAGCTCTCTCCAGCTACTGAGTATAATATACATCACGTAGTATACATAGCATAAGTATATATATATAATAGTAGTATAAATATATATATATAATATTACAGGGAGGCCCCGCATTGAACGGGCGTTTCACTTTACGGGTTCGTAATACGGGACATTTCAAATTATGACCAAAACTCCGCTATACGGCTGCCCCACTGACTTTCTAATATGGTCAAGGGTGCCCCAACCTGTTTGTTTACATTCTCCATGAGTCAGTAAGCACTATGTCTCTCCAATTTTGTCTGGAAACTACAAAATTTCAAATGTTTTTAAAAGTTATTTCTATTTTTATTTATACTCTGATTAATTGATATTTTGTATACCTGTACCTAAATAAACTTACCTACTGTGCTGGCATGCAGAGTACACATTAAATTGGTAAGTGTCTTATGTTCTCCAGACGTCATATTAGTAATGATAATAAAATCATCGAGTCATTTAAATGTCGTATATTACGTTAATAGTATAAACTTTTTCATTAATCCATCCATGATATTTTTTTTCAAATATTATTAATAAACACGATGCCTATAACATATAAATAAGATAAATACACCCCCACAGTAGGAATAATAAACATAAAATGTGGATATTGTGGTAGCAGACAACTTGCACAAGTGACCCCACTATTAGAAATGATAATAATAATAACAATACTCACCGAGTCTCATTAAATGTCGCTATATATTACGTTAATATACACATTTCATTAATTCATCCATGATATTTTTTTTTTTCAAAATTATATAATAACACGATACATAAACATAAAAAGATGATAATTACCACCCCACAATAGAATAATAAACAAATATAAGATGTGGGAGCAATAACTTGTACAAGTGACGGGCAAAGACAAGAATAACATTTTTCTAATCTAAATAAGAGAAAATGTGTTACTGGGGTTAACTGTAAGAAAATTATTCCTTTCCGTATGTAGGTAAAGTTAGTTTTTTATTCAGGTATACACAAAATTACAGTTACATAGATTACAACATAAATTACGAGTAGGAGATCCTGGATAACCCAAAAAAGTCCAGTGTGACTTATTTCCATTGCCTTCACTCAGAGCTTCATTTCTTTCTCAAAATGATGTTACATGAGAATAGGGCTGTGTTCTTCTTTATTTAATTCTACCGTTAAATGTAGAGACAAATCCTGTACCACAATGTAAACTTGTACACAAACCAGATGTGTTACACTTCGTTTGTTTCAAAACTTACGTTCGCCTGTTTGTTTTACATAACTCTGCGCCTGTCCCCTTTCTCACGTACTCATTCTTTCTCTCTCTCATTTATTCGTTTTATCTAATTTACTTACTCCTGAACCCTACATTAAGACTACAAAATATTTTAAGGTAAGTAATGAGTGAACTGTATGTACTTTTATCGCTATGGGATGCTTAAATATCATAGAATTGTACGTGTGGGTGGGGGTGCCTGGTAAGGTAGCCTGGCTATTACCATTACATACACACTTGATTTCTTTACAATAAATACTATTGGTCTCACCCTCGTTAAAACCTATAAATAATTTAGGGTTGGTAAGTAATGAGTGCACTATGTGTGTATTGTACTTTTTTTATTGTTTTTTGATGCTGGTTCTATTGCCTAACATATATGTTAGTGTAAACTTATCTAGTGGTTTGTATGCATTATAAGGTGGAAAAAAAGGGTGTTCCACTTTACAGCAGTTTCCGCTTTACGGCGGTAGCCTGGAACCTAACCTGCCGTTATATAAGTGGGGGCACGCTCCTGTGTATGTATGTACAGTATATATATATTAAATATAATGATATATGTATAGATATAATATTTATAAGTATATAAGTATATATATATATAATAGGTATATAATATATATAATAGTGAGGCGTATGTTAAGTATTTATTATTTATTTTTATTATCACACTGGCCGATTCCCACAAGGCAGGGTGGCCCGAAAAAAATAAAAACTTTCACCATCATTCATCCACCACTGTCTTGCCAGAAGGTGCTTTACACTACAGTTTTTAAACTGCCATTAACCCCCTCCTTCAGAGTTCAGGCACTGTAACTTACCATCTCCAGGACCACGTCCGGGACTGCCGGTTTTACCTGATCCCCTTCTTATAATGTTACTTTGCTCACACTCCAACTGCACGTCCAAAGTTTTAAAACCATTTGTCTCCATTCCACTCCTATCAACACGCTCCCGCATACCTGCGGGAAGTCCAAGCCCCTCGCACACAAAACCTCCTTTAACCCTCTCTCCAACCTTTCCTAGGCCGACCCCTACCCCACCTTCCTTTCCACTACAGACTGATACATCTTGAAGTCATTCTGTTTCGCTCCATTCTCTTACATGTTCCAGAACCACTCAACAACCCTTCCTCAGCTCTTCTGGCCTAACAGTTTTGGAACTCCCGCACCTCCTCCTAACTTCCAAACTAGGAATTTTCTTCTGCATTATATTCACACCGACACATTGCCCTCAGGACATGACATCTCCACTGCCTCCAGCGATTCTCCTGGCTGCAACATTACATCACCCAATGCTATCACACACATATAAGAAGCATTAGGTGTTGAAAGAAGTAATACTCTCATACATTCCATCTGCTTTGCCTCCAAGGAATCAAGTGAGTATCTTTTGTCTCCACAGACTCCTTAAGCTGCGCACTCACTACTTTGTTTGCATCGCATCAAGTGTCGATGATGATTCACGTCTCATCTTTCATAGACCATCCGCTGACACGTCACTTGCCAATATCTGAGCAATAACAGTCACCCGCCTCCATACACTCTCCCTACCAAAGTCTGAATTCAATCTTCATCACCTAATCGTTTTTATGTGATCCTCTAACTTACTTCTTTCCTAGTATTCACTTTAAATTTTCTTTCTTTTTGGAGACACACCTGTACCAAGATTTCTCTACAAGTCTGCTGCAAATTCTCTTCTAAAGGAAGGTCTCCCAAGAGCACTCGAGTTGTATCTCGAGGCTAGAGCAGGCGTGTGACAACTCCCCACTTTGGTGGTTGTGATTCTTTATCTTTTAACTCCACGCCTCTTGTCAAGACCCTCGCATTTACTTCTCTTACAATCCCCATCTATAGATTTATTAAACAACCACGGTTGACAAGCTACATCCTTGTCTAAAGGCCTACTTTTATGGAAATAATTTCCCTCTTTCCTACATACTCTACTTGAGCCTCACTATCACTCGTTTAAAAACTCTTCACTGCTTTCAGGTAACTACCTCCTACACCATACATTCAACATCTGCCATTGCCCCCCTATCCACCCTGTCATACGCCTTTTCCAAATCCATTAATGCCACAAAAGAACCTCTTTAGCTTATCTAAATACGTTACTTATATGTTTCACTGTAAACACCTGGGTCCACACACCCCCCTAACTTCCTAAGCTCCATGTTCATCTGCTATCCATATTCTCCATCTTACTTCTTAATTCTTTCAATAATAACTCTAACATTCACTTTACCGGGTATTACTCAGCAGACTTATCCCCCTATAATTTTTGCACTCTCTTTATCCCCTTTGCCTTTATACTAAAGGAATATGCATGCTCTCTCCGCCAATCCCTAGGTACCTTACCCTCTTCCATACATTTATTAAAAATAATTGCACCACCACTCCAAAACTATATCCCCACCTGCTTTTAACATTTCTACCTTTATTCCCATCACCCACTAATCCCGGCTGGCCTTACCCCCTTTCATTTTAACCTACTGCTCACGAACTTTCCCCCCCACTACAACTGGCTCTTCCTCACTCCTACAAGTGTTATTCCTCCTTGTCCTATTACACGAAATCACAGCTTCCCTTATCTTCATCAACATTTAACAATTCCTCAAAAATGTTTACCTCCCATCTTTCCCAATACCTCTAATCTCCATTTAATAACTCTCCTCTCTATTTTAACTGACAAATCCATTTGTTCTCTAGGTTTTCTTAACTTGTTAATCTCACTCCAAAACTTTCTCTTATTTTCAACAAAAATTTGTTGAAACATACTCACCCACTCTCTCATTTGCTCTCTTTATACAATTGCTTCACCACTCTCTTAACCTCTCTCTTTTTCTCATATTACTCTTCCCTGGCCTTGCATCACTTTACTTTGTAAAAACTTCTCATATGCTAACTTTTTCTCCCTTACTACTCTCTTTACATAATCAATTCCACCAATCCCGCTCCTCTTCCCTCCCTGCAACCCACTTTCTGTAAACCACAAACTTCTGCTGAACACTAACACTAAATTTTTAAAACCTACCCACATACCTCTTGACCCCATTGGCCTATGCTCTCATTAGACCATCTATCCTCAATAGTGTTATATATTTCCCTAACTGCCTCTCCTTTTTGTTTAAAAACCTTCACCTCTATCTTCCCTGTGCTTCTATTCTCATTGTATCCCATCTACCTTTTACTCTCAGTGTAGCTACAATAGAAAGTGACTGATATATCTGTGGCCCTCTATAATCATGTACATCCTGAAGTCTCACTCACAGATAGAATAAGAAGTAAGACGGAGAGAGAATAGGATAGGCAGACATGACAGGAGGCTTTAGGAAAGGTAGGGGGTGTGTGGACCAGGTGTTGTTTTACAGTGAAACATATAAGTTGAACAGTTATTTAGATAAGGCGAAAGAGTTCTTTGTGGCATTTATGGATTTGGGAAAAGGGTATGACGGTGTGGATAGGGGGAAATGTGGCAAGATGTTGCAAGTGTATGGTGTAGGAGGTAGGTTACTGAAAGCAGTTGAAGAGTTTTTACGAGGATAGTGAGGCTCAAGTTAGAGTATGTAGGAAAGAGGGAAATTTTTTCCCCAGTAAAGTAGGCCTTAGACAAGGATTTGTGTGATGTCACCGTGGTTTGTTTAATATATTTATAGATGGGGTTGTAAGAGAAGTAAATGCGAGGGTTTTGGCAACAAGAGGCGTGGAGTTAAAAGATAAAGAATCACCACACAAAGTGGGGAGTTGTCACAGCCAAAAATCTGCTCTTGCTGATGACACTGTGCTCTTGGGAGGTTCTGAAGAGGAAGTGGCAGGATTGGTGGATGGATTTGGTAGGGTGTGCAAAAATGAAGAAAATTAAAGGTGAATACAGGAAAGAGTAAGGTTATGAGGATAACAAAAGATTAGGTGATGAAGAGATTGAATATCAGATTGGGAGGGATGGAGAGTATGCAGGAGGTGAACGTATCAGATATTTCGGGAGTGGACGTGTCAGCGGTATGGGTCATGAAAGATGAGGTGAATCATAGAATTGATGAGGGTAGGGAGAAAGAGTGAGTGGTGCACTTAGGAGTTCTGTGGAAACAAAGAAACTTTGTCCTTGGAGGCAAAGAAGGGGAAATGTATGAGAGTATAGTTTTACCAACGCTCTTATATGGGTTGAAGCGTGGGTGATGTTTTAGTAGTGCTTGGGGTAATTTCCCAAAGATTGTTATGAGGAAGGTAGGGTAATGGTCTGTGGTATTATCTGTGATTATGCTTGATTATAAAGGGGATATGGTGTTGGTCCAGATGTGGTCTAGTAGGGAAACACTTACCCTGTAACTCTTGTAGGTTTTGTTACTGTTGGTAGCAACATGCAGTTACTGATAGTGTTTGTGAATTCAGTAACGTGTGGGTCCTGGTCTTGCAGGAGATTTGTACTGAAATCACCTAAGAGTAATAAGTGATCTTTGTTCATGCATGCATCAGTTATCATACTTCCTAGGTTTTCACTAAAACGGCTAATGTTTGACTGTGGTACTCTGTAGATGTTTATCACTGAGAGGTTTTTGTAGGTATTTGGATTTGAATTTAGCTATTATATATTCCCCATGCTCATCCCTTGTGCAAGTATTAGTGATACATTCTAGTTGGTCTGAGTAGTATATAGCTGTGCCACCCCCTTGTTGATCTGGCCTACAGTTGTGTATGGCTGTGTAACCAGGAATGGCATAGACATCTGTAGTATCAGGCTTTAGCCAGGTTTCAGTGAGTAATTATGGATATACTGGCATGCAGGGAATTTAGTAATGCTATGAGGTCATCGTAATGTTTACTTAAAGATCTGATATTGCAGTTAAAGACAGTTATGTTGTTGGCTCTGAGAAGTGCCTTTGATTGTTCTGCTGTGTAGTAATTACAGTTACTGTTTGATTCATCAGAATGATCATTACATACACTCAGAGACTAATACAGGAAGGCCCCGCTTTACGGCGTTTCACTTTACGGCGTTCCGCTAATACGGACATTTCAAATTATGACCAAAACTCGCTATACGGCTCCCCCCACCTGACTTTCTAATACAGTCACCGTGCCCCACCCTGTTTGTTTACATTCTCCATGAGCTCAGTAAGCACTAAGTCTCTCCATTTTGTCTGGAAACTCCAAAATTTCAAATGTTTTTAAAAGTTATTTCATATTTTATATATACTCTGATAATTATACTTATGTATACCTGTACCTAAATAAACTTACATACATCGAGTCATTTAAATGTCGTATATTACGTTAATATACACATTTTCATTAATCCATCCATGAAAATTTTTTCAAAATTATATAATAAACACGATGCATAACATATAAATAAGATAAATACACCCCACAAGTAGAATAAATAAACTAAACGTGAGATTTTGGGGAGCAGACGACTTGCACAAGTGACGCCATATTAGAAATGATAATAATAACAATACTCACCCCAGTCTCATTAAATGTCGTAATTACGGTAATATACACATTTTCATTTTAATCCATCCATGATATTTTTTTTCAAAAATTTTATAATAAACACGATGCATAACATATAATAAGATAAATACACCCCCCAGTAGAATAAATAAACATAAAAGTGAGATGTGGGAGCAGACGATTTTCACAATGGTGATAATAACAATACTCGCCGAGTCTCATTAAATTCGTATATTACGGTAATATACACATTTTCATTAATCCATCCAATATATTTTTTTCAAAATTATATAATAAACACGATGCATAACATATAAATAAGATAAATACACCCCACAGTAGAATAAATAAACATAAATGTGAGATGTGGTAGCAGACGACTTGCACAAGTGGTGATAATAACAATACTCGCCGAGTCTCATTAAATGTCGTAATATTACGGTAATATACACATTTTCATTAATCCATCCATGATATTTTTTTCAAAAATTATATAATAAACACGATGCATAACATATAAATAAGATAAATACACCCACATAGAATAAATAAACATAAATGTGAGATGTGATAGCAGACGACTTGCACAAGTGGTGATAATAACAATACTCGCCGAGTCTCATTAAATGTCGTATATTACGGTAATATACACATTTTCATTAATCCATCCATGATATTTTTTTCAAAATTATATAATAAACACTATGCATAACATATAAATAAGATAAATACACCCCACAGTAGAATAAATAAACATAAATGTGAGATGTGGTAGCAGACGACTTGCACAAGTGACGCCATAATAACAATACTCACCGAGTCTCATTAAATGTCGTATATTACGGTAATATACACATTTTCATTAACCCTTTGACTGTTTCAGGCCCCTCTCTGAAACTGTCATTCTATGTCGCTCAATTTTTGAAAAAAAAAAATTATTTTTTCTTATGAAATGATAGAGAATCTTTTCCCGATGGTAATGACACCAAAAGTTCGAAATTTGGTCGAAAACTCGTGGAATTATGCTCCCGCGAAGTTAGCGGTCTCGGCGACATGTGCGTATCGGCGATTTCGCCGACTTTGAGCCCAATTTTCAGCCAATTCCATTGTTCCAGTTGACCAAACTCATAGCTATTTCTTTAGAACTCCATTTTATCTATCAGCTGAGCACAAGAAACCTCCCATTACTAATTTGGACTACCCAATATGGTGGTCAGAAATTGGCAATTTGGCCAATTTCACGCAAAATAAAAAGATGCCAATTTCAAAATAGGGTCCAGAATAAACAAGGTAGACATTCGTGGCACTAAAATAACATATGCCTGTTAAATTAGTCCATCTCTAGGCCCCTTATTTTATTATTGCTTTCTATTTTTGTTTTTTTATTCTACAAAAAAATAAAAATTTCTTTTATCAGAGACTGCATTATTGTAAAAAGGGTATAAATAATATCAGTGCATATGAAAAAATATTAGACTCCCCAGTTAGGTTTTGGGGACGTGTGGTGTGATTTATTTCTCTTGAACATGGTAAAAATCGAACTTTCCGCTACTTTGAGCTCGTTTCAAGGTCGTTTTCATGTAAAGTAATAAAAAATCACTCTATTTCTGTAATATTTTTTCCCATTTTATAAAAAAGCCCATGAAAACGCGAAACAACGATAAATACTATAGAAAAATAAAACCTAAAAATCGGCGTTTTTTTTCCAAAAAAACGATCAGAGTTTTTTTTTTCTCATTACGCAATGTGTGCTGCAGGATTTTTTTTATGTTTTGCACACTGACCACACAGACCCATTCTCTCACATGTGGGCCTACCAGCTTTCTCCCACTTGATTTGAAGCCGCTAGAATTATTGAGTATATATACGTCAGAAACATTGGCTCGTAAGACGTATTTATACGTCGAAAACAGTCAAAGGGTTAATCCATCCATGATATTTTTTTAAAAATTATATAATAAACACGATACATAACATAAAAAGATGATAAATACACCCCACAATAGAATAAATAAACATAAATATAAGATGTGGGAGCCTGGTTTGTTTACTCTGCGCCTGTCACCTCTCATGTACTCATTCTTTCTCTCTCTCATTTATTCGTTTTATCTCATTTACTTACTCCTGACCCTACATTAAGACTACAAATATTTTAAGGTAAGTAATGAGTGAACTGTATATACATTTTATCGCTCTGGGATGCTTAAATATCATAGAATAGTATGTGTGGGTGGGGTGGCCTGGTAAGGTAGCCTGGCTATTACAATACATACCACACTTGATTTCTTACAATAAATACTGCTTGTCTCACCCTAGATTAAGACTATAAATATTTTAAGGTAAGTAATGAGTGCACTATGTGTGTATTGTACCTTTTTATTGTTTTTTGATGCCTGGTTCTATTGCTAACTTAATATATGTTAGTGTAAACTTGTTATCTAGTGTTTGTATGCATTTATAAGTGGAAAAAAAGGGTGTTCCACTTTACGGCGATTTCCGCTTTACGGCGGTAGCCTGGAACCTAACCTGCCGTATAAGTGGGGCCCTCCTGTACTGTACTTTTGACAGAAATGCTCAACAAATTCTATAAGGTATTTTTTTTTCTAATGTTTCCTTTTTAAATGGGTACGAAGCATCTGTAAATACTGTAACCATTATATACTAAATTCTCGATTGATTTTTAACCCGTAAATGGTCCAAACGTATATATACGTTTTTTCAACATTTGAAAGTATGTAAAAAAAGTAGATCTTGTTTTTTTACATTTGAAAATGTGTAAAAAAACTTTGATCTACTTTTTTTTTTTGTTATATTTGAAAATATGTAAAAAAAACGTAGATCTACTTTTGTAGCACTACCCATGTGAACGTAGATCTACTTTTGTAGCACTACCCATGTGAACGTAGATCTGCTTGGACCGTTTACGGGTTAAGGAAAATCTGCAAAACAGGAAGAAGAAAAAAAAAAACACTTAAATGTTGTTCTAACATTGAAAGTAACTTTACCTTTCTAATCTTTCAAGCCAGTATATAAAAAACTTTTTGAGCAAATCCATGTCAAGGACACCCTTCTGATGGTGACGTACAGCAAATACCAGCATCTTGCACCCATCCTTATCACGGTTGTGTGCAAACATGGCACCTTTCTCAAAGAAATCTGCTGGTACACTCTCCTTGGTGATATCTGTAATATTGAGAATTAAGTAACAATGATTCAAAAAATATTAGGGTTCTAGACAACAGATTGTAAATAGAAATGGTGGGGAACTGTAGTGTCTGGTGCTATGCCATGGTCTTAATTCAAGGATTATGTGATTAAAATAAAGGGTAGGATGTGAAAAGTGGGTCATAATAGATGTGTATGCACCTGGAGAAGAGAGAAGTGTAGAGGACAGAGAGATTTTGGGAGATGTTAAGTGAATGTATAGGAACCTTTGAACCAAGTGAGAGTAATTGTGGTAGGGGACCTAAATGCTAAAGAAGGAGAAACATTTAGAGAGGCTGTGGTAGGTAAGTTTGGGGTGCCAGGTGTAAATGATAATGGGAGCCCTTTGATTGAACTCTGTATAGAAAAGGGTTTAGTTATAGATAATACGTATTTTAAGAAAAAGAGGTTAAGTATACAAGATATGATTTAGGACGTAGTGACAGTAGTTTGTTAGACTATGTATTGGTAGATAAGAGACTTGAGTAGACTTCAGAATGTACATGTTTATAGAGAGGCCACAGATACCAGATCACTTTCTAGTTATAGCTACAGTGAGAGTAAAAGGTAGATGGGATACAAGGAACATAGAAGCAGCAAGAAACACAGAGGTGAAAGTGTATAAACTAAGAGGAGACAGTTAGGGTAAGATATAAACAACTATTGGAGGATAGATGGGCTAGCGAAAGTATAGACAATGGGGTAGGATTAAGAATGTAGTGTTAGAGTGTTCAGCAGAAGTTCGTGGTTACATGAAAGTGGGTGCAGGAGGGAAGAAGAGCGAGTGGTGGAATGATTATGTAAAGAGAGTAGTAAAGGAGAAAAAGTTAGCATATGAGACGTTCTTACAAAGTAGAAGTGATGCAAGGAGGGAAGAGTATATGGAGAGAAAAAAAGAGAGGTTAAGAGAGTGGCGAAACAATGTAAAAAGAGAGCAAATGAGAGAGTGGGTGAGATGTTATCAACAAATTTTGTTGAAAAGAAGAAAAAGTTTTGAAGTGAGATTAATAAGTTGAGGAAGCCAAGGGAACAAATGGATTTGTCAGTTAAAAATAGAAGAGGAGAGTTATTAAATGGCGAGTTAGAGGTATCGGGAAGATGGAGGGAATATTTTGAAGAACTGTTAAATGCTGATGAATATAGGGAAGCTGTGATTTCGTGTATAGGGCAAGGAGGAATAACATCTTGGAGTGAGGAAGAGCCAGTTGTGAGTGTGGGGGAAGTTCGTGAGGCAGTGGGTAGAATGAAAGGGGTAAGGCAACTGGGATTGATGGGATAAAGATAGAAATGTTAAAAGCAGGTGGAGATATAGTTTTGGAGTGGTTGGTGCTATTATTTAATAAATGTATGGAAGAGGGTAAGGTACCAAGGGATTGGCAGAGAGCATGCATAGTTCCTTTGTATAAAGGCAAAGGGGATAAAAGAGTGCAAAAATTATAGATGAATAAGTCTGTTGAGTATACCTGGTAAAGAGTATGGTAAAGTAATTATTGCAAGAATTAAGAGTAAGACAGAGAGTAGGACAGCAGATGAACAAGGAGGCTTTAGGAAAGATAGAGGTCTGTAGACCAAGTGTTTACAGTGAAACATATAGATGAACAGTATTTAGATGAGGCTAAAGAGGTTTTTGTGGCATTTATGGATCTGGAAAGGCATATGACAGGGTGGATGGGGAACAATGTGGCAGATATTGCAGGTGTATGGTATAGGAGGTAGGTTACTGAAAGCAGTGAAGAGTTTTTATGAGGATAGCGAGGCTCAGGTTAGAGTATGTAGGAGACAGGGAGATTATTTCCTAGTAAAAGTAGGTCTTAGACAAGGATGTGTGATGTCACCATGGTTATTCAATATATTTATAAATGGGATTGTAAGAGAAGTGAATGTGAGGGTTTTGGCAAGAGGTGTGGAGTTAAAAGATAAAGAATCAAACACAAAGTGGGAGTTGTCTCGGTTACTCTTTGCTGATGACACTGCTTTTGGGAGATTCTGAAGAGAAGTTGCAGAGGTTGGTGGATGAATTTGATAGGGTATGTAAAAGAAGAAAATTAAGTGAATATAGGAAAGAGCAAGGTGATGAGGATAACAAAAAGATTAGGTGGCGAAAGATTGGGTATCAGATTGGAGGTAGAGAGAATGGAGGAGGTGAATGTATTCAGATATTTAGGAGTGGACGTGTCAGCAGATGGGTCTATGAAGGATGAGGTGAATCACAGAATTGATGAGGGGAAAAGGGTGAGTGGTGCACTTCGGAATCTGTGAAGACAAAGAACTTTGTCCATGGAAGCAAAGAAGGGAATGTATGAGAGTATAGTTGTACCAACACTCTTGTATGGGTGTGAAGCATGGGTGGTGAATGTTGCAATGAGGAAGAGGCTGGAGTCAGTGGAGATGTCATGTCTGAGGTCATTGTGTGGTGTGAATATAATGCAGAGAATTCATAGTTTGGAAATTAGGAGGTGTGGGATTACCAAAACTATTATCCAGAGGACTGAGGTGGTTCAGACATGTAGAAAGAATGGAACAAAACAGAATGACTTCGAGAGTGTATAAATCTGTAGTGGAGAGAAGGCGGGGTAGGGGTCGGCCTAGGAAGGGTTGGAGGGAGGGGGTAAAGGAGGTTTTGTGTGCGAGGGACTTGGACTTACAGCAAGCATGTGTGAGCGTATTTGATAGGAATGAGTGGAGACAAATGGTTTTTAACACTTGACATGCTGTTGGAATGTGAGCAAAGAAACATTTATGAAGGGATTCAGGGAAACAGGCAGGCTGGACTTGAGTCCTGGAGATGGGAAGTAGTGTCTGCACTCTGAAGGAGGTGTGTTAATGTTGCAGTTTTATAACTGTAGTGTAAAGCACCTGTTTGGCAAGATAGTGATGGAGTGAATGATGATGAAAGTTTTTTCTATTTCGGGCCACCCTGCCTTGGTGGGAATCGGCCGATGTGTTAAAAAAAAAAATTACAATACATGTAATACGTACGTACTAATAACAATAAGTATATAATAATAATTACGTATAATAAATACAGGTCCGCCATCACAAATCCGGCAATCAGTTATTCGGTTCCTTCAGTTATTCGGCACTAATTTTGGCTAGCATAATTTCAAATTTCCAGGTTCGCCACACCAACCTGCTGGTACTGTTTGGTGGCGCTACTTGCTGCATAAGTCATTCCAATTTCTTTTTCTCCATTTATTGTTTTAACCTGCTTACTTTTAGCCCTAGCCATAGTTCCAGTGAATAAAAGAAATGCTTCTCATTATGTAAAGCACCTACACAGTACATTATCCATTAAACATAACCTGGAGTTTACCTGGAGAGAGTTCCGGGGGTCAACGCCCCCGCGGCCCGGTCTGTGACCAGGCCTCCTGGTGGATCAGAGCCTGATCAACCAGGCTGTTGCTGCTGGCTGCACGCAAACCAACGTACGAGCCACAGCCCGGCTGATCCGGAACTGACTTTAGGTGCTTGTCCAGTGCCAGCTTGAAGACTGCCAGGGGTCTGTTGGTAATCCCCCTTATGTGTGCTGGGAGGCAGTTGAACAGTCTCGGGCCCCTGACACTTATTGTATGGTCTCTTAACGTGCTAGTGACACCCCTGCTTTTCATTGGGGGGATGGTGCATCGTCTGCCAAGTCTTTTGCTTTCGTAGCGAGTGATTTTCGTGTGCAAGTTCGGTACTAGTCCCTCTAGGATTTTCCAAGTGTATATAATCATGTATCTCTCCCTCCTGCGTTCCAGGGAATACAGGTTTAGGAACCTCAAGCGCTCCCATTAATTGAGGTGTTTTATCTCCGTTATGCGCGCCATGAAAGTTCTCTGTACATTTTCTAGGTCGGCAATTTCACCTGCCTTGAAAGGTGCTGTTAGTGTGCTTTGAAGCCACTGTCGGTTGCCATGAGCTCAGTCTCATGAAGCAGGAGAATATGCTTTATTATTATGCTAATATCAACACTACAGCTTATTTGCCTATCACAATTGATCTAATATGACATAATAAACAATATAAATAACATAAAACATGTTAAATACTCCAGAATGAATAATATTTGGCATAACACCGAGCAGTTCGACAGAGTTATCAAGAGGATTTTTATTATTATCACACTGGCCGATTCCCACCAAGGCAGGGTGGCCCGAAAAAGAAAAACTTTCACCATCATTCACTCCATCACTGTCTTGCCAGAAGGGTGCTTTACACTACAGTTTTTAAACTGCAACATTAACACCCCTCCTTCAGAGTGCAGCCACTGTACTTCCCATCTCCAGGACTCAAGTCCGGCCTGCCAGTTTCCCTGAACCCCTTCATAAATGTTACTTTGCTCACGCTCCAACAGCACGTCGAGTATTAAAAACCATATGTCTCCATTCACTCCTATCAAACACGCTCACGCATGCCTGCTGGAAGTCCAAGCCCCTTGCGCACAAAACCTCCTTTACCCCCTCCCTCCAACCGTTCCTAGGCCGACCCCTACCCCGCCTTCCTTTCACTACAGACTGATACACTCTTTAAGTCATTCTGTTTTGCTCCATTCTCTCTACATGTCTGAACCACCTCAACAACCCTTCCTCAGCCCTCTGGACAACAGTTTTGGTAATCCCGCACCTCCTACTAACTTCCAAACTACGAATTCTCTGCATTATATTCACACCACACATTGCCCTCAGACATGACATCTCCACTGCCTCCAGCCTTCTCCTCGCTGCAACATTCATCACCCATGCTTCACACCCATATAAGAGCTTTAGTAAAACTATACTCTCATACATTCCCCTCTTTGCCTCCAAGGACAAAGTTCTTTGTCTCCACAGACTCCTAAGTGCACCACTCACCCTTTTCCCCTCATCAATTCTATGATTCACCTCATCTTTCATAGACCCATCCACTGACACATCCACTCCCAAATATCTGAATACATTCACCTCCTCCATACTCTCTCCCTCCAATCTGATATCCAATCTTTCATCACCTAATCTTTTTGTTATCCTAATAACCTTACTCTTTCCTGTATTCACTTTTAATTTTCTTCTTTAGCATTTTTTTTTTTTTTTTTAACAAGTCGGTCGTCTCCCACCGAGGCAGGGTGACCCAAAAAAAAAGAAAGAAAATCCCCAAAAAGAAAATACTTTCATCATCATTCAACACTTTCACCACACACACACATTATCACTGCTTTTGCAGAGGTGCTCAGAATACAACAGTTTAGAAGCATATACGTATAGAGATACACAACATATCCCTCCAAACTGCCAATATCCCAAACCCCTCCTTTAAAGTGCAGGCATTGTACTTCGTGTGATTCTTTATCTTTTAACTCCACGCCTCTTGCCAAGACCCTCGCATTTACTTCTCTTACAACCCCATCTATAAATATATTAAACAACCATGGTGACGTCACACATCCTTGTCTAAGGCCTACTTTTACTGGGAAATAATCTCCCTCTTTCCTACATACTCTAACTTGAGCCTCACTATCCTCGTAAAAAACTCTTCACTGCTTTCAGTAACCTACCTCCTACACCATACACCTGCAACATCTGTCACATTGCCCCCCTATCCACCCTGTCATACGCCTTTTCCAAATCCATAAATGCCACAAAGACCTCTTTAGCCTTATCTAAATACTGTTCACTTATATGTTTCACTGTAAACACCTGGTCCACACACCCCCTACCTTTCCTAAAGCCTCCTTGTTCATCTGCTATCCTAATTTCCGTCTTACTCTTAATTCTTTCACTAATAACTCTACCATACACTTTACCAGGTATACTCAACAGACTTATCCCCCTATAATTCTTGCACTCTCTTTTGTCCCCTTTGCCTTTATACAAAGGAACTATGCATGCTCTCTGCCAATCCCTAGGTACCTTACCCTCTTCCATACATTTATTAAATAATTGCACCAACCACTCCAAAAACTATATACCCACCTGCTTTTAACATTTCTATCTTTATCCCATCAATCCCGGCTGCCTTACCCCCTTTCATTTTACCTACTGCCTCACGAACTTCCCCCACACTCACAGAGCATATGGTAAACAAATACCATTCTCTTATCCTTGTCTTGGGGGCTTATATTAGAGAAAACAGAGTATAGCACAGGGCTAACTATAATATACACTCGTACTCCACAATAAACATGAAACAAAAAAGTTTTTTCTCTCTATAGATTATCACACATAGCAGCATGTGTAGAGAACCTAGGATAACCCCAAAAAAGTCAACGTGGCTTATTTTTAGTACCTGGCTAGGGTTAGCCATATACGATTTTTGGTAAAAATTCGATTCCCAGCCAGGGTAGAAACATCAGGCGTGTTTCTTTACACCTGTTGTCTATGTTTACCCACTAATAACAAACAGACAAATGAATAAGCACCACCTTCTCTTAACTGGAGACTTCAACATCAACCTTGGCCTACTAGATGATCAGCCTGTAACTGATTTCATCAACAATATGAACAACACACTTCTCATACCAACTATAACTAAACCAACCAGGCTCACTGAAACAAGTGCAACCATAATAGACCAAATATGGACCAATATACTAGCCCCCCTTAAATCAGGGATAATCACAGATAGTACTACAGACCACTACCCTACCTTCCTCTTGACAAACACTAGTAAACCACCACTTTAATACAACAAAGTTTCATTTAGACTCCATGATGAGGCCTCAATAAGGAAGTTCACAGCTGACCTAGAGACTGTTGACTGGCCTACAGAATTCTCCAATGCCAATGGTATTGATGACTGGACAGACATTTTTCTTAACAAATTACTTACACTATACAACAAACATTGTCCTATAAAAACAAAACAGATCACAAACAAACGGCTTGGTTGCCCATGGCTAACCAGCACCATTCTGAAATCCACTGATAAGAAACACCAGTATGAAAAGCAATATAGACAGGGCTTAATACACAAAGATATTCTTAAACACTATTCATCAGTCCTCACCAAAGTAATAAAGAAAGCCAAACAACTATACTACTCCAGTAGATTCACCGACACAAGAGGAGATATAAAAAAAGACCTGGAAAACACACTCAGATTCTAGGGACCCACAAACTGAAAAAGAACAAGAATATTGTCCTAACTAAACCTAATGAAACACCACTGCATCCCACTGACACAGCTAACAAGATAAACGACTTCTTCTCAACCATAGGAACTAATCTCACCAATAAAATCCCACGTACCAATGCCCATGCTGGGGACTACCTAGATGGGAATTTCCCAAATTCCTTCTATCTTGCACCAACTGAGCCCACGGAAGTCACCGAGACTATAAAGTCACTTAAAAATAACTCAGGGAATCTGTCTCATGTCCCACCATTACTGTACAAGCGAGCGGCCCATGTCCTTTCGCATGCTATTTCATTACTTTTTAACAAGTCACTAGAAACTAGCACCTTCCCGAAACTACTCAAGACGGCAAGGGTTACACCAATACATAAAGGTGGTGACCCTACAGATTTAAACAACTATAGGCCAATATCAAACTTACCATTGCTATCCAAAATCTTTGAGAAACTCATGCACAGGAGACTATATTCATTTATAATGGCACAAAACATACTCAACCCCTGCCAATTTGGATTCAGGAAAAATAAAAGCACTAACGATGCAATCATAAAAATGCTAGATCTGCTTTACACAGCATTGGAAAATAAGGAATATCCACTAGGAATTTTTATTGACCTAAGAAAAGCTTGTGACACAGTAGACCACGGCATCCTACTCCACAAACTTGACCATTATGATATAAGAGGCCAGGCGCTTGCATATTTCAAATCTTACCTTACTAATAGGTATCAGTATGTCACCGTTAAAGACACAGCATCAACAACATGGCCACTTGATACTGGAGTTCCACAGGGAAGTGTCCTTGGTCCCCTGCTCTTCCTCATATACATCAATGATCTTCCAAACGTATCTCAACACCTGAACCCCATTCTCTTTGCTGATGACACGACTTATGTCATCTCTCACCCTAATCTTGCCACCCTCAACACCATTGTTAACGAGGAGCTGATCAAAATATCGACTTGGATGACAGCCAATAAACTTACGCTTAACACTGGCAAAACCTACTACATTATGTTTGGTAGCAGAGCAGGAGATGCGCAAATTAACATTAAGATCGACAACACTCTAATTGCCAGACATAATGAGAGCAAATTCCTAGGCCTATACCTCAACAACAACCTGAATTTCAGCACCCATATCCAACACATAACCAAAAAAGTATCCAAAACGGTCGGGATCCTCTCCAAGATACGATACTACGTGCCGCAAACTGCCCTTCTCACACTATACCATTCACTTATATATCCATACCTCACCTATGCTATCTGTGCTTGGGGTTCAACTGCAGCAACACACCTAAAGCCAATAATAACCCAACAAAAAGCTGCAGTAAGAATAATCACTAAATCCCATCCCTGGCAACACCCCCCCCCCCCCCCACTCTTCATAGATCTAAATTTACTCCCTGTTCAGTACATCCACACTTACTACTGTGCAATCTACATCTACAGGATCTTAAATTCCAATATTAACCTTGACCTAAAATGCTTTCTTGATAGTTGTGACAACCCACAGGCATAACACCAGACACAAACATCTCTATGACATTCCCCGTGTCTGACTAAACCTTTACAAAAATTCAATGTACGTCAAAGGCCCTAAAATCTGGAACACCCTACCTGAAAACTCTAGAACTGCAGACACATTCATCACCTTCAAAACTAACATCAGAAAACATCTTATCTCCCTGATACACCCTGTCAACTAATTACACGAATACCACCTGATGGTTCACACTTACACTCACTCACCCATTTGACCATAAACAGAAATATCAATCTCAATCTTAAAATAATGAATCTTAACTAGTCATAAGTTGGCCTGTGATACTCCAATACTGAAACTATGTATAGTGCCAAAAGAAAAGCATTCACATTGCTAAACTCACAAATTAGTATTTAGTCACTTAGCCATAATACCAACTTGCCTCATAATTTTGTAATATTTTAAACTTAAGATTTAATCTAAGTCTGCCTAGCCATGCTAGGTGTTTTAGTGGTACACTCTGTAATTATTATTTTACTACATGTAAACCACACAATAACCAAATTCTGTAAACTCAGCATTGTAATCCTTATAGAGAATAAACTTTGAATTGAATCAGTAAATGGGTACCGGGTGTTAGCCGACTAGTGTGGGTGTTATCCTGGGACACTGACCTAATTTTCTTGAAATACTCAGCATAGCAAGTGCCTTTCTATACAGTAGTATGTCACTGATGTCAGCTAGGCCTGTATACCTTGTACATGTACGTGTAGAAAATAAAGATATTATTATTATATTATTATTATTTTCTAAGTTGTTTGTTGGGTTATCTTATTCAAACTTGGGCAATGTATGATGGAAAGATACTTCTTCACGTACACCAAAAATGAAAGAAATCAGACCATAAATAGTGGAGTTCACTTCTCAGCCATTAGCGGCCGCTTAGCGGTATATTTTTGTATGGTTGTTATGGTTATATTCTCGTTTTTTTGGTCTCATTTGATAGAATTAAAGATATGTTACAGAAACAGATATGATTTTGATTGCTTTCATGATGAAAAGTACCTTGAAATTGCACTCACAGTAGCAAAAATGTTCTATTCTTTAGCGAAGCTCAAGAGTAAACAAATGACGTTACCGTCTAATACCTGTCCGCCTGCCAGTCTAAATTCCAATACGGAGTCAAGAATGGATTGACATTATTTATACAATTATTACAATAATGCAGTAGTCTGCATAACAGTAAATCTTCTATTTTCTTGTGAATAAAAATTCCAAATGGTAAGCAAGAGTAATATAAGAGGGGCCTGTAGCCGTGACTAATGAACAGAGAAGATGTTATTTTAGTGCCAGGAATGTCTGCATTGTTTATTCTGGACCCTATTTTGAAATTGGCATCTGTTGAAATTTGTGTGAAATCGGCCAAATTGCCAATTTCTGACCACTTTATTGGGTAGTTGAAATAAGTGAATGGGCGGTTTCTTGTACTCAGTTGACAGACTAGAAGTAAATAAGTTTATTCAGGTATAGTACACAAATACAGTTACATAGATTATCATACATAGCAGTGTATGTATAGATAACCTAGGATAACCCAAAAAAAGTCAAAGTGACTTATTTCCAGTACCTGGCTTGGGCTTGCCATATATGATTTTTGCTAAATATTTTTTTTTTTTTCTCGGTTGTTTGTTGGGCTATCTCATTGAAACTTGGGCAATGTATGATGGAAAGATGCTTCTTAACGTACAACAAAAATAAAAAAGACGGACGATAAATAAGGGAGTTCACTTCTCGGCCATTAGCCGCCTCTTTGCAGTATATTTTCGTATGGTTTTTATGGTTGTATTCTCATTTTTTGGACTCATTTGATAGAATGGAAGACATATTACAGAAATAGACATGATTTTGATTGCTTTCATAATGAAAAGTACCTTGAAATCGAGCTCAAAGTACCGGAAATGTTAGATTTTTGCCGATGTTCAATGAAGTGTGCAAGTCAAGTTGGTTAATTTTATTAACCCTTTCAGGGTCCGTCCCGTAGATCTACGGCTTTACGTTCAGGGTCCAAACCGTAGATCTACGCCATGAGCTCAGCTCACTCTGATAAACTGTGAGTGGTACATTTGGGCCTAGATATGAGAGAATACATCTATGTGGTATGTGTGCACCACATAAAACAGATCCTGCAGCACACTGTATATAATGAGAGAAAAAAAATGAAATCATGATTTTTCGATTAAAACAGCAACTTTGCAGTGTTTTTTCCTATGTTTTTTATAGTTGTATTTGCGATTTCTTGGTCTCATTTGATAGAATGGAAGACATATTACAGAAATAGACATGATTCGATTGGTTTTAGCACAGGAATGGCTTGAAACTGGAGTCTCCAAAGTAGCAGAAAAGTTTAAATTTTGTGCCGATATTCAAGAGTAAACAAACGACCTCACACGTCTAATACACGTTCACTGGTGGGTCTAATATACTTCACAAATATGGTGTGATATTTATACAATTATTTATTACAGTATTGCATAACAGTAAATCTTTCTATTTTGGTGGTGAAGAAAAAATTCATTATGTGAATAAAAAATCAAAAATGGAAAATTTATTTGTAAAGCCTCAAAACATAACTCATGAACAGAGGAAATGTTAGTTTATTGCCAGGAATTGCCTACATTGTTCATTCCTTTTGACCTATTTTGAAATGGAAATATTTTGATCTTTGTGTTAAATTGGCAATTACAATTTTCGATCAACTTTATTTTGTAGTTAAACAGTTGACTTGGCTTTTCTCGTGTGCTCAATCGATAGAAATAATAGAAGTAATACTATGAAATAGCTAAGAATTTGGTTGATTGGAATAATGTAATTGGACTAAAATGGGGAGTCAAGGTCGGCAAATCGCCGATTCGTAAATATCGCTGACACATCAAAAAATTCGCGAGAGCATATTTCGCAGATTTTTCCTCACCAAATTTTCGTACTTTTGTTTTTATTACCTCAGCAAAAAGATTCTCTAAACGATTTCCATAAGAAAAAATAAATTTTTTTTTTGAAAATTCCTTGGACCTGGTGCGTGACTCCCAGATTTGGCCTTGGACCCTTAAAGGGTAAGAAGTGTAATCTACCCTAACCACTCTGTAATTCAGCAAACTCAGTAATCCGGAACACTACAGGTCCCAATGATGCCGGATTTGTGATGTAGGACCTGTAATAACAATACTATGTACGTACTGCGTATAATTTAGTTTGACAACACCACCATCAGATAGTGTCAATCAAAACAATGCTCACCAGTGCACATGTGCTTATGGAGCTACCCTCGCAGTGAAAGGAATTCTCGTGATTTCCTTATGTTTCGTGCAGTTAATTCGCCAGATTTCTTTCTTCTAACCATGGGTCCTAAAAAAGCAAGTGGAAAGGACAGAGCCGAGAAGAAAAAGAGGATGATTTGCATGGAATTAAAGCAAGAAATTATCGATAAGCACAGACTATGCAAGTAGTGTAGCGAGATAAACATAAAAATTGTATATAGCAACCACAATCCTCCTCCCTCCGCCATCCACGTAATGACATTTTATTCATTCTGGAGTGTATATCAGGTTTCTGTGTTATTTATATTGTTTATTATGTCATGTTAGATAAATTGTGACATAAGTAAGACATAGAGTTGATATTAAGGTTATTTTGTCATGCCTCCTGAGAGCAGGAATTCAGCTAGAATGAATTAATTGCATTTCAATTAATTTGGTAAATGGAGGAAAATTGTCCAGCATACAAACAAATCAGGCAATACGAACAAGTCACAACACAACAATTAAATTCCTAGCTGAGGTTCCACTGTATTTGCTAAATTTATCCAAATCTAATAAAATTATTTTTTTTTATTATTCCTTCTGGCAAGTCATTTACATATTCAAATTCAAAAATTTAAATTTTTATTTCTTTTAATCTGAATAAGGATCATGTTATTTACATGTAATAAGAGATTGTAAAGCACAAAAGAAAGCCACTAGTATTACAGGGGGTTAGTACGGATTTTTATAGAACCTCACTGTTAAATGGTTCTAAAAAAAATGACACAAGAAAGTACAGTGGACCCTCGGTCATCAGCCACAATCCGTTCCAGAAGGTCGGCCAAAAATCTAAATAATATTTCCCATAAGAATTAATGTCAATACAATTAATCAGTTATTTTATATAACCAGACTCAAGTCCTGGAAATGGGGAGTACAATGCCTGCACTCTAAAGGAGGGGTTTGGGATATTGGCAGTTTGGAGAGATGCATGTACAGTGGACCCCCAGTTAACGATATTTTTTCACTCCAGAAGTATGTTCAGGTGCCAGTACTGACCGAATTTGTTCCCATAAGGAATATTGTGAAGTAGATTAGTCCATTTCAGACCCCCAAACATACACGTACAAACGCACTTACATAAATACACTTACATAATTGGTCGCATTCGGTGGTGATCGTTATGCGGGGGTCCACTGTATATTGTGTATTTTTATACGTATATACTTCTAAACTGTTGTGTTCTGGGCACCTCTGCAAAAACAGTGATTATATGTGACTGAGGTGAAAGTGTTGAATGATGATGAAAGTATTTTCTTTTAGGGGATTTTCTTTCTCTTTGGGTCACCCTGCCTCGGTGGGAGACAGCCGACTTGTTGGAGAGAGAAAAAAAAAAAAAAAATTAATCAGTTCCAGACATCCAAAAATATTAACAAAAAATACACTTTTTAAAAGATTAACTATAGTTTTACATACACAAAACAATGAAAACTAAATAAAATGACTAATGAAATGGATAAATCAACATTTAAATCACTTTAACCTTTATTAAAGAGCCCACCCCCCCCCTTGTTGGTGTATGCAGAATGGCGAGGAGCGGAGAGGGAGGAAAGTTTATTGTTTGGAGACAGGACAAAATGCTTAACCTTTTGACTGTTTTGGTCGTATATATACGTCTTACAAGCCAGTGTTTCGGATGTATTAATATGCATAAATTCTAGCGGCTTCAAATCAAGCAGGAGAAAGCTGGTAGGCCCACATGTGAGAGAATGGGTCTGTGTGGTCAGTGTGCACCAAAAAAAAAAAAATCCTGCAGCACTCGGTGCATAATGAGAAAAAAAAAACTGACTTTTTTTTTTAATTAAAATGCCGACTTTGAGGTGTATTTCGTATAGGTATTTATCATTGTATACTCATTTTTAATGGTCTCGACAAACGATAAAATGGAAAATCATTATAGAAAGAGAGATGATTCTGTATTAGTTTCTCACACACAGTGAAAACACTGAAAACGACCTTGAAACTGAGCTCAAAGTAGCGGATATGTTTCGATTTTACCAATGCTCAGGAGTAAGCAAATCACACCACACATCCCAATAACACTCAACTGGGGATCTAAATATTCTTTCACAAGTGCAGTGATTATTTATATCAACCATTTTTACAATAATGCAGTAGTCTGCATAACAGTAAAATTTTGTATTTTTTTGTATGAATAAAAAATCTAAATAGAAAGCTAAGTAATATAAGTAGGGGCCTAGAGACGTGACTATGAACAGAGGAGATGCTTTTTAGTGCCAAGAATGTCTACATGTTTATTCCCGGATCCTTTTTTAAAATTGGTAATTTTTTTTAATTTTTGTGAAATTGGCCAAATTGCCTATTTCCTGACCACTTTCATTGGGTAGTTCAAATCGGTAAAATAGGCGGTGTTCCTTGTACTCAACCGACAGAAAAAATGGAGTTTCTTAAAGAAATAGCTATGATGAGTTTTTGGTCAAACTGGAACAACGAATTCCAAAAACAAAGGTTCGTCAAATTCGGCGAAATTGCCAATGGCGTATATGTTGCCGAGACCTTTTGGGAGTGTAATTCCGTGAGTTTTCGACCAAATTTTTCCATAGTTTTGGTGCTTTACCATCGGGAAAAGTTCATCATTTCATTAGATTTTTGTTCTTTTTTTCAGAAAATTTTGCGACAGTTTCAAAAAAGGGGCTTGTGACAGTCAAAGGGTTAAATATGATCACTATTAAAACTCTACCAGCTTATTTAATTCTATCACAATTCATCTTATATAACAAACAATATTACTAATAGAAACATGACATATACTCTAGAATGAATAAAATGAGTCATTACGTATTGATGGTGTTGTTGGGTTTATAAGGGCCACTGGCAGCATAAGCCATACACAGTGGTGGTGGTGGCAGCAGCAGCAGAGACCACCACCACCACCATTTACACTGAAACAATGTACAGTAGGGCCCCACTTTTCGGCGTTTCACCTTACGGCGTTCTGCTAATATGGCGATCTTAAATTATGACCAAAACTTTCTACATGGCAAGCGGTCTTTCAAATACCGCATGCACCACCCGGTTTGTTTACATTCTCCATGAGCACATCTCTATTATGTAATAATAATCACTCCTGGGCACATTGTACAATAAACTAGCCAATTTGGTGGTAAAATCTAAAAAAATAAAAATCTCTTGGGCACATTAGTCTAATTTTTTGTCAATATAGACATTTTCATTAATTCATCTATGATATTTTCTTCAAAATTATACAAGAAACACGTTACATAGCATATAAACATTTTGTTTATATACTATGGAGGTGTGGTAGCCGGGCAGAGGGAAAACATTACATTACTCCCCTCAATACATAATGCTTTTGTTTACAATTCTTGGCTTGAATTATTCATTACTTCTCCCTTTGTTTATGATGGCATCTAAAGTAGTTGTTAGAAACTATTAAACTCAGTGAACATGGTATGTCGATGGTAATGATATGGCTCTGGGCTACATTAAATATCATGTAGCTATGCAGATAGGTGTAGGTACGTAGCCCAGGCAGACTACATACCTACATAATTATTATAACTGATAATTATACGCATGTATACCTGTATCTAAGTATGCCTTCACTCAATGCATCATTTCTTCTAAAAATAATGTTACATGAAAATGGGAGTGTTTCTCTTTATTTATTCTACTGTATCAATGCGGAAACAACTTGTACACAATGTAAAGAGACGAAAACCAGACGCATTCGTCTGGTTTGTATACATTATGTGTGGGTGGGGTAGGGAGGGCTTCCCTGGCTGGATTCCATACTCCCCAAACCTGACTTCTACAAATAAAAACTCGCCTCTCACTCTACATTAAGACTACAAATATTTTAAGACAAGTACAGTAATGGGTGTACTGTGTGTGTATTTTACTTTTTATTGTTTCTAATGCCTAATTCTATTGCTAATGTAATATATGTTAGTGTAAACTTGTTACCTGGCATTTATATGCATTTATAAGTGGAAAAAATGGCATTCTGCTTTCTGGCGATGTCTGCTTTCCAGCAGTAGCCTTGAACCTAACCTGCCGAACAAGTTGGGACCTACATAATTTATAAAGAAATACAGTGGAACCTCTACTTACGAGTGCATCCACGTGCAAGTTTTTCCAGATACGAGCAGTCACTCGGTCGATTTTTTGCTTCCATACGCGAGCGAAATTTCCAGATGCGCGAGGGCCTCAAGGGAGGTTCCTTGACACTGGTGAAGGGCTCTTGCTCTTGATCTAGGGAATTGGATCTCAGTTGTTCGTTGGACTATCTTATTGAAACTTGGGCAATGTATGATGGGAAGATGCTTCTTAGCGTACACCAAAAATGAAAGACATCGAACCATAAGTAACGGAGTTCACTTCTCAGCCATTAGCCTCCTTTTAGTGGTATATTTTCGTATGGTTTTTATGATTGTATTTTCGTTTTTTTTTTTGTTTTTTTTTTTTGGTCTCATTTGATAGAATGGAAGATATACTACAGAAATAGATATGATTTTTATTGGTTTCATGACAAAAAGTACTTTGGAATTGAGCTCAAAGTAGCAGAAACGTTAAGATTCTTTGGCGATGTTCAAGAGTCCGATTGGCACGTATTGGAAAGTTCTTCAACATGCTAGCAAAAGTGGGAGCAGACATCATGAAGCAGCAGTGACAAAGTGTAGCATTAAGAGTGTAACAATTAAGTGTAACATTAAGAGTGTAGCACCTATAAGTCACTGACTTTTTTTTTGGATTATCCTAGGTTCTCTACACTTGTAGTCAGGAGCAAGAATGGCCACTGTGGTGGCCCTATAGACCCTAATAACAACAATGGCCACTGTCACCACCACTAGCCACATAGGTAATGACATGAATTTTATTCATTCTAGTGTATATATCACATTTCTATGTTATTAATATTGTTTACTATGTCATATTACACGAATTGTGATGGATAAATAAGCTGTGAAGTTGATACGTATTAGAGAAATTATTGAAGTATTTTCTCATGCCTGGAATTCCACTGGAACGAATTAATTCCATCTCAATTAATTTAAACGAGGAAAATGACTCTGCAAATGTGCAAGCAAGGTCATGGAACGGATTAAACTTGTACAGTGGACCCCCGCATAGCGAACGCCTTGCATAGCGAACAATCCGCATAGCGAACGCTTTGTTCGCCAAAATTTTGCCCCGCATAGTGGACAAAAACCCGCTCAGCGACCTTCGTCCGAGACGCGTCCATTGTTTACCAGCCAGCCTCCGCGGTAACATTCAAGCATACACTCGGAATATTTCGTATTATTACAGTGTTTTCGGTGCTGTTTCTGGAAAATAAGTGACCATGGGCCCCAAGAAAGCTTCTAGTGCCAACCCTGTGGTAAAAAGGTGAGAATTAGTATGGAAAAATTTAAAAAAGATTTTGAAGGGGTTTGGGCTAACCCTGAGAAGCCTATGCCAAGTTGTGGAATCCATTGTGCCTACTTCAAAATTAAGGAAATGTGTGCACAGTGGGTTGAAAATGCAAACCTTTAGGATGAAAAAACACCCTGACACAGCTGTTGCAAGCCCTGCTGGTGACTATTTCAATGACAATGTTATGGCCCATTTTAGACAAATCGTAAAGGAACGGGAGGTACAGAGCTCTATGGACAGATTTGTTGTGCGACAGAGGTCCAGTGACTCTGAAGCTGGTCCTAGTGGCATTAAAAGAAGAAGGGAAGTAACCCCAGAAAAGGACTTGCTACCTCAAGTTCCCAATGGAAGGGATTCCCCCTTTTAAACACTAACACTCTCTCCTCCCCCTCCTCCCATCCCATCAATCATCACCAGATCTTCAATAAAAGTAAGTGTCATGTAAAATTGTGCATGCCTTTTTCAGTTTGTGTGTACTAAAATTAACATTTTTTTTTGTGGGAAAAAAATTTTTTTTCATACTTTTGGGTGTCTTGCACGGATTAATTTTATTTCCATTATTTCTTATGGGGAAAATTAATTCGCATAGCGAACATTTCGCATAACGACCAGCCCTCTTGCACGGGTTAAGTTCGCTATGCGGGGGTCCACTTATATAGAGGTTCCACTGTATTTACACTAATTTATAAACAAGAAATATTTAAAACTTCCTTGGAGGGATGCTGGGATTGATTTAGGGGGGGGGAAGATATGCAGGGCGGGATATATTGTCAGTGGGCCCCAAACTCCAACAACATTTTGGGACCTTTATCAACTCCTCGGGTTTATATCATATACACAGAATCACTGAAGAAGGCACATTCTCCCCCCTTCTTCTTTCCTCCTTCACTTTTCATATTTTTCTAGTTCTTGAATTTAAATCTTTCCATTTCCCTTTTACCAAAGACCGGGCACTAGGAACTTTTCTTTGGGGCTATGGTGGTTTATTTTGCAGTTGCACTTGACAATAACCACAAAAAACAATGGATTATAGAAAAAATTTTGGACGAATGCACGGAATCTTCCTCCTCCCCAGAGACACACCCAGACTGCTCATGAACAGAAAGGGGGACCCACCCAAATATGGCGACTCCGAAATAATGGCCCCGAAAACCCGGGGATAAAATTTTGGGCCCAAAGAAAGTGGGCGAAAACCGTTTTAGCCAATACCCGGGAAAATGGCCGATAACTACAACATAAAGGGAGTAATTTCATAAAAAGCAGGGGACACTAGACTAAGAGGAAACTTATATAGTCCAAAGAAACAAAACAGGAAACAACAATCTGAAAAAACACTCAAGTGTTAAGCATTGCTTACGAAGGAGGGATTTTAGCAGAAAAAAATTTTAAAGAACTTTAAGGGGAAGGTGCAGGAAGCCTATGAAAATAAACAACTTAAACAAACATAAAGTAGACCAAGCTTTTGAGAATCATCCAAAATATGCACACAAATACTATAAGGATAAGAAAGGAACTCTAAAAGGGGATTATAGATAAATGCAATAGGGAACCAAATCATATAAAGTTTTTGTAAAAACAAGTAAACTAAAATTTAAAAATATAAAAAATTTGAATAAAAATGAATTATGAAAAAATTTACTGAACTGTGAGAAACGTGCAACAAATTAAATAGAAAGTTTTGTGAGTTCACAAAAACACTTTTTTATATGTACAAAAGTAATTAAAAAACAAAATACTGGGAAGGGGGGGAGAGAGAAAGAGAAAGAGAGAAAGAGAGAGAAAGAAGAAAGAAAGAAAGAGAAAAAGAGAGAGAAAGAAGAGAAAAGAGAGAAAGAGAAAGAGAGAGAAAAAAAAGAAGAGAAAAGAGAAAAAGAAGAGAGAAAGGAAGAGAAAGGAGAGAAAGAGAGAAAGAAGAGAAAGAGAAAGAGAGAAAAAGGGAAAAGAAGAGAAAAAGAGGAAAAAAAAAAGAGAGAAAGAGAGAGAAAGAAAAGGAGAAAGAGAGAGAAAGAGAGAAGAGAGAGAGAAAGAGAGAAGAAAGAGAGAAAAAGAGAAAGAGGAGAAAAGAGAGAAAAGAAGAAAGAAGAGAAAGAGAGAGAAAGAGAAAAAGAAAAAAAAGAAAAAGAAAAAAAGAGAAAGAGAAAAAGGGAAAAAGAAAAAAAAAAAAAGAAAAGAGAAAGAAAAGAAAAAGAGAAAGAAAGAAAGAGAGAGAAAGAAAAGAAAGAGAAGAAAAAGAGAGAAAAGAAAAAGAAAGAAAAAAAGAGAGAAAGAAAGAAAGAGAGAAAAAAGAAAGAGAGAAAGAAAGAGAGAAAGAAAGAGAGAAAGAAAGAGAGAAAGAAAGAAAGAAAGAGAGAAAGAAAGAGAGAAAGAAAGAAGAGAAAAAGAAAGAAAGGAAAGAAAGAGAGAAACTGCCCATTTCATCATGAGGAGCCAGTCTCAGCACCCTGCCCGCCACTTTAAAGGGGGTTTTCATTTCTAATTTTGAGAGCTCACACATAGCTTTGGAACACTCGACCCAGACAAATAGCGTTTTTTTGAAACATTTTGGATGACGGGGACCCCCGAAAATTTTGCAAAAATTTGCTGGCTACACCTCAGGATGAGAAGAGACGGCAAGGCAAGGGGGGGCTGTTGCTTCTCTAAAAGGTTCATGCCAGCACATGATGTTGCCACCCCTTTTTTCAATCTTGAAATGATTTCTTCAAGCTCTGTATAAACACTAGTACCTCTTCAGCTGTGCAATGTAAAGACCTCAGTGGCAACATGCAGACCCTATAAATTTTAATGGAAAATATTGACCCCCCCTCTGCTACAACACAACTGTCAACATTTTAAAATTTTTTGGTGACCTCAACCACACCTTATACAGAGGGATTTTGATACCTTTTTTGCAGTGTTTGAAAAGAGAAACTTTTTTGATTTCCCTACTCAATCTCTGGCTCCCCCTTTGACCCAGTAGTGAGTGATCGGGCAGAAGGATAGTCACTTGAAACCCCTCGCTACTTTGGGATCGTCTGACCAAAAGGATGTTTTTACCACATTTAAAACCCAACGAACGGGTGAGGAGTCTACACCACAACCTGGCTAGGGGAAAGAGGTAATTGGCCACCCTTTGCTCTGAGCCGCCACCACCGACTGGAATGCCTTCTCCAAAGGGGGGTTACAACCAATGAAACTTCACTGGACACATCCTTAATCTGCAAAAAGAACACATTCCTCCCGGGAATATGTGACAAAGCCTCAGATCACCTTGGTTTGGGTTTCATTTAGAGAGGCTGCTACGCTAAGTCAAAGCATGGCGAAGGTATAAAACATCCTACCACCAAAAAAGGAACTTGCACAAGCAACCTGTAGGGAATGGGTGAGTTCAAAATTGGGGCCATTTCTAAAGGGAGGGGACACTAAAAGAAAGTTAGCATCAGGTAGGTAGGCTCCAAAACCTGGGGGTCCCCCGGGCAAGGACAGACAAGGGTTTCTGCCTGATGAACTTTTTCCACCTCTAAATCGACAGGGTGGGACCACCTCTACTAGTAGTCCCAAGAAAGGCGGGCCTCTTTTCTGAACACTTTGCTACCAAAAACAAGTTCCTGATCCAGCAAGGGACCCCCTTGGTTAGCTGCAAAAACGTGCAAAACTGTCAGTGGTGACAATAAGGGAGGGGGGGGGGCATTTCCTTCTTTTAAAACATTTACCAGAAAAGGTGTGGGCCCCAAAAAGTTGACCCCCAAATTTTTGAGAAATGTGCAAAACCCCTAGCAGCACCCTAACTCGCATCTTTCAGCCTGCTAGTACGGCAAATGGCCCTCTCCTGGAAAGAGGGAAATGTAGTCCCCCGTTTACAAAAAGAAAGCAGAGCAGAAATCAGCAACTACAGACCAGTGTCACTCCTGTCAATCACTGGAAAATCCTTAGACAAAACTCAAGACAAATGCAGATTTTTTTTTAAATACCCTCACTACTTTTTTGACGTCAAAATGGGTTCAGGAAAGGTACTCGCTCTGTCTGTTGTTTAAACCCCTCCCCCTAAGTGGGCCCCTCACTGGTGAACCAAAGCAGCTGTGTGTACCTGGACATTCTGGCGCTTTCGACCGGTTGGACCAGGCCTCTTACAAAACTTTTAAGCACGGGGAATTTCAGGGTCTACGCATGTTCCTCAGGATTTCCTTTATGGTAATCTCTAAGTTAGTCCTCAATGGGAAAGAATCAGCAAAGGGATCCATTGGGGCCAAAACGTTCCACAAGGGAATGTGCTGGGGCCCCTGTTATGGGAAAGTCTACTTCAAAAGCCTTCTTCATCTCATCCAAACACATGATATGCAGACACTGACACTGACATTTACTTCCAAAGAAGAAAGCCAGCTGCTCTAAGCTACACAATCACCAGCTGAGAGCATATCAGCTTGGGGAAATGATGGCAAGTAACATTTGCACCGAGAAAAAAAAAAGATGATCGTCTCTAAGGGACCAGATGGTAATGCTGGGGCAGTAGTAAGGGTAATGGGACATGTTGGGACCTGGAAAGAAGTTGTACCTTTGGGGGGAAATTTGACTCCAAACTAACCCTGAAGAACCATGTTTTAAAACTTGCAAACAAGGGAGCCAGGGGGTTACAGCACTTCGCCGTATCTCGCATCTGCTGACGTAGGGTTGCAAGATCCGTATGAGGCACAAGTACGCTCACACCTTGAGTAACTCCACTTCTTTGGTTTTTTGCCCCCCCCTCACTGCACGCTTGACAGAGTAAGAAAAGAGCAAACTCTCACCTCGCCCGGGCCCACCTGGATAGATCTTCATTTCAGCAGAGCCTCAACATAGGAGGGATTGGGGGGCCTTACTGTTAGTACAAGGCCCAAAATTGTCAAAAAAACCACACTTGGGTCCCTTCAGGACAGCGTGAAACAAGCTTTTATCCCAAGACGGGGAGAAAGCACAACTCACTCTGGGTGTACCCTTCTCCAGAACATCATCCACTGAGATCTTACATCCCAGGATACTCGAGTATGGAACACCCTTCATACAGCATAATGATTCAACGAGATAACTCAGTTGATCAAAAGAAAATGCTGGCCCACAGATGGGGCCAACTTCATCCCGTTCCCCACTTTAGTCTCATAAAATAAAAATGCTTTTTAAATGAGCTGAGTAGGGAACAGCTCTTTGCTTTGTCAATAAAGTTAGGAATCCTTAACCTGTAAATAGCTGTCAATAAAGAGGGATCCTTAACCTTTTCAAACCCCGTGTAAAAAAAAAAAAAAAAAAAAAAAAAAAAAAAAAAAAAAAAAAAAAAAAAAAAAAGAGAGAAAAGAAAGAAAGAAAGAGAGAAAGAAAGAGAGAAAGAAAAGAGAAAAAAGAGAGAAAGAAAGAGAGAAAGAAAGAGAAAGAAAAAAAGAGAAAAAAGAAAGAAAGAAAGAAAGAAAGAGAAAGAAAGAAAGAAAAAAAAAGAAAAAAAGAAAGAAAAGAAAGAAAGAGAGGAGAGAGAGAGAGAGAGAGAGAGAGAGAGAGAGAGGGGAGGGGGGGGGGGGAAGTAACACTTTGGATTTTAAAAAGAATGGTGGAAGAAATCAGACAATTTTTTTTTGGATAATTTGATGGGAAATTTTTTCTTTTTCGGGCCCCCTGCCTTGGGGGGAATCGGCCAGTGTGATAATAATATATAAAAAAAAAAAAAAAAAAAAAAAAATTTTTCCCAAAAGCAAAGAAATCGTTATCCTTTATTTTCCTCTCCTTTTTTAGATACCAACACTTTTTGGGGGAAAAAAATAATTTTTGCATGTACTGAGACAATGTAACCATAAAGACCACATATGGACCAAAATACTAGCCCCCTTAAAACAGGGGTAATCACAGACGACTACAGACCACTACCCAACCTTCCTCTTAACAAACATTTTAAGCCCCCACTCGAATACAACAAAGTTCATTTAGACTCCTGACGAGGCCTCAAAAGAATTTTCCCGCAACCTAGAGATTGTTGACTGGGCCCACAGAATTTTCCCCTGCCAATGGATTGACGTTTGGGCAGACATTTTTTCTTAACAAAATACTTAGACTATACAACAAACATTGTCCCATAAAAACTAAACAGATCACGTACAAACGGCTTGGTTGCCCATGGCTAACCAGCAGCATTCTGAAATCCATTGATAAGAAACACCAATATGAAAAGCAATACAGACAGGGCTTAATACACAAAGATATTCTTAAACAATATTCAACAGTTCTCACCAAATTAATAAAGCCAAACAACTGTACTACTCCAGCAGATTCACTGACACAAGAGGAGATATAAAAAAAACCTGGAAAATACTTTCCCAGATTCTGGGGACCAACAAACTGAAAAAAAAACAAGAATATTGTTCTAACTAAACCTCATGAACCACTGCATCCCACTGATACAGCTAACAAGATAAACGACTTCTTCTCAAACATAAGATCAAATCTCGCCAGTAAAATCCCACGTACCAATGCCCGTGCCGGGGACTACCTAGATGGGAATTTCCCAAATTCCTTCTATCTTGTACCAACTGAGCCCACGGAAGTCACCGCGATCATAAAGTCACTTAAAAATAACTCGGGGAATCTGTCTCACGTCCCACCATTATTGTACAAGCGAGCGGCCCATGTCCTTTCACATGCTATTACATTACTTTTTAACAAGTCACTAGAAACTAGCACTTTCCCGACACTACTCGGGACAGCAAGGGTTACACCAATACATAAAGGTGGTGACCCCACAGACGTAAACAACTATAGGCCAATATCAAACTTACCATTGCTATCCAAAATCTTCGAGAAACTCGTGCACAGGAGACTATATTCATTTATAACATCACAAAACATACTCAACCCTTGCCAATTTGGATTCAGAAAAAATAAAAGCACTAATGATGCAATTATAAAAATGCTAGACCTGCTTTACACAGCATTGGAAAATAAGGAATATCTGCTAGGAATTTTTATTGACCAAAGAAAAGGGTTTGACGCAGATGACCACGGCATCCTACTCCACAAACCTGACCACTATGGTATAAGAGGCCATGCGCTTGCATATTTCAAATCCTACCTTTCTAATAGGTATCAGTATGTCACCATTGATGACACAGCCTCATCAACACGGCCACTTGATACTGGAGTTCCGCAGTAAGTGTCCTTGGACCCCTACTCTTCCTCATTTACATCAATGATCTTCCAAACATATCCCAACACCTGAAACCCATTCTCTTTGCTGACGACACGACTTATGTCATCTCCCACCCTAATTTTGCCACCCTCAACACCATCGTTAACGAGGAGCTGCTCAAAATATCGGCTTGGATGACAGCCAATAAACTTACACTTAACACTGGCAAAACCTACTATATTATATTTGGTAGCAGAGCAGGTGTTGCACAACACTAATTGCCAGACATAATGAGGGCAAATTCCTTGGCCTATACCTCAACAACAACCTAAATTTCAGCACCCATATCCAACACACAACAAAAAAAGTATCCAAAACGGCGGGGATCCTCTCCAAGATACGATACTACGTGCCACAAACTGCCCTTCTCACACTATACCATTCACTTATATATCCATACCTCACCTATGCTATCTGTGCTTGGGGTTCAACTGCAGCAACACAAAGCCAATAATAACCCAACAAAAAGCCGCAGTAAGAATAATCACTAAATCCCATCCCTGGCAACACACCCCCCCCCACTCTTTATAGATCTAAACTTACTCCCTGTTCAGAACATCCACACTTACTACTGTGCAATCTATATCTACATGACCTTAAATTCCAATATTAACCTTGACCTAAAATGCTTTCTTGATAGTTGTGACAGGATCCACAGGCATAACACCAGACACAAACATCTCTATGACATTCCCCATGTTCGACTAAACCTTCACAAAAATTCAATGTACAGTGGACCCTCGCCTAACGAACGCACCGCATAACGTTAAATTCGCCTAACAATACATTTTAAAACGCTAACATTTTGCCTCGGCTAACGCTAAAAAATTTGCCTAACGATATTCATTCTCAGGTACCAATTAATATCGTTAGGTGAGGGTCCACTGTATTTCAAAGGACTTAAAATCTGGAACACCCTACCTGAAAACTCTAGAACTGCAGACACATTCATCACTTTCAAAACTACAGTTAGAAAACATCTTATCTCCCTGATCCACCCCGACAACTAACTACATGTTAACCACCTGGTGGTTTACAATTACACTGACTCACCCACTGACTAAACCCAGAAATACTAATCTTAATCTTAAAATAATAAATCCTAACTAGTCCTAAGTTTGCCTATGATACTCCAATATAGACACTTTGTATTGTGCCAAAACAAAAGCATTCACATTGCTAAACTCACAAATTATGATGTAGTCACTTAGCTTTAATACCATAATCTGTAAAGATTTAATGTTAAGAATTAATCTAAGTCTGCTTGAAATGCCTAGCCAGGCTAGGTGTCTTAGTGGCCCCCTCTGTAATTAGTATTTTATAACATGTAAACCACACAATACCCAAAACCTGTAAACCCCACATTGTAACCCTTATAGAGAATAAACTTGAATTGAATTGAATATATGTGTACTTTATATGAAATATAAGGAAACAACCTGGGGAAAAGGTTTAGACAGTTACCCAGTGATATTAACCCGTTGACTGTCGCGACCCCAAATCCTAAAGTCTATCTCTGTTGCAAAAAAACTTACGAAATGATAGAGAATCTTTTCCCGATGTAAACGACACCAAAAGTATGAAATTTGATGGAAATCTTATAGAATTACATTCTTCCAAAGTTAATCTCAGCAATGTTTACGTATTGGCGATTTTGCCCACTTTAAGCCCTATTTTCGGCCAATTCCATTGTTCCAGTCGACCAAACTCATAGCTATTTCTTTAGAGGATCATTTGTTCTATCGAGCAAGTACAAGAAACCGCCCACTTACCGATTTCAACTATCCAATAAAGTGGTCAGAAATTGGCAATTTGACCAATTTTATGCAAAGAAAAACAGATGCCAATTTTAAAATAGGGTTCAGAATGAACAATGCAGACATTTCTGGCACTAAAAATAACATTTTCTTTGTTCATCAGTCACATCTCCAGGCCCCCCCTTGCTTTCTATTTTGAATTTTTATTCACACAAAAAACAGAAGATTTACTGTTATGCAGACTACTTCATTATTGTAATAATTGTATAAGTAATATCAATGCATTCAAGACCACATATTAGAATGGCTAACTGGACACCTATTGGACAATTACGTCATATGTTTACTCTTGAACATCGGCAAAAATCAAACATTTCTGTAATATATCTTCCATTCTATCAAATGAGATCAAGAAAACGAGAATACAACCATAAATACTATACAAAAATACACCTCAAAGTTGGTATTTTAATCCAAAAACACGGTCAGATTTTTTTTTTCCTCATTATGCACTGCGTGCTGCAGGATATTTTTTGTACTGTGCACACTGTCCACACACATCCATTCTCTCACATGTGGGCCTACCAGCTTTCTCCCGCTTGATTTGAAGCCGCTAGAATTTTGGAGTATAAATATGTCAAAAACACTGGTTCATAAGACGTATATACACGACCGAAACAGTCAGAAGGTTAATTTAAAAAATAACATGGAATTTCAATAACAGAAAAAGAACAGTACTGTAATTACCATTGCAGTGATTTTCAAATCTCCACTTAAGTGTGTCAATCACCATCTCCAAAGCCAATTTCTGATCATTGTCATGATGCATCAAAAATCGTCTGATGTATTTGTCATCTGTTTTTATTCTCTTCACATCTTGGGGGTCATAAATCACACCATCAGAATCAATCTTCTGCACTACAGAACTACGAAGCAGGTCAATTTCTGCTTTTGTTGGTTCAGGAGGAATCGAGCCCATTTTACCCTAGGATGACGATAATGTTGTATTCGAGACTGAAATAGTGAAAAGCATTTTTAAGACAAAAAGTAGTCATTATTACTAGTTTTTATGTCCAAAATGCTTTGCGTAACAAGAAGCTTTCTTAGAACATACAAAAGTTGTAATCCCAGACCTTTATTAAATTTGTAGACAAGCAGACTACTAACTAATTGTAGTACTAGTACTGTATCCATGTAGATGCTGATTGTGTCAAATATGTACATACATGATCAATAAATTCTTTAATTCTTTTACAATGGAAGTAACTCAAACTAAGACTAGACAAATCTCAAGTGATGAAATAAGATAACACAATTAACACAAATACAACGATGATCCATGAATCCAGCTATTTGTCACAATACGAGGATCTAAATGAAACCCCAATGTAACTAATTACAAATTAGCCTTAACTGTGTTCACTTATGAGTTTCAACCAAATAACATACCACAGGGGATCATGAATAAACGAGACATCTGGGACTAGGGTTCATACAGCTCCAGCCATGAAGCACATATTACAACAAAATTAGTAATTTAAGGTCTAATGGTTTCACAAGCTGTAAGGCCACAATCCAGAGAAACAGTTTTGAATATTTTACTGAATGATATACTATACACTACTACACGCTCCCAACCAATCACTGCCTAAAAGTTTAGTAATCTTAGGCTAAGGCGGGTTACTTTACAAGAATGTTAATTAATCCACGTTCATGTAATTAAACTCAAAAGTATAAATAGTTACATATATAGAGAATACGAATGAGCCCTCAAATTACATCTAACAACTGTGGATTTTGTATCTTTTTCCAGAAGTCAGCTAAATCAAGGTACATTAAACTGAGGCTTTGGTGTAATGGTGGCAGGGCAAACATTGTTAATCAAATAAGCATTATGCAATAATACAATGGCAAAGAATTGCCAATGAAGAAAGACTGAAGTAGGTCTATTTTCAAATGCTAGGCAGGTCCAACACACCCAACCACATCCATTCAAATACTTGTCTGGCCTATATATGATATTAGCTCTTGTTTCAGTGACAGTGCCTGGGAGTTTGTTCCACTCATGTAAAATATTACTGCCAAACTAGCACTTTCCTATGTTCTTTCCAAATCTAAATGTTTCCAACTTTACACCACTGCTTTAAGTACGGTTTTGGTTAGATACTTTCAGCATGTTATTTATATACTCTATTTATTCCTGGTTTCTATTTGTATATTTCAGTCACATCCTCCCCCTAAATCAATATCTCTCCAGAATTGAAAATTCAGATTTCAGCACAACTCCACTGAAAAATTCCAATACATGTACTGGGATCAACATAGTCATCCTTCTCTGTATAGTTTCCGGTGCATTTATGTCCATTCTGTAATATGAAGATCAGAGCTGAGCAACAGTCAAAATGAGGCCTTACCAAAGATATGTAAAGTTGATGTATAACCAGAAGATAACTTAAAACAATAACTTAAATTATTACATGAGGGTCTCATGGTTGGTTGATGGATAGTTTGCTTATACTTATTACAATGATTTATCAATTTCTTAAATCATTATAGGTTTATTACACCAAGAAATTACAATGATACAGTGATATTGATGAAAATTTAAGAAAGTGCCTACCAATATTTTTTTGAATAAAAATTACACTAAGCACAGTTCACACCAGAGAGCAACTGAACACGAATATAAGTAATCTCACGAATGTTTGCAAGTCTAGCAGTCAGAAGTCAACATTTTTTCTACTGACGAGGTTCTCCCACATACAAATTTTATAAAATTATTGGTAAGCAACTTGTAGCCTGAATAACTCTAATGCTGGAAACTTGAAAAGTCAGACTGCTGAACACCAACACATTACACAAAGTAAAAGGACTTAAGTACAATTAATGTGACATTTTATTGTGGCAATGTTTCGCTCTCCAGGAGCTTTGTCAAGCCGTTACAAACAATATTACATAGTTGGTAATTCTACCAAAAATATATACCAAACACATTACCACATACAATTACAAGGACCTCAATGGAAATGTCACTTGGTCTGCCTTTTTTGGGCTACCCTATGTAATTTACACATCACTATGTATGATAATTGTAGTCGCCTAAATTTGCATAACTGTATATATGTGTACCTAAATAAACTTACTAATACTGCAAAGGTATACAAGGAAATGATGGGTTAATATCCCACATACCTTGGTTATTATTTGTCGCTAATGCATGTAACTAAAATATTAAATGTAATCATTTTAAAAAATAGCAAGACACTTAAACGAAATCAGATTTAAAGTAAAAGGACATATTTACATGAACATCCATAGATTTAACAAAATATTTGCCAATGCCATTAGGAAAGTGCAGTATATATTTGGTTTGCCAAATACACTATATAACCACTAACCTGAAAACACTACCAAGAAACAAATAAAATAATAAGGAAATAACACTAACAAAATCACTACAAAACACATTATATGTATGTGAAAATTTTCTTTTAAAACAAAATTTATATATTCTCAGCAGCTCAATACAAGGTTTAGGTGACGATCAAGTATACTAGTACTTCACTTAGCAAGTCACAAACTACACTAGCTGTGGCCAGCACCAGTATTAAAGATCACTATGTACCCTATGAGGGCAGTATGGTAGAGACAGTCAGTGTGACCATTAATGCCACAATACGGGACTAACAAGGTTAATGTAGTCATTCAAGTTCATAGTACAGGACTGGCACTGTCAGTGTGACCATCAGAGGCCACAGTACAGGACTGACACTGTGTGGCCATCAGAGGCCACAGTACAGGACTGACACTGTGTGTGGCCATCAGAGGCCACAGTACAGGACTGACACTGTGTGTGGCCATCAGAGGCCACAGTACAGGACTGACACTGTGTGGGGGCCATCAGAGGCCACTACAACTGACACTGTGTGTGGCCATCAGAGGCCACAGTACAGGACTGACAGTGTGTGGCCATCAGAGGCCACACACTGACACTGTGTGTGGCCATCAGAGGCCACAGTACAGGACTGACAGTGTGTGGCCATCAGAGGCCACAGTACAGGACTGACACTGTGTGTGGCCATCAGAGGCCACAATACGGGTCTAATAAGGTCACTAGTCATTCAAGGCCACAGTACGGGACTGGCACTATCAGTATGGCCATCAGAGGCCACAATATGGCACTGTCACAATGTGGCCATCAGAGGCCACAGTACGGGACTAACAAGGCCACACAAGTCCTCAGAGGCCACAGTACAGAACTACGACATTCAGTGCCACAGTAGTACTCCAACACGGTCACAGTAGAGGGCCACAGTAGAGGTGTCAGTGCCAGTGCCAGTGAGGTAATACGTGCCCACCACCTCCTACCCTGGATTACCACTGTGGTAATACGTGCCCACCACCTCCTACCCTGGATTACCACTGATAAATACATACATAATACCAACTTATAAGTTATTAAAGAGAGCTGAAGGCCGCCCTCCACAACTCCACTAACCACTTCCAACGTGGCTGCTTTAATGTCCGTACTTCACTCCTGTGATGAACTAAGTCCTGTTATCTTATCAGGATGTTAAAGAGGAGACACAAGATAATAATCATCAGCAGTGTTCACCTGCTGTTACCACCACTACCAACACACTCATCAGCTGATCTTCTCACTACACCTCCATACCTCGCTAATAATAATAATAATACACGTATCTTTAACCTGTTTAATTATTTCTTAATTTACCACAAACGTCGTAATTCATTTTGTCTCTAAATTTGAAAGCAATTACTTTCATATTATTTTTTTAATAATAACCAACTGAAATAAGTCACGTTGACTTTTTTTTTTGGTTATCATGGGTAATTTACACTATGATAATTGTACTTGTGTACCTGTGCCTAAATAAACTTATTTACTTAATTACTTACATCGTAAAAGTAACTCCAGCGATAGCTGTTTTTATTTTTTTAAAAAATAAGTTAGAGTGTTTGGAGGCAGCCTTGATCTATAACATATTGTAACATTACACCAGGAACTGTGGACAGACATGCAAGTGCAGTATTATGTTATCTGTAATTAACTAAGTTTATCTTACAGTTGGCTTTATCAAAGCGCAAGGAGAGAAACTTAAGGAAATAATTAACCTACAATAAAAATTTGATTGAAACCAGAGTTATGGACGTATTTGAGAGAAAGGAATATAACAAACAGTTCAGATTGAAGGTTAGAGGCGCAGTTATTGATGTGTGTTCCAAGTTCTATTATATGAGCCATAACAACACTAACACTGCCAGCTGCACCACTGGATTGCTGAACACAACCATTAACATTAATAATTTGTGGAAAAGTGTGCTGAGTGACTAAGGCATCAATACAGCTTATGGTATCCTACTTGGCTTCAAGGCGAAGCTTTGGGTGGGATTTAATAAGTTTTTGGGGTAAAAAAAAATAGTGGTTTGGATTGGGGTAATTTTCCATGTAGCAGGAGTGTCGCTGTTGTCTTACTTGACATAGATCATGTACCTGGTTCACTCGGTGGTAAGTTTCAGTTTTCATAATCCATCTGGAAGAGTGTTCACGAGTGCTGAGGAAGGTTTGGAGGACTTCTGTGCAGGGGTTTAAATGGGCTTGCCTGAGCATGTCGACCCCAGTGAGGACATTTCTTGCACGATCTCTGATGCTTGGAATATCAAGTTCTTTCCGCACATTTAGAATTTTGGTATACCAAGCGCATCCAAGGATTATCCTCATTGCTTCGTTCTGCAGTTTATTCAGCCCTCCAAGCTTCCAGTCTGACACAACAGCAAGTAGTGTTGCGGCATAATCGATCAATTTTAACATTAGCGCCATACCTGGGATGAAAACCTGCCACAGCTATAGTGCTCTCAGCGTTTCTTTGTACTGGCGACAGCCTTGGATAATAATAATAATAATAATAATAATAATAATAATAATATCTTTATTTCTACAAGTACATGTACAAGGTATACAGTCTTGCACTGAGCACTTATCAGTGCCAACAACAACATAACTATCTTTAACTACAATATCAGATCTTTAAGCAAGCATTACGATGACCTCATAGCATTACTAAATTCCTTACATGCCAATATGTCCATCATTACACTAACTGAAACCTGGCTAAAGCCTGATAGTACAGATGTCTATACCATTCCTGGTTACACAGCCATACACAACTGTAGGCCAGACCAACAAGGGGGTGGCACAGCCATATACTACTCAGACCAACTAGAATGTATCACTAATACTTGCACAAGGGATGAACATGAGGAATATATAATAGCCAAATTCAAATCCAAATACCTACAAAAACCTCTCACATTGATAAACATCTACAGAGTTCCACAGTCAAACATTAGCCAATTTAGTCAAAACCTAGGAAGTATGATAACTGATGCACGCATGAACAAAGATCACTTACTACTCTCAGGTGACTTCAATATAAATCTCCTGCAAGACCAGTACCCACACGTTACTGAATTCACAAACACAATGAGTAACTGTATGTTGCTACCAACAGTAACAAAACCTACAAGAGTTACAGAGACTAGTGTTTCCCTACTTGACCACATCTGGACCAACACCATATCCCCTTTAAAATCAGGCATAATTACAGATAATACCACAGACCACTACCCTACTTTCCTCATAACAACTCTTGGTAAACTACCCCAAGACACTACTAAAGTCACCTTCAGACTTCACAATGAGGCAGCCATTAATAACTTCACAACAGCAGTAGCAAACATTGACTGGCACACTGAGCTAGAAATCTATACAGATATTGACGAATGTTTTAATAATTTTCTAAAAAAGACCCAATACCTCTATAACAAGCACTGCCCTAAAAAAACTAAACAGATGACAGCTAAGAGACTGAACAGTCCCTGGCTAACACCCAGCATTCTCAAATCCATAAATACAAAACACCAATATGAAAAACAGTACAGAATGGGTCACATAACCAGAGACCAAGCAAAACGTTACTCGTCAATCCTAACCAGCCTGATAAGAAGGGCAAAAAAAAATTGTATTATGAGAACAGATTATCCAACTTACGAGGTGATATAAAAAAAGACCTGGAAAACCCTATCAGAAATTCTGGGAACAAAAAAGATATCACGAAATAGCGAAACAAAATTAGCAAAATCAGATGAACCCCAACTCCCACCAACAGAAACAGCAAACAGACTCAATGATTTCTTCTCCACTATAGGACAAACCTTGCCGATAAAATCCCAAGCTCAGATACCCCACCAAATGACTACCTCACCGGCAACTACCCGAACACACTGTTCCTAGCTCCGACTAACCCATACGAAGTCTCCCTTATTATCAACGCACTAAAAAACAAGGCAGGAGATTTAAATACCTTACCACCCTTTATATACAAAAAAGTGTCACAAGTGTTATCACCAATCATTGCAACACTCTTTAACAAATCCATTGAATCCTCCACCTTCCCTACAGTACTCAAAATAGCAAGGGTCACCCCGATCCACAAAGGAGGAGACCAAACAGAGTTGAATAACTATAGGCCAATATCCAACTTACACCCTCTCTCAAAAATCTTCGAAAAATTAATTCATAAACGAATCTACTCCTACCTTATCTCCCAAAACATACTCAAACCCCTGCCAATTTGGATTCAGGCCTAATAAAAATACTAATGATGCTATTATAACACATGCTAGAACATATATACACTGCAATAGAGAAAAAAGAAGTCCCACTGGGGATCTTCATTGACTTACGTAAAGCTTTTGATACAGTTGACCATGACTTGCTCCACGTAAAATTGTCACACTATGGTATAAGAGGGCACTCCCTCAACTACCTCAAGTCATACCTCAGCAACAGAAGCCAATATGTGTACGCAAATGGGGCAAACTCTTCTGCACAACCAATTACAGTTGGTGTCCCACAGGGAAGTGTCCTTGGCCCTCTTCTCTTTCTCCTATACATAAATGACCTTCCAAATGCTTCGCAATTACTCAAACCCACACTATTTGCAGATGACACTACATACGTCTTTCTCTCACCGAGCCCAGTCACGCTAGCCAATACTGTAAATACCGAATTACAGAAAATATCTACCTGGATGAGGACTAACAAACTTACACTAAACATTGACAAAACCTACTTCATTCAGTTTGGTAACAGAGCTACAGATGTCCCTCTTAACATAATGATAAAACGGATCACCTATCACAAAGCTAACAGGGAAAATTCTTAGGAATCCACCTTGATAATAGACTCAAATTTCATACACATATACAACAAATTTCTAAAAAAAATTCCAAGACTGTAGGCATACTATCGAGAGATACGGTTACTATGCTCCACAGTCAGCCCTCCTGGCCCTATATCACTCTCTTATTTACCCCTATCTCACATATGGAATTTGTGCATGGGGCCTCAACAACAATTAACCATCTCAGACCACTAATTACCCAACAAAAGGCTGCAGTTAGAATGATAACAAATTCTCACTACAGGCAGCAAACTCCACCAATATTCAATACACTAAACCTACTCACCATACAAAACATCCATACTTATTACTGCACCTATTACATACATAGAACACTTAACTCTGATATTAACCCTCCCCTCAAACATCTCCTTGCCAACCTCAACAGAACACATGACCATAACACAAGGCACAGATCACTCTTTGATGTTCCTCGTGTCCATCTCACACTATGCAAAAACTCAATGCACATTTGATTAACACAAGCCTATCCGATGTTATCCTGACGCCAAATGACTTCGAACAGGCGATAAATGACATGCCCATGCACTCTGCCCCAGGGCCAGACTCATGGAACTCTGTGTTCATCAAGAACTGCAAGAAGCCCCTATCATGAGCCTTTTCCATCCTATGGAGAGGGAGCATGGACACGGGGGTTGTCCCTCAGTTACTAAAAACAACAGACATAGCCCCACTCCACAAAGGGGGCAGTAAAGCAATAGCAAAGAACTACAGACCAATAGCACTAACATCCCATATCATAAAAATCTTTGAAAGGGTCCTAAGAAGCAAGATCACCACCCATCTAGAAACCCATCAGTTACACAACCCAGGGCAACATGGGTTTAGAACAGGTCGCTCCTGTCCCGTCTCAACTATTGGATCACTACGACAAGGGCCTAAATGCACTAGAAGACAAAAAGAATGCAGATGTTAATATATACAGACTTTGCAAAAGCCTTCGACAAGTGTGACCATGGCGTAATAGCGCACAAAATGCGTGCTAAAGGAATAACAGGAAAAGTCGGTCGATGGATCTATAATTTCCTCACTAACAGAACACAGGAGTAGTCCGAGGCAGCTACGGTGGGAAAAACTTCTGTTCCACAAGGGACAGTACTAGCTCCCCTCTTGTTCCTCATCCTCATATCCGACATAGACAAGGATGTCAGCACAGCACCCTGTCTTCCTTTGGGAGATGACACCCGAATCTGCATGACGTGTCTTCCATTGCAGACACTGCAAGGCTCCAGCGGACATCAACCAAATCTTTTAGTGGGCTGCAGAAAAAAAAATATGAAGTTCAACGATGAGAAATTTCAATTACTCAGATATGGTAAACAAGGAAATTAAATCTTCACAGAGTACAAAACAAATTCTGGCCACAAAATAGAGCGAAACACCAAAGTCAAAGACCTGGGAGTGAATTTTGTCGGAGGATCTCACCTTCAAGGACCATAACATTGTATCAATGCATTTGCTTAAAAAATGACAGGATGGATAATGAGAACCTTTAAACTAGGGAGGCCAAACCCATGATGACACTCTTCAGGTCACTTTTCTATCTAGGCTGGAATATTGCTGCACTCTAACAGCACCTTTCAAGGCAGGTGAAATTGCCGACCTAGAAAATGTACAGAGAACTTTCACGGCGCGCATAACGGAGATAAAACACCTCAATTACTGGGAGCACTTGAGGTTTCTAACCTGTATTCCCTGGAACGCAGGAGGGAGAGATACATGATTATATACACCTGGAAAATCCTAGAGGGACTAGTACCGAACTTGCACACGAAAATCACTCACTACGAAAGCAAAAGACTTGGCAGACGATGCACCATCCCCCCAATGAAAAGCAGGGGTGTCACTAGCACGTTAAGAGACCATACAATAAGTGTCAGGGGCCCGAGACTGTTCAACTGCCTCCCAGCACACATAAGGGGGATTACCAACAGACCCCTGGCAGTCTTCAAGCTGGCACTGGACAAGCACCTAAAGTCAGTTCCTGATCAGCCGGGCTGTGGTTCGTACGTTGGTTTGCGTGCAGCCAGCAGCAACAGCCTGGTTGGTCAGGGGCTGATCCACCAGGAGGCCTGGTCGCGGACCGGGCCGCGGGGGCGTTGACCCCCGAAACTCTCTCCAGGTAATCTCCAGGTAAACATAAAAGGCCCTAAAACCTGGAATTCATTACCTGTAAATATAAAAGAAACACTACCTGTTTATAAATTCAAGTCTCTTCTCAAAGATCACTTACTCACCCAAAACCAAATAAATACTGAATAACTGAACCTTATAAATTGTATATCTTAAATGTTTCTCACAATTATATCACATAAATGTTAAACCTAAAACCCAATCTAACTTTACTATTTTTTAAATACACTACCTAACAGAATTCTCCATACGACTGAATGTACAACAATACAAGCAACCATATGACCTGTCTTTGTAATACTCACTTGTGCTTTATAGTAATCTGTTTACATTAATGTTTTATCACTGATTTCATCATTGCTTAGTTAATCTTAAGTTAATTTTAAGCCAGCCCGTAATGCTATGCATAGTATAAGTGGCTTTGGCATGCTGCTCTTACCTGTATTTTTTTGTACCTCTGTATGTGTGCTCAAATTGTAAATAAATAAATAAATAAATAAATAAATACTAATATACAGAAAGCCGCTTGTTATGCAGAGCATTTCGGGCAAATTAGGTAAATTTTATCCCAGGATGCGACCCACACCATTCAACTAACACCCAGGTACCTATTTTACTGATAGGTGAACATGGAAAGCAGGTGTCTTAGGGAAACACTTCCTAATGTTTCCACCCGTTACCTGGAGTTTACCTGGAGAGAGTTCCGGGGGTCAACGCCCCCACGGCCCGGTCTGTGATCAGGCCTCCTGGTGGATCATGGCCTCGTCAACCAGGCTGTTACTGCTGGCTGCACGCAATCCAACGTACGAACCACAGTCCGGCTAGTCAGGTACCGACTCTAGGTGCTTGTCCAGTGCCTGCTTGAAGACAGCCAGGAGTTTCTTGGTAATCCCCCCTTATGTATGCTGGGAGGAAGTTGAACAGTCTTGGGCCCCTGACACTTGCTGTGTTGTCTCTTAACGTGCTAGTGATACCCCTGCTTTTCACTGGGGGGATGTTGCATCATCTGCCGAGTCTTTTGCTTTCGTTGCCAGTGATTTTCGTGTGCAGGTTTGGTACTAGTCCCTCTAGGATTTTCCAGGTGTATATAATCATGTATCTCTCCCGCCTGCGTTCCAGGGAATACAGGTTCAGGAACTTCAAGATTTTTTAGATTTTAGATTTTGCCACCGAAGTGGCTAGTTTATTGTGCAGGTCATATCCATCCTGTGGACGGTAGCGCGAGAGCATATGGATACACAAAAGGCCTAGGAACTAGGCCCCAAAGGGTTAACAGGAATACATATGGATTTATATCTACATATCTATAGTTCACTTATCTGTTACAAGCAAATTTAGGAAATTTGCTTAGTATATCTGGTATCTTATTTTCATTAATAAGATATCTTGACATGTCACATAGGTTATTATACTGTCTGTCTCTGTATTCCTCAATAAGTGGACAATTAAGCACTTAGTGTTCAAGAGAATGACCATATGCCTGATCACATAATTTACATTTAGTTTGATCATCATCTGTGTGTCTCCCAAACTGCCAGAAGTACTTATAACCAAGCCTAAGCCTGGCCACTACAACATCAGTCAGTCTGTTCACATTGCATGTTGCTCCATAAACATACTTATCTACGTTCATGTTATCATAGTGGGTTATAGATCTACTCAGGCTTCTAACTGCATTCCTATAACAATCATTTCATTATTTACTTCTCTCCTAATATTATTCCTAATGCTAGACACAGTTATACCAAAGTTATATTCTACATTCTCCTTCTCGATACTCTTCTTGGCTAACATATCAACTTTATCTGAAGGAGTAATCCAATGTGTGATGGGATCCATAGCAATTGTACATTAATTCCTTTGTCCCTAATTTTTGAGTATCTATACCTGGCTTCCCAATGAGCATGTTGTTGGAGTCATTATATGAGCCAAGAGCCTTCAATGATGACATAGAATCAGTAATGATGATAGAGTCAAGCTCAGTGTCATAGGTTAGCTTTAGCGCCATTAGGATTGCAAACATTCAGTTTGCAGTGTAGACGCCCAGTTGTTAATTCTTATACCTAACTCAACAAATTTATTATCGTTCTTAACTAGGGAGGTGGCAACAAGAGCAGAAGACTCCTGTTTAGATCCATCAGTGTATATAACTTGTGATAACTTGTTACTACCAGCTAGGTGAGAAATTTCTTCTTGAGCAGTTGCTCTAACAAGAGATTTAAGGAAGGGATTACTAGCAATGAGCTTCTTGGGAGGAACTTGTAGGTATGTGATATTAAATGAACACATCTTCCATGGAGGGGTGAAATGCTCTTGTTGCCTACAGTGATACAGTTCATGCAGGTTATAAAACTTAATGCAATTGCACGTTTTCACAATCCATTTAGATCTGTGTGTATTTACCTCTAGACACTTGGTAAGATTCACTGTGACAGTGTCTGGTTCGTTTCTCAACATTCTAATACCGAGTACAGTGTTAATTTCAACAATCCTATCACTGATACTAGAAATACCAAGCTCCTTCCTCATGTTAAGAACTTTTGTAGATC